>JAJHZJ010000309.1:6191973-6791973 GCA_023548195.1 Bettongia penicillata ogilbyi | reverse complement strand
CATAACATACATACACACACGTATGCACATTCTCTTCTAAACTCAAGAGTTATTTCTGACTCTGTCTTCCTCATCCCGTGTTTCCAATTTGTTTTTGTCTCCAGAGGCCTAGCATTTGGCTTTGAATTTCAAACCCTAGTGAGACATCAATAACCTTAATAGAAAAAAAAAATCATAAGTTTACACAGTTCGTGAAATCTGTTTCATTCTATGGCACTGCAACTATTCATTAGAGATTCAAGACTGAGCTAGTTCACAAAGAAACCAAACTAATTTCAATAGAATCTGGAAGCCCTAAAAAGCTGAAGATTTCTGTTGCATGATTGTTGGTAAGAGTGAATCAGATTTTGGTGCAGTTCTTATTTAGAGTCGTCTTAATGCATCATTGGAAAAGCTGAAATAATCTCAGGAACACTAGTGTTATCTCTTTCCTCCCCACAAAAACAAATAAACAAGCAAAACCCCAACCTGTTTAAGGTCTTTGATTTCTAAAATTCTCCTATTAGGAATTCCTCTTGGGGAAAGAATTCTCATTATTTTCTCATTTTCAATGCAAATGTTTTTGGTAGAGGCAACATCCATTTATTAACACTAATATCTTATGCTTTTGTCAGCTGCGAGCGCATGAAAGAGGAAATGTTACTCCTTGCAAAAGAAAGAGTACAGAAATTCTATGGTCCCAGTACAAAAGTTTGCCTATAACTGGTCCTGGTGGCAGAACTCCTTGTCTGAGGATTCCCTGGAGAAATAGACGCTCCATACAGAACCTTTGTGAAATTCTTTCAATTAACTTGCTGAAGTAAACTTTTTTTTCATTCATTAGCTTTGAGTAACACATTTAATTTAAAGTTCATGTGTTTTACATTGTTAAAATGAGGGAAATGAGGGATTTGAATTAAACAATGTAAGATCACCTTAAGCACTAATGTTCCTTGAATCTGTGAGTGTTTAGGACTCTGAATGAATATTTGTATAATTAGACTGATGTCTTGATTATTATTTCTCAGAAATTTGTCATTTCTCTTCCATGTTAATCATTTTAACTTATGTTCTCCTAGTGCAGGCCCTCATAGTCCTTTGCCTCTTAATACTCCTCCAGCCCTGCTTCTGACTTCAAAATGAACCCTCTGCTGTGATCTCACTTTGCAATGTCCATGAGAGACTAAAACTTCCTTACCCTTGAATATTAAAAACTGTGTGACCTTGCCAACCTATAATAATGCTCTGTTAGGCATTACCAGTTGCCACATCAGTGATTTCCTCTTGTGCCCTCCATTTTGTGGATGGACCCCAGACATCATGTGTTCTCTTTCTTGCCCTATTTCTGACTTTTGGATTTCAAAACCATGAACCTATGCTATGTATCTTTATTCGTAACTGTCCCTGCAGTCTCCTTTACTTTTCAGCAATTTTTTTGGTGTTGACATGTTTCATTACAACATAAGTTCCTTGAGGTCATTTTACTTATATTTGTATTCCTAGTGCTTAGTACAATGTTTGTAACATAGAAATATTTGATCAAAGTTTATTATTCCTTTCTCGTTTCTCCAACAGATTAGCACCCTTCCGGGCTCTCTTTGCTCTCCAATTTATACTATATATTTCTGTTAGAACAAATGTTTCCTTCTGATATTGGTTCCTTATGATATTAAGGATCTCTACAATTTCAGTCAATATACTTCAATTAATACGGACTAGTTGCTATTGCCTAAAGATATGTCTGACTGTCAGTTAGTTTTAACTTTTCTTATGTCAGCCCCTTTGCTAACCCTGAAAAGCTTACACATCATCTCATTCTTCTACATCTTTCTTATTCATCTTTCACATATCAATTCAGTCTCTATCTGGATTGCTCTATACCTGACCTACCTTCCATACCTAGCTACCCCAAATAATCATGGTCTCTCTAATGTCTAGATTCATACCACTTGGCACTTTCATGTAAAGGTGCCACATGTCTTAACATTACATTTATTTGTATATATCTTACTTGTTGATTCAGTCATGTCTGATTGTTTGCAACTCTGTGGATCATAGCATGCCAATACTGTCTAGGGATTTTCCTCAAAAAGATACTGGCACGTTTTGCCATTTCCTTCTCCAGAGGATTAAGGCAAACAGAAATTAATTGACTTGCCCAGAGTCACACATCTAGTAAGGGTCTATGGCTAGATTTGAACTCAGGTCTTCTTGACTCCATGCCCACTGCTCTATCCAGAAAACTCCCTATTTCTTATTCCCCTCTGCTAAATTTCTAGTTTTTAGTGCTAAGAGATCATGTCCTTGTATCAGCTGCATTTCCTTGTCTGATGTAATGACTTAAATGTTTGTTGAGAGGAATAACTGATAAGTAGCTCAATGGGAAGTTAAGTGGCTTTGGAAGCAGAAATCTAATGAGATGCAGATCATGGCCTCTGATTTCAAAGACCATGAAATCAGAAGAGGAGGACAACACAACCATTGTAAAGATGTGAAACTTTGATTAATTAGGAATACTGAAAAGTTGCATTAATATCATTGCATCTTTTAAATTGCATTTCCAGACTATAATTAACATATGATTTGGATGTTGTAGTGACAATGTGATATTTGTAACACCCACAGCAACCATGAATATACCAACATAATTCTAAATCATGAAATACAACAGAGTTTCCACATGGAAGACGGAATCAAAACATTTATTCAGATACAGAAAGACAAATCCCAACACCAGAAAGTCAGATCCATCGTAGTAACAAAGACATCTCTACACAGTAACAATTAGGAGGGCAACATCAGCCCCAAGCCATCCCCCGTCTAAGTTTCCCACAAACCAGTTCCCTTAAAGAAATCACCATCTGCCCTCTTAAACAAAATCACCAACAAGCTCTCTCAATCATGTTAGCCAGATGCCTGCTTGCCTGCATCCTTTCTACCTCTCACTACTCTGACCAATTTTTATCTCACCTCTGCTCTAGCTCCACTTCTTCCTGTTCTACCCTTCCTGTTCTACTCTCTCAGAAAACTCCTCCCACCACAAACTCATACCACTCAGGCTTCTCTGTGATTCAAACAGGTCACATAGGTCTGTTAATGAATGGGAAAGATCTTTCCATTTAAATTACCATTGCAAATGTCTAATTGAGTGTCCTTTCAAGTCATTAAATCTCTTCAACTTTGAGCAAGTTTCTAAAAGTACAATGTGGTACAAGGAGCTTGATTCAATAAAACAGACATCCCCTACTTCAAATGAGGGAAGCTTTTATTTAATAGGAATTTTCGCATAAATTTTTTAATTTGATACAAAGCTCTTTATCCATGATAAATTCCTTCTATAAAATAGGTAGATAATTCTTTAAAATAAAACATAAATGTATAGATATAAGCATCCCTATAAATAGATTTGGTATTTTATTATTTTTCTTGCTGCTGTTTATTTTTTTACCCATCAGAAAATAAAAGAGCGCAAAATAAACTAGCAAACAACAGTAACAAAAAAAACTTTATTTTTTTAAGTGTCTGGATTCTAACATGAGGGAGATAAATAAGATAAAATCTGCATCTGGGCAAGATTTTTACTTTCACAGAAGAGTGAAAGGAAACCGGAAGTAATGTGTTTCCCCATGTCTTCTCAATATTTTCAAAATCTGTTTAAGTATGTGAAATTGCCTTCTTTCTTGGTAGATTATAGTATACTTTTTACTCTTCTAAAGCTTTTAGAGTAAAAATAATAATTTTTGCTTTCCAAATTCTATGTCAGCTTTGGAAGATGATGTCCTTCTACAGGGATAGTTGAATTTAAGTTTAACTTTGTTAGAAAAAACAACAATGACAATAAAACTATTTCCTCAACACAGTCATATGAGCTATGGTTGCCACCTTTGGGAAAATCTATTCTTCGAACATACAATAATAATTGAAAAAATAAAACTAAAGGAAGATGTCTCCTTCCCCCTTCCACCCACAGAATATATCAAATGGACACTCCCAGAAGATAGAAAGAAAAATAATGATAGTGACAGGTTGAGAAGGCATTGATAAGGCCCCATTATTCAATGTTTGAGGACATGCTTCTACAGGGGAAATCATAGATGTTAAATTATTGTTCTAGAAAGGACTCAGAGGGGGAATGTGTAACTATAATACTATTCCAAGAAACTTGAAGGTAATATGTCATCAATCAAAATATTTCATAAATCTGTTTACCTAAATTGATAGATAGACAATTTTTATCTCAAACATACAAACAAACACAAATGTAAATTAGAGGTCTACTGACTGTTGTTTACTTGACACAATTGAAAGCAGTTACATTTGCTAAGTAGGTTTCAATCATCATCATCAGTCTATCATCACTAAGTATAACAGGAAGCCTTGACTAATTGGATGGGAAAGGACTTTATACTTCAACCCATTTTTGTCAAATTCAAATAGAAAAAGGGGGGGAGATACTAACCTTACATAAGAATGCCTGTGGGCTGCATGTTGACTCAGAAAATCATTTATTAAGAATATTTATGTTTTATAACATTTTATTTATTTTGTTAAATATTTCCCAATTATGTTTTAATTTCATCAACTTGCATTTGGTAGTATTGTGAGCTGCATGAAGCTTGTGCCATGTGTTTGACACCTCCACTTTAACACACTAAGCTATGTCTTTTTAATTACTAACACAGAAGAACATAGGAAAATTTACATTTGTATGTATGTGTGTATGTATGTATGTATGCATATATATATATATTAAATTAAATATTTGGCTAAATATTAGGAATTTCTAATTGGGAGCTCAGAGCAATTGATGCAGTCTTCTCAACAGTTCATCTAACATAAAATCCACTAAGTAGCACAAGACAGAATCCACTTAGATCTAAGGGGCCACTATATTGTAGCTGGTGGCATAGTGAATAGAGTTCTAGGCTTGAGGTCAGGAAGACTTGAGTTTAAATCCAGCCTGACAATGACTAGCTTTGGGATCCTCTATCTGTGTTAACCAGCTATGTTTAACCTGTGCTTGCCTCAATTACCTTAACTGTAAAATGAGGATAATAATTGTACCTACCTCAAAGTATTGCTCTGAGAAACAAATGAGATAATATTGGTAAAATGCTACATAATGGTTGATATATAAATGCATTTTCCCTCCCCCCAAGCTTAAAATTAGACTATTATTGAAATTGAGTATTACACTAATTGGATATTGAACAATTTTTTAGGGTTACTCTATCCTCTGAGTATAACTGCTTTTATTAAAGTAATATTTGTAAAATGTTTCTTTTATGCACCCCAATGAGTTTAGAAAATGATATATTATTGAATTAGTCATAGCCATTGGTGACATTATTTTAATTCATCTTTGATAATATTTTAGGATAACACATTTATGTCATGACCTAGAAATAGTACTTCTTCTCCCAAAAGACGTCATTTTTCTGTTCCTATAAAAGAAATAACTTTTTATTTCATGTCCAATTGTTATTTCATTAAATATTGACTATGCATAAGCAAAGAAGAAATCAAGTTACAACTTTTATAACTGTTGAGATAATATAAAGAGTAACAACTTCAAAGGTAAGAGAACAGAATTATGCATCCTGTGAATATATGTGTGTGCATGTGTGTGTCTGTGTGTATATACTCCTGATGTCTTGAACTCCTCATGTTTATTTACTTTATGTAAAGCAATTCAATGATCATTTACATTATGCTTTCAAATTTAAAAATATTTGTCTCATGTAATCTTAAGAGCAATTAGTGTTAGTTGAATTAGTCAAGGTTTATAGATAATAAAACTGAGCTGAGTGAACATAAGAAACTTTTCTACATCCATACAAGTAATAAATACCTCATTTAAAACCACTTCCACATTTGCAAATTCTGAACTTGGATTCAAAAATGATATTGGACTTTGAGAGGAAAGGTAGAAGTCACATAAATTAATTTCAATTGTTTAGTAATTTTTCAGTCATCTCTGACTCTTCCATGATCCCATTTAGGGTTGGGGATTTTTGACAAAATACTGGAGTGATTTCCTTCTCCAGACCATTTTACAGATGAAGAAAGTGAACTAAACTGGGCTAAGTGATTTGCCCTGGGTTATAGAGCTAGTAAGTTTCTGAGGTTGATTTGGAATTCATGGAGTAGAATCTTCCTGCCCTAAGGCTAGGCACTCTACCTACTGTACCACCAAACAATGATACACCATAAAATGTATATTTTTTGAGAAATTTTAAAGAACAATCTTGAAAATTTTCCCACGAGGGATAAGATTCTGGATTTTATAAGATTAAATATATGATGTGATTCAATGTTTAAAATTAAAATTGAATCCACTTAGCTCATAATATGAACTATCTACCAATAGTTTATGTTAAAATTTTATCAAGGTGTATAGATACTCTAATATTCTCAAAGCCTTTGCCAAAGAGTAAAAGTTCTGCCCAATCCTACTGAGACCAAGAGCAGTAGAGAAGTGTACTCAAGAAAGATTATGCTTTACACTTTGATTCAGCAGTATACCTTCTAAGTCTATATTCCAAAGAGGTCATACAAATGGGGAAAGGACCCACATGCACAAAAATGTCTGTAACAGCAATTTTTCTAGTGACCACAAATTGGAAACTGAGGGGATGTCCATTCAGTTGGATTGTATTTTTGTTCTTACCTTATTTTTAAAGATAATTTCCTTTTGTAAAAGTTAATTTCCAGAGAATTCTAGAAATACTTCTATGAACTGAAGAGGAGTGAAGTGAACAGAAGCAGAACATTGTACACAGTAAGAGTCACACTATGCAATGACTAACCTTGATAGCCTTTGCTCTTCTTAGCAATGAAAGGATCTAAGACAACTCCAAAAGACTCCTGATGGAAATACTATCCACATCCAGAGAAAGTACACATTGAAGCATACTATTTACTCTTCTTTGGTGTTTTGTTTTGTTTCTTCTTTCTCATGTTTCCTCCCATTGGTTCTAATTCTTCTTTACAACATGACCAATATGAAAATATGTTTAATATAAATATATATGTGTAGCCTATGTCAGATCACACACCATCTTGGGGGAGAAGCATTGAAAACTCAAAATCTTATGAAAGTGAATGTTGAAAACTAAACATAGATTAATATATTTTTGTAATAATTTAATTTAAAACTAAAAATTATATTGAAGTGAATGTTGAAAAGTAAAAATAAAGTTTTAATAGTCTGAACTTTTTTTTAAAGAAAGGTTATGCTTGTTTTACAAGAAACTATGGATAAACTATGGATAAACTCATGACCAGCAGGTTTTTCAATAGGTGACAAATTATTGGGCTACAACAAACCAAAAAACAAAGATAAAGTTTTCAAATTCTGGACCGTTAGTGCAAAATGACCAAAAGGGTAATATACCAATGGAGAAACAAAAAAAATGTGAGACCTGAAAACCTAAGTCAATTGTAGATAAATGACAGAATAGTCCCAAGACTTGATTCTTTGGCTTTCTTCATCTTGTTGTTTTTTTTTTTTATTTTCATGTGAATGTAGTAGAGATTCTGCTCCAAGAATTCAAGTCTTTGAATTTGGAGATCCAGGCTAGACGTTATAGTCATCCCAGTAGTGAGGTTTTGGGGAATAAAGTTATAGGGCCATTACCCAATTGGGCTTTGCATTTGAACTTATTGAAACTAATGTTACTGAGTTAAAATATGAACCTAATGGCCATTCTTTCCCTTAGAAATTGAAGATACAAGAAAGTGTTGAGGAAATGTTTGTATATTTTAAGCTCTGAGGGCTAGATTTGTTACATTTTATGTAACAGACCTAGCCCTTGGAAAATAGACAGTACAACCAATATATCATTAATAATTATATTTAAAAGCCTGTTGAAGAGCTGTGGATATGGCAGTCACTGAACATCACAAAAATGAAAATGATTGTACTGTCAAAATAAATCATTATGGATTTGATAGATATTTGTTTTTATCTTTTTAAAAATTTATTTGTTTTTAGTTTTCATTATTCATTTTCATAAGCTTTTGAGTTTTCAATTTTCTCCCATCCCTTCCGTTATGTCTTCCCCATGACAGAATGCAATCTAATATAGGCTATACATATACATTCATATTTCTTTTTTATATTAGTGATGTTGTAAAGAAATATTAGAACCAATAGGAAGAACTATCAGGAAGAAGAAACAAAACAAAAAGAAAAAGGGAAAAAAGAGAATAGTATGTTTCAATCTGCATTCGGACTTCATAGTTCTTTCTCTCGATGTGGACAGCATTTTCCTTCATAAGTCTTTTGTAGTAGTCTTAGATCCTTGGATTGCTTGAGAAGAGACAAGTCTATGAAAGTTAGTCGTTGTGCAATATGGTTATTACTGTGTGCAGTGTTCTCCTGGTTCTATTCAATTCACTGATCATCAGTTCACAGAAATCTTTCCAGGATTTTCTGAAGTCCACATACTCATCATTTCTCACAACACAATAGTATTCTATTACATTCATATAGCAGAACTAATTCAGCCATTCCCCAATTGATGGGCATTTCCCTCAGTTTCCAGTTCTTGGTCACTACAAAGAACACATGCTATAAATATTTTTGCACATGTTGGATCGTTTTCTAATTTTTTATGAATTCTTTGGGATACAGACATAGAAGAGGTATTGTTGAGTAACAGGATATGCACAGTTTTATGGACTTTGGGGAATAGTACCAAATTGCTTTCCAGAATGGCTAGAACTACCAACAATGCATTAGTGTTCCAATTTCCCTATATCTTCTTCAATTTGTATCATTTTCCTGTTTTGTCATGTCAGCCAATCTTATAGGTATGATATAGTATCTCAGAATTATTTTGAAATACATTTCCCTAATCAATAGTGATTTAGAGTATTTTATATGATTATAGATAGCTTTATTTTCATCATCTGAAAATTGTTTGTTCATACTCTTTGATCATTTATCAGTTGGAAAAAAGACATGTATTCTTAGAAATTTCCAGAATTTGGTTTGGTAGAGATTTACAATGGGTCATCTTTATATGGTCAAACCATCAGCTTGTTTAAGAAATACCAAGCTAGAAAGAACAGTAAGACAAAAAAGAGAGAGAAAAAAAAAACCAAAAAAAAAATATCCTGTATGATTACAACAACCCCAGCCTAAGTTCTTAAAATGCGTTCTTCACAACAATGAGAAAGGGAAACAAATGAAGTAAAAATATGGACAAAGATAGAGATATCACTATTTCCTTTGGAAATTTTACTGATGTAAGAAAATGTTGCAACAAGGAGTTTGAATAAAACCAGAAACAAAACTTTTTTTTTCATCCATCTCAAAAATAAATAAAAAGACAGATAACACTTCTATTTGTCAAAGCAAATCCCTCAACATACATACATGATCCCATTATATACTGTGTTCTCCACTGGGGTTGACCTTTTATTCTCATTCTCTCTCTCTCTCTCTCTCTCTCTCTCTCTCTCTCTCTCTCTCTCTCTCTCATCTCTCTCTCTCTCTCTCTTTCTCTCTCTCTCCTCTCTCTTCTCTCTCTCACTCTCTCTCTCTCTCTCTCTCTCTCTCATCTCTCTCTCTCTCTCTCTCTCTTCTCTCTCTCTCTCTCTCTCTCTCTCTCTCTTATCTTCTCTTCTCTTCCATCTATCCATGTATCTATTGGCTACTTCTCTTTTGTCTATACATATCATCATGTTTCCTCAATCTTCAAAACAAAATCCAAAACCCTCATTTGACCAACCTATTCACTATAACTATTATCCCCTTTTCCTTTTCATGACCAAACTCCAAAACTGTTGCATCAGCCTCCTTTTTCTCACTCTCTTCTTAACCCTTCAGTCTGAATTCCAGTCTTGTTACTTAAGAGAAACAGCTACCTGAGAGTTACCAGTTATTTGCTTGTTACCAAATTCCATGGCTTTTTCTCAATCCACACCCTTCTTGACCTCTACAGTGTTTCATACTTTCAATTATGTTAATAATCTCTTCCTTTTGGTTTTTGTGACAATGTTCTCTTATGTTCCCCTACCTAACTGTCTAAGCCTAGAGTGGGAAACTTGTGACCTCAAGAGGACATAGGTTACCCTCTAGGCCCTCAAATGTGGCCCTTTGACTGAATCCAAACTTCACAGAACCCAATCCACTTAATACATGTATTTGCTCTCTGAATTTTGGATTCGGTCAAATTGTCACATTTGAGGACCTAGAGGGTCACATGTGACCTTGAGGCTGCAGGCTCCCAACCTCTGAAGCACTCCTCATACTTGTTTGCTAGATTTTCCAGAAATCCACACTGGCTAACTGACTTTCTCTCACCTGGAATCTCTTCCATTTACTTAAGTATTATTTTGCTTAATAATCTCATCAGCATCTATGGATCCAGTTACTATTTTTATGTACATGATTCTCAGTTTTAACCTTTTTTTTCTTGAAACACACCGCAAACTCAACAATGAAGAAGTTAGCTCATTATGAACATAACTTGGGGAGAACATGTACATTAATAAAGTCACAGATCACTTTCATCAATTTAGTACACTGCCAATGATAGCATATGACTATGAGTCACAAAGTACTGTAATCTCTGAAAAAATAAAATTGTACGTGGCCAACAATATAAAGGCATATGGTTATACATACTAACAATTATTACTCGTGTCCAAAACTTGACATAAGTGTCATTGCATAAGTATGTTATTGAAAAAAAGGTGATCCAGCCATTTAAAGAAATGAAGAATAAGACAGGGAAAACTGTAAAGAGTAATATGTTCTTATATTTGTGTCTAAAAAAAGTATATTTACATATTTTATTATTATATTTTTACTGTTAATTTTTTCCTATAATTTAATTAAACTTTTTAAAAGTATTCATGTGCTTCTCTATTTAGGTGAAATGAATTATATCTAATATTGATTCATTAAATATGGTGCATTTAAGCATAATGTAATTGCCTTACACTTTTCTTTTTGTAAAATCTGTGTTTACTGTAATCTTGTCTGAAACCATAGTTACTATTCTTCATATCCATTTAGTTCACCTGAAGGAAAATAGATGGTGATCTATTCTCTTATTTTATGTCTATTTAAATGTTTACATTTCATTTGTGTTTCTTATGAACAACATATGCTTAGATTCCACTTTCTAGAATTTTATGGGGTAACTCATTCCATTCATCTTCAAAATTATGGTGTTCATCTTGTAATTCAATTCATCTTAGGTTCTGATATCTTTCTCTCTCTTGCATTTCCTTTTTCCTTCTTCATTTTCTAATTGTTAAAAGATATTTATTTAATATTTAATTTTCCCCAGTTACATTTAAAAACAGTTTTAACACTCATTTTCAAAACTTTGAGTGCCAAATTCTTTCCCTTCCATCTTCCCTATTCCCCTCATTGAGAAGGCAAGCAATTTGATATAGGTTAAACATGTATAACCATGCAAAGCATATACATAATAATTATGTTGTGAAATAAAGAGGCCTCTCTGAAATATTTCCTTTCATCATTTTAATAGCACAATAATATTCCATTACATTTATATACCAGAACTTGTTCAATCATTCCCCAATTGATGGGCATCCCCTCAATTTCCAGTTTTTGGCCACCACAAAGAGAGATGCTATAAATATTTTTGGACACATAGAGCTCTTTGCCATTTTTATGATTTCTTTGGGATTCAGTCCTTGAAGTAATATTACTGGGTCAAAGGTTATGTACATGTTTGTAACCCCTTGGGCATAGTTCCAAATTGCTCTCCAGAATAGTTGAATTAGCTGGCAGCCCCACCAACAATGAATTAGTATTCCAACTCTCCCACAGCTTCTCCAACATTTATCATCTTTCTATTTTGTCATGTTAATCAATCTGATAGGTGTGATGTGGTACCTCAGAGTTGTTTCAATTTGCATCTCTCTAATCAATACTTATTTGGAGCATTTTTTCATATGACTATAGATAGCTTGATTTCCTTCCTCTGAAAACTCCCTATTCATATCTTTTGACCATTTATCAATTGGGGAATGACTTATATTCCTGTACATTTGACTTAGTTCTCTATATATTTAAGAGATGGGCATTCAAAAAGTGCTTATCTTTCTCCTCTCCTTCCCTCTACTGTAACATGTTTTTGTGCCTCTTCCTGAGATGTAATACACATTTTTCTGCCTCCTCCTTTATATATCTCCCATTAAAATCCCTTTGCACCCTTAAATCACATTTTTTATCATCACATCATTTAAATTATTACTACTCCCTCTTTTATTCCTTTAATATTTCATAATAAATATATAATTCTCAAAATCAGCAAGTATTACCTTCCCTTATAGCGATAGAAACAGTTTGCCCATATTGAATAACAAGTTGGGTTTTTTTCTCTGTTTAACATTTTGTGCTTCTCTTGAGACTTGTATTTGAAGATCACATTTTCTATTGAGTTCTGTTCTTTTCATCAGGACCATGTGACTCAGATGGGCCTATTAATAGATGGGAAAGATCTTCCCATTTAAATTACCATTACAAAAACCAACCCCCCTCCTGAAAAAAATAAGGAGAATAAGGAAAGGATAAACAGTATACTTAAATGTTTACCCAGAGTTCATCACTTCTTTCTTTGGAGGTAGATAGCATTTTTCATCATATCCTTTGATACTATCTTAGATCATTGTCTTATTCAGAGTAGGTTAGTTTTTCATAGTTTTACAATATTGCTGTTGTACAATATTCTCCTGGTTCTTCTCACTTCACTTTGCATAAATGCATGTAAGACTTCCCAGGTGTTTCTGAAACCATCGAGCTTATCTTAGAGTACGATAACATCGTATCACAATCACATACCACAACTTGTTCAGCCATTCCTCACTTGATGGACGTACCCTCAATTTCCAAATTTTAGCCACCACAAAAAAGCTGCTATGAATATTCTGTGCAAATTGGTGTTTTTTTTTCTCCTTTTCTTTCTTTCTTTCTTCTCTTTCTTTCTTTCTTCTTTCTTTCTTTCTTTTCTTTCTTTCTTTTCTTTCTTTCTTTTCTTTCTTTCTTTTCTTTCTTTCTTCTTTCTTTCTTTCTTTCTTTCTTTCTTTCTTTCTTTCTTTCTCTTTTTTTGCCTTTAGAATGAGCCATGTTATTGCTGGGTTAATGTGTATACACAGTTCAATACACCTTTGTGTACAGTTCCAAATTAATCACCAAATGGTTGGATCAGTTCACAACTCCAACATCAATATGTTAGGTCTTTATTTTTCATATCCCTTCCAGTGTTTTCCTTTACTGTCTTCTTAGCCAATCTCATGGTTGTGAGATAGTAACTTAGAGCTGTTTTAATTTGTATTTCTCTAATCAATAGCAATTTGAACACTTTTTAAAATGATTATTGATAGCTTTTTAATTCCTTCTTCTAAAAGCTGCCTATCCATATCCTTTGGCCACTTACCAATAGGGTAAGACTGTTGTCTTTATAAATTTGGCTCAGTTTCCTATATATTGAGAAATGAGGCCTAACTCTCAGGAAGTTACATTACTGGTTAAATTTTACTATCATCTGTTCTAAGGTATCCACCATTCTTGCTATTCTTTCTTCTCTAGCTATTATATTTTATGTCCTTTGCTTCATTCCTAAATGGAACTCCTACAGTACTTGAGAACAGCACATTCTTTTCTTTTAGGTTCTGAGTGAATTTATTAACTTCATCTGGGTTTATCCCTTGGACTTCTCCTATTCTGCAGTAGTATTTATTTTCTTTGTTCCTCACATTCCCGTCATATTTGTGGTTTGAGTTTCTGAATTGGGCATGCATTTAATATAAACTTTTTTCCTGCACTGCTGCTTAATAGGAATAGGCCATGCTGAATGTGGAGGCCAATATTAGGTCTCACCCTCTACAGAGATTGTCTAGTTTGTTTAGTTAGTCAGTCATTTGGTATGGATTTGTCTCTTGTTTCTTCTGTTTCACTGTGTCACCCTGTGCTGATATTGGTCTGGCCCAGGGTACTACTCTCGGACCTGACTATTTTATACTTCACATTCTATATACCCAGTTTATCTCCTCTGCAAGCCCACACATGTTTCTGGTTATCTTTTATCAAGTCTTGGAATGAATTGGAAAATTTATAGCTACTTGTCTTTGGTTTTCTTGATCATTCTTCTTTCTAGGACATTTTAGAGCATTCTTAGGAGTGTTTCTGGAGTCAATATTTAAGAAGTTAAAGAGGTCAGAGACTTGAAGATTATATGTAGGCATATATGATACTTTTTTATAAATAAAAAAATGTTAAGAAGTTTTGAAACTCAGAGACCCTCAAATGCCACTGCATAAAATTGCCTCCATTTTATCAGACATTTCATTTCTGATTCCCAAAAGAGGAGGAATTTTCCAAATCAGCTGCATGTATAGAGTCAGATCTTTAACTTATTTGATCAAAGATCAATATCAGCTTTCAACTACAGAATAGGGCAAAAAACTGCAATGTACTTAATGAAAAGGCATAGAATTAAAATAGAGGAAATGGATAAAAGAAAAGACATAGATTACCACCATATGATATGGAAGATTAAGGGCTCTAATTCATTTACCACTAAGAGGGAACAAATTCCCAGAAAGGATTTCAGCCAGCAAAAAAATTAAAAAAAAATTTAATCTTCCTAAAAGGAAGAGAGTTTTAGACCCTAAAGACAATACACTCTTGGAATAAACATTGGTCTGCAACAATCTTATAGAGGACAGTGATAAGATATGAGCCATGCTCCCTTATACTGTGAAACAGAAAGCCATGAACAAGGGAAAACAAATTCATAGAAAGTTTACTGTGAGACTGAGATAATACTAAATCATCTCCAAATTAATTAAAGATACAGCTGGAAGGGAAAAAATATGGAAAATAGAATAGACTGATCTCTGACGAGCTATCTATTTAAAAAAAAAATTAGTCAATTATCAAAAATCAGAAACAGTGACTAAGCCAAGTGTGTACAGAGGGATTATCACAGGAGAATTCTTTAGGATAGATGAAAGCTAAATAGAAAAACAAATCAAATCATGAGCCCTACTAGATCAACAGTGTTATTTTCATTTATTAAGGATAATACATTAAATGATTTTTATTGATTTGATAAAATTGCTGTAACTCCTCAAATGCCTCTGTTATCATCAGGCATTAACTTAGACAATTAAGAGTACGGAATCTAATAATTTCTAGACTACCTTGAACCTGAAATATCAAATGAAGAATTGGACAATTGTATTGATCCAGCCAAAAAATCCACATTTGCAAGTAACAGATATATTAGCAAGGTTGGGAGTGCAGTGGAAAGATTTGGTCTAAATTATCTGATTCTTCATCTTACTTGCTAATAATATATTGCACATATAAAAACATAGCTTTCATTCAAGAAATATACTACAGAATTGTTTATCAAATTGTGTTTAAAATATGGCATAAAATAAATTGTGTTGCATGTTAACAACAACATTTAATTTTATTTGACCTTCACAATAAATTCAATAAGCGATTCAAGAATTCTAAAAAGTCAAAATAAAAGTGAACATAAAATGTTGCCTTTATATCTTAGACATCATTTGAAATTCAAAACAAATAGGGACAAAATTGAGTTATGAAAAAGATTGAGAATATGAAAATGTAGTGTTGAAATTTATTTTAAAAATTGAATTAAATTCATGGGATACAGAGTAAACTCATTTTGAACATAAATCAGAATCAGAAAGGGTAATTTTCCTAGTGTGCAGTTTTCATCATATTCTTTCCAGGTCCATTACAAATTAAGATTCTTCAACTTTTTTCCAAATTCTCTGTAAATTTCTCTCCCCTAGGAAACTTTACCTGATTAAAAATCTGAAAACCTGAACTACTTTCCTTACCTAAATTCACTTGGAATACCATTCTGCAAGTAACTCTTGAGTGATTTATTTATGCCTAACCCAAAAGAAACGTAAAACATTTCATAACTGACCTTAAAGATTTTTAATCTAGTGAGGAAGAAAAGGCACATGAAAAAATAGATAAAATGACAAAGCAGTATATAAAGTATTAAATTATGTGGATATAGAGCTTATACTTTATTATTCAATTAGGAATCATAATAAAAGACTCAGATTCTACTTCTGACACTACCATTTAATTGACAGGTAACCTTGGGAAAAATGCAACTTATCTTTGCCTCATTAACTCATTGGTATAATAAGAGGAGTGCAATAGATATTCCTATTCAGTGCTACCATTCTGTGACTGAATATGAAAATAATTCAGAGAAAAAAAAGTGATCAGTGGGAGTTGACCCAAGTAGGAAAGTGTCCACAGAATAAGTGATACTTTTGTCCAATTAAATGAGCATTTACTGAGTGCCAATTAGTGCAAGCTAATTATTCTTGTAGTCATTGAAGGAGATAAAGTGACTTTTAAAAATTCTTCCTTTTCAGGAGAAGCTTACAGTCTAGTAGTGTAGAAAATCTTTAATTTCTGTGGTCAATCTGTTATTGTTATGTCGAAGGCACTTTCTCCAATAATAAGCATTAAAATTATTCTTTCTTGCCTTATGAATTTATTGCATATATCTCTCTGAAAGTCCTCTTTAGAGGGTTTACTGAAGGTCCAGAAAAAATTTTCTACACTGAAGTCCTTGGCACTGCCAAATGGCTCCACCACAGCAATTGATACAGTTTTATCAATCGAAATGACCTTGATCCTTGATAGCAGGGATGGACTTGCATTTCTTTTTGTATCCCTGGCACAGAGAATAGTCATTTATGCACCAAAGTTTTCTAATGAACATTTACATGTCTTTCTGGGGGATATACACACACACAAACACGCATGTGTGTATGTCTAACATACTTTTAAGTTTAATCCGCACTGTTAACATTTTCCTATCCATCAATGCAACAATAAATAAAACCATTATTTGTACCATTTGCTAATTTCATTATGTGTCAATACTTGGAGTAAAAATGTAATCATCTGGGCTCAGATGGCAATACAAGCCAAGTTAAGCATATCTCTGTACATAGTCAACACAATTTCTTTTTTCATTCATTTATTTTCATTTATTAAATAAATCTCACTTTTTAAAGGAAGAAGTGTGGACCTATTTAAATTATTGTCATTTTTCAAACATAAACAATTCTGCTTTTTTTTTTCCCGTACAACTAGACCAAATTCATTGCTAATCAGGTCTGATTTTCTCATTAATCTATATCAGTATCTATATCTATGCCTGGGGCAACTAGGTGGTACACTACTAGCCTGAAGTCAGGACACTATATCTTCTTGAGTTCAAATCTGACCTCAGACACTTAGTAGTTGTGTGACCCTGGGCAAGGTACTTAACACTGCCTTACTTCCTCATCTATAAAAGTGTCTTGGGGAAGGAAATGGAAAACAGCTCCATTATTTTTGTCAAGAAAATTCCAAATGAGGTAATGAAGACTCAGATATAACAGAAATGACCTAATAACAATTACATATCTATACCTACATGTGTACTAATAACTATATATATATATATATATATAATTTCCATCACTATATCATTCCAAACTATTTTGATGCTTTTATATATACATATATATATATAGTTACAGATATAAAAGAAAGAATAGGAAATAATGACCTCTGCTCTTGTCCCTATTGTAATTGAAGCATATAATTTACAAGGATAGCTTTCTCATAGTAAGTATTAAACTATAAATAAATAACATGAACATAAAGTAGACTCAGTAAGGATGGTTTGAATACTTTCTCCAGGCATCTTTGGAAGTCAACTCAATACACAGCAAAGTAGGCTAAAGAAAGAAAGGCATTAAAGAGGTTTTGAAACTGTGAGGCCAGAGTACTCTGAAGGAATCTGAAGGAGGGATAGATAGAACAGATAGATAGACAGACATAGATATATAGATGTGTATATGTACATGTATACATATATATATATATATATATTAGACATAGATATGAAATTATCCAGAGAAAAAAGAAAACTATTCCAGGATGGAGCTGTAGCATTAGCAAAGGTTTGTAGTTAAGAATAAAACTGTCATGCTTTAAAAATTATTTATTATTACTACATTTAAAAACATAATTTGTGGAAATTCAGATTTCATCCTGTATTACCCTTTTGTGGTTCTTCAAGAGAATGTGACAGCAAAACTCTTAGAAAGGTGACCTTACATACTACTGACATGTTATTCCATATACAAAAGCTTGTTTTTTCAACTCTTTTCTTTGGAAGGGCTTTGAGAGTCAAATTGAAACAGTACACAAAATTACAGCCTAATTTTTTTTAAAGTATTTTCCCCTAGGCATATACTAGCAAGATGACTAATGGGCTTGGAGTTAGAAAGATATAAATTAAAATCTGTGTTCAAAAATTTGCTAGTTTTGAAACACTGGGTTATCATGTAATCTTTATTGGTTTCAGTTTCCTTAAATGTAAACTGAAGATATTAATAGCACTTACCTCTCAGTGTTTTGGTGATGATTAACTAAATGAATATTTGTAAAGTGCTTAGCACAGTGCTTGGCACATAGGAGCTATATAAATGTTTATGTCATTCCCCTGTTTAAAAAATAATCATTAAGAGATTTATTTCATTTTTCCATTAAAAGAGCCACTTATTAAAAATCACATTATCATTTAAAGGCTTAATGTTGTTGCTAAGGGTGGCTAAATAGTGGGAAATTCTCTTCTAAAATCATAAACATAATGACTGTATGTATCGGGAATAAAATTAGAAACATTCAAGATGTTTGTAAGAATCTCATTAATTTCATATTCCATTAAGGTAGACAGCATGGGATAGTAAATTTGAATTTTGAAAAAAACCCTGGATTTGACTATAGGCATTGACATTGGCTAATGTCAATTCACTTAACATTTCTCAAATTTACATTCTTTTTGTTAAAACATGGAAATAATCCTTTTCCTACTTAATCTATGGTATTTTGTGATGAAAAAAATGTTTTATATATTTGAATGATTTGTTGTTTATTTATTTGAATAATTCTCATGCCTTTGCAATATCTTCCCAAAACCTTCACCCCTAATGTGTCATGTCTTAGCAAACCTCACCTTCTACAATACTTTCCCATTACATCTTAATTCTAGAGTCTTTCCTCTTTAGATCATCTCCAGTTTATCCTGTATTTTGTTTATGTATACATATTTTTATATTGTCTTCCCCATTAGACTATGAGAGCCTTGAGATCAGGGACTGATTTCTGCCTTCTTTTTATACCCAGTATTAACATAGTACATGGAACATAGCTAATGTTTAATAACTGTTTATTGATTGGCTGATATTAAATATGTTATCAATCTCTGCAGAACAGCTCTGACTTCACCATGTTGATTGAGACTGGCAAAAACAAATGACTGATTTTACCATATGAATGAATGAACAAATGAATGAATGAATGAATGAATGAATGAATGAATGAATGAATGAATGAAAAAGGTACTGATCATGTACAAAGCAGTGCTAGGTGAATAGAAAGTCAGAGAGAACTCTTGTTCTCAAGGAGCTGACACTCTAATGTGCCAGACTGTCACAGTCTAGTTTAGTGATGTGTCAAACTGTGAAAGTGGTAAAACTTTATTTGTTCTACCAAAACAACAGAAAATTGCTTCTAATGTCTAATGCCCCCAAACTCTATATTGACCTGTAATTCATATTGTATAAAATATATAGATTATAATTACTTTTGATTTTCTTGATGTTATAATGTTAGGTGTGGGTGATGTTATATTTTTGTACATATTATAAAAAAGGCATTCAATATTGGGAAAACAATTTAAAGGCTAGTCAATTATTTCTTTTTAAAATGTGCTTATTTATTTTTAGTTCTCAACATTCACTTTCACAAGATTTTTGAGTTCCAAATTTTCTCCCCTCTGCTCACCCCAAGACAGTGTTAGGATTACCACTTCTCCCCAATATACCCTCCCTTCTATAACAGCCCTCCTCTTATTCCTATCCTCTGTATTTTCTTGTAGGGCAAGATTGATTTTTATATCCTATTGCCTGTATATCTTATTTCTCAGTTGCATGTAAAAACAATTCTTAACATTCATTTTTAAAACTTTGAGGTCCAAATTCTCTCCTTTCCTCCCCCACCACCCATCCCCACTTAGATATTCAATGATTTCTTAACCCTATCAATTTTAGCATTGTATGAAATAAATGTGATGTCATTCCCTCACTTAAGAAAATTATAATCCTCATGTTTCACTGATAAACCACCATAGGTCTTGGACTATAAACTGCTTGAAGGCAAGGATTTTGTTTTCACTTTTAAAATATCTGTTATGTAGCACAATATTCCAAATACAGTATCAACATAAAAATGCTTCTTGAGATACAATATGGCATTGTAAAAAAGCAACTCAACTGTAAGCCAGAAGATGAGCATTTGATATTCCAGATTTGTCATTTAAGGACTGTTTGAGGTTTAGAATATATAAGTTCTTTTCCCATTAGTTGCTGTTTGTCTTTCATTCTCAAAGAGACCTGTTGTTAGTTGGTGGCAGGAACAAAGCTGAAATCATTGTCTTTTTTCTCCTAAAGCAAAAAAGAAAAATAAAATTCCATTATCTTTTTCTAATTTCAGTATAAAATATTTCTTACTCTAAACCACAGAAGAGTAATTTGTTGTCAAGAAGAGTAATTTGTTGTCATAGCACAATCTGACCATAAAGTAAATTGAATATTCTATCTCTGTGTCTCTCAGTCATTCAATAAACTTTATTTTTCTCATAGAATCCTCCTCATTATTTCAAAGCTCAGCTTAAGTGCCTCCACCTATAGGAAGTCTTTTCTAAACCACTCAGTTAATACTGACCATAAAAATATAAAAAATGCTATCTCTCTCTCTCTCTCTATATATATATATATGGGTATATGTCAATCAGTCAATTTACATTTATTAAGTTCCTTTTGGTGTGTACAGGTGTTCAGGCTTCTGAGCCTTTTTTAAAGGCTAGTCCACCTGCCACCCAAATCACATCTCTGGCTTTAAGAAGCTGTAGCATGTACAGCAAACAGTTTTGGTAGGTTGGGTAAACCAGGTTGAGGGTAACTGAGAGGCCTCAAACACACTGGTGAGTTAGAGGGGTGTCTATCCAAAGTTTGTGAGGACTTTCCCTAGTGAAAAAGACAGATGTGAACAATTTGTTCCATCATCCATGAAGGTAATCAAAGCAGGCACTGTGGATCATTTATAACTTTTTTAGACATCAAAGATGAAAAGGTCAACAACTGCATCTGGAACCATAACAAGTTGACTTGACTTTTATCTTGTCACTAGACTTTGATGACTGAGAGACAGAGTGAGGTTGATCACTTTGTGCAACTCTGCTTCACTTAAATCCAATTTATACATGAGTCTAAAAACATTACCCATACCTTTTCATCATTTTTAGTGACCTCATAGTTCTTTGGTGACAGGAAAGTGACAAAGCAGCAGGTGCAGATATCCTGGGAGCTGTAGTGAGAAGACTGCAGAGAATGAAGTAACACTAGGATTCAGCAGTCCCTAGGTATCTGAGTAACCTTCCTGAAAGACTAAAATGGACAAAAAAGTACACACACATATGTACATATGTATCCACATAAATGTATATATGTATATATAATCATAAGGAAGAGGCCAGAAAAGGTGCTTTTTAGCATAATATTTTCAGAGATGGTGTTGAATGCCTTCAAGGAGAAAAAAAACAGCATCAAGGTCAGCTACTGCACTGACAGTAAATTGTTTAATTGAAAAGGCTAAACACCAAAGCTAAAATGGAGGGAGACTTGGTGCATGACTTTTTGTTCTCAGATGACTGCGCACTCAACACAACCTCTGAGGCTGTGATGCAACAGAATGTGGATCAAGGTTCTTCCATTTGTGCTAACTTTGACCTGACAATTGATATCAACAAAGCAGAAGTTGACCATCAACTATCACTGCACCGTTTATGTGGAAGCATTGGTTGCAGAAAAAGGAAAAATTTTGAATGATGTGGATAAGTTGCTTATTTTGTCAGTATGCTTTCTGGAGACATACGCATAGATGATGAAGTTGACACACACATTGCTAGAGATACTTCATTGTTTGGGGGGCTCTGAAGAAAAGTGTGGGAGAGAAGAGGTAAGAGACTACCTACCAAACTGAAGTTCTACAGAGTCATTGTTGAATGTCCATGAAATCTGGACAGTTACACTAGTGTCTTGCCAGTAAACTGAATCACTTTGATTTGAATTGTCTTAGAAATACTCTGAATATCACCTAGCAAGATAAGACCCAATATTGAGGTCCCTTCTGAAGCATTCAAACTCTACCACAGAGAGTGCAACTCCAATTGGATGGTCTCATTGTTCCAATGTCAAAATACATTTGCGTAAAGGACTATATTACAGAAAACTCACATAAGGCAAGTGGTTACAGAAATAAAAAGAAATAACACAAAGACAATCTCAAAGTCTCTCTGAAGGACTTTGAAATTGGGAGAAATGGTAGATACTGGCACACAACCACCTAGGATGGCATGCCTACATCAAAGAAGACATTGTGCTCTATGATCAAAGCAGAATTTTGAAAAAGTAGCTCAAAAAAAATAACATAATATGTGTGAATTTAGAGACACCTCCAAATCAAATGTTTAGGTGGACTGTTTGTACCTGACCTGTTCTGCTCAGCAACAGTTGGATATACTATTGAGCCTGACATAGTAATGCCATTTTGGTCCTCTTTGAGTATCAAGTACAATAACAACCAACCAATACCAACCTGTCTATCCAGGATAAAATACTGTGATAAGGGCTGGAGATCCCTCCCCCTCACCTGCCAAAAAAAAGGGCAAATGATAACCTCTTCCCTCAAGGAGCTCACAGTTTAATGGTGGAGACAGCCAGGAAACAAATATGTACAAAAAGCGTACATACAGGATAAATAGGAAATATTCTTTAAAAGGAAGATTCTAGAATCAAGAGGGATTGGGAAAGATTTCTTTTACAAGACTGGATTTTTTTGTCACAATCAAGAAACCAGGAAAGTCAGACGTTACAGTTGAAGAAGGAGGATATTTCAGACACAGAAGAGAAAAAATACGCAGAGCTGAAAGACAGATTCTCTTGATCATGGAAAAGCCAGGAGGCCAGTGTCACTGAATAGAAGAGTATGTAGTCGGTAATAAAGTATAAAAAGACTAAAAGGATATGAAGGAGTGGAGGGAGGGTAGGTCATGAAGAGTTTTGAACACCAAATTGAGGATTTTATATTTGATCCTGATGTTATATTTGATAGGATCCACTGGAGTTTATTGAGTAGGTACATTGGCATAATCAGATCTACATGTTCAGAAAATCACTTTGTCATCTGAATAGAGGATCTATTTAGTGGAGAAATACTTGATACCAGAAGACCTACCAGAAAACTATTGCAACAATCCAAGTGTAAGGTGTAAGGATATGTCAAGGGGATGGTAGTATCAGAGGAGAAAAAGAGTTAAATTTGATAACTGTTGCAAAGACAAAACCAGCAGGGCTTGGTGACAGATTGAATATGAGATATGAAAGGTAATGAAGATTCAAGAATGATACATAGGTTGTGAGGTGTCATGCCACACCTGGAATGAAGACGATGCCCTTGATAGTATTAAGAAAGGTATGAGTGGGGGACAGTTTAAGGGGAAAGAAAATGAGTTCAATTTTGGACATGTGTTTAAGATGTCTACTGGAAATTCAGTTCAAGATATCTAAAAGGCAATTGGAGAAGCAAGACTGGTCAAGAGTCAAAAGAAAGTTTAGTCAACTCAAGAATCATTAGCAACGAGATTAAATTCAAGGGAACTGATGAGATAACCAAATGAGCTAACTTAGGGGGGAAGACAAGAGGGTCCAAGACAAAGAGCCCTGTGGAACATCGACTTCCAGAGGGCATGACCTAGATTAAATCTAGCAAATGACCCTGAGAATGGTCTGAGAAGTAGGAGTTGAATCAAGAGAGAGTGCAAGGCAAAAAACCTAGATAAAAGAGAAAATTATGGAGGAAAGAGTGATCAAAGTCATTGTTTGTATGTATGTGTATATATATATATATATATATATATGTATGTATACACAAACATATATATATATATACACATATATATGTATATATGTATATGTGACTATGTGTAGACAAATACATCTATCTACAGGTATATAAGCATTACTTTCCTATCTAATATTTTCTCTCCCCCCCTAAAAAATTAAAATGTAATATACTTGAAAGCAGGTTACTTGTTTTTTTTACCATTGTATTCATAATGCTTAGAACATCGCATAGCAACTGTACACTCTTTATACATGCTTGTTACATCAAGTGAAATATATAGATGAGTACTATTTATATGTTTGTATATGTCTATCTGCTTGGAGAAATAATTTTCATAAATATTTATACATACATACATGCATATACATGCAAAAGTGTGTCTTAAATGATTCTTTGCAACAATAAACTGAGTTATAAGTGATAGCCCAAATTTGTACATCTTTATTCAGGTTATTATATAGAAAACTTGATTTTTGAGAATTATGACTAGCATAAACTTTTGTTTAGTACCAGAAACTGTTAATTAAGCATTTATACAGAACAATATTATACTGTGAATTTCATTTCAGACACATACCATGGATTTAAGAGGAGTAGCACAAACTGTTAACCTTAATCTTGCTATTTGTATTATAATAAAGAATTTATTCTTTCGTAAAATCTCAGAAAATTATATTAAAACCATGAGTAAAAGAACTTTATAATTTTCAAGGAGCTTTTCATGTTACTACATTTTAATTGTCATGAGTGCTGAAAATTCTTGGCAGATTTTTTTTTTCTGATTACAGTTTTCAGTCGTACCTTTAAAAGTGGATCCTTTAAACAGAAATTAAACAGTACCTAACTGATAATCAATGAGACAATTCCAGAATCTCCTGCAAGAGGACTGGGGTGGGAAAAAGAGTCAACAAGCCCTGCACCTCCCCCATACACACATACCCATGACCCTTTTCACAGCAATATAGAAATGTTTTCTAATATCAAGAGGCACAAGCAGTACATTTATATTCTAACTTTGACAATAAGTGTGATGGGAAATATCAAGCAGAAGTTATGTTTGCTTAGGGCTATGTTGAAACCAAGCAACTTATATAATATGATCCTGCAACAGCCAGGACTGCTATGAAATAGTGATCCAATCTTAGAATAGAAGAATATTAGAGCTGGAAGGCTCAACAGAGACAGCCTAGGTCCAAATTCTCACTTTTGAAATGAGGACATTGAGGCACAGAAAAATGACAATTCCTTGTCTGAAGTCACACAGGTAGTTACTAGCAAAATGGGGACAAGAAGACAGCTTACATAGTAGACAGCAGGAGTGCAGGCTTTGGGGACAGGAAGGTCAAGGTTAAGATACTGCATCTATTATGTACTAATTGTATTACCAAGAGCAAGCCAATCCACCTATATGAGCTTCAGCTTCTTCATCTACAAAATGGGAACAATAACACCTTTGAATTTAACCTTGCAGGCTTATTGTGAAGTTCCAAATAGCAATAATGAGGTGGAGTTTGTATAATGGAAAGAAAGTGCCATTCAGTTGACCTGTGATTTTGTGCAAATCTCTTACCAAACTTGTTGTCAGCTTTCTTACCTGTAAGATGAGATGATTGAATTAAATGGTCTCAACCACCTTACAACTCTAAATTTATAATCTAACTCCAATGAACAATTTTATAAAGTTGTTCATTTTTACAGTATTGTTGCTATGGTATAAATTGTTTTACTACAATTTACTTCATTCTGTATCAGTTTATACAAATATTTCAAGGACTCTGAGACTATCTCCATCATTTCTCACAGCACCCTGATTAACACAATGATGAATTTTGAACCCCAACAACTGATGATGAAAAATGTTACCCAAAAGATAGAGAATGATAGGCTAAATATGCAGAATGATACATACTTTTTTTATACATGTACAATATGGGAGTATATTTTGCTAGGTCATGTATATGTGCTATAAATTTTTGTTTTCAGGGTGATGGGAAGGATAAAAAATTCTGATTAATTGAAAGAAATAATTTATATATGCATATGTATATATAAATACATACACATGTAAACATACATACACATATATGTAACTGAGTATGTTTTGTTTTTAATAATAGTCATTCTCTCCCCTAAACTCTGCCCCTCTACTCTGTAACAATGAATAACAGTTAAGAAAAACTAATCAATATATCCCCTCATCTAGCAAGATATTAACCATTAAACATACATTCCTATATATCTCTACCAACAAGAGGAAAGTCTGATCATCTGTACCATTTGAATTTATTTACCATTTTCTTTCACATTATTGTAGCCATGATGAATGTTCTCCTGTTTCTTTCTATATCTTGTTTCAGTTCATATATATGTTTACATTTTCTCAGAAGTTCTCATATTCATTTTTTTACAATAAAATATGCCATTATATTCATTTATGTTAATTTGTATATAGAGGGACTGATCTTGTTTTTAGATTTTGCTACTGGACAAAAAAGAAAACATACATGTTGCATATGTATCCATATTAATGTATATATGTATACACATATGTATATATGTATACACACATTTGTATATATTCTGAACACTCATATTTTAGGGACCGATCAAGCCTAAGAGACCTAGACTCTATATGATTGATGCTCATTATTTCTTTACATAAAAAGGAAGTTGTTAGGAAATCCAGGGCAAATCAAAACTTAGGGATAGTTTTTTTGCCTTTAAAAAAAAAGTTTATCCCTTTTGCAAAAGGGAAGGTACTGGGCTTAAATAAGGGACATATGTACCAGTCAGGTTCTAGGAAGACCTTTATTTCTGCTTAGCCAAAACTAATGCTTGTTACAGAAGCAAAAGAAGAGGGATATCATGTTGTAGGATAGCCTTAATATTAGTTCTTTTATACTCACTATGCCATTTCTGGTAGATGAGGATAGAACCATATTTCAAAATCTGAAAGGATTCCTAAAGGCAATCTAGTCCCACCCCTTCTTTTAAAGATAAAAAAAAAATGACAGTCGGGGAATTAGTACCAAATTATTTGCCCAAAGTTACACCAATAGGATCACCACTCATAAGTAGAATTTGATTTCACATCCCCTGACCTCAGAATGAATTCTTTCCAATATAACAACCTATTTTGCATTTTTAGTTAAAGCACATCATATGGCAGCTGATAATTTGTATGTTTTCTCTGAAAGATATTTGTTTGTATGTTTTGACCACATATATTAGGATTTTAATGTGGGTGTTTGTCCTTTGTTGCCAAAGAAGACCATGCCATCAGAGAAATAATGACATGATGTGCCCTTGACTTTGTTTTGAGTGAGGGAGGACTGTACAGGTCACCAGCCTCATTTCTCCTCCAGAGCTATCTGAATCCGGTGACCAGATATTCATGAGGATGACTGGAGATGACCCAAGATGAGGCAAATGTGCTTAAGTGACTGGCCCAAGGTCACACAACTAGTGAGTGTCAAGTGTCTGAGGTGACATTTGAACTCAGGTCCTGCTGACTCCTGCACTGATTCTCTATCCAATGCACTACCTAGCTGACCCTTAGGATATTAATAGCTCTTAGTGTATCAAGCCCCTAAATATCTTGAAGATCATCTTTTTTTCTTTATTTACAAATCTGTCCATTTCTTGAAGTAGATCAAGCCCCTAAATATCTTGAAGATCATCTTTTTTTCTTTATTTACAAATCTGTCCATTTCTAAACCACAGTTTTGAAAGGTAAAAGCATCATTTTCATTTTGGGGTATGATAAGTACTCAAAATCATAGGAGCCATTAAGTGAGGTCAAGTATCTAGAACAGGTGACATGAACCTTGGTTAGGCTGTATATGGAGCACTGTATTCAGCTTCTAGTCTTTAGAAGGTCTACGAATCATCAGAAATCTGGATATTATGTCATCTGAGGACAAATTGAAGCAACTGATATCGTTTAACATGAAAATAATTCAGCTGCTGCTTCTGATACTACTAAAAGTAATAATAATAATAATAACTGACATATAATATTTAAGAAAATTTAAATACAGCGATCACTTTTCACTTGCTTTAAAGAATGTTATTTGGAAGAGGTTATGTACTTGTTATATTATGGATTGGAGCATGACATGAAGCTTAAGTGATCAGGTATCCGCAAGTGGAGGGTCTTAAGTCTGCAGCAAACAAATCTGACAAACAAGGTGAATAGACAAAAAGTCAAAAAGAAATAAGGAGACAATTACCAGAAGCAGGGTAGATATGGGGTCAGCCATGCTTCTGGAGTCCATGAACCCATTATCATGGCCTCATTCACTATGGTTTACTGTTTTCCAATTTGCAGTTCCAGGGTCATCATTCTGGCTAGAGGTAAACCCTGTGTGATCTAAACTGGGGCTAATGTCAACCCCACATTCTCCCTGCAGATGTGATGAACCTGGACGCAATATTTCAGAATGAGTTGCTGGGGCAGCTCCTCCCTGCTCAGTCCGAAATCAAGTCTCTTTCCTGGATATATTTTATATAGTTCATTAGTTGGAATGCTACGTATTTTTCCAAAATCTATCCGTGCTCTCAACATAGAAGCAAACAACTCTTTTCTTATCAATCCACTCTGACCCTGAATCCACTGGGTATTCGTTCTTCTCTCTCAAGAAAACCCATCTTTTTCACTGATTCTCACCATCCAAGGTACCAATGATTCTCCCTTTTTTTTGAGTGAACCAAATCAAAACATCTCAATTGCCTCCCCAAACACTATGGGGGCCCCCTGATTCCCCAGCTTCCTTCTTAGTACTGGACAAACCTCAGCATCCTCATTTGTTTCATTCTCTTCCCACACATCCTCCTGGACTGTGTTTTGACCTGAATCAAGCCCAGTCTGTGCAAGGGCTGCCTTCACTTTCCTGTTTCCACCTTTTTGCCTCCAGTGAGACAAACCAACAACAACCCTCTCTTCTACCAACCAAAATTCTCCAACCTGCTCTCCCAAAGGATACCCTGAACACTGCAGGACAAAAAGCCTCCCTGAAAACCATCCAACTCCATTCCCATCCGAGCCTTCTCCTCCAGCAGCCCATCTCAGCACTTACATACCATTTGATAGCCTGTTAGCAAGGCCTGGCCTCTCTTACATTCCCCTGCCATTTCTTTCCCTGGTTCCATTTGTTATTCCCTGCAAACATCTTGTAAATCTCTGGGTTTTCCCTTCTGTAACTCTGTTCCCAGTTTTCACAAAGCCCTGTGCCTTTAGCCCATTTTCTTTCTGGGGAGGAGTAAAAATCATCCAACACTGGGGTATCCATTTCTTCCTCTGTCTCCTCGGCATTTCTGTCTCCAAATGGAGGTCTGATATTTCTTGAGCCCATCCTTGTCGCCATTTGTAGTGCACAGCACCCATGACAGCCATGAATATCACGGCAAAATTCAGAATCATGAAATACCCCAGACTCTCCACATGGAAGGCAGAATCAAAACATTTATTCACACTCAAATCCATCACAGCAACAAAAATCTATATCCTAGAACAATAAAGAGGACAACACCATCCTCAAGCCTTCCTTCTGCTATGCTTTCCACAAACCAGCTCCATTACTCTTCACAAGTAGGCTCTCATAAGCAAAATCACAAACAATTACAGAATCACTCATGCTGCCCACGAGCCTGCATCCCTCCTAGCTCTGACTGTTCTCAAGCCATAATTTCCTCTCAGTTCTCTTCTAGCTCTCTCTTCCTGCTCCACTCACTTAGCAAACTACTCCCACCACAGGCTCCATGTAACTTAATGGACCTGTTAATAAATAGGAAAGATTTTCCAATTCAAATTACCATTACACTGTTCTCTAAGGTTCTTTTAACTCTAAAATTCTATAATTTTCTTATGAATTTTGCAAAAAATATTTCCAAGAAATTTGAAAGCTGTATTATCAGTGAAATACATATATATGTGTATATATATGTATGTATATATATATATGTATGTATATGTATATATATGTATGTATATGTATATATATATATTTGCAAATGGACTGTCAGTATATCTATGGCTAATAATGTCATCAATATGGTCAACCCCTTTTCAAAGATTTATGAGTTTTTAAGGATTAAGTGTAGTGTGGAAAGGCAACTTTTAAATTATCTCTCGGATTAGTTATTAAATGAATGAATCTGTAACTCTATTCTTAGCTAAATCAGTGAATGTTTAAAGAACATCAAGCATTATATAAAAAAATAATACTTCTACAAGAATCAGAAGATTGGAGTTCTAGTCTCTTTTTTTCTCTTCTTGTTAGTTATCTTATCCAAGTCAATTCACTTTACTATTATAATGCTCAGTTCATTTCCCTTCAAAGACATGATGATTTCTTAACTTTCTAGAATGTAAAGGACTCAACAGATAATCTGGATTCAGACTGGGATCATTCATAAGAACTATTTTGCAAATTTTTAAAAAAAATATAGATGCAAGTTGTTATTTTTCTCATTTTGAGGGCAATAATGAAATAACAAGGCAGATTTAAGATGCTCACAAAACCATAATAGTCCAGTTTTATTCAGAATTCTTCCTGCCCAAAATGCAACTAAGTATAACTACCTAGGTGATGCCAATAACATTTTGTTTGCAGAAAAAAAATTAAATGAATGCAGATAATGTTTAATAAGGGTGTCTTGCTATTTTAAAGAGATTTACTTAAATGTACAATATTTCTAGTTAATGTTTGCCATCACTGAGAGACAATGTGGTGTGGTGGACAGTGAGCCTCAGAACCAAGAATACTTTGGTTCAACTTGTGCCTTTAATATAGACTGAATGTGATCTTGGGCAAATCTCTTAACCTCTTAGCACTCTAAGGAACTCTCTAGGGCCATATAAATTATGAAAAAGTTCCAGTCTGCATTGGTAGGAGTTTCCCCATTTGGGAGTTCCTTTTAACCATGAAATTCCATGTCCAGTTCCGTTCCTTATTCCTGTATTCAATTAAAGTAAATGTCATAGTAATCACATTTTGAATACTTAACTTATGATGATTATATTTAAAAAAAAAAACATTCCAAGTGATAAATGCCCTTAATTTTTATTGCTGAGCAGACATATAAATTTATCACGAATAGAGCCACTTCCAGACAAAAACCCCCCAGGGAACGTCTGACAGGAAAATATTCTTTCTTTATAGCATTGTCCAGGTTGAAATATCTGTAGTGGATAAGAGACTTTACTTAGTGCAGCTCACAGAATCATACAATTTGGCCCACAATATGAATACATGTAAGGTCTTCTCTAAGGCTCATGAGCATCAAGATTTTTGGATTATTTTCTTTTTAATGTTGACAAGCACCGAAAACAACTGACAATGTCATATTAAAAAACTTAAAAAAAGAAAACTATAGAACACGCACACACAAAGAAGAAAATAAGAATTTTGTTTATATTTATACTGTCCTTCTTATTCTTATTTATACTCTTAGCACTTAGTAGTGCGTGGAACAAAGTAGGCACTTAATAAAATTTTATTGTATTGTCTTTTACAGAACCTAGATTGTACAGTGGATAGAGCACTGAGCTTGGAGCCAGGACCTGAGTTCAAATTCACCTATAGACATTTACTAGCTGTGTGACCCAAGGCATACCCTGTTTGCCTCAGTTTCCTCATCTGTAAAATGAGATGAAGAAATAGCAAACTACACCATTATATTTAACGAGAAAACCCTAAATATAGTCAGAAAGAATCATATGTGACTGAACAAATTGTATTTTTGTCTTGATGCAATCAACTTTTGTTTCCACTACCTGTCAAACACACATATCAGGAGTTTTTCCATTGACCCTTTTGTTTAGGGACACCATTTTTCAGTTAAAGTAAATGAGGCTGACTCCAAGCATACTTTAGGCATATCTACACCAAGAGTAGAACAAACTCTTAAATATGACAAAGTAAGAGCTGTCTCTGGATCAGCTGGTGGAAGTTGAGAGGAGAGAGTAATGACATGGAGGACCAATTGAAGTGAATCTTAGTAAAGTAATCACTCTCCTAGATGAGATAGGGAAAAAAGTGGTAGTGAAGGAAAAGTACTCAGAGGAACAGCACACAAGAACAATCCGTTTCTAGCAAAACTATCAGAGTTGTTGTAAAGGAGCAGACAAAAGGGAATCATGAAATCTTGGAAGCCAGATATGTCAATTTGGCCCATTGTCTCCTTTGCTGCCAATTTTAAAGTTGGGCAGCAAGGGGGTACTACTTATTGGGTTCCAGTTTCCATTCCTTATTGGTTCTGTTTAATATGTTTCAGCTCTTCTGTGAGTTGTATTCAAACAGGTTTTTTGTTTGTTTGTTTTGGTTTTTCAGAGCAAGTTATAGTTTAGGTATAAATGCTGAAATCTGCATAAAATCCAGAATCTTGATCAAATTGGCTTAATCATTTAGAAGGACATGCCAACGTGATAAAAGTTTATATCGAGAAAAACATTTCTGCAGAGATGTCAGAAGTCAAAGTCAGTGTCATCCAACAGGATTATTGTCTAAGAAGGGGCATAAAGGGACTACGCTGTTTCCAGGTCAATAAAAATCTGATCCAAGGTTAGGTACACAGGAAATTTTCCAACAAAAGGAGGATGAGAAATGATGAATTTGCAGCACTGAGTTGACAGGATTTTCTTACTCAGGGTGGGAGTAAGGCTACAGCTTTCATTCTGGGTTTTAACTGGGTCTGTTCATATTCTTTGGCACTGCAATATAAGCATCTGCACCTGTGTCATCCCTTTGGGAAGGGTTAAAATCTGCTGTGCAGGCTGGATGATGAATATAAATAAATCTATTCCATATATCAGAATTTTCTTCTTTAACATACTGACTTCTTCTAACCTAGGGGCTAAGAATAGAATCATCTAACACATGGTTAATTTGTCTATTGGGTAACCTGGCTCTGGTTTCCTGGAAATGATACCGGTCCATGATATCAACTGTTATTTAGGTGGAAATTCTTTGAATTTGAGAACCAAAAGGGAAGAAAAATTTATTTAACACAACGCAATTATGTAAATAAATATCACTAGATCCAGACTTTTCCCCCTTCGCAAAAGCTCATAGTTATAAATTCATTATAACGTTAATATTCTTTATTGTTGCATACCTAGATAGCAATTTGCATTAATAGGACCAAGATCACAAGTCTGAAGCTTATGTATATCATATGTATGGCATACAAGATATGTTTTGCTTTGTTCCATGGACACAGACTATACTCCTTTACCTATTATTCTCTCTTGCAATTGTAGATCACTGGGAGCTAGATGGTTCAGTGGATAGAGTACTGGATCTAAAGCCAAGACCTTAGTTCAAATCCAACCTCAGACATATCTCTGTGACCTTAATCAAGTTATTTAAGCTCTGTCTCAATTTCTTCAGTTGCAAAATGGGGATAATAATAGCTCCTGTCTCCCAGGTTTCTTGACAATACCAACTGAGATAATATTTTAAAACGTTTAATGCATTACTTTCCATATATAAGTGGTAACAAGATTCACATAGTATGTTATCTCAGATATGTAACATTGGAAAAAGGGATGCCATGTAGCATTAAGATAGGCAGAATAGAAATATCTAACCTTTTCTTCCCGAGCCCTCCTTAAAGGGACACTTTAATCCTGCCAGAATGGGAAGCAGGAGACAGACACTACTCTGTTCTTCTCAGAGAAACAGACTACCGAACTGTAATCATATCAATCTTCTCCCTTAAAGTGGATGCAATCTGGTTCAAGTTAACTTATTATCACTGTTTCACTATTGGGGGAAAGTAGAACCCCACCCTTCACAGCACTTAGCCAAGAAATATCACATCAAATAGATCACAAAACAGAAATCAGAGAAGGTATTCATGGGAGAATATATAATAGACAATACAAAGTGGGAACAACACAATCCAGCTTACTCAAGAACAAATTTTCAGATCTCACTAAAGGAGAAGTTCCTCAAAATCTCTAGTGCAGCAAGTTCGGTAAAATGTTTTAATGGAGACCAGCAGGTACTCCCCCATCTCCACAGTCTTTTTCTTCATCAGTCTGAAGTGGGATTGACTTTTGTCCATCTTCCCTTTCAAAACTAGAAGACAAAACTGCCCAAATTGCTGTAGGACCTGAAGTGACTTGAAAATTGTCTGAAGAACTCAATGAAGACTAAAGTATTTTCCTTTCTTGCCACTGCTGCCCCATATATCACACAGAGATATTGGTTCTCACTAATAAGGAGAGTCTCATATCAATGGACTTCACGATTGAAGTTAAAAATATATTATCATCTATGCACAAACATCAAAACAAGATTAGGAGTAGAATCCCTTAGGCAAGGTATATGTTTATGTATGTATATATGTGTGTGCATACATATGTATGTGCATATATATATATATATGTATACATCTCTCTCTCTCTCTCTCTCTCTCTCTCTCTCTCTCTCTCTCTCTCTCTCTCCTTTTCTGTCTACCTATCTACTTATATATAAATGTATCCATGCTCAATTGTACCCTTCTGCTGGTGAGTGGGGGAGAGGAAGGGAGAAATAAGAACAAAGTAAAAGGTTTGCAGCAGAGGACAAAAGAAAACCTACAAGAAAGCAAAGAAAAGATTAACAGCTTTCAACTTACTGCATAGAATTTAATATATAGACTTTCTTGAGATGATGTTATTGCTATATGTTTTGAATCCTCTGCTAGGTTCTACTGTACACATTTTTTTCTTTCCTTATTTTATATTTATGTTTAAAATGTTTCTTTTTCTTTTCTTAATATGTATTTGTTTTAGTATTTAAAATTAAAAAAACAGAAAATACCTTATCATTTCAATTGATGTTGAAAAGCTTTTATGAAATAGGATGAATACTATTATCTGCAGCTAATGATTAAAGAAAGATAAAATAGCTTCAAAGTAGGTAAATTATGTGCACAATGTTACGAAATAACTAAATTGTAGAGCAGAGATTTGAACCCACATCTTCTACAAGTGTATTTTTTTCTTCATTCTTTTAGATATTCTCTTATGAATTAAGGATGCCATATTACCCATCAATATGTTGGTGCTTTCCATTGAACTCAATAGATGGGAATGGCTATCATTCAGTACACAGAAAATTATGAAGCTTAGAATTGTAGGATACAAGGCATAAAGATTAAGTCTCCCTAGGTCCCTGTTCTCTAACCACCAATTTTCTTTATTGCTGCTCAGGATCCCCTAAAGTGGGATGAGGGCAGGAAGCTGAGAGCCCTTTATTATAGCTACAATTCCCACGACCACCCTAACCATTGAAGTATACCACAACATATCAAACACAAAATCACAAATCCAAATGTTTCCCTGGACTTATAGTGTAGAAAGCTGCAGTTTGGCTACGTCTGATGGCAAAGGGAAAACATAACCGTCTCACACTGATTTTTACAAATTCAAATATTTTCACCAGCTATAACATTTGACAAAAATAATGCCCATAATTATTTTGCAAGACAGAGTTTTACTCTCAGTTTTCCTATCTTTTCATTTCTAATGACACATTAGAACTTTCCTAAAATATCCATTCTTATATTTAAAATTTGGTTATTTGGGGTTGGATTAAAATAAAATGGTGAAAATTTCTGAGATTCTAGTAAATTTAGAAAATTTGTCAGCATGAAACCTTCCCTCCTATTTTTTTTTCTCTTTCAGAGACTTGGAGGTTTACTAGAGCAGAGCAAATCAAAGTGTGTTTCTAAGGAAGCACTATAACTGAAATACTAATTATGGAATTACAGTTTTCTAAAAGCCTGTTGGACAGTACCTGGAAAGAACATTGTAGACACAGTGCTAGAGGTAAATAGAAAGCAATGATGGATGCCAATTAATTTAGGACATGATTAATTAGGTAACTAAAAGGTTTGATATTTCTATGCAGTTTAACAATAAATGGTTTAGTTATCCAACACCATTGTTACAGTTTTTGGACATTGTCCAGCCAAGTAATAATTTCTAGAGAATTTATCTTTTTCCATTTATAAATTTATCTTCATTTCACTTATTGAGAGCTAATTTTCGTCTTGAACTCTCAGCATTAGCAGCAACCCAGGGCCAGGTTTTAATTTCAAAGTTATTATGATTTTCTCTTTTCTGATGGATCACCAAAATGTTTGCCCATGTTTTCTTAATTCATCTTTGCTCATTTATGTATGTATATATGTATTCATTTATTTATTTGCTTGTTTATGTGTTTATATATTTATTTATTATGTATTCATTCATTCATCTATCTATTTGGCCATTGGGATTCAGTGACTTTTCCAGAGTCACATAGCTGGTGTCAAGTGTCTGAGGCTGCATTTGAACTCAGGTCCTCCTGACTACAGTGCTGATGCTTTATCAACTGTGCCACCTAGATACCCCCATACCTCCTTTGCTTTTATAGAAATGAAGAGCAGTCAACTTTATAGGCCCCTTTCATAATATAGGAGAGCATTAGGAAATACCATTTTAAAGAAATTTATTTACAATGTCAGAAAATTCTGATGAACGAGTGCCACTACATATAGTAAACTGTGTTTGTCTTAAAATGTAAAACCTGTTCCTACTAAATTTAGTGGTCTTTAGTTCAAGTTTTCACAACAGAGAAACTACATGACCCTTTTTACTAGGGCCCAAGCTGATGGGAATGTTCTTTCCTACTTTTCCCCTTCAGTTTCAGTGAAAAGAATGCAAAATGATTAGAATGCAAAACTTGCTATTTCCTTCATGGGAGAGACCATAAATGGGATCTGTGTATGCATATAGGCGTGTGTGTGTGTGTGTGTGTGTGTGTGTGTGTGTGTGTGTCTTTTAACCACTGCCACTTTAGGTATCAAGATTTCTGACACCCCCGAGAATGAAAGTAACAAGGACTCAGAGGGTACTCTCAAGAGTGCAGCTGTCACTAACTCGTTGACATAAATTTGCCTCTATTAATATTCTCTGTTTGACCAGCTCATTAACATGGACCCACCAAAATAGTCAGACCATGCTGATCTGCCTAATCTAGGGAGGTTCTACCTGGTTCCTTTGCCAATCCTCTAATATAAAGTTATATAATAGCAGCATCATTGAAACTAAATTCTACTATAAGCAATTGGAAAGCCTGGTACTTCTTCTTTTTATGTGCCTGTGACCAAAGGAGAAAGGTGATGCAATTCTCAGGGCTAAAGCAATGCAACTAGCTTAACCAGGTTTTATCAGTTTCATTTGATTTCCTCCTTTTCCAGCCCCAGCAACCCCGACTGCACATCCTATCATCCTTCCAAAATACAAATTCATTACTCCCTCAGCCAGGGAGCTTAACTTTCATACATCCTTTTTGGGGTTGATATTTCATTTTGTTAGAGTAAATAAAATCATAGCATCTGTAAACTATCCCAGTATTCCAACTTCATAGACTCTGTGATATCATTAATGTAGATATTTCCTCCATCTATACAGATCAAACCCCACTCATGGCTTTTTAACCTGTGAAAATTTTGTCTACAGTTATTACAGATTCTTTGAAGAAGCTTAACTCAACATTCCAAAAACCTTCCTCTAGATTTTTTAACATCTTATTTATAACAGTGGAACACAGCCTGTCCATCTTTGCATATAATCTATATTTAGATTATATATTAACCTATAATTTTATATATATATATATATATATATATATATATATATATATATAACCTATAATTTTGATCAGGCATTTCCACACATAATCCCTTATGCCATTTAATCACAGGCCAATGAAATTAAGAATCGTCTAATTTCTTGTACCAAAGATGAATGCCTTCATTGAATTTTGAGTGAAGAACCAATGGACATGATGTACATATCTTTCAATGCCTGTAAAAAGTGATAGTGTTTTGTTTTGTTTTCTTTTTTTGAGAAAATGTATATGCCTTTAAAAATTTGTGTTTCTTATATATGCATGAAATGAGAAATGGAAAATAATGGAAAAATCTCCCAAATTCCAGCAGAATAAAGGGGGGAAAGTTGGTCCTAGTTTTATACTGTATATTCAGAACACAAAATTATTTTCATTTTAAAAAATACATATTTTAAGAAGGTTGTGGAGTAGAAGCATGGACCTTCTAGAGATCTCCCCCCAAAGCCCTTAAAATGTCTGTAAAAAAATTACTGTAAACAAATTCTAGAGTAGCAGAAGTCACAAAATTACTGAGTGAAGCAGATTTCTAGCCCAAGATAACCTAGAATGCCTACAGTGAGGGTCTATTACACCACGCTCAGAACAGACCATAGTCCAGCATGTGCCACATCAGCATAGACTGGACTGGAGCAGGTTTCAGGGTACTGAATTACATGCAGCTACTGTGGTTTCTTGATTTCTCAACACACAAATGCCAAAGACAGCTTCAAAGTATACAACTGGAAGAAGACAGCAAGGTCTGGCACCTACATCCAAAGCTTTCAAAAAAACTGAAATGGTCTCAGGTCATGGAAGAGAGAAAATTCTCTTACCTGAGTGAGAGGGGAATACGGTCCAGCCCCAGTTCCAAACCCAGTTACAGGGTAGCAAGAGCTACTGCTACAGCAGAAACCACTTCTAGAGTTGTCCTCCTACAGATGGTGAGGGAATTGAGCAGCTGCTCTGGGTCTCAGTCCTGAGTGGCAGTTCTGTCATGAGGAGGAGCTATGGCATAGCAAAGATGGTGGTAGCTGTGGAGAGGGAATCCTCCTTGCATTTTCAGGGAAGAAAAGGATACTTATGGTTGTTCACAGACCAGAGCGCAGGCTAGGAGAGGACAAACACCTATCCCTTGATTATGCCACTTTGAAGGAAATGAGAACTGAGAGGTTCCTAGATATATCTCTGAGAAGAGCTGCACAAAATCTCAAAAGCCTGGGGCAGTATAGCCTCCACTTGACAAAGGGCTCAAAAGTCAAGGAATTGGCTGGGACAATGCCCCAAAAGGGAGGAAATAAGACTATATAAGGTTAATTTCTTGGTAAAAAGGTATTTTCTTACATCCATTTAGAAGAGGAATATCAAAGGCATACAATCAGAGGAAGACCAAATTATACAACCAGAAGAAGACAGCAAGGTCAAGGCTCCTACATGAGAAGCTTCCAAAAAAAAAATGAAATAGTCTCAGGTCATGGAAGAGCTCAAAAAAGATTTTAAATAACAAATAAGACAGGAGGAAAAATTGTGAAGAGAAATGAGACTGATGCAAGAAAATCATGAAAAACAAATTAACACCTTGCTAAAGGAGACCAAAAGATGCTAAAGAAAATAAAATTTTGAAAAATAGACTAATAAAAATGGCAAAAGAGATCCAAAAAGTCAGTAAGAAGAGGAACGCCTTAAAAAGCAGAGCTGGACAAATGGAAAAGGAGGTCCAAAAGCTCACTGAAGAAAATACTTTTTAAAAATTTGAATGGAGCAGATGGAAGCTAATGACTTTATGAAAAATCAAGAAATTACAAACAAAGCTGAAGGAATGAAAAATAACAGACAATGTGAAATATCTTATTGGAAAAACAGCTGACTTGGAAAATAGATCCAGGAGAGGCAATTTAAAAATGATTGGACTACCTGAAAGCCATAATAAAAAAATTAACCTAGACATCATCTTTCAAGAAATTATCAAGGTGAAATTATCTCACCTTTTTATTGACTATGGGAGCTTCTCTGTTTCTTCTAAAGGGTTCTTAACCACAATAATAAACATAATGATCACCTGAATTAAAATCCTGCCCATTTATTTTCACCGATATTCAAGATGTTGGTGTTTAATCTTGCCATGTTCTTTTTTAGCACATCCAGTCTAATGGTTCATAGACCTTACATTCCAGGTTTCTTTAGAATATTGATCTTTATATCACTGAACTTTCCTTTTTTTCACCAGATGCACACAAAACTGAGCTTCCTTTCAGCTTTGACCCAGCTGCTTCCTTAGTACTGGAGATATGTATGTATGTATGTATGTATATATGTATTTATGTATGTGTATATGTGTATATATGTATATATATGTATATATGTATGCATGTATCTATATCTATATATAGATATAGGTATCTAGATATAGATGTAGGTATATAGATAAATAGACATATATTTATATATAGTATACAACTTAGAGTTATATACAGCTTACAATTATCCTCCCTTCTACAGTACCATATTGGATACCTTCCAATCTGAAGGGCCCATCTGTTGATCTTGTCTCTTTTATCATTTTAATACTGTATGTAGGTTGTTTTTAGCAAAGGTGCTGGATTGGTTTGCCATTTCCTTCTTCAGTGGATTACTTTTTGATTATGTGTATATGTGTATAAACATATAAACATATACATGCATGTATATATACACACACACACACACATATATTCTATAAATGATACCATAAGGTCTCTATAAATAGTTGTAGTAGTAATAGTAATAGTAGTGGCAGTGGTGGTGATAGGAGAAGAAGCAGTATTTTTAAAATATTGAAAGTAAAGATAAAGCAAGGCTTCTACTTTCTCTAGAATCTCATTACTTAGTGATATATATTATGGTAACCCTGTTAGTAATTTGCCTATTTTCTTGCATTGTTTAGGGTTCATTAAATGTCCATAGGATGTTAAGATATTGATGTAAGAATATAATTATTCCTATGAACCTTAAAAACCATGGTAAATGAGAGTTTTGTTTCTTTGTTTTTTTGTTTATGTTTTTTTTTTTACTTCAGCTCACCAAAATGAATACAAATAGCCATTCATTTTGGGGCCTGCAGAGTTGTAAAAATGTCAGAGAGAAATCTAATGAGGTATAGTGCATGAAGCTGGCTGAAGGATTAAGGTCTCTGATTTTATAACTTTTTACTAACTTGTCTAAGTTTTAGAAAATTGTCATATCAGAATCTCTATGTGAAATACAGAGTGATCACATCATTTGCAAACTATGGTAATAAATATTTTAATTAGGTAATTATATAAAATTTTAGCTCTTGAACAAGAAAACAAAAAGTTGTATTTCATTAGGTTTCTAAAAATTTAATATAGTAAAGAAGGTTTTGGTATGCAAAGAAAGCATTTGAAAATGCTAACACTCAAGTCTTCTTTGTATGTAGAGTATTATTCATTCACATACACACACTTTGTGTTTTGGTTTTAGTGACTTTGTTGAGAGTATATTTTATTTTTCTAAAAAAATAAAAGAAGAAAAGTCAGTGGCAAAATAAAAATAGTTGAATGAAAAAGTGCATTAGGCATTGCATCTCAGATATGCCATTCTGGGTGCCTATTTTTGAGAGCATTTATGTGTTAAATATAATATTTTCAAGTAGGATGCTTCCCTTTCTAAAGGCTCTCATTTTGCAGAATCCTAGAGAAATTACTTTTCTTCGTATAATGTTAGTTCCCAGAGGGTAGAAGGCCATTTTTTTAATGAAGCTTCCTGCACAAAAATAAAAATCAAATTAAAACATATTTAATATTTCCCTTGCACTGAAGAACAAATTCCAAACATGAAGGTCACTTGCAAACCAAATACTTGCAATAGTGACCTGTCTAACCACTGTGAGTCCTGTCTTGATATAAATGAGCACCTTAAACCATAAATTGGTGCTTTTCAGATAGGAACTGAAAAATAAACTGTTATAAAATTGTCAGCAGCTGCCAACCAGAGAACTGATTCTGTAATTTAGTGAGAAACTAAAAAGATCAAAATCACATTTCTACCTTTTAACAGGCCTTTGGCTGTCGCACAGAAACTGCTAATGGCATCGTATAAGGGAAGGAAGAAGTAGAGGGCATAAGGCCACTTTATATTGCTGGGAAAATGGCCATGCCTGCTCTTAGGCAGCTGTGAATGTTAAGAAGAAAAGGCTTCACACTATAGTGGTATTGCTCTGTGAGATGGCAGTCAAGAAAGCTCATGTAAGAAATTGTTATAGTAACTATAATGACTATTATAATTGCTAATAATTAGAGCACATTTGGTAAATGTAGCATCTTTTTTTCAGAGCCTCAAAACCCTCTAAACTACTTTCTACCCTTAATACTATGCTACAACTTCTTTCTATTCAACTTCAAAATTAGATTCAGAAGAGCTGGTCAACGCTCAAGTTTTCACCATTCCTTCTTAGGTTAGTTGTCTCCCCCTTATAAACATAGTGCTGTGGGGAACTCCTTTTCATACATCTCAATAGTTACCTCAGTTGTGAGACTACAGTATTAATGAGAACACAATAGTGACTGTGATCACTGAGTAGTCTAAATAGAGACATGTGGCCCTTACTCTCTCAGTGCCATTTGACAAGTGTTTCTGACAGGCAATGAGCAAGAAAATGTGAACAGATTAATACAAACCTGTGAGAAGCAATGAGAAAAACATTCAGCAATGGTAATAACATTGGAACACAAGGAAACAAGAATGTTCTACCTTGTGAGCAGTGCCAATAGGGTACCCCAGGGAAGCCTCATCTGATACAAGATAAACAGGCACTCATCTAGTCTTCTTACAATTTACTCCCCTTCATGTACTGAACAAACTGGTGACACTCTCTTCCTCATTCATGTCACTCCATTTCCCAACTCCATGACATTTTACTGTCTGTACTCTCATAACTGGACAGAGTTCCCTTCTCAATTGTGCCTCCTGCCTAATAGGGGTTTCTTGACATCATTCAAATCTCAGTTCAAATTGTAGTCCCTTTAGGAAGTCTTTCCTGGTCCTCTCTCCTACTAAAACCTTTCCTCTGAGTTAAGCTGTGTAATGGTAATTTGAATGGGGAGATCATGCCCATTCATTAATATGCCTATGTGACATGCCTGGCTCACATGGAAATCTGAGTCACATGGAGTCTGTAATGTGAGTATTGCAGAATGAGTGGAAGAGAAGGAGGACCAGCTAGAGCAGAACTGGGAGGAAATTATTGAGAGAGAAGTCAGAAGTGAAGGACACAGGTAAGGCCCCAGCTGGCTGTGAGTGTGAGGTCACTTTGTTTAAGAGAAGCTGGTTTTGTGATTTGTTTAAGGGAGCTAGTTTATGGAAAGCTTAACAGGGGAAGGCTTGAGGATGGTGTTGTCCTTTGCATTGTTATTGTATACGGATTTTTATTACTATGATGGATTTGGCTTTCTGGTGTCTGAATAAATGTTTTGGTTCTGTCTTCCATGTGGATAGTCTATGGTATTTCACAATTGAGAATTTTGATGGGATATTCATAGCAGCTGTAGGTGCTGTGAGTCTTGCATTGGCACTACAAGCTTCTATTTATACTATATATAACTGATATGGACATAGTCATTTGCATGATATCCCTTCATTGGGCTATGTGTTCCTAAACAGCAATGACTAAGAATTTGTTTTTATTGGTGTTCCTAGAGCTTGGTATAGTGCCCAGGACACTGATGTGCTTCACAAATGTATGCTGACTTAATGACTGTATTTTTGTTTATTTATTTATTTATTTAGCTTTTTACATTCATTTTCACAAATTTTTGGGTTCCAAATTTTCTCCCCTTTTCTCCCCTCCCCCCACCCCAATACCCCAAGCAATCTAATTTTCCCTATCTCCAATCTGTCCTCTCTTCTGTCATCCCTCCCTTCCCTTGTCTCTATCTTCTCTTTTCTCCTGTAGGGCCAGATGACTTTCTATTCCTCATTAACTGTATGTCTTCTTTCCTAGTTGCAACAACAATACTAAACAATTGTTCCTAAAACTTTGAGTTTCAAATTCTCCCCATCCCTCCCTCCCCACCCATTCCCTTTGGTACGGCAGGCAATTCATTATAGGCCATATCTGTGTAGCTTTGCAAATGACCTTCCTGATAGTCGTGTTGTGTAAGACTAGCTGAATTGCCATCTCTCCTAACCTGCCCCTCATTGTTTCTCTTCTGTCCTTTGATCCTGTCCCTCCCCAAGTGTTGACTTTCAATTACTCCCTCCTCCCTTTGCCCTCCCTTCCATCATCCCCCCCCAATATCTCCTTCTCCCCCGCTTTCTTATACTGTAAGATAGGTTTTCATACCAAAATGAGTGTGCATTTCACTCCTTCGTTTAGTCAAATGTGATGAGGGTAAACTTTTGTTTGTTTGTTTGTTTGTTTTTTCCTCAGCTCTCCTCTTTTTCCCTCCACTAAAAACATCTCCTACTTGCCTCTTAAATGACATATAGTTACCCCCTTCCATTTCCCCCTCTTTCCTCTCACTACATTTCTCTCTCACCATTTACCTTAATTTCTTTTAAGGTATGGTCCCATCCTATTCAGTTCAATCTGTGCTCTCTGTCTCTGCATGTGAATGCATGTGTGTATGTGTGTGCATGCGTGTACATGTGTATGTGTAGTCTCAACAACCACCCAGATACTGAAAAGTTTTAAGAGTTAGAAATATTGTCCTTCCCTGTATGAATGCAAACAGTTCATTTCTGGTAAGTCCCTTAATACTTCTCCTTGCTGTTTACTTTTGCATGCTTCCTCTCATTCTTGTGTTTGAAAGTCAAATTTTCTTTTCAGCTCTGGTCTTTTCATTAAGAATGATTGAAAGTCCTCTGTTTCATTGAAAGACCATATTTTCCCTTGAAGTATTATACTCAGTTTAGCTGGGTAGGTGATTCTTGGTTTCAGTCCTAGTTCCTTTGCCTTCTGGAATATCCTATTCCATGCCCTTCGATCCCTTAATGTAGAAGCTGCTAGATCTTGGGTTATCCTGATTGTATTTCCACAGTACTGGAATTGTTTCTTTCTAGCTGCTTGCAAGATTTTTTCCTTGAGCTGGGAGTTCTGGAATTTGGCCACAATGTTCCTAGGAGTTTCTCTTTTTGGATCTCTTTCAGGTGGTGATCGATGGATTCTTTCAATACTTATTTTGCCCTCTGGTTCTAGAATGTCAGGGCAGTTTTCCTTGATAATTTCATGCAAGACGATGTCTAGGCTCTTTTTTTGATCATGACTTTCAGGTAGTCCCATAAATTTTAAGTTGTCTCTCCTTGATCTATTTTCCAGGTCAGTTGTTTTTCCCATGAGATATTTCACGTTCTCTTCCATTTTATCGTTCTTTTGGTTTTGTTTGGTGATTTCTTGGTTTCTCATAAAGTCATTAGACTCCATCTGTTCCATTCTAATTTTGAGAGAACTATTAAATTCAGTGAGCTTTTGAGCCTCTTTTTCCATTTGGCTCATTCTGCTTTTGAATGCATTCTTCTCCTCATTGGCTTTTTGAACCTCTTTTGCCAATTGAGTGAGCCTATTTTTCAAGGTGTTAATTTCCTCAGCATTTTTCTGGGTCTCCTTTACCAAGATATTGACCTTTTTTTCATACTCTTCTTGCATCTTTGTCATTTCTCTTCCCAGTCTTTCCTCCACCTGTCTAACTTGCTTTTCAAAATCCTTTTTGAGCTCTTCCAAGGCCTGAGCCCACCCAACACCCACCTGGGGTGTCTGGGATACTGAGGCCCCGCCCTCCACATCTTTCCCTGATGGGAAAAATACGTTCTCGTCCTCCCCATCAGATCCGAAGGTCGGGATCATTTGCATTTGTTGGAAAAAACTCTCTAAAGTCTTATTTTTCTTCCCCTTTCTAGGCATTTTCCCAGCCAGTTACTTGACTTCTGAGATTCCTTTCCACCCCCGCCTGGATCCGCCCAGCTAGTGCTTGACCTCTGAGATTCAAATGCGCTTTCCCCGCGGCAAGCTTTAGTTCTGGCGCAGGGGTGGGGGCAGGGCCGCCTCCTAAGCTTGGGCCCTCAGGGGCTTTCTGCAGAGACTTTCAGGAAAGGAGCAGGTGGGGGCGGGGTGGGGGGGCCCCGCCTGCTGTGCTCAGCTCCCTTGGGGGTTTTATTCAGAGGCGTTCAGCAGTAGAGCAGGGTGGGGGCAGGGCCGTCTCCCCTGCTCGGCTCCCTCAGGTTGGAAAGACCTTCAGTATTGAAGATCCTACCTGCTGCTGGGGGATTCCTGAGTCCCGGGCCGCTGCTGCCTCAGCCGCCCGCCCACGCCTCTGCCTCTGCCGCTTCCTGCCCCCGTCTCTGCCGCCACTTCCTCCCTGCGCCACCGCTTCCTCCCGAGGGGGCCCGAGTCACGGAGGCGTTCCGCTCCCTTCCCCTATCGAAGCCTTCTTTCTTACTGACCTGTAGCTTCTGTGGGCGGAGGGACTTTCCTGGCTGCCAGAGCTTCCCCCGGAGCTTTCCTCTCTGAAGCCTGCTCGGGTCAGCTTCTCTGGGTCGCGGGTGGGGGTGGGGTCCGCTTTCCGGGATGCGATGGGCCCCGGGGACGGCTTTCCAGGGTTCAGTGGAACGGAAATCTCTTCCCCTATGTTTATGCACCCCCTGCAGAGATTCAGAATTTATGGGGATCTCCTTTTACCTCAATTCCATGGGTTGTGGGCTCGGAGCTCGTAAATGTGCGTCCTTCTACTCCGCCATCTAATGACTGTATTTTTGGTACTAAACTCTTAGATAAGTCATATACCTGGTGGTAATGTTCATCCCTTTTGTGCTGCAGATAAGAAACACTTCCATTTTTTAGTTATAAATGATAGTATTGCTTTGCATGCCATATAAAGATAACCCTGGGAAATAAAGTGAGCATAATGATAGTGATAATTTAGTCTTCTAGTTCATTCATTTGTTTAAAAAAATATAACTAATCTGAATTATGTGTGTACCACTAGGAAATCTCTTATTTTCTGGCCAAAATTTATCTCTTTAAAGATGTGAAAGGAGGGCAGAGCTAAGATGGTGGAGTAAAGGCAGGGACTTACTTGAGTTCTTCCAAGAAACACCTCCAAATACCTGTACAAATTAACACTAAACAAATTCTAGAACTACAGAACCCACAAAATGAGAGAGTAAAACAAATCTTCAGCCCAAGACAACCTTGAAGGTAGACAGAGAGAGTTTATCCTACCAGACTGGGAATGGATCACTTTCTGAAATGGTCCACACCTGAACAGACAAGAGTTCTGTCTGGAGTAGGCCTCAGGGGACTGATGCACTGACATTTGTGGCAGTTTTAAGACTTTTCAACCCACAAATGCCAAAGACAACATAGAAGGTCAGTGGGAAAATCCTGTGGGACTTAAGTGAAAGAGGGGCATGAGGTCAGGGTAGGGATCAGTCCCATCCTCAGGGCAAGGGAGGTGGTGACAGTAGCAAAAGCAGAATCAACCGTAGTTGCTTCTAGAGCTTTGGGCACACAGACTTTGGGGGATTGAGCAGCTAATACAAAACCCCTGAAACCTGGGACAGTACAGCCAACCCCACCCCATTGGAAGCAGAGTGCAAACTTGACAAAAAGTTAAAAAGTCAAATATTTAGCTGGGAAGATGAACAAACAGTGAAAAACCCCAGGCTATAGCATCCTACTTTCATGACAAACATCAAAACACACAACCAGAAAAAGAGAGCAAAGTCAAAGCTCTGACATCTAAAGGCTCCAGGAAATATATGAATTTGTCTCAGGCCATGGAAGAGCTCAAAAAGCATTTTGAAAATCAAGTAAGAGAAGTAGAGAAAAAATTAGGAAGAGAAATAAGAGTGATGCAAGAATATCATGAAAAGCAAGTCAACAACTTGCTAAAGGGGACCTAAAAAATATTGAAGAAAATAACACTTTAAAAATATACTAACAAAAATGGCAAAAGTGGTCCAAAAAGCCAGTGAGGAGGAGACTCCCTTAGAAAGCAGAATTGACCAAATGGAAAAGGAGGTTCAAAAGCTCACTGAACAAATAATTCCTTCAAAATTAGAATAGAGCATGTGGAAGCTAATGACTTTGTGAAAAATCAAGAAATTATACAAGAAAATCCAAAGAAGACAATGTGAAATAATTCACTGGAGAAAACTCATCTGGAAAATAGATCCAGGAGAGATAATATAAAAGTTATTGGACAACCTGAAAGCCATGATCAAAAAAGAACCTAGACATCATCTTTTAAGAAATTATCAAGGAAAACTGCCCTGATATTCCAGAACTAGAGGGTAAAATAGACATGGAAAGAATGCACGGATCACCTTGAAAAAAATACCAAAAGGAAAACTCCTATGAATATTGTAGACAAAATCCAGAGTTCCCAGGTCAAAGACAAAATACTGCAAGTGGCCAGAAAGAATGAGTTCAGCAGCTTCTAAATTAAAGGATCCAAGGGCTTGGCACATGATATTCCAGAGGGCAGAGGAGCTGGGATTACAACCACGAATCACCTACCCAGCAAAACAGTATAATCTTTTCTGGGGGAAATAAACATTTAACGAAATAGAGGACTTTCAAGCATTCTTGCTGAAAATACCAGAGCTGAATAGAAAAATTTACTTTCAAATACAAGAATCAAAAGAAGCATAAAAAGGCAAACAGGAAAGAGAAATCATAACAGATTTATTAAAGTTGAATTGCTTACATTCCTACGTGGAAAAATAATATTTGTAACTCATGACATTTTGTCAGTATTAAGGTAGTTGGAGGAAAGACAGAGAGACAGAAGACAAGTCTATAGATGGATGGATGGATGAATGGATGAATGGAAGTGGGGACAGGGTAAGTTGAATATAAAGAGATGACATTTAAAATAAAATTAAGGAGTAAGAGAGGAATCTATTGGGAGGAGAAAGGAAGTTACAGAATGGGATAAACTATCTCACATAAAAGAGGCAAGAAAAAAGGTTTCACAATGTAGGGGAAGATGGGGAGTGAGAGGAAAATCAGTAACCTTTATTGTCATTGGATTTGTCTTAAGGATGGAGTAGTATACACACTCAATTTTGTATCTTACCCTATGAGAAAGTAAGAGGAAAGGTACAAGAGGGGAGGGATGGTACAAAGGAGGGGAGATTGGATTTGAAAAGGGCATGGACAAAAGAGAAATAGGGTATGTGTGGAGTGTGATAGGAAGGAGGGAAATAAAGTTAGTCTTTCACGACATGACCATTATGAAAGTGTTTTGCATATCTACACATGGATATCCTATATTGAATTGCTTGCCTTCTCAATGAGGGTGGGTGAATAGTGAAGAAGGGAGAGAATTCGGAACTGAAAGTTTAAAAACAAATGCTAAATATTGTTTTTACATGCAACTGGGAAATAAGATATACTGGCAATCAGGCATAGAAATCTATCTTTCCCCAAAATAAAGTAAGGGGGAAGGGGATGAGAGGGGTGATAGAAAGGAGAATAAGAATACATGGAGAAAGGGTAATAAGAATACATGCCATCTTGGGGTCCAGCTAGGAGAAAAATGGGGAGAAATTTTTGAATTCAAAATCTTGTGGAAATGAATGTTGAAAATGAAAAAAATAACTAATTAATAAAAACATATTAATCACAATTTAAAAAAATAAGTCAGGAAAATATTAATAGGTCAATAAACTTTATCAGCTTACTATAATGTGGTTATTTTAAATGATACAATCTTGTATTAATTAAATCACTTTCTCTGGACAGCAGAAGCTGCTGATAGTGCAGAATTTAGAATGTTAGGCATAAGGGCAGTAAGAATTCAGTTCAAATTTGACCTCATACACATCCGTAGCTTGTGTGATCCTGGGCAAGACATTTAACTTCCTTTTGCCTCAGTTTCCTCAACTGAAAAATGGAAAAAATAATAGCAACTAATGATAGGGTTGTTACTGCGAGGATCAAATGAAGTGGTATTTTTTTTTTAAGTGCTGCACGGCCTGGTATTTGGTAGGTGCTACATAAGCCCTTATTCTCTTCCATTCTGGGAAGACCAAAGATTTTTTTGGAAGCCTTCTCCCAAACTCCTTGTATAAACTTTTAGCTTTTATTTCTTGCCCTACTACTACTGTCAGCATGCTGCATATTTTGGGGCTATGCTTTTTCTTCCCTCTAGTTTCTTTTGATTAACATCCCCTATATTCAAAGCCTCATTACTGTATATACCCCTACATTAAATAAATCACTAGAGTAAATATTTTCAACTTAGGAATGATCTTAATGAACCCTTATGTTATCTGTTCATTTGAGTTTTGAATGATTGGCCTAGCTTGAGCTTTTTTTTTTAACTTTGCATCCTAAATCCCATTTATTTTTAATCGATCTGTCTTGTTTCACTAGCAAGCAATATTTCTCTTCCAATTCAGTTTTCTTCAAAGAAAAAATTTATTCATCACTATATTTTGTTAGTTACCTGATTTCCTAATCTTAAATGAATGACTATATTTTATGAGGTCAAGAAAAGCTTTCTTAATCCTCACCTAAATAAACAATTCTTCATCATAATTCTCCATTTGAAAGAAAGCTTTTCTTTCTTCAAACCATCTTCCTTAATGAATCTTCCCAAAATCTTGGTCTTAACATGTCATTTCCCTATTCAGAGGTCTTCTCTGCTTTTGGCTGTTGGAAACAAACTTCGTCTGACTTTCCAGGTACTCCAATAGTAGAAAAATTCAACAAACACTTGCTAAACACCTATTGAGTGAAGAACACCACACTAGGTTCAGCAGTAATTTACAAATTTAGATCAAATGTCATCCTCACCCCTCTCCATCAAGTGTTCAGTTTAACATAGGGTAAAAAATAACACACACATGAATAATTATAATTTAAAATCCTAAAACAAAACGTATTTGATACATAAAAAATGAAAAGCCTATGTTAGAAGAGAGAAAGACTAAGTAGATTATTCCTCATGAAGGGATGTAGCATTTACTTTGAATTTTCAAGAATTATTTAGAATGCAACAGGCAGAAATAAAGTGAGTTATGTAATCAATTCACAAGTATTTATTCAGTACCAAATTTTATTGAAATTTCCTTTCTAATCTTACCAGCCTGGTAAATATTAAGAATCATGCATATTTCCCCATACGAGGAAACACAGAAAAAAAGGAATGTATTTGAAAGTTTTAATCTCTCCTATGAGTAGCTCTTGTAAAAGTCTGTTTAAATGTTTATGCTATAGATTTACCACTACTTCTCTGTTACCCATCTGGGTGTCTGGGCTCTTCTCTGAACTATTTAAATATTTCCTTGACACTCCTTTCTTTCTTTCCTCCATCTTTTTCTTGAGGATCATTATTTCTACTCCTCACTACCACCATCCCCCAGGAGGAATAATATTAATGTCCCTTCTTGTAGCAAGTGATTATAGTCAAACAAGGAAAATTTACACTTTGTGACAGAAAAAATAATTCTCATTTTACATCTTTAGTCCATTAACTCTCAGCCTACATGCAGAAAAAGCCTTTGACAAAATACAGCACCCATTCCTATTGAAAACACTGGATAGCATAGGAATAAATGGAGCCTTCTATAAAGTAATAAGCAGTATCTACCTAAAACCATCAGCAAGCATTAAATGTAATGAGGATAAGATGGATGCATTTCCAATACGATCAGGGGTTAAACAAGGATGTCCATTATCACCACTGTTGTTAAACATGGTACTAGAAATTTTAGCTGTAGCAATAAGAGAAGAAAAAGAAATTGAAGGAATTAGAATAGGCAAAGAATAAACTAAGTTAGCACTCTTTGCAGGTGACATGTTGATATACTTAGAAGATTCCAGAGAACCAACTAAAAAAATATTTGAAATAGTAAATATCTTTGGCAAATTTGCAGGTTACAAAATAAACCCACATAAATCATCTGCATTTCTATATATTACTAACAAAGCCCAACAACACAAAATAGAAAGATAAGTCCCATTTTTAGTTATGGTTTATTCTATAAAGTATCTGGGTGTCTACCTGCCAAAACAAACCCAGATACTATATGAACAAAATAACAAAACACTTTTCACACAAAGAAAGTCAGATGTATGTAAATGGGAAAATATCAGTTGCTCATGGGTAGGCCTGAGCTAAAATAAAAATCATAGTCCTACTTAAATTAATTTGGATATTTGGTGCCATGCCAGTCAAACTACAAGAAAATTAATTTCTATAGCTAGAAAAAAATAATATCAAAATTCATCTGGAAGAAAAAAAGGTTCAGAATGTTAAGGGAACTAATGAAAAGAAATGGTAGGGAAGGTGACCTAGCCCTACCAGATCTCAAATTGCATTATAAAGCAGCAATCATCAAAACCACTTGGTACTGGCTAAGAAATAGAGGGGTAGAGCAGTGGAATATGTTAGACACTAAACACACAGCAGTCAATGAATATAGAAATCTACTGTTTGATAAACCCAAGGACCCTAGCTTCTGGGATGAGAATTCACTTTTTGACAAAGATTACTGGGAAAACTGAATAAAAGTGTGGTGGAAACTGGGCATAGACTAATGCCTGACACTGTGCATAAGAATAAATTTCAAATGGATACATGATTCTAGGTATAAAGACTGATACTATAAAAAAAATTGAAGGGAGCAAAGAATAGTGTAGTTGTCTGGTTTATGGAGAATGGAGAAATTTTTGACCAAACCAGAGATAGAAAACATTGTGAAGTACAATGAATAAGTTTTATGGCACTAAATTGCAAAATTTTGACAGAAACAAACCCAATGTACAACCAAGATTAGGGGGGAAGCATAAAATTAGGAATGATTTTTTGCAACTAGTGTCTGATAAAGGACTCATTTCTAAAATATATAGAAAACTGAGTCAAATGTACAAGAATACAAGTCATTTCTCAATTGATAAATGGTTAAAGGATATGAACAGGTAATTTTCAGAGGAAAAATTTAAAGCTATCTCTAGTCATATGAAAAAATTGCTCTAAATCACTATTGATTAGAGAGATGCATATCAAAACAACTCTGAGGTACCACATCACACTTATCAGATTGGCTAACATGATAAAACAGGAAGATGATAAATTTTGCAGAATATGTGAGAGAGTTCTTGGAATTGTAAGCTGATCCAACCATTCTGGCATGTAATTTGAAACTATGCCCAAAGAATTGTAAAAGTGTGCAAACCCTTTGACCCAGCAATAAAACTTCTGGGGCTATAACCCCAAGAGATCATAATAATGGGAAAGGTTCCCATATGTATAAAGATCTTTATAGCAGCTCTCTTTTTGGTGGCCAAAAACTGGAATTTGAGGGGATACCCATGAACTGGGGAATGCCTGAACAAGTTGTGGTATATGAATGTAATGGAATACTATTGTGCTATGAGAAATGATGAACAGGAAGCCTTCAGAGAGGAACAGGAGTAGAACTTTGTACACAGCAACAACGACAGTGTGTGAGGAATTTTTCTTGTAGACTTAGCCCTTCACAGCAATGAGAGGACCTAAAAATTTCCCAGTGGACTCGAAGTAAAAGGTCTTCCACATCCAGAGAAAGAAATATGGAATTGGATTACAGAATGAAGGAAACCATTTACTCTTGAGTTATATTTTGTTTTGTTTTCATGGTGTCTCCCATTCATTTTAATTCCTCTATGCAACATGACTAATGTGCTAATGTATGTAATATGTATGTGTATGTAGAACCTATATAAGATTGCTCCCTGTCTCAGGGAGAGACAGGGGAAGGAGAGGGGAAGATGGGAGTGGGTGAGTGGGGGAAAAATCTAAGATATATGGAAGTGATTGTAGAAACCTGTAACTTAATTAATCAATTATTTAATTAATTAAAAAAAGAAAATCTACATTATACTGCAGCAAATAGGAAAGGGGAATGAGGCTGAGGGATTTGGAAGATGATGGAAGAGAGAGCAAATGGAAAGAGGGGGTAATTTGAAGTAAACACTTTTGAGGAAGGACACGATTAAAACAACAAATTAAATTAAATGATTGGGCAGGCAGGATAGCACGGAGGGAAAAAATATAGTCTTCCATGTCAGCTATGGAAATGTTTGGCATGAGTAAACATGTATAACACATATCAAATTGCTTGCCTTATCAGAGGTGTAAGTGGGAAGGGAGGAAGGGTGGGAAGCTGTAACTCAAAGTTTTAAAAATGAATGTTAAAAAAAAAATTCATACAATCGGGAATTAATATATAGGCAATGAGGTATAGAGATCTCTTTTGCCCTATAAGAAAGTAGAGGGGAAGAGGAAAAGAGACGAGAGGGATGTGATAGAAGGGAGGGCAGATTGGGGGAAATGGTAATCATAATGTACCCTATTTTGAAGTTGGCAGAGGGGAAATATGGGGAGTAAATTTGGAACTTAATGTCTTGGGGAAGCGAATGTTGAAAAATAAAAATTAATTAATTAATAAAAAAAGAAAAGAAGAAGAAAGGTAAACTATTTTTTAACTACATTTTCTCCCAAAATCACTAATAGCAATACAGTTGCAAAGTAAAACAACTCTGTTTACATCTCACCTATCAGAGTGGTCAAAATGGCAATAAAGAGAAATAACAATGAAGAGGCATAGGAAAGCACAGGTAAGTTAAGGTTTACCTATGGTGTGGCCAAACCTTTTGGGAAGCAATTTTGACTGAATGAGAGAAAAGGTTTAAACCTAAAAGAGTTTTACAGAAAAGAGAGATGGGTCACATACATTAATATATATATATATATATATATATATATATATATATATATACACACACATACATATATGGTAATACTTTTTTTCTTTAAAAAAGGTTTCAAATGCACTATGCATCATTTGGGATATGGCCAGTGTAGTTATAAAATATTAATGTAAAAGTATATTATTTTGTTATGACAATAATATCTAAGGTAGAGAACGTGAGAGACAGAAAGACATTGAAAGGATTTATATTAACAGCTAAAAATTTTAATGAACAGAACCAACAAAATAATTTATATTGTGATTATAATACTTTAAAAGAAAACTGACAAACCAAAGAATAATGATTAGTTCAATTTTGGTTTCCCAAATTTTGTCTGAGAGTTAATGGACTAGAGGTGTAAAATGAGAATTACATTTTCTGTCACAAAGTGTGAATTTTCTTTGTTTGACTATGCTCAATTGCTACAAGAAGGGACATTAATATTTTTCCTCCTGGGGATGGTGGTAGTGAGGAGTAGAAATAATGATCCTCAAAAAAAGATGGAGAAAAGAAAGAAAGGAGTGTCAAGGAAATATTGAAACAATTCAAAGAGCCCAGACACCCAGATGGGTAATAGAGAAGTAGTGGTAAATCTATAGCATAAATATTTAAACAGACTTTTACAAGAGCCACTCATAGGAGAGATTAAAACTTTCAAATACATTCCTTTTTTCTGTGTTTCCTCGTATGGGGAAATATGCATGATTCTTAATATTTGCCAGAGTGATAATACTGAAAAGGAAATTTCAATAAAATTTGGCACTTAATGAATGCTTGGTAAATGATTACATAACTAACTTTATTTCTCATATGGTTTCTGTTACTTTTGTTGTTGGTATGATCAATAATGCTGATACTTTTCCTAATATTGAACCAGTCCTGCATTCCTGGTATAAATTCCACTGTATCATATTGTATTATTCTCATGATAAGTTGCTTATTCTTTTTGCTAATATCTTATTTCAAATCTTTGCATCTATATTCATTAGAGAAATTGATCTATAATTTTCTTTCTCTACTTTGACTCTTCCTGCTTTAGGTATCAGAACAGTCTTTGTATCATAAAAAAAATTTAGTAGGATTCTTTCTTCACCAATTTTCCAAAATATTCTACATAGTGCTGGAATTAACTGTTTCTTAAAGGTTTGACAGAATTCATTTGTAAATGCAGGACATGGGAGATTTTTTTCCCTAGATAACTCATTGATGGCTTGTTCAGTTTCTATTCGTGAGATGAGGTTATTTAAGTATTCAACTTCCTTTACTGGTAATTTAGAAAATTTATAATTTTTTTTAAAAAAACATTCACGCATCTCATTTAGATTGTAAATGTAAGGACATAGATTTGGGCAAAATAATTTCTAATTTTTGTTTTAATTTTCTCCACATTGGAAGTGAGTTCACCCTTTTCATTTTTGATACTGGTAATTTGGTTTTCTTCTTTCTTTTTTTAATCAAATTCACCAAAAGTTTATAAATTTTATGGGATTTTTCATGATACTAACTTTTAATTTTATTTATTAGTGTTCATAGTTTTCTTAATTTCAATTTTATTAATCTCTCCTTTCATTTTCAGTATTTCTAATTTCAATGTTTACTTGGGATTTTCAATTTGTTCTTTTCCTAGCTTTTTCAGCTTCATACCCAATTCATTGCTCTCCTCTTTCTCTATTTTATTTATGTAGGCAGTCAGTGATATACAACTTCCTCTAAGAGCAGCTTTTGCGGTATTCCATAAGTTTTGGCAGGTTGTCTCATTACTGTCATTTTCTTGAATGAAGTTGTTGGTTGTTTCTATGATTTGTTGATTAACCTACTCATTCTTTAAGAATAGATAATTTAGTTTCCAACTAATTTTTGGTTTATCTGTCCATGGCCTTTTTTTTTCACGTACAATTTTTATTGCGTTATGATCTGAGAAGGATGCATTGAGCGTCTATTCCTTTATTTACTAGATTTTATGATTTAATGTCATTGTGAATGATCAGTTTTTGTATATGTGCTACATAATGATGAGAAAAAGGTATATTCCTTTCTATCTCCATTCAATTTTTTTCAGAGATATATCATATCTACCATATATCTATCAGAGGTCTATTCACCTCCTTAACTTCTTTCTTATTTATTTTGCAGTTAGATTTACCAAGTTCAGAGAGGGGGAGGTTGAAGTCCCCCACTAGTATAGTTTTGCTGTCTATTTCTTCCTGTTACTCCCTTAAATTTTCTTCCAAGAATTTGGATACAATATCATGTGGTGTATGCATGTTTAGTAATGACATAGCTTCATTGTATATGGTGCCTTTTAGCCGGTAATAGTTTCCTTCCATATCACATTTGTTGAGGTCTATTTCCTCTTTTTTTTGTCTGGGATTAGGATTGCTACTCCAGATTTTTTTTTCTTTTTTTTTGCATCAGCTGAAGCACAATATATTCTGCTCCAATCTTTTACCTTTATCCAGTGTACATCGCCCTGTTTCAAATATGTTTCTTGTAAACAAGATATTGTTGGATTATGCTTTTTAATACATTCTGCTATCCATCTCTGTTATATGAGAGTTCATCCCATTCACATTCACAGTATACTATCTGGGCCTTTCCCTCCATCAGCTTTACCCCATTCACCCCATTTATACTTTTATTTCTCTCTTCCTCTCCTCAATGGAGTGCCCAACTCAGTCTTCCATCCCTTCCTTCAACCACCCTCCCTTTTTCTCCCCTTTTCCCTTACTACTTTTTTGCTCCCTTTTAGCCTCCTCTCTTTTTTCTTTCCCCTTTCCCTTCCCACTGTCTCTAAAGATAGTGAGTTTTCTATACTTAAGTGAGTTTGTTGTTACCCCTTTGAACCAAATCAGATGTGAGTAAGCCTTATACGATGTTTGTCTCCCTCCCCTCATTCTCTCTACTGTAATATATTTTTGTGCCTCTTCCTGTGATATAATTTACCTTTTTCTGCCTCCTCCTTTTAACATCTCCCATTACAATCCCTTCACACCCTTAAATTAGTTTTTTATCATCACATCATTTAATTTATACCCACTGACTCTATGTATATCCCTTTTATATATCATAATAAATATACAATTATCAAGATTAGCAATGATAACCTTCCCTTATAGGGATGTAAATAGTTTGCCTGTATTGAATAACAAGTTTTATTTCCCCTGTTTACATTTTTATTCCTCTCTTTAGACTTGTATTTGAAGATGGAATTTTCTATTCATCCCTGACCTTCAGAAGGGAATATGAACTGGTCTCAAGCTCAAAGAGCATTCTTGGAAGAGCTCAATAAGGATTTTAAAAGCCATATTAGGGAAGTAGAAGAAAAACAGACCAATGATTTTAACAAATATGAAAAAAGATATCTTGGAAGAATTTAAAAGGAAATTTGGACTAATGGAAAAAGCACAAAACTTAATTGGGAAAATTATACAAATGGAAAAGATGTACCAAAAGTAACTGGAGAACATAATTCCTTTAAAGGAACAATTGTCCAAATGGAAAAGGTGATGCAAAAGTTAAGTACAGAAAACAATTTGATAAAAATTAGAATTGGGCAAGTAGAAGCTCATGACACGAGACAACAAGAATCTGGCAAACTGAATCTAAAGAATGAAAAGATAGAAAATGTAAAATATCTGACTGGACAAACAATGGGCCTAGAAAATAGATCCAGGGGACATAATCTAAGAATTATTGGTCTACCAGAAAGTCATGATGTACCTGGACAACATCTTCCAAGAAATTCTCAAGGAAAACTGCCCAGAACTCCTAGATCCAGAGTGCAGAATAGTCATCGAAAGAATCCACCTTTCACCTCCTGAAAGGGATCCCAAACTCAAAATACCAGGGAATATCACTGCCAAATTCCAGATCAAGTGAAGGAGAAAAGACTGCAGGCAGCCAGAAAGAAACAATTTAAATATCCAGAAGCTACAGTCAGGGTCACACAGAACCATGCAGCTTCTACATTAAAGATCAGAGGGATTGAAATATGATATTTTGTAAGGCAAAGAGCTGGGACTACAGTCAAGGATCAATTATCCAGCAAAATTGAGCATGGAGATAGACAGTCAATGAAATAAGGGATTTTCAGACTTTCCTGATATAAGATAGATTTTCATTCCAAATTGGGTGTGCATCTTTTTCCCTTGTTAACCCAAATATGATGAGAGTAAACTTCACTCTTTTCCTGTCACTTATCCTCTCTTCTCCTCCATTGAAAAAGCTTTTTCTTGCCTCATATTTTATGTGAGAGATAATTTATCCTTCTATTTCTTCCATTTTTGCTTCTCCCAATATATTCCTTTCTCACCTCAACAATTTATTTTTTAGATATCCCCTCATCTTCAACTCACCATGTGCCCTGTCTATGCATGTGTGTGTGTGTGTATTAGCATATGTGTGTATGTGTATATGTGTGTGTGTGTATGGATGTATGGATATATAATATATATGGAGGTAAACATTTAAACTTTATTAAGTTCACTATGATTTTTTTCTTTTCTGTTTTCTTCTTCATACCTCTCTTTATTCTTGTATTTGAAAGTCAAGTCTGCTCTGGTCTTTTCAACAAGAATTCTTGGAAGTCCTGTATTTCATTGAAATTCCATTTTCCCCCTGAATTATTATTATTATACTCAATTTTTATGGGTAGGCAATTCTTAGATTTAATCCTAACTCCTCTGACCTCTGGAATATCATATTCTAAATTCATCAGTCCCTTAATGTACAAGCTGCTAAATCCTGTGTTATCATGATTCTAGGTCCACAATACTTGAATGGTTTCTTTCTGGCTTCTTGTAATGTTTTCTCCTTGCCCTGGGAACTCTGCAATTTGGCTATAATATTCCTTGGAGTATTCCTTTTGATATCTCTTTCAGGAGGTGATTGGTAAATTCTTTCAATTTCTATTTTTCCCTCTGGTTCTAGAATACCAGGATAGTATTTCTTGTTAATTTCTTGGAAGATGATGTCTAGGCTCATTTTTTGATCATGGTTTTTAGGTAGACCAATCATTTTTTAATGTTCTCTCATGGATCTATTTTCCAGTCAGTTGTTTGTTCAATGAGATTTCCCATTGCCCTTTATTTTGTTCATTCTTTTGTTTTATTTGTTTTGTTTTATGATTTTGTTTTGTTTTATAATTTCCTGGTTTTTCACAAAGTCATTAGTTTCCATCTGCTCCATTCTATGAAAAAAAACAACAAACAAACTATTTTCTTCAATGAGCTTTTGAATCCCCTTTTCCATTTGGCTAATTCTGCTTTTTAAAGCATTATTCTCCTCATTGGTTTTGTCAATTTCTTTTGTAATTTGGGTTAGTCTATTTTTAACGATTTTATTTTCTTCAGTATCTTTTTCGGTCTCTTTAGCAAGCTGTTGACTTTTTTTTTCGTGATTTTCTTGCATTGTTCTCATTTCTCTTTCCAATTTTTCCTCCACCTCTCTTACCTGATTTTCAAAATCCTCTTTGAGCTCTTCCATGGGCAGAGACCATTGAATATTTTTTGGAAGTTTTGGATGTAGAAGCCTTGACTTTGATATCTTACTCTTATGGTATACTTCGTTCTTCCTTATCAGAAAGATGGAAGAAAATACCTTTTCACCCAGAAAGTAACCTTCTATATTCTTATTTTTCCCATTTGCAGGCATTTTCCAAGTCAGTTACTTGACTTTGGAGTCTTTGTATATTACCTTAGATTTCAGAGGTTTTTTGCAACTGTCCTCTGAGATATCTCTAGGGCCCTATAAGTTCCCAGTTTCTCCACGGTAGCACAATCAAGGTAGAGCAGTTTACTCCTCTCCTGGCCTTCACTCTTTGAAGTGAAGGTTGGTGAGCATCCACAAGCACTCTTTTCTACCCTGAAACTGCCAGTAGGATTTCCTTTCCACAGCCATCACCACCTCTGCCACACCAGCACTCCTCCTCACCCCAGGACTTCCACTCAGGACTGAGATGCAGATAAGCTGCTCAATTCCACCTGGGTCTTCAGGTCAAGGCCTCCAAAAATGGATGCTTCTGCTGCAGTGAATGCCACTGCCCTGAGACCTGAGCTGGGGCCTGATTGAGTTCCCCTCTCACCCAAGTGAAAGAGATTTCTTACTTACCTTTGAAGCTCTCTTTGGCATTTGTGGGTTGAGAAATCTGGTACCTGCAGATGCCACCCATGATTCCGTGCCCTGAAGCTTGCTCCAATCCTGCCCATGCTTTGCTACCCATGCTGGGCTGCACTCAGCTCCAAGCTCAGCGTGAGTGATCTTTCCTCTTGGCCTCCCAGGCTGCCTTGGGCTAGAAATCTGTTTCACAATGTCAGTTTGTGGCTACTGCTGCTCTAGAATTTTTTAGAGTCATGTTTTACAGATATTTTATGGGCTATGAGGTGAGACCTTGAGCAGGATTGTCCTTCTTTTCTGCCATCTTGGCCCCACCCCTTGCATTGATTTTGTATGTTCAAAAGAAGAAAAATTATTTTGTTATCATACCAAACTAACTCTTCTATCTCCTATGACCCTCTCTATCCTTTTTTTTTTTTTTTTGGTTAGATAAAAGCTTCTTCCTCGTTCCAGTCATGAATGCTACCTCCTTTCTATATAATCTCTTTCTTATATGACTTTTAATATCCACGCCACATATTCATTTAAAATCCATTTTGGAATATTGCGTAAGATGTTGGTTGAAATCTAAGTTCCACCAGATTGCTTTCTAGTTTTACCAAATTGTTAGTTTTGTTGAATAGTGTTTCCTCATTCAAGTAATTCGAGTTCTTGAGCTTAGCAAACACTGTCTTGCTATTTGTTTCTTCTGTATCATATGTATTTTAGAGCTAAAGTCTTTCCTAGAACATGGAAAATATGGACTAAAGGCTACAATGAGATAGAATAGTTATGGTATTCTATGTCAGGTGATTTAGCATTTGCTTTACTAAATAGAAAAAAAAAAACAAAACTATTTGCCTATATTTCAGCACACTCTTACAATATCATTTTCTTAAATCCTATAATCCCTCTTGGTCCATTTACTCCCTTTGAGAATTCTCTTTTCCAGGGGTCAAAATTGAAATCCAGAGTTATTTCCATTAACAAAGTAATCAAAGAGACTGTTTCCTTAGTCAAAAGGTTCCTCTAATCTGCCCAAGGCATATCTATCAAGGGCCTTTGTCCCATCCAGTTATTGCCCCAATTTCTTCAGGAAGTTGTCTTTTGGATTGATCAACAAAGAGGGTCAGGAGATTATTTTGGAATTGATCATTAAAGAGTTATAATACGTATATTTGGTTAGTCTATTCTAATTGTATCATGAATTTAGACTTTTAGTGCCCAAATAAAGAAAATAGGCCAAGAATTGTCATTTTATTACTAGCATCAGTAAGATTTAATGTGGGGAAAGCGAAAATATTGAATTCCATTACCAAGATTTAAAAAAATCTTGTCTATGCAAGTTTTTGTCACCCAAAACCATGGTGTCATCTAACAGTGTATCCTTATTAAAGAGGATATTCTACATGACTAATTTGCAAGGATTTCAGACGTACATATATTTCCAGTTGAGAAAACGCTCTGAAGTGCAGAATGGCAGTTGAGAAGAATGTGTTCAGATAGAGGTTCCAGGACTTCTCTTGACATGTTGACAGTTATCTCACCATTAACATCAATATTCAAGGTAAGAAAGATATGCTGCCATTAAGCCTGTAGTAAGTTTGTTTCTGAAACATGAAATGAACATTATAGAAAAAAACATATTCAAATGGAAATTTTCATCTGTCCCAATTCGTTCAGTAGAAAGTTAAAGCAACTAAGTGATAATAATTATAGAGCTCTCTAGCACATGTAGAGTTTATAGAGTATCCATATTTTTATCATATATCCTGCTCACATAGGGATTTAGAATGAGACTATTAAAATGTGCTGGGTTTTAAAACATGTGCACAAATTTTCAACCTGTAATTAAGTCTAATTTTTGTAGCATCACAAATTAACATTTTAATATTTTTAATTAAAATAAAAGGTTTACTTATTAAATATGATTTTTTTTTCAAATTCTTTCCTTTAAAAACTTGATTGGTTCCTAATAGGCTTTGTTTTAATATCAGTACTGCTATTTTTTGGTGAAGTTTGTGTTACACAATTTATTCAATTAGCTTATGCATATATTGTATATTGGCATAATACTACCATATTATGATGTGGGAGATGGAGTTTTGTATCCCAGCTGTAATTACATTTACAGCAATATAATTAATGTCACTGTTGCAATTCACTCCTTTTATTTTGGTTTCTTCAGGAAACATTGCTTGATACTGGCAAGCAGAAAGAAAAATCTTAAGAATAATCAAGGATATCTTGTTTATTTTCAAAAAAAAAATATAAGGACTCATTATCACTGATGTGGATTAGGATTTGGACATGTGAACAACTGAGAACCTATTCATCAAGTCATCGGTTATTCCAGGCATAGATATAGGAGAAAGTAGAACAAAAATGGAGAGAAAAAAAATTAGTCTGAATAAAACCATAGAATATGTGAATTGGAATAAGATTGGTTGGTTATTGTCTTCATCTTCGATGAGGACCAAAATGACATCACTATAATAAAATGAAATTTCAGTATGTCCAGCTGTGGCAGATCAGACAAATATAAGCTTGGAATGTTCTATCATAGATTGGGCACAGATAGTTCATGTGAACATGTGGGATGGATATCTCAAATTTGTGCATCCTGCATTTACTTTGTGCTGTCTCAATTCTTCTTTGTTCAAAGAGCATAGCACCCTTTCTGATGCAGGCGCATCATGCTGAATGGTTCTGTGCCAGTGTCTCCCACGTTGAACAGTTGAATACAAAGTTCTTCAGCAAGACACTGAGAGAATCCTTGCATTGCTGCTTCTGGACACTATGTGATCACCTGCCCCATATGAATTCTCCATAAAATAGACTTTTTGGCAAGAGTATACTTTTCATTCGAACAACGTGGCCAACCCATCGGAATTGCACTCTCTGACATGTAGTTTGAATACTGGACAGTTCAGCTCAAGCAAGGACTTCAGTGGCTAGTACTTTATCCTGCCAAGTGATCATCAGAATCTTCCTAAGACAGTTCAGATGGAAGCCATTCCATTTCCTGGCAGGATGCTGGTAGTCTGTCCATGTTTCACAAGAATGTAACAATGAGGTCAGCACAACAGCTCTGTAGACCTTCAGTCTGGTAGTCAGTCTAATACCTCTTCTCTCCCAAACTTTTCTTCAGAGCCTCCCAAACACTGAGCTAGCTCTGGCAATGCGTGCATCAACCTCATTGTCAATGTGTACGCCCCTAAAAAGTACACTACCAAGATAAGGGAACTTATCCAAAGCATTCTAAACTTCTCCATTTGTTGTAACTGATAGTTCCACAAATGGATCGTGTGGTGGTGGCTGATGGAACATCTGCATTTTCTTAGTGTGAAATATTAGGCCAAAATTAGCTCAGACAGCAGTGAATTGATCCATGCTTTGTTGCATCTCAGCTTCAGATGCTGCATTGAGAGCACAATCATCTGCAAACAGAAAATCATGCACCAACCCTCTCTCCACTTTGGTCTTGGATTGTAGCCTTTTTAAAGAGAAGAACTTGCCATCAGTACAGTAGTTGACCTGGATGTCATGGTCTTCCGCATTGAAAAAATTTGTAAACATGGCTGAAAACATCATGGTAAAAAGCATGGGAACAAGCACACATTCCTGTCTCACCCCATTAGTGACTGGGAAGGCAGAAGAGCATTATCCACTATCCAGAACCCGTCAAACAGGCCATCATGAAATAGACAAAAAATGCTAATGAACTTCTCTGGATAACCAGATTTTGACATAATTTTCCATAAGCCCTGACTACCAGTGTCAAAGGCCTTGGACAGATCTACAAACATTGTATACAGAATTGTTTTCTGCTCCTGGCATTTCTCCTGGAATTGTTGGGCAGCAAACACCATATCAACTGTTACTCAGCCCTTTCTGAAGCAATACTGGCTCTCAGGTATATAACCATCTTACAGGTGAAGGATCAGACCATTATGGAGGACTCTAGCAAGAATTTTGTCAGCACTGACTAAGAGAGAGTCCCCTCCCACCCCCATGATAGTATCAAGATAATCTATTGCCTTTACCTTTATAGAAGTGGACAATGGAGGCATCCTTGAATTTATGGGGGATAATTTCCTCTTGTCATATAACCTGGGAAATTTCAATCAGCTTTTGTAAGAGCAATGCTCCCCCTACCATATAAATCTCAGCTGGAATAGAATCAGCACCAGGTGCTCTACCACATGAAAGGAGCTTAATGGCCCTCAAAACCTCTTCTTCAATTGAAAGTTCAGTTAAGGAGGGATTGACTTCAACCTGAGGTAAACGGTCAATGGCCTCAGCATTGATTGATGATGGTCTGTTGAGAATTTTCTTTTGTACTGTGTTTTGGTTTGTTGTATGATTTCTCCCATTCATTTTAATTCTTCTGTACAACATGACTATGGTGAAAATGTGTTTAATAGGAATGTGCATGTAGAACCTACATGCAATTGTATACTGTCTTTGGAAAGGAGGAGGGTAGGAGGGGGAAGTAGGGGAAAAAATCTAAGTTATATGGTAGTGACTGTAGAACACCAAATGTAAATAAAAGTTAAAAAGGAAAAACAAAGAATAAAAAAATGGGCATTCAATGAAATAGAGAACTTTCAAGCATTCTTGATAGAAAGCCCAGAACTGAATAGAAAATCTGACTTTCAAATACAAGAATCAAAAGAAGCATGAAAAAAGAAACAGGAAAGAAAAATCATAAAGGACTTTCAAAAGTTGAACTGTTTATATTCATACATGGAAAGATAATATTTGTAACTCTTGACACTTTTCTCAGTATTTGGGTAGCTGGAAGAATTAGACACATACAGACACATACACACGTACACACATATGTATATATCCATATGTGTATATATATATATATGTGTATATATATGTGTATATGTATATGTGTGTATATAGTGTGTATATATATGTATATATATGTATGTGTGTATATGTGTGTGTGTGCGTATATATATATATACTGTATATATATATATATACATATATATATATACAGTATATATATATATATATATATACTGAGAGCACAGGGTGAGTTGAACAAGAAAGGATGATACCTTGAAAAAATAAAATAAAATTAGGGTAAGAGAAGACTATACTTGGAGGAGAAAGGGAGAAATGGAGTGGGGCAAATTATCATCCATAAAGGAGACAAGAAAAAGTTTTTGCAGTGGAGGAGAAAAGTGGGGAGGTGAGAGAGAAAAAAGGAAGCTTACTCTCTTCACATTTGACTTAATGAGGAAATGACATGCTTACTCAGTTTGTTATGAAAGTATATCCTGCACTACAGAAGGGTAGGGGACAAGGGGACAAGTGGGGTGAGGAAGATGATAGAAGGGAGGGCATATAGGAGAAGGGAGTAATCAGAAGTAAACACTTTTAGAGAGGGACAAGATCAAAAAGGAAAATAGAATAAATGAGGGGGCAAGATAGGATGGAGGGAAATAGAGTTAGTCTTATAAAACATGACTATTATGGAAGTCTTTTGCAAAACTACACATATACAGCCTATATTGAATTGTTTGCCTTCTCATTGGCAATGGGGGGGGGGAGGGAGGGAGGAAGGGAGAGAAGTTGGAATTCAAATTATTATTAGGAATGAATGTTGAAAATTGTTTTTGCATACAACTGGGAAATAAGAAATACAGATAATGGGGTACAGAAATCTATTTTGCCCTACAAGAATAAAGAGAAGAAGGGCATAAGGGAAGGAAGGGGTGTGATAGAAGTTAGGGCATATTGAGGGAAGGAATAATCAAAATGCAAGGCATTATGGGGTAGTGGGAGGGAAGAGATGGGGAGAAAATATGAAACTCAGAATTTTGTGGAAATGAATGTTGAATACTAAAAATAAATAAACATAAAACGGAATGTTTTTCTAATAAAGGTCTCATTTTTAAGATATATAGGGAACTGATTTACATTTATAAGAATAAGAGCCATTTCCTAATTTTAAAAAAAAATAATACAGCTCCACAAATAGGGACAACTACACTGTTCATACTTGGGTATCTCTTGCTGGATAGCTAGGGAGAAAGCATTGATTTCCTGCCTTATCTCCATCCTTTGTCTTCCTATTCTTGAAATCCTTTAGCTCCCTTGAACAACCAATGCCATAACTGCAGTTGGAAGGCATTAGATTTCCCTGAACCTAAAGAAGAAAGCATGAATGAAATGCCAGATGCTGAATGTAGAAAGGATGAAGAAGAAACTCCTGAGACACAAATTCCATTTATACAGAACCTTAGTAACAAGGAAGACTGTAAAGAAGGAATCTCATGACTCCTTTTAGAGGGTGACTATGCTGGATTGATCTTTGCCAAATAGTTTCCCCCCATGAAAGCTGGTAAGAAGTATTGGCCTCTGTATAGAGAAATAAAGCAACAAAGTGTTCCGCAGTAGTTCCAAAATGGTCAAAGATGCAGACTTTGTGGAACATCATGAAGTTATTTGAGAGGGAAATCAATGTAAAGATGAAGTAAAGCTATCAATCTTGAACATTTCATACAGTGAAATTTCTTGTGTGGTTGATTTGCTATTCACAGAGATATTCGAAATAATGGTCATTTTTTGAGAATGAACACCAGTTAAACATCCTAAAGTGGGCAATACAGTCCAATGATCCCATTAGGAGGGTGGTGATGAGGAAACAGCAGCTGAGAGTGTGCTGTGGGGCTGGAACTATGTCATAGTTCAAATGCCTGGATCATCGTTCAACACCCATTTTTCTTCCTCTCTTTCTCTTCATGTAATTTTGTCATTGATCTCATATTACAAGGGGAGGAGATATCTCAATTTCTACTTCTTTCTTAAGGTAAAAGCATCTTCTTTATCTGTGCCCCTTTAACTCTGGGCCCTAACCTGTCAAGTGGATAGGATCTTTAGATCAAGAGTTCTAATGAGGGGGAGGCAGCAAATGTTTTTAAATTTTGGCATGCTTGATCAGGTAGCACAATGCAGTTAATAAAACACTGGAACACCATTTTGAAATCATTCTGATTAAAGCCTTTTAGTCATCCTTCTCATCTCCCCTTTCCACTTATCCCCCAAATAGAATCTTAAAATATTTCCCTGTGTTTTGATAGATAAATTTTCCCTTATCTTGCCTAGAATAAATAATACATGTGACTTTTCAGCCGTTATTTCCAAACTATTTCTGCTCATATGAGTCAATCCTCATAGCTTGATTTCCACTTACCCTTGTGAATTGTCTTCTCTCACTAAAACAAGTTCTTTGAGGGCATGGAATATCTCTCTTGCTTATATTTGTGTTCTCAAGGTTTAGTATTATACCTGGTGCTGGGGACCCCAAAATACCAACAGTCTGGGTTGTACTTGAATGAATTCCACTCAAGTCTTCTTAAAGACAAAGAAAACAAAGTTTATTAAAGATTCGCCAAATTGGGGTGACTGTTAAGGAGCCTAAGCATTTGTAATGCTTGTATTCATAAGGGGGCTAGACAGAATCTGAGCTAGATAGAGTCTGAGCTGGATTGAATCTGAGCCAGAAAATTCTTTTCACAAGATGTTTTCATACTTTTAAATATGACTTTCCATTTTGATTTATTTTGCTTGGACTTCCTCCACCAAAAAAAATGGAATAGACATTTTTCTTCAAGAAATAGAATACTGAATTCTGCTTCAAGGAGCCAAAATAGTGGAGTAAGAAGTGAGCCAAAATCACCCTCTGTTATTGCTCTCTGCACAAATACCAACACCCCTGAATGACTCAACATGGGCAGGGAGAAAGTCGACACCAGCTCATAAAACCACCACATGATGCAACATTCGCCAGCAGGTAAATCTCCCAGTGCTTCAACACAACTCCAGGAAGCACAACTCCAGGAGACACAACTCCAGGTTGGCAAACATCCTCCAGCAGCCAAATATTTGAGTGCTTTAAAGAAGCTTGTGTGAGCAGATATCCCAGTGGGACCAGATCCCCACCCCCATTCTGAGGTTTCCAGTGTTGCTAACCCCAGCTTAACATCATGTAACCTGCCAGACTACTATAGTCCCCAGCTGCCATCACCTGAGGCCCCAGGATTCAAATCCAGTGACTAGGTCCAGGCTCCAAGAACAAGAAGCATGGGTCAGTGACAACTGTGCTCCAGCAGTAGAATTCAACTTTAAAAACCAGTAAATAGGCAAACATGATGGACAAAAGCAGAAATGGACAATGATCATAGAGTCTAATTCTGGAGACTGAGAAGATCAAGGCACAAATTCAGAATAGGACAACATTGTCAGTATACCCACACCCAAAACTTCAAATGGGAATATGAACTTGTCTCAAGTCCAAAAACCTTCATGAAATAGCTCAAGAAGAATTTTTAGTCAAATAAGAGAGACAGAAGAAAAATTCGGAGAAGAAATGAGAGGTATTCAAGAGAGAGTCAAGAGTGTGGAAAAAGAAGGACAAAAGTGACTCTAGAAAACAAGTCCTTAAAAATACATTTGACAAAATTCAGGGAGGAATACACTGAAGTAGATAAATGAAAAAGGAGACTCAAGAACTTATCTAAGAGAAGAATTCCTGAAAACATAAAATGGGTGAAATGGAAAAAAGGTACAAAATCTAAAAGAAGAAAACAGTTCATTAAAAAGTAGAATTGGTCAAGTGGAAGATAATGACTCTATGAGATATCAAGAATCAGTCAAACAGAAGTAAAAGAAGAAAAAATAGAAGAAAATGTAAAATATCTCATTGGTAAAATAACTGACCTGAAAAATAGATAGAGACAATAAAAAAAAAATAGGAGAGAAAATTTAAAAATTATTGGACTGCCTGAAAACCATGATGAAAAAAAGAGAGGTTGGACATCATCTTCCAGGAGATCATCAAGGCAAACTGCCCTGAGGTCCTAGAACCAAAAGATAAAATGTGTGTTCATCCCTCATTGCTGAAGAAGACCATGTGATCAGAGAAATAATGACATGACTTGCACTTGGCTTTGTTTTGACTGAGAGAGGGCTGTGCAGGTCACCAGCCTCACTTCTCCTTCATAGCCCTCTGAATCCAGTGACCAGATATTCAACAGGACAACTGGAGATGACCCACGATGAGACAGCTGGGGTTAAGTGACTTCCTCAAGGTCACACAGCAAGGAAGTGTCTGAGGTGATATTTGAACTCAGGTCCTTCTTACTCCTGTATTGGTGCTCTATTCACAGCACCACCTAGCTGCCTAAAAGGTAAACTAGTGCTTGAAAGAATCCACCAATTACCTCCTGAAAGAAATCCCAAATTGAAAACATTAAGGAATATTGTAGTCAAATTCTAGAATTATCAAATAAAAGAGAAAATTCTGCAACAGCCAGAAAGAAATAATTTCAACATCATGGAACCACAGTCATTATCATGAAGGGCCTTGAAGTTTCTATATTAAAAGATTAAGGGGGGTGGAGCCAAGATGGTGGACTAGAAGGACACACTTACACAGTGTCCTCCCCATAGCCCATAAAATACCTGTAGAGAAGGACTCTCAACAAATTTTGGAGCAGCATAAGTGGAGAACAACAGAATGGAGGAGACATTCAGACCATGGTGATCTGAAAGGCCCATGGAAATGTCGGTTGCACCAGATGTGGGAGTTGAGCATGAAACCCAGCCCAGCCTTGGCCGCGGCTCAACAAGACTCTGGGAGGATGACACATCGGGGGTGGAATCTCCAGTCACAGTAGCGGGATGATCCCTCAGCCCATAGGTGCCAAAGGCAAGTGATGGGGTTTAACAGGGGGCCAGGAAGGGAGAAGGGCCTTTCCATAGTTCAGGCATCAGGCAGTGGCCACAGAGCCAGCATAGCCTCCCATACGGAAGCTCCATTGTTGGAGCGTAAAAACCCCTGGGGGCATTGAAGAGCTGAATCTTACCTCAGCCCTGGCTGGAGGACCTGGCTGAGCTGGTCTTTCTCTCAAACTGAATGGTGGCCCTGCCCATCCAGCTTATCTGAAAATCAACCCCAAGTGGTGACTTTGTGGAACTAGAGGCCAAGTGGTTGTGGAGAGGTATCTGTTAAGATTCTGGGCAGTAAAGTCCCTTTCTGCATCCAGACCAATATACGCTTGATTGTGCCACCTTGGAGGAACTGAGATCTCACAGATTCCAAGAGTATACCCTACTCTTGACAAAGGACCTAAAAGTCAAATACCTGGTTGGGAAAATACCCAAAAAAGGGGGAAAAAATAAGACCACAGAGGGTTACTTTCTTGGTGAACAGATGTCTCCTCCCATCCTTTCAGATGAAGAAGAAAAATGCTTACCATCAGGGAAAGACATAGAAGTCAAAGCTTCTGTATCCCAGACACCCAAAATAAATATTCAATGGGTTCAGGCCATGGAAGAACTCAAAAAGGATTTTGAAAATCAAATTAGAGAGGTGGAGGAAAAACTGGGAAGAGAAATGAGAGAGATGCAAGAAAAGCATGAAAGGTAGGTCAACATCTTGCTAAAGGAGACCCCAAAAAATGCTGAAGAAAATAAAACCTTGGAAAATAGGCTCACTCAATTGGCAAAAGAGGTTCAAAAAACCAATGAGGAGAAGAATGCTTTCAAAAGTAGAATTAGCCAAATGGAAAAGGAGGTTCAAAAGCTCACTGAAGAAAATAGTTCTTTCAAAATTAGAATGGAACAGATGAAGGCTAATGACTTTATGAAAAACCAAGAAATCACAAAGCAAAACCAAAACAATGAAAAAATGGAAGGTAATATGAAATATCTCATTCGAAAAACAACTGACCTGGAAAATAGATCCAGGAGAGACAATTTAAAAATTATGGGACTACCTGAAAGCCATGACCAAAAAAAAGAGCCTAGACATCATCTTTCATGAAATTATCAAGGAAACCTGCCCTGAAATTCTAGAACCAGGGAGCAAAGTAAATATTGAGAGAATCTACCAGTCACTACCTGAAAGAGATCCAAAAAGAAACTCCTAGGAACATTGTGGACAAATTGCAGAGTTCCCTGGTCAAGGAAAAAATATTGCAAGCAGCTAGAAAGAAAAAATTCGAGTATTGTGAAAATACAATCAAGATAACACAAGATCTAGAAGCTTCTACATTAAGGGCTCGAAGGACGTGAAATAGGATATTCTAGAAGTCAAAAGAACTAGAACTAAAACCAAGAATCACCTACCCAGAAAAACTGAATATAATACTTCAGGGGAAAAACAGGTTTTCAATGAAATAGAGGACTTTCAAGCATTCTTGTTGAAAACACCAGAGCTGAAAATTGAATTTGACCTTCAAATACAAGAATGAAGAGAAGTATGAAAAAGTAAACAGCCTTGAGAAGTCATAAGGGATTTACAAAAGTTAAACTGTTTACATTCCTATTTGGAAAGACAATATTTGTAACTCTTGAAACTCTTCCATATCTGGGTGGTTGGTGGGATCACACACACACACACACACAGCACAGAGTGAATTGAATAGGATGGGATCATGTCTTAAAAAATATGAAATTAAGTGGTGAGAGAGAAATATATTGGGAGGAGAAAGGGAGAAATGAAATTCCTCATAAAAGAGGCAAGCAAAAGACTTTTCAGTGGAGGGAAAAAGGAGGGAGGTGAGAGAAAAACAGGAAGCTTACTCTCATCACATTCGACTAAAGGAAGGAATAAAATGCACACTCATTTTGGTATGAAAACCTATCTTACAATACAGGAAAGTGAGGGAGAAGGGGATAAGCAAGGTGGGGGGGGGGATGATGGTAGGGAGGGCAGTGGGAGGAGGGAGCAATATGAAGTCAACATTCTTGGGGAGGGATAGGATCCAAAGAGAGAACAGAAGCAATGTAGGGAGGGGCAAGATAGGATGGAGAGAAATATAGTTAGTCTTACACAACATGACTATTATGGAAGTCATTTGCAAAACTACACATATATGGCCTATATTGAATTGCTTGCTTCCCAAAGGGAATGGGTGGGGAGGGAAGGATGAAGAGAAATTGGAAGTCAAAATTGTAGGAACAACTTTCAAGTATTGTTCTTACTATTAGGAAATAAGAAATACAGGTAATGGGGTATAGAATGTTATCTGACCCTGCAGGACAAAAGAGAAGATGGGGCCATGGGAAGGGAGGGATGTTAGAAGAGAGGGCAGATTGGTGATAGGGGCAATTAGAATGCTTGGCGTTTTGGCGTGGGGGAGGGGAGAAATGGGGAGAAAATTTGGAACCCCAAATTTTGTGAAAGTGAATGTTAAAGGTTAAATAAATAAATTTAAAAAAAGATTAAGGTTGTGCTTGAATTACAAACAAGCATCAACTATCCAGCAAAATTAACCATAATCTTTCAGAGAAGGAGATGGACATTCAAAGAAATAGGGGACTTCCAACTTGTCTTGATGAAAAGACCAGAGCTCAATAGAAAATTTGATCTTCAATTGGAATACTCAAGAGAGGCATCAAAAGGTAAACATGAAAGAAAAAAAAATATGTTATTAACAAGGACAAACTGTTTATATCACTACAATGGAAGATGACATTTGTAACTCTTGAGAACTCTACCATTATTACAACATTTAAAAGGGGGCATAGACAAGAGGACATGGGTCTAAAGTGAAGTTTATGTTATGATAAAAAATATCTAATTAAGTGGTGAAAAAGGATTGAATTGGGAGAAAAAGCAAGAAAGAGTCTGAAAAGGGTAAATTACATTATATGAAAAGACACAAAAACTTATTACAGTTGAGGGAAAGAAAGGAGGTTGATGAGCATTGTTTGAATCTTACTCTTATCACATTTGACTCAAAGATAGAATAGCATAATCAATTAGGTATAGAAATCTAACTTACCCTAGAGGAAGTTGGAGGGGAAAGGGGAAAGAAAAGACAGAGGGTAGATAGAAAGGAGGGCAGACTGAGGGAGGTGGTGGTCAAAAACAAAACTCTAGTAAGGAAGGAAAGAGAGAAAGGAGAGAGAAAATAATAAACAAAGGGGAAATAGAACGGAGAGAAAGACACCATATTGTAATCATAACTGTGAATGTGAATGTGATGAATTCTCCCATAAAATGAAAGTGGATAGCAGAGTGGATTAAGAAGCAAAATCCTACAATATACTGTTTATAGACATTCAGTACTTACAGTCATTTTTTATTGCCTGAAGTTTAAGGGGATGATATTATTGTATGCATTATGAACTATTTCTTTATTTAACCAATTATATATTTTGAGGGAAATTTATTTTAAAGTATTTTAAAATTGTTTTTAAAACTAAATGCAAAACCATATAGTTAAGGAAGAGAAAGGTTACTTCACAATCCTAATTAATCATTCAATAATCAATTATGTGAATACAAAATTTTAAATGAGGAAATAAAAACGATTAAATTCTCTGACTTCTTTACCAAGAATGCATCTCTTTGAATAGGTTGAGAAAGAGTGAGATAAAGTTGGTTGAGGGGATTAGTTATAAATAATGTATGAAATAGCATTCAGCCAATTAGTGAGCTCAATTCAAGTGTGTCCAGACCAGTTGTTGAAGTTTTCAGTTCTAGAATGAAATATTCCAGTTAGAGCCATGTTCCTGATATGGAAGTACTCTTAAATGGAAAAGAGTTTCTCTTTTCTTATTTCCCTACCTCACTCTTCCCCAATCATTTTTTATTGGCAGTATTAACATAAAGAAAGGGCAAGCAGTAGCCATTAAATGCAGCCTGGAGCTGAAAGCAGTACTCTAACTCCAAATACAGACACAGATAGATATAGGATGTAAGGGCATTTATATATCAACTACTATTGATAGATTCTGTGTAAGAACATTTATATATTGCCTACTATTAACAGATACTGGCTAAGTTGATTTTGACATTTTTTTCTAAAATCTTATTAATTTATTATTCTCTCTATTCTGCCACCAGTCCTCCATAAAAAGGCATGCATTCTCATGTGGGTTCTATACATACATTGCTTTTAAACACATTTTCAAATTAATCATGTTGCATAGAAGAATTAAAATGAATGGGAGAACAGTATATTTGTCAGATTTATGGAGAATGGAGAAATTTTTGACTAAACAGGAGGTAGAAAATATTATGAAGTAAAAATTGGATAACTTTGATTACATTAAATTGGAAAGTTTTTGCACAAACAAACCCAAAGCAACCTAGATTAGGATGGAAGCAGAAAGCTGGGAAAGAGCTTTTGCAACTAGTGGCTGTGATAAGGGCCTCAATTCTAAAACTTATAGAAAGTCAAATGTGCAAGAATACATCACTCCCCAATAATGGTCAAAGAATATGAACAGGCAGTTTTCAGAGGAAGAAATTAAAGCTGTCTATGGTCATATGAAAAATTGCTCTAAATCTTATTGATTAGAGAAAAAGCCAAAACAACTCCAAGGTACCACATCACCCCTCACAGATTGGCTAACTTGACAAAACAGCAAGATGATTAATGTTGGAGAAGATGTGGGAGAGTTGGAACACTAATTCACTGTTGGTGGATCTGTGAGCTGATCCAATCATACTGGAGAGTGATAAAAATGTGCATACTCTTTCATGAAACAATATCACGTCTAGGACTATATCCCAAAGAGCTTATAAAAATGGGAAAGGGTTGCACATGTACAAAAAGATTTATAGCAGCTTTCTTTGCGGTGGCCAAAAAACTGGAAATCAAGGGGATGCCCATCAATTAGGGAATGACTGAATAAATTGTGGTATATGAATGCAATGAAATACTATTGTGCTATAAGAAAGGATGAACAGGAAGACTTCAGAGAGGCCTGGAAAGACTTATATGAACTAATGCTGAGTGAAAGGAAGAGAACCAGGGAACTTTGTACATAGCAACAACCAGTATGTGACTAATTTTTCTGGTAGACTTAGTACTTCATTGCAAAGACTTTAAAAATTCCCAACAGACTCTAGAGGTAAAATGCCTTCCACATCCAGAGAAAGAACTATGGAATTTGATCTTAGAATGAAACAGACCATTTTCTGTTGTATTATGTTTTGTTTAGTTTTATGATTTCTCACATTCATTTTAATTCTTCTATGCAGCATGACTAAGGTGAAAATGTATTTCATAGGAATACATGTGTAGAAGCTATATAAAATTGTATGCCCTCTCAAGGAGAGAGTGAGGAGGGAGGGGAAATAATCCTAAGATGTATGGAAGTGATTGTAGAACACTGAAAACAAATGAAATATTTTAATAAAAAATAAAATAAAAGTAGTGGGAGAAACCATGAAAAAGACAAAACAAAACATAACATAACATAACAAAGGAAAAAATATTCTGCTCCTTTCTGAGTTCTGACTCCACAGTTCTTTCTCTGGAAATGGATGGCATTATGCATGATGAGTCCTTTGGAAATGTTTTATGTCCTTGCCATGCTGTGAAGGGCTAAGTGTATCAAAAACAGTCCTCACACACTGTTGCAGTTATTGTGTAAAATGTTCTCCTGCCTCTGGTCATTTCACTCAGCATCAGTTCACATAAGACTTTCTAAGTTTTCTGAAGTCCTCCTGTTCATCGGGAGTGTTACACGGGAGTGTTACATTACATTCATATATCACAACTTGTTTAGCCATTCTCCAGTTGATGCACATCACCTCAACTTCCAGTTCTTGATCAATACAAAAAGGACTATGACAAATATTTTTGTACATATGGGTCCTTTTTCCCATTTTTATGATCTCTTTGCATTTCAGCCCTAGAAGTGGTATTGCTGGGTCAAATGATATGCACATTTTTATAGCTCTTTGGGCATAGTTCCAAATTGCTCTCCAGAATATTTGGATCAGCTCAACGCTCCATCAGCAATGAATTAGTGTTCCAACTCTTCTTCAACATTTACCATTTTCCTGTTTTGTCTTGTTAGCAGCCTGATAGGTGTCATGTGGTACCTCAGAGTTGTTTTGATTTGCATTTCTCCGATCAATAGTGATTTAGAGCATTTTTTATATGGTTATAAATAGCTTTAATTTCTTCCTCTGAAAACTTTCTATTCATATCCTCTGACCATTTCTCAATTAGGGAGTGACTTGCATTCTTGTATATTTTATTCAGTTCTCTATGTATTTCAGAAATGATGCATTTATCACAGACACTACTTGTAAAAATTCCTTCCCAGTTTTCTCCTTCTCTCCTAATCTTGCTTGTACTGGCTTTGTTTGTGCAAAAGCTTTTCTATTTTATGTAATCAAAATTATCCATTTTGCATTTCATAATGTTCTCTATCTTTTGTTTGGTTATGAATTCCTCCATTCTCCATAAACCTGATAAATAAATTATTCCTTGATCCCTTAGTTTCTTTATAGTATCAGCCTTCATACCCAAATCATGTACCCATTTGGACTTTATTCTGCTCTATGGTGTCAGACATTGCTCTATGCCCAGTTTCCACAACACTCTTTTCCATTTTTCCTAGCAGTTTTTGTCAAACAGTAAGTTCTTATCCCAGAAACTGGTGTCACTAAATCTTTTTTTTTTTTTTACCAAATATTAGCTCATTTGTTCTTCCTATGAACCCTACAAAGTAGATGTGCTTAATCATTCCCATTTTACACTTAAGCAAATTGAGTCAAACAGTAGTTAAATGATTTCCCCACACTCATACAGGTCATAAGTTTGTGAGTGCAATTTCTAACTTAGATCATCCTGGCTCCAGGTCTACCACTCTTCACTGAGTCACCAGCTGCCTGAAGTGGTGGTATAATTTGCCCCTTAGTGATGAAGAAAATGCAATTATGAACTCTGGAAAGAGATTTATTCTCAGAATATAGCAGAGAGTTACACCCAAAAGAGGATTTCATTAGTACATCTCCAAGAGAGAAAAACACTCCCTTTGCTAGAATTTGATACCTTTGTGCCTCATGCATTCTCTACAAACATGCTTCATAACCTTTCTAGTTTAAGTATATGCACATTCTTCCCAAGTACCTTATGTGCACAGTGGAAGAGTTTCCCAGTTGGGTATTGTAGGCTTATTTTGCATCAATTGTTCTTAGCATACAACTTTGTCTAAAACATGAGGCTCCTGATTCACAGTTAATTAAAAGAATACCACTGGAGACTGATGAGTAAAACCTTACCCCCTCAGAGTTACCTCTTTATCCCAAAGGGGAGAATTGACAGCTCACCTCTGATCACCTAGCTCACCAGTAGGAGTTAGGAAAGCAGGTCAGAAAGGAGAGCTATATTTATAATGAGCACGATCATAATTGCTTTCCATTGAATGATGTACTTGAAAGAACACCAGATATGCCCTTATGAAATATGACCCTATCTGTGCCTCCTCCCCCAGCCTGGACAACTCTGAGTCTTTGCTCATGTTTAAAATGAGGGGATAGGTCTAGATGAATCATTTGAATCATCTTAAATATTGACCATCCTAATTTACTGTGAAGATTTTCTTGCACTTATTTATTATCTATCTGATCAACTATATCAAGGTCAGGATACCTTTTGGAAGACGTGGCAAACAATGACATTAAAAAAAACTGTCTGATTTAATTAAGATAAAAAGGAACATGTAAACTTAGATTGCCACTATTCAGTCACTGACTTTAAAGAAATAAACCACACAGAAAATAATTTTCTTTTTGCAAAAATACATTTTCAGGAAAAATGAGAGAAAAATACTTCTCAAGATATAATGAAATTGTACACATGCTTGAGAATGTTGGTCAGGTGCATGATTTTTCCTACACAGAGAAAGTAAGGGTTAAAAGTAAGATGTTGTACACCACAGAGTTTTGTAAGTTGACTCTGTCTCTCAGAGTTTCAAAAATGTGGGAAACAAAGCAGAAGAAAATGCCTCCCTCTAGACTGTCTCTGGGGAATCTCTGAAGATTTCTGCATTATTAAGATTTGGCTCTCCTGTACTGCTACATTTACTTCTTTATCTCCTTCCAACTAGTCTCTCATCTCCTCCCCATCGGAAAGATGAAGCTCCCAGGTGTGTTTTAATAGAACAAGAGAGAGCCAAGTCAGATCCTACCCCACAGCTGGTATACTCTGCCCCATTATGAGTTATGGATCATTGCCCTATTCTTTCTGATCATTTCACTAATGGTGGTGTTTCCTTACATGGACTTCCAATCTCCACTAATTCCTTTGGGTTACTTGATTAAAGAAATGTATGTGCATTTACAAATGCACAAAAGCACTTTGAAGTTTGAGTTTCTTTTCTTGTCCTAGAATTCCTCAACTGCTTACCACTGAAAGAGAACAGTACCTTCTTTCAAAGCATAAAGATAATTGAAAAACCACTGTATTTTCTCCTTTTAAACAATAATCATGTTTACCTTTAATAAATATCATCCAAGAAAACTCTTTTAGAAAACTGCAATTATTAAGTTAGAGAATTCACAACCCTCTAACATGCTTCACAAGTAAATATGATTTATCACTTACTATAGCATATATTAATCAAGAATCAAACAGTGCATATTTACTAAGCATCTACTATATGCTAGGTATTATGCTAAGCTCTAGAGACACAAATGCAAAAATGAACAATCATTGACCTCTAGGAACTTACATTCTAACTGGGGGAGGGATGGAAGGATACCTGATATCACACATGATATGTGATTTTCATGAAAATGTAAATATCAGAGACATCCAAAGTAAATATGGAGTAGTTTCACATTAGAGAGGGAGCTGATACTGGAGTGATCTAGAATGGTTTAATATAAGATCTAGCATTCAAGATACAATTTGAAAGAAGCTAGCTTTCTACAAGAAGTAGGTGAGTAAGATTTTCATTTGAAGCAGTGGGGTTCACATATGCAAAAGTAGTAGATTTCTGTAACTCTTTCTTGTGGAAATATATAAAAGCAAGGAATTGCCAATAATAAAAAAGAGATAAAAGAAAGCAATTGTATCAAAAGACTGGATAGAAAATGCCAGCGAAGATGCATGATACAGAGAGATTGCTTTTATAGTTTGATCAGTACAATTAAGAGAACAAATGAACATTGACAAGTAATTGGAAGTTAGATTTCTAAATGGGCTCATGTAACAGCAAGCACCCCAACATACACAGGGGGTCTGCTATTACTTGTTCTTAGATCTGCTTTTCTACAAGGAAAAGCAAGTTGTGAGGGGTCAAAAATCACTTTAATCAAGCATATGTATCATTCACTTAGTTCAGGGAAAAAAGCCATCACCCTGAACTTCAGGGAAAATACAGAGAAATCAACATCAACAGGCATGGCTACCAAATGTCTGACATATTCAAAATATACATCATGAATCAACGGACAGATCCAATTGTCTGACCATTATATACACACATAGTTACCAGAGAGAGAAGTACCAATATCTGAGTTTTCAAAGCCAAGGGGATCCTTAGTGGTTGCCCAGAGTCTAGTCTGGCCAACAAACACTTCCAATCAGTAAGCCCCAAAGTAAAACTTCATCTCAGAGTCTTTATACATTTTTAGATCCAGAGAGCAAGCATCATAACTCTTGAGAAACGGTGCCTCATTGCAAAGTTAACAAAAGATGTGGTAGATCTTCCTACAAATCTTCCCAGGCCCATTAATGGGTGGGAAAGAGCTTTAATCACATTACAATAATTAACAATATAAATATATATACTGTTTCCAGTTAAAGAAATTTTTGTTTCTCTACTTCCAGTAAAAACTCTTAGTTGATAAAGGCAAGAATCAATCAGAGGCACTTGATTATACTAAAACAAAAACAGCAAAAAATCCAACTTTGCTTACCCTCACAACTCAAGATAGTAGTTGAAGACAGGTTATTTTTTTCTCTATGACTTAGTTGCTTATCAAAGGCATCACAATGAGCAAAAAAAAAAACTGTGTTGTATTCAGAAGGTAGGGAACACCCTTTGTAATCACACAAATAATTGATAAATTCAATACTAGATAAAAATCTCCCTCAGAACATGCTAGTGTTTAAACTCTCATTTCCCCAAGTTCCACAAAAAGTGTTGGCAACCAAGATAACTGGGGCAGGCAGGCTCAAGAGTTAGTAGCATGTATGACAGAGAATTTAAATAATAGTTTCAATATTTTTGAAGTTCAAGAGGAAAATACAAAGAATTGAGACATGGAGAGATGGTTATGTATCAGCCACTGTCAAATTACAGTTGCACGTGTATACAATTCAGGCTTGTATTGCCACTAGAGGAGATGACTAATTCATTTGAAATCATGTGTTCTAGAATTAATTAGGTATAATGAAGGGTTTACTGGAGGGGAGGGGGGGTGAGGAGAAAGACAGAATTACAAATGGAAAATAAGTAACAAGAAAAACCTGAAGATGCAGAAGGGAATCCTACCTATACTAGGGGGATGAGGGATAGAAGAATGTAATAGAAAAAAGGAGAAGTAATAATTCTTCCATGCTATCTGTTATATTTGAAACAACTTCCATAAAATATAGAACTATACCTTTTGAGGAAAATGAATAGCTGCTGATGCCCTTACAAATTATTATAAGGATATGTAATTCTGTTCAGCATAATTTTTCAGTAATTTCAGAGGATAAAGAAATGTCATGGCAGTTAGGGAGTTTCTGCTGAGGGGATATTGAGATTACATATATTCTGACCTGAACAATAGAACTATTCTCCCCAAAGAACATCACCAAAAAGAATGGGTAGAAGTTATAGAGAGAGAAATTTTGGATACAGGTCAGGGAAAATTCTTGTATATTACAGCTGTCCAAAATGGTAATGAGTAGTGGCTTCCCTCTTACTGAAAGTCTGAGCAGATGCTAGATGATCAGTTTTCTGATATGCTCCATTAGTTGCCAAATGACATGGCCTTTTCTCAATTATCATTTTCTTTGACTTTCCTGCAGCCTTTGAATCTTTTGATCATTCTCAATTGATAGTTTTTTTATACATTTTTGGGACACCACTCTCCCCTGGATTTCCTCCTCCCTTTGTGACTACTTCTTCTCTATCTCCTTTGCTAGATCCTTTTTTAGAACATATTTTCTCTCTATAGGTATATCTCAGAGTTCTATTTTGGGTCCTCTTTTCTTCTTTTTACACATACTCTCACTTGGTGATCTCATAAACTTTCTTAGATTTAATTATCATCTCTATGCTGATAATTCTCAATTCCATCTATTCTGCCTATAATGTTAATTGGATCTTCCCCACCTATGAATAGGCCTCAAGTGCCCTTTCTTAATTTCTGTTGAGGCACTGGGGCTGAGGGTCCTGCCCTCCATCTCTGAAAAGTGCATATATACTCTGAAGGGAGGTTTTACTTTGGGTCTTATTTTTGGAAGAAGGTTTGTGTGCCAGGCAAGACTCTAGGAAGCCCCTAAGGAGCCATGTGCCTTTAAAAACCCAGATTTTGGTGCTTCTCTCTCTGGTAACTACATATGTATTGATTACGGTCAGACAATTGGAAGTCCTGTCTGTTGATCTTTATTTCTCTGCATTTTTTCTGAAGTTCATGGGGCTGACTTTTTCCTCTGAAGTAAGTGAATGATACCTGTGCTTAATTAAAATGATTGTTGACCCCTCAAAGTTCCCTTTCCTTTTAGAATAGTAGATCAAAGAACCTGTGATAGTAGGCCATCTTGGATGTGTCAGGGTGCTTGTTTTTGCACTGCCCCCAACACTCTACCAACCTCCAACCCCACATCTCCAACTACCTTTCTGAAATCTTAAAATGGATGTCCAATAAACATCTTAAATTCAGTATGTCTAAAGTGGAACTCATTCCCTTTCCCTCTAAAACTTCTATCCACCCCCTAAAGTCCCTCTTGCTATAGTGGGTAACACCATTCTCCCTGTTCCTTTACGTTTGCAACTTAGGAATCTTCATAGATTCTTCACAATTTCTCATATCTGTTGCCAAAGTCTGCTGATTTCACCTTTACAATACCTCTCATAAATGCCCCCTGGTTTCATGTGACATTGACACCACTCTAGTACAAGCCCACATCACCTATTCATGGATTTTTGCGACAGTCTTTTGGTGGGTATGCCTGCCTTAAATCTTTCTCCACTCCTATCCATCCTCTATTCAGTCACTAAAATGTTGTTGTTTTTTTTTTGTTTGTTTTGTTTTCCCAAAGGACAGGATCAATCATTTCACCTCCCTATTCAATAAACTCCCATGCCTTCCTATTGCCTCCAGGAGCAAATTCAAAAATTTCTATTTGGCATTCAAAGTTCATCATAACCTTGTCCTATCCTACCTTTTCAATTTCCTTGCACCTTGTTCTCTGTCGTGTACCCTTCAACCCAAGTGGCTGTTCCACAAACAACCCACTGTATTTCTTAGCCTCATTCATTTTCTCTGAATGTCTCTCATTCCTAGACTAGTCTCTCTTCCTCATTCCAGTTACTGAATTCTTTCACATCTCTTAAATATCAACTAATATCTCACCTTCCCCAAGAAGACTTCCCTAGTCCTTCTTAACTCTAGTAACTTTCCCCTTTTGATTATTTCCTATTTATCACATACTTTATGTGTCTATGTATTGTTCTTATTTTCATTTATTTGTTATTGTCTCCCCCGTTTGATTGCAAGATCCTTGAGAACAAAGACTGTCTTTTATTTCATTTTTTATGCCCAATGGCTAGCATATTGTCTGGCACATGCTAGGTCCTTAATAGATGCTTTTTGATTGGTTGATTGGTATGCATAAGTAGAATGAGCAACCTTGATAGATGCAGGTACTTTTCCTTCAAAGGGGACCTCCAAGAAGAAATTAGATGATAACTCGTTCCTATGGCTATTACAGAGGTGCTTTCTCTTCAGATACTCATGGACCAACTGACCTCTGAAGTACCTTCCAACTCTATGATTTAGTGAAAAGTGTAACTTGATTTGAGACCTACAATTAGAAAGGAGAATTTCATATATGTCTGCTGAATTCACATCCACAAAGGAACTCAACAAGGAAAACAGGCTTCCCCCCAATATGAATGTTTTGCTTGGAGGCATTGTTCTGGTACTTGACTAGAAAAACAAGATGATGATTGATGACAAACATCTCATCCATTTGCTTTTCACAGATGACTATATCTCGTTCTCAAGTGTCTTTCTATAGCTCTAAGAAAAACCGTAGCAGCTGCAGAAGAATATACACTTAAAAACAAAACTTGAATTTGAAAAAAAAGCTTGAATGGGGAATAATGAGTGATGGTTATGTCTTCCAGACCTTCTCTACTTTAAATTCTATTAGAAATAGAAGCAGCAATGGAAAAAATTTACCTTGGTTAGTTAGTGTGGTAAGATAAGAGCATAGATAGTGAACAAATCAGAGGACACAAAGATCTTTGTTTTCATTTAAGTTAAATCTTGAAAAATAATAATATCACATTTGTATACAGATTTCAGTTATATAAAACACTTTCCTTGCATAACCCTATGAGCTGTAATATACTCATTTTACAGATAAGAAATACAAAGGTCAGAAGGGAAGAGTGAAATTTACTCACCATTCATTTCTGGAATTTGAACACAGAGCTTCTGAAGCTGAGTCCAATATTACAAAGAGCCAAATCCTTTACCCATAAGGGAGTGCAAAAATATACAAATATTCACCACAGGGAGTCAACAAAATGTCACTGTTGTCACGTACATTTGAGGAAGTCTATTGTATAAAACTACAATGGAGAATTGACAGGTATGAAAAGAAATAGAAAAAGCATACCTGTCAATTCTCCATTGTAGTTTAGTGTAAAAAAAAACTAAATGAAAAGTAATATTCATTTCTATCCATCTATCTATATTTATATCGATATCTATATATATATATATGTCCATATATATCTATATCTGTAGATATATAGATATATATACCCAAAGAGACAGTGAGATGCATGCACACGTATCAGTTTGATTTAGGTCTCAAGATGATAATTAAACATGCTTGCAAAACATTTTCACTATTTTTGCTAGTCTTGGCTTTTGAAAATTTATTGTATTAGGATTTGTTCTTATTTCTTCGCATTTTTACTATTTTTTTGTTTCCATTGCCCTTTATATTTTAACTTACTTTTAGATATAGCTTTCAGTTCTTTTAACAGTTTCTAGTTACAATTTAATATTTAAAGACCTTATACTTGAAGAAAAGAATAAACTAAAATAATTTTACTTTGAAAAAGAATATGATTCCTTCTTTTGTTATACTAGTTTTTTTTTTTCTTCTTCTCTACTAGCTCCTGGGAGCATAGGATGATGGATCTGAATCTGGAAGGGCTTCAAAATTCATTTAGTCTACTCCTTTCATTTTATACTTGAGGAACTTGAGGCCCAGAGAAGTTCAGTGAGTTTCCCAAGGTTACCTCATTAGGAAATCATAAAATCAGACTTTTAATTCTGTTCTTACTTCCAGTTCTAACTACCATACCACTGTATGATGCTTCCTCTCCAAGATACTGAGAACAATAACAAAAATAATAAATAAATAAGGACTTAGCTTAAGTTCTTGTCATCAAGCCCATTTCTAGTTTGGGTCAGGTGAGAAGAATGATATTTTTTGCTGTTTTTTAACTTTTCCTGAACAAATGTCCTATTACATGCTGTTTCCTGCACTACTCCCCACCCACCCCAAATCCCCCTGGTGTATTGTGTTCAAAGCTAGAGCTATTGATATACACTCACTTTCCTGTTTGAAAACATGTCTGATATTTTACCCATTTCTTTTTCTATCTTACAAAACTCTGTGACAAAGATAACCGTATAAAGAATTTTGTTAACTAAATCAGGTAGTACTGACATCAAATAAGATGATAAGCTTGGAGAACATATGTCAAAAGGATATCATCAATAAAATTTAACAAAATATTGCTTTGCTATTACTAACAAAGATCTTGAAGCACTCTTGATTTTAGATGGCATTTTATTCATTTATCAAGCCCTGAAACATTCACAATAGGATCTACACATCACAAAGAAAGAGGAAGTTCTACCCATCAACACACACACAGACACACATGTACACAAAAGCAGGATATATACAGATGGAGAGGCAGTCTCTCTGTTTAGTTTTTTGAAATGTGTATGTAGGGCAAGGAAATAAGGAAGAAAGAAAATACCTGTTTTAGTGTTTACTACAGTCAGGTACTATATAAGTTACAAGCTGGGAATATACATACAAACAAAAAAACCATGCTTACCTTCAAGAGAGCTGTAAAGAGAGAGAAAGGAGGATAAAGATGCCAATGGATTTGGCATAGCTTTGGAGTCTGGAAGTCAAGAAGAGTACTGGGAAAGGAATAAAGGTCAGCATGGTTCCCTCCACAAAATTATTGCTTCAGGATGAATGGATCCGTGGAAGAAGGGTGTGGACTTTTCAAAGTGGTATCCCATGCTGTGAAGGCCCCAAGAATGACTGAATGTTCAAGGCCAAGGATACCTTAGATTTCATTTGTTCATCACAAAAATCCTTTATTTGTTACTGTTATATTATACTTGTAACAATAAGGGAAATGTCATTTTCCTCAAGTCATAGATGCAACAAAAACATTAAAATAATGAACTTTTGAAAGGATACACAATGGATAACAGAACCAAGACTAATGAATTTTTCCTTAATCCTAATCCAATGTATTTCCCACCATATAATGTTTCCTCCTAGCAAAAAAAAATTTTTACACTACTTCATCCCCTTTTAAAAATTGTATTCAGTTTTCCTACTTTTTCAATTCATTCATTTACTGATTGCACAGTTACTAACCTCAAGAAACATAGCATTTAAAAAAACACAATATAGCTAACTTTCAAAGTATTCACTCACCTAGATTATCTGAATTCTATCTGTACATTTAATTATACTGTCAACTATCAAAGTAGTTGAGTGATAACAAGAACAAGAAATCTTAATTTCCTATTATGTACAAGGTATCATGTTTGATACAAGAAATAAAAACAAAAATAAGCAAAGATTCCTGCCCTCAGGGGGGAAGTCTACAAAATTATATGGAATATTATGTCTTCTTCCTTTATAGAAAATCTACAAGGTTGCATCTAGTTGAATGGCCTTTATATCATTTTCCAAATTGAAATTTAAGATGCCATTCACAATCCTTCCCAATGTTCTTTTATAAGTGAATATACTAGATATGTTCCTTTATGAATTTAGTTCCAAGAAAAACAAAAGGGAAGGTGTCTGCAAAAAAAAATCCTTATGCTTTCTCTTGTTGCAAAATGAAAATTATATAACTCAATCTGCTTCAAGTCAATATATCTCCACTTTGCTTTAAACCGTCTTAACTCTGTCCTTAAACCTCTATTCTCTAAAACTGGTAGTATTACATATCTTGAGAGATTCCTATGCTTCACCTAACCCTTGGCTACAATGTTAGCATAAGTGATTATGTCAGAGAACACTGGGCACAGGAATGAGGTCCTGAGGGCCATATTACCCTACTTGTCTTAAAAAGTTATAACCAATGCCATTCTCTACCCAAGAAATTAGTAATCGTCTTTTTTTTTAAGAGGGGGAGGGAGGTACCTGTCAAACTTGTCATTTAAATCCTAAGTTCTGTGTTTATTCTAACCTTAAATATAGCTCTCCATAATTCATCATTTTTATACTGTGAATTCATTCTTGCTATAACAAAGTACAGCAGTTTAAAGATTGCACTTGGCAAATTTTCATGAACAAAATTAGCTTTTCATACATGCCCTAAATAGTAACTATTTTTGATAGAAATTAGTTTTGAAATTTCGTGTCAGACTCTCCTAAGACAAACATTCTGTTAAATGTTTTGGAATCTGTGTTCTCTTTTGGTGTCAGTAACAATAATGCCATTTGGTCCACTGAAAGGCACAATTAAATTTCAGTCATTTATGTGAACTGTACTTAGAAGAGGCACATTGGTTTTCTCCAATAGGAGAGAAACTAATTTTATTCTCATCAACTGTTTGAAAAGCTGCAAAGGGACCCATTTAGCTCTGAATCCGAAAAAGAATTTTCATTTGGTGAGACTGGGTGGAACACTTGAAATGAAATCCAAATACACTTGAATGTATCAGGCATATAAGCATAAAGCCTCATGATGAGGATTGCAAGATAATAAAGAGTGCCTAGATCATTTAGATCCCAATGAGCATAAGTGACCTGCTGACTGCAGAGTTGTCTGGCAGAAATATTTTACATTTTAATTTTGAATGTGACTTGCACACCATGATGAAAAATAATTGGAAATATTGATGACCCTTCAGAATAATATGTGGAAAATGTTAAGAAAGAGTCTTGGGCTTTTCCAGAATAGAAAAGAATTCCCATATCTCCTGTCACAGTATCTTCAAGATGTTGAATGTGATGACAAAATAGGATGTATGAGAAAAAGCCTGTGTTGCATATTCATCAAGACATAAAGAATTGCACTTATTTACATCTAAAAAAGTGAATTCACTTCCCAGATGACATTTTAAAAGATTTCACAGACTCTTTAGTGTTTTCAGTGATAATACCATAAATTTCTATAGCAATGTGCACATAATACATTCCACCATAATTCTGTGAAATTAACTGTTCCCATTTTACAGATGAGGAAATTAAACTCTATAATAGGCACTCATATATTCCCTAAATTTGCTTTTTTATGTAATCACCTGTAGTCACAATAAAATAGAAGAAAAAAGGACCGCTTCATAAAATCATGAAACTTCAGAACTGAAATAAACGTTAATCATTATCTTAACTATCCCTTGTTCAAAGTCACATGGTTGGTGATAGAACAAAAATGAGAACCTCTCCTTCTGTTTCCCAGATGAATACACATATTAGGACAGCACATTGCTTTCCATGTTTTCCATGTAAACAATTATGATCTAAGGAAAAACTGAAAATGGTATGAACAATATTAAGAATCTTGTGTTAGAGTTAAAATGGTCTGCAGAGAATGTCTCATTCATCTATCCCATTTTAAGCAATAGGAAACTGAGGTCCCAAAAGGTAAAAATTACTGGTAGGTATCAAATGTGGAACACTGGAATTGAACTACTGCCTTCTGATTAATATGTTCATTTTTTTCCATTTCATTTATTAAGTTTTCATAGTAATGAACTGTCAGAATTCAATATAATTCAGTTAAGCAAGCATTTTTAATAACTTCCAACTCCGTGTAAGGCACTTATCTAGACACTGAGGAGACAAACACAAAAGCTCTCAAGAATACTCTTTTCTATTTGAGGTGTGCAAATATATATATGAAATAAAAAACAAAAAATAAAATTGAAGAGGAAGAGAATGCTATCAGCTGGGGGAAAAGGAAAAGGTCATGGAAGATTTCATAAGGGAGCTAGCATCTAACTTGTGCTTTGAAGGATAATGTGGAATCTGAAAGAGAGAAATGGGAGGAGAGCATTCTACCAAAGAAAAGGGAAAGAGGTCTTGTATGAATTCAGAGCTTAGAGACTCAGTGTTGAATTCAGTGAAGAGTTTAACAATTTGGTGTGACTGGATTGTATGGTGATGAGAGAGGGGAAGATCGGTAAGAAGTAAACCTGGAAAGGGAGATGGGAGTTAATCAGTAAAGAACCTTAAATACCAAGCTGAGAGGTTCCCAGTAAAGAAATTATCTCTGTGTGACCCTCCTTCCAGAAAAGGTAACTAAACACACAAACATATAAACACACACATGATTTCATGTATTTATGTGTGTGTATATATATACACATATGTATTATATATACGTATGCATAAGATAAGGCAGCTATGTTCATGGATTGTTAGATATTAATATATTCATGCCATGTATACACTCACATATACACACACACAGAGGCCCTTTATGAGGTTGCCTTTCTTTTCTTCTCACTCTCTTGCTAGAGATGGCACATAGGCTGAACTTAGAAAAAAATGAAATCCTGATTGAAAACGCACAATTTTCTCACCTTTAAAATGTTTTTAATATTACTTCTCAAGATTATTATGAGGTGATACATGCAAAAATACTTTATTGAATTAAGAACTCCTATGGAAGCACAAATTGATTTTATTGGCCAAAGAAATATATATCTAGGATGAATAAGACTGAAGAAGTGGAAGTCGGGTTTCCTGACCAACAAAACTTTCCTGTTACATATATCACAAAGTTAAATCAGCAGGAACATTTCCATTCATAAACAATAAAATAGTCATACTAAATTTCCAGTAAATGAAGATTTTTTGCCTTTTTTAATAATTGTGACTATTGCTAGAATGAATGGGCAAGTGTATTTATCTAGAACTAAGCATAATAGATTACATTTCATAGAATTACGGTGTTTTTCTGCACCATTAGCAACTCCACAAGTGTACCAGCATCTAACCAAAGATATTTCATGCTATGTTTCTCTTTTTACTTTATGTAACAGATATCTATAAAAATTAAAGGTGATTGGAGCCAGCCACATATCAATTGCTGAGAGACAGAATTTGAGTTCCAGATACCATTGACAAGTTTTGTGACTTTAGGGAAGTCATGTACCTTTTTGAACCTCAGTTTACCTAGCTACAAAATGTTTTTGCACTTGGCTTTTCACACTTCAAGAACCAGTGCTTTTACTCTTATAGATAATTTTAATAATGATGCATAATAATATGCCCTCTATGTGTCTGTAAACATATTCATATATACAACTACATAAATATAGGTATACACATATGTATATATGTATATAGTACTTATACACATATATGGATATATTCATGTATATATGTGCTTATGTTTGTATGAATAAACACACACATATATATAATATATATACATATATATATATACATATACATATATATACACATATACACCAGAGTGTGTGCATATGTTGTTTTATCAAGTATTGGTAAATCTCCTTGATTATGAACTTCTCTAAAATTAGGCTTGTTATCAGAGAATGACTTAATCTGAGTTTATGCTTCAATTTTGTTGATGGCTCCCACAAGTGGTGTATTGCATTAGGATTGTCTTTGAAAGAGCTAAGGTGGAAGAGTAAGGTAGAAATTCACCTGAGGTGCCCCAAATTGACAATCAAACAACTATAAAATAGTGTGTAAAATTTAATTCTGAAGTGGCAAGACCAACAAGAGGATAGGATAAAACAATTGTTCTGCCCAAGATAATTCAGAAGGTTGGCAGGAATGGTCTGTCTTACTCAGGTCAAAGGAGAGTGTGACCACCTTTGCTTTCACAAGCCAGCAACCAGGCCTAAGCACTAGCACAAGTCATTGGCAAAGTCCTGTGCCTCAGGAAAAGATCAGCAGCAAAGTTCCACACCCCTAATGTCGCAGGAAAGCAGAGAGGTCCCAAAACTATAGCACAAGAAGCTAATGATGAGACCCCACAACTCTGACAGAAGAAGCTTGGGACACTTCTGACTGCATCCTAGGAGCAGAACTAGTTTTATTCCATAATATTAAATGTTAGTAAATGTACTGGAAAAAATAAGCAAAAAGATTCATCCTCATACACCAAAGGCAGCACAAGTTCCAAGATGTCCAACCAAGTGCTCTGCTGAAAAGCCAGTCATGCTGGGGGTTGATGCACAGCCTCAAGGTCTCAACTGAACGCACAATTAAAAGGTTGGCTTTCACAAATATAGTTCACAAAAAGACCTGATAGAGACATTATTGCCTCCCATGCAGGATATACTTACTGAGAGTCTTATGCTTTCATACTTAGAAACAATTGGATCTATTACCTGCAGAATATTCATCCTTGGGGCTTCTCATCATGTGCCCTTATTTTGATGGGCACTTTTCAGTGTGTGTGTATATATGTATAGGTATGTATATACATATATATGTATCTATGTGTGTACATATATATATATATATATATAGCAAGAGAGAACATCTCTTATGACCTTCATATTGATTAAAAGAGTTAACACAAACTCAGAAGATGACAATGTTCAAGTTGCTACATGTGAAGACTCAAAGAAAAAATAAATAAATTGATTTCAAAGCCAAAAACAACTCCTGGGAAAAACTCATAATATACTTTAGAAATCAAATTAAAAAGGAAGGTGGAAAATTAAGAAAAAGAATGAGTGACTCAAAAGAATCATGAGAAAAAATAATAAACAGCTCAGCCAAGGAGGTACATCTTACAAATAGGCCAAATAGTAAAAGAGGCAAAAAACAAATCTAATGAGAGGAATAAATACCTTAAAAAAGCAGAATTGCACAAATGGAAAAAAAAAGGTAGGAAAGGTTGCTGAAGAAAATAATTCCTTAAAAATTAGAAGTGAACAAGTGGAAACTCATGACTTTATAAGACATCAAAAAACAAAACAATCAAGAGAAGAAGAAAGAAGAAAATGTTAAAAAATCTGAATGGAAAAACAACTCATCTGGAAAACAGAGGAGAAATAATTTAAGGATTATTGAATTACCTGAAAGCCATAACCACGAAAAAAAGTTTGGGCATCATATATTAATGAATAATTCAGGAAAATTGCACTGATATCCTAGAACTACAAAGTAAAATAAAAAGTGAAAGCACCCATCATTAAAAAAGGAAACTACATCTTGCTAAAAGGTATCATAGATGATGAATATCAGTACCATCAATACTAAACACATATGCATCAAATGGTATAGCATCCAAATATTTAAAGGAGAAGTTAAATGTGTTCCAAGAGGAAATTTTTCAATGCTACTCGTGGTGGAATTCATTTTTTTTCCATCTATGAACTAGATAAATCTGACAAACAGAAAACAGGAAAGAAATTAAAGAACTGAACATAATTTCAGAAATGTTAGATGGGGGAGGGGTTGGAATTCTTGGAAGATGATAGAGTAAGTTAGAAATTTCCAGATTCCTCTACAAATACAAAATCTCATAAAATTAAAGTAGAGCAGCAAAAGTACAAGGATAAAAAAGGTTGTCCTTCAAAGACATCTTGAGAGAACTTCAAAGAAGATGTCAGGGACTGAGATTTAGTCTCAATGAAGTGCAAACAGGTCTAGTTGGACTTCACTGAATCAACAAACAGTGGGCTCTGAGAGAAGCAGACTAGACCTCAAGAAATTTCACCTCAACTTTCATATCATTCATAGCCTCCAGAAATTTCACCTCAGGAGCATTCATTTCACAGGCTCTGAAACTTTAACCTCACAAATTTGTACCTCATGCTTTTATCTAAGGAACAACAGACAGTTGAGTGAGGGAAGACTGGTGGACTTCCTGCTGTTTCTAGAAGTCAAGCCTAGTAGTGTGTTGACCAGAAGTTATCCCCAACTGTGGTTGAGGGGGAGGAAGAGCAAGCAAAACCAAATAAGTGCAGTCCTGGTACTACAGGGAGTTACATTATTTTTGGAACAGTGTGGCTGGGAATGAAGTGCCTGGGGCTGAATACAGAATTCAGAAAAAAAAATAGTTAGACAGACCTGAGGCATAGGACAACATTAGCCACAGATCAGGATTAAAACTTGATAATAATAATGTCAAGCGGGCAAAAATAAAATTAAAAAATAGTTTTTAAATGAGTAAGCAAAGGAAAAAGAACCTTACCATTGATAGCTATTTAGGTAGAAATATAATATGATAAATAGATATATTTTTGTTTTTACTATCCTTGTTATTTTTTAATTCAACAAAAGAATAAAAGATATGGATTCATATTCAGAGAAAGATAATGAAGTTAAAAAAAGCCACTCCTACCCTAAAGAGTAATGTCAAGTGGTCACAAATCAAAAAAGAAATTCAGGAAGAAATTAAAATGGAAATCAAAACTCAAACAGAAGATAATGAGGAAAAAATAGAAAAAAATAAAATCAATTCATGAAAATTATTAATTTTTCCATTTAATAGTATGTTATGTTTTCCAATTACATGCAAAGATAATTTCAAATTTCATTTTTTTTTAAGATTTTGAGTTACATTTTTTTCTTTTTCCCCCCTCCCCTTATCCTTTCCAAAAATTGCAAGCAATCTGATATAGGTTATACATATACAAGAATATTAAACATATTTCCACATTAGTCTTGTTGTGAAGAAGAATCAGAACAAAAAAGAAAACCACAAGAAAGAAAAATAGAGTGAAAATAGCATGCTTAGATTGGCATTTAGACTCCATAGTTCTTTCTCAGGATGTGGACAGCACTTTCCCTTGTGAATCATTTGGAATTTTTCTATTGCTGAGAAGAGCTATATGTATCATACTTGATGATCCAAAGCAGTATTTAGAGGACATTTTATATCTCTAAACACTGACATCAATAAAATTGAGAAAGAGAATATCAATTAATTTTTCAACCAATAAAAAAAAAAACAAAATAGAAAAAAATTCCCTAATTAAACACAAAATTGGAAATCCTAACCATCAAAAGAGAGATTCATAAAATTAAAAGTGAGAATGCCATTGAACTAATGAATTATGAATTAATTTTATGAAAAAAATGATAAATAAGCCATTGGGTAATTTGATTTTTAAAGAGAAAAATGAAAGCCAAATTACCAATATCAAAAAATGAAAGAATTCATCACCAGTTCAGATGAAATTAAAATAATTATAAGGAGCTGTTTTACCCAACTATATATCAATAAATCTGAAAATCTAAACAAAAGGAATGAATATTTATAAAAGTATAAATTACCAAGATTAACAGAAGAGAAAATAGAATACTTGAAGAATCTCATTTTGAAAATAAATAAATTGAAGGAACTATCCAAGAACTCCTTAAGAAAAAATTTCCAGGGGCAGAGTCAAAATGGTGGAGTAAAAGCAGGGACTTTCTTGAGCTTTCCCCCCAAACCCTCCAAATACCTGTAAAAAACAACTTTAAACAAATTCTAGAGCTACGGAGCCCACAAAATAACAGTGAAACAAATCTCCAGCCCAAGACAACCTGGAAGGTCAACAGGCTATGTTTCAACATGTCAGGAGCAGAGCCAGTCCATGTGGGGGCTGTGCTTGGATAGACAGGGCTGCTACTGTTTTTGGAGCTCTGGGCCCACAGATGGAGGATCCAGCTGCTAATACAAAACCTTTGAAGCCTGAGAGAGTACAACCACCTCCACCCTGAACCTCACTGGAGGCAGATTCTTCTATTGACAAAGAGCAAGTATTGGTTGGGAAAATAAGCATACATTGTAAAAAAAAAAAAAAAAAAAAAAAAAAAAAAGGGACTATAAAATCTTACTTTGATGAGAAGAAGATCAAGACACACAACCAGAAGAATACAACAAAGTCAAAGCTCTTACATCCAAAGCCTCCAAGAAAAATTTAAATTAGTCTTATGCCATGGAAAAGCTCACAAAGGATTTTGAAAACTAAGTAAGACAAGTAGATGAGCAATTAGGAAAAGAAATGAGAGTAAGGCAAAAAAAAACCAAAAAAACATGTAAAGCAAGTCAACAGCTTGCTAAAAGAGATTCCCAAAGAGAAATGCTGAAAAAAATAACACTTTAAAAATTGATTAATTGAAAGGGCAAAAGAAGTCCAAAGAGGTTATGAGGAGAAAAATGTCTTAAAAATCAGGATCACAAAATGGAAAACGAGTTCCAAAATATCATTGAACAAAAGAATTACTTCAAAATTAGAATGGAGCAAATTTAAGCTAATAGCTTTATGAGAAATCAAGAAATTACAAAACAGAACCAAAAGAATGAAAAAAGAGACGACAATGTGAAATATCTAATGGGACAAACAACTAACCTGGAAAATAGATTTAGGAGAGAAAATGTAAAAAAAAAAAAAAAATGCAACCTGAAAGCCATGATCAAAAAGAGAGCCTAGAGATCATCTTTCAAGAAATTATAAAGGAAAATCACCCTGATAATCTACATCCAGCACTTAAATGGAAATTGAAAGAATTCACTGATCACCTCTTGAAAGAGATCGCCAAAGGAAAACTCCTGGGGATATTGTAGCCAAATTCCAGAGTTCCCAGATCAAGGAGAAAATACTACAAGTAGCCACAAAGGAACAAATTGAATATTATGGAAACATAATCAGAATAACACAAGATGTAGTAGCTTCTACATTAAGGATCAAAGGGCTTAGAATATGATATTCCAGAGGTCAGAAGAGCTACAATTAAAACCAAGAATCACTGACTTAGTATACCTGAATATAATACATACAACTGGAAATTCAGTGAAATAGAGGACTTTCAACCATCCTTGCTGAAAACACCAGCGCTTAATGGAAAATTTGACTTTCAAATACAAGAATCAAGAGAAGCATGAAACGCTAAACAGGAAAGATAAATCGTAAGGGGCTTATTAAAGTTAAAGTATTTACATTCTTGCTGGGAATGTGCTATCTGTAACTCTTGAGACCTTTCTCAGTGTTTGGGTAGTTGGAGGAAAGATAGATGGATAGACAGATAGAGAGATAGAGAGATAGATAGATAGATAGATAGATAGATAGATAGATAGATAGATAGATAAGATAGATTAGAGAGATAGATATTTAGATAGATAGATAGAAAGATGGCACAGGTAGAGTTGAGTATGCATTGATGATATCTAAAAATAAAATTAAGGGATGAGAGAGAAATATATTGGGAGGAAAAAGGAAATAAAAAGGGGTAAATTATCTCTCATATAAGAGGCAAGAAAAATGTTTCACAATGGAGGGGAAGAGGAGGAGGGAGGAAGGAGTGAACTTTATTCCCATTTGATTTGGCTTAAGGAAGGAATGACATGCATAATCAATTGGGTATCTTATCCTAAAGGAAAATAGGAGGAAGGGAATTAGAGTGAGGGGATGATAGAAAGGAGGGCAGATTGTGGGAGGGGGTAGTCAGAAGCAAACACTTTTGAGAAAGGGAAAGGGTCAAAGGAGAAAATAGAATAAATGTGGGGGGTAGGATAGAATGGAGGGAAATACAGTTAGTCTTTCACAACATGAAATTATCAAAATATTTTGCATAATTACACATGAATAACCTATACTGAATTGCTTGCCTTTTCAATGAGGGTGGGTAGGGAGGGAAAAAAGGAAAGAATTTGGAATGCAAAGTTTTCAAAACAAATGTTAAAAAGTGTTTTTACATGCAAATGGAAAATAAGATATACAGGCAGTGGGGTATAGAAATCTATCTGGCCCTAAAAGAAAATAAGGGTGGAGACAAGAGCAGGGAGGGAGTTGATAGAAGGAAGGCAGATTGGGGGAAGGGGTCATCAAAATGCATGCTTTCTCAGGATGGGGAGAATACAGAGAAAATTTGGAGCTCAAAATATTGTAGAAAAGAATGCTGAAAACTAAAAATAAATCAATTTTTAAAAATCCCAAGGACAAATGTTTTCACAATTAAATTCTACCAAGCATTTAAAGAATAATTAATTCTAATACAATATGATTTATTTGGAAAAATAGGCAAATAAGGAGTCCTACCAAATTTTTTTCATATAACAAATATACTATTGATAAGAAAAACAGAAAGAGAAATTTAAAAAAACAGAGAAAGAAAACTACAGATCAGTTTCTCTAATGAATATTAGTTCAAATTAAAAAAAAAGCAATAGCAAAAAGATTGCAGTAATATATCCCAATAATCGTACACTACGATAAGGTGAGACACAATATGATCAGGGCTGGTTCAATATTAGGAAAACTATGAACATGAGTAAGCACATCAATAACAAAACCAACAGAAATCATATGATCATATCAATAGATGCAGAAAAAGATTTTGACAAGATACAGCACCCGTTCCTAATTAAAATACTAGAGAATATAGGAATAAATAGATCTTTCCTTAAAATGACAATTAGTATCCATCTGAAAAAATCAGCAAGCATTATATGTAATGGGGATAAGTAAGTTGCCTTCCCCAAAAATCGAGGGTGAAACAAGGATGCCCATTATCACTGCTATTATTCAGTAAGATACTTGAAATGTTACCTTCAGCAACAAGGGAGAAAAAGAAATTGAGTGAATAGGAATAGGTAATGAGGAAAGAAATCTATAACTCTTTGCAGATGGTATGATGGTACACTTGGAGAATACCAGAGAATGTACTAAAAATATATTTGAAATAATTGTCAACTTTAACAAAGTTATCAGATATAAAATAAATCCACATAATTCATCAATATTTCTATATATTCCCAAAAGTTCCCACTAGCATGAGATAGAAAGAGAAATTCCATTCAAATAACTGTAGCTATTATAAAATATTTGGGAATCTACCTGGCAAGACAAGCTCAGTTAACTATATGTATACGATTACAAAATGGTCTTCACAAAAATAAAGTCAGATCTAAACAATTGGGGGAAAACCAGTTGCTCATAGGTAGGTCAAGTGTACAAAATAAAAATGTCAATTCTACCTAAATTAATTTATTTATTCAGTAAGTTAGCAATTATTTCAGGCAGTATTATACTAAAAATACTCATAAAACTACAAAAAATATTTTCTAGGCCAAGAAAAATAACAAAATTCATCTGGAAGAACCAAAGGTCATGAATATCAAGGGAATACTTGAAAAACAAATGAAAAGGAATGTAGCCTAGCCATACTAGATCTCAAACTATATTGCAAAGTGTCAGTTATCAAAACTATTTTGTACTAGAGATATAGTGGAATATCAGTGATATAGACAAGGTACCCAATACCATGTAGTAAATGACCATAATAATGCAGTGTACAATAAATCCAAGGATAGAAGATTTTTGAACAAAATCTTATTTGATAAAAAACGGAAGAGACCAGCATCTCACATTGTATATGAAATAAAGGTCAAACTGGATACGTGATTGAGATAAAAAAGCTCACACAATAAACAAATTTGGGCAGGATGGAATAATTTTCATCTCAGACATTTGTGTAAGAGAAAATTTGATAACAAAAGATGATACAGGGAATATTACAAAAGGTAAAATGGATAGTTTTTATTACATAAAGTTAATAAGCTTTTTGCATGAAGACAACACAATCAAAATTAGAAGAAAAGAAAAAAAAAAACTAAGACAAATATTTTTAGCAAGTACCTCTGATGTAGACCTCATTCCTCAAATATATAGAAAACTGAGTCAAACATAGAAGAACACAAGTAATTCCCCAATTGATAAATGATCAAAAGATCCAAACTGGCAGTTTTTAAACAAAGAAATCAAAACTATCTATAGTCACAAGAAACGAATCTTCCAAATCGTTATTAATTAGAGAAATATATGTTAAAAAACTCTAAATCACACCTATCAGATTGACTAATATGACAAGAAAGGAAAATGATAAATGTTGAAGGCAATATGAGAAATCTAAGATACTAATGCAGTGTTAGCGAAGTTGTAAATTGATCCAACCATTCTGGAGAACAATTTGAAACTATACCGCCAAGTTTACAAACTTTGCATTACCTTTGTTCCAGTAATACCACTACTAGGTCTGTATTGCAGATGGATGTTTAGAAAGAGAAAAGAACCTATTTGTATAAAAATTTTTATAGCATGTCTTTTTTGTAGTGTCTAAAAATTGGAAATTGAATCAAAACCCATCTATTGGGAATGGCTTAACAACTTGTGGCATATGACTGAAATGGAATATTATTGTATTATAAGTAATGAGTAGAATGATTTCAGAAAAAAAATAGGAAAGACTTACATGAATTGATATCAACTAAAATGAACAAAACAGAGGAAAATTATACATAGTAATAGTAATATTGCACAATGAACCATTGTGAATGACTTAGCTATTCTCAGCAATTCAACGATTCAAGACAATCCCAAAGGATTCATGATGAAACTTGCTAAGTGCCTCTAGAGAAAGAAGTGATGCTAAATACAAACTGAAGAATACTATTTTTCACTTTCTTTTTCATTTTGTTCAAATTTTCTCATATAAAAGGACTAATGTGTCAATGTTTTACATGATAGTAGATATTTACTGGATTCATTGATATCTCAGAGAAGGGGAAGAGGAGGCATGAAGAGTTAGAATTTAGAACTCAAGCTTTCCCCCAAAACTCAAAAAAATGTAAAAAAATATTTTTAACTGTAACAGGGAAAAGTAAGATATTATTTTAAAATTTTTAAAAAGAAATGATAAACAGGATACTTTCAGAAAAACCTGAAAAGATTTGCATGACTGATACAAAATGAAGTGAGAAGAACCAGGAGGATATTATACCCAGTGATAGCAGTGTTTTGTGATGATCCACTGTGAATGACTTAGCTGTTCTTAGCAATACAGTCTGATATACAACACTGCATTTACTTTTCTGAGTCAGAATATTAGCAAACAGCAAGACTGGTTTCATGTAAATGATGGGGAAATTCAGAAGCTGATAAGTGAAAAATGAGAACTTTCACTAGGAGGATAGTTCATCCATCTCTAAGAAGGCAGCATTTATTTCCATCAAAAGTAAAGTGCAAGCAAGACTTAGAGAGACACAGGATTCCTGGCTCAGTAAGAAGACAGATTCAATTCAATTTCACGCTAATAGTAACAATCCAAAGCACTTTTATGATTCCCTGAAAACTATTTATGGACCAAAAACCTATGGTGTATTACAAGTACTCAGTGCTGATGGAGCCACATGGATTAGTGATAAGGACATGATAAGGACATATAGTGATAAGGACACATCCCTAGCATGCTCAACAGACCATCATCAATCAACGCTGAGGCCATTTACCATTTGCCTCAGTTTGAAGTCAATCTCTCCTTAGCTTAATTTCCAACAGATGAAGAGGTATTGAGTGCCTTTAGGCTCCATTCATGTGGCAAATTACCTGGTGCTTGTTGAATTTCAGTTAAGATTTAGAAGGTAGGGGACCATAGCACATATAAAACCTGACTGAAATTTACCAGGTTATATGGCAAGAAGAGGTTATCCCCCAGGAGTTCAAGGATGACTCTATTTATCCATCTCCATAAAGGTAAAGGGAATAGATTGTCCTGTGACAAGCATGGGTGGGGGGTTGGGGGTCTCTCTCTTAGACATTGCTCGCAAGATTCTTGCTAGAGACCTCCTTAATAGGCTGATCCTTCACCTGGAAGATGGTCATATACCTGAGATCCAGTATGTCTTCAGAAAGAGCCAAGGAACAGTCAATATGGTTTTTGCTGCTAGACAACTCCAGGAGAAATGCCAGGAGCAGAACCAAGCTCTGTACACAATGTTTGTATATCTGACCAAGGCTTTTGACACCATTAGTCATGAGGGCTTATGGAAAATTATGTCAAAATTTGGTTGCTCAGAAAAGTTCATCAGTATTGTACATCAATTTCATGATGAGATGGTTGCCACGTTCTTGATAATAGTCAATGCTCTCGTGACTTCCCAGTCACCAGTAGAGTGAAACAGGGCTGTGTGCTTGCTCCCATGCTTTTTAGCATGATGTTTCCAGCCGTGTTGTCAAACACTTTCAATAAGGATGAACACGGCTCCTGTACTGAGAGTAAATTCTTAAATTTGAAAAGGCCACAAGCCAAGACCAAAGTGGAGGGAGTATAGGTGTATGATTTTCTGTTTGCAGATGATTGTGCACTCAAAGCAGTCTTTGAAGTTGAGATGCAATGAAGTATACACATCAATTCTCTGCTGACTGCTAATTTTGTCCTAATAATTAACACCAAGAAAACATGAATAGTCCATCAGTCACCACCACACTATCCAAATATGGATCCATTGCTTACAACAAATGGAGAAGTTTTGAATACTGTGGATAAGTTCACTTACCTTGATATTGTACTTTCCAGGGATGTACACATTGACAATGAGGTTGATAGACACATTGCTAGATCTGGCTCAGTGTTTGTGAGTCTCTGGAGAAAAGTATGGGAGAGAAGAGTTATTAGACTGACTACCAAACTGAAGGTCTATAGAGTCATTGTGCTGGCCTCATTGTTGTATGCCTGTGAAACATGGACAGTCTACCAGTACCATGCCAGGAAACTGAATTGTTTCCATTTGAACTGTTTTAAGAACATTCTAAAGATCAAGTAGTAAGATAAGGTACCAGACACTGAGGTCCTTGTTCAAACCAAACTGCCAAATATTCAAAGTATGCTTCAGATAGAGCAACTCCAATGGTCTGGCCATATTGTTTGAATGCAAAATGAACACTTGCCAAAAAAAGTATCATATAGAGAACTTGCATGGGACAGGAGACCACATAGTGGTCAGAAAAAGTGATAGAAGGACACTCCCACATCTCAGCATGGCATGCCCACATAAGAAGTGGTGCTGTGCTCTATGGGCAAAGCAGAAATGAAACAACACAATGGAGATGTAGGATGCATAAATTTGGAATATGCACTCCAAATATTCACTCAGACTTTCTGTATCCAATCTGTGGTAGAGCATTTTGAGCTCATATTTGTCTGATCAGCAACAATAGGACACATTGAAACTTCCTTTAATCAGGATGATGTCATTTTGGTGACATTTTTATTAAATTCTCTTACATTTTGAATGATTATGATTATTAAAAATATATTGCCCCAATGAAAAAACTGTAAAGTTTTTCTTTAGTGAAGAAGTTTGTATGAGTACAAGGGTTGCAAAAAGAAAGGAAAAATCTATTTAACAAGAGGGAGTAAGTATTTATGATTAGGCTGTTAAATGACAATTTAGAACAAATACTAAAGCACTGATTTCTAGGTAAAAGGTCATGAGGTAATCAGTTTCAGTTTGCAGAAACTGACTGCAATCAGTTTCAATAACTTGCATCTCTTCTGAGGTGTATATGTGTGGGGGGGAAGGTGTTTTAAGGAGCTAATTAAAAAGAGAACTCTATCTCATTAACTCTGTCTTCATCTCACTTGTTTTGTAGGACAAAACTATTTATACCTTTAAAGATTAAATGTTTAACCAGCTCCCATTTTCCATTACCTAATTAGATATTTTTAGTTGTGGCAGAATTGAGGTGAGTTCTTAATGAGTTATTTAAGTAGTTTTACTTGTTACAGCACTGATCTCTGCCTTTTCTTCCTCCTTTTATTCTCATATCCCCCATCTTCTTTTTTGAAAATTGCATTTAAATATAGACAGTTTGAATATTTTACCAATGTTTTAGAAAATATATCTATTTCAGTTTTTCATTTGGGAATTTTAATGTTCCTTTTCTGGGATCTTAAAAGACATGACCTTAGGGTAGAGCCAAGATGGCAGGGTAGAAACAGGGATGTGCCTGTGCTCTGCCTCCTAAACACATGAATATACCTATAAAAATGGCTCTAAACAAATTATAGAGCAGCAGAATACACAAAATGACAGAGTGAAACAGATGTCTAGCCCAACACAATCTAGAAAGCTGAAAGAAAGGGTCTATCAACACCAGGCTGGGAGGAAAACACAGTCCAGCTTGGGTTGTGACAACACAGATGGGACTGGAGTAGGCCTCAGGGTGCTGAATCACTAGTTGCTGAGGCAATTTCCAAACTTCTCAACTCACAAAAGACAAAGACAGATTCAAAGATCAGCTTCAAAGAAAGCTCTCTCAATTGGGTGAGAGAGGAACATGGTGTGGTCCCAGCCATGACTGCAGCTCAAGTCAGCAGCAACCACTGGTGCAGTGGCAATTGCTTCTGGAGCTGTTGACCTGCAGACAGTGGAGAATGAACTGACTCACCTGGGTTGCAGTCCTGGGTGACAGTCATAAAGCAAGGAAGGAACACTGTATAGCTGGCAGTGGGTGAGGGGAGGGAATTTTACTTGTGGTTCTAGGAGAGAAAAGAGTGCTTGTGATTGCTCACAGACAAGAGAGAAGACCAGGATAAAAGGAATACCTCTCCTTTGATCATACCATTTTGTAGTAACTGATAATTTATAGATCCTTAGAGATATATCTAGAAGCAGGTACAAAAATCATCTGAAACTTGGGGCAGTCCACCATCTACTTAATGAAGAGCTCAAAAAATCAAGTAACTGGCTGGGCAAATGACCAAAAAGGGGAAAAATAAGATTATAGAAGGGTAATTTACTTGTGAAAAGTTATTTTCTTATAACAAGAAAAATCAAAACACACAACCAGAGGAAGATCAAAATATACAACTGGAGGAAGACAGCAAAATCAAGGCTCTTATATTCAAAGCCTCCAAGGAAAATATAAAATAATCTAAGTCCATGGAACACATAAAATAACATTTTGAAAATCAAGAAAGTGAAGTAGAGGAAAAATTGGGAAGAGAAATGAGAGTGATGCAAGAAAATTGTGAAAAGCAAGTCAACAACTTGCTAAAGGGGACCCAAAATATGCTGAAGAAAATAACATCTTTAAACTGCAACAAACCAAAAGGTGAAAGAGGTCCAAAAAGCAAAACAAGGAGAAGAATGCTTTAAAAATTTGAATTGGTCAAATGGAAAAAGGGGCCCAAAAGCTCACTGAAGGAAATATTTCCTTAAAAATTAGAAGGGAGCAAATGGAAGCTAATGACTTTATGAGAAATCAAAAATTGATTCTTATAATTGAAAGTCAAATTTTCTTTTTTTATTTATATTCAGTGTTCCACAATCACTATCATACAACCTAGATGTTTTCTTTCCCTCCTTCATCCTCCTTCTACTCCACCTTTTCCCTCCCTACCTGAGACAGCATACAATTTTAAATAGGTTCTACACATACATTCCTATTAAATTCATTTTCACCATACTCATGTTGTATAGAAGAATTAAAATAAATGGGAGAAATCATACAACAAACTAAAATGTAATAAAAAAGAATATGATGTGCTACAATCTACGACTGAAATCCATAGTTCTTTCTCTGGATGTTGAAGGCATTTTGCCTTAAAAAACCATTGGGAATTTTTTTTTAAGTCCCTACATTGCAATGAAGTTATAAGTCTACCAGAAAAAAAAAGTCCTCACACACTGTGGTTGCTGCTCTGTACAAAGTTCTCCTGGTTCTTCTCGTTTTGCTCAGCATCAGATCATGTAAGACTTTCCAGGCCTCTCTGAAGTCTTCCATTTCATCAAGTTTTATAGCACAATAGTATTCCATTATATTCACATACCATAATTTATTCAGCCATTTCCCAATTGATGGGAATCCCCTTGAATTCCAGTATTTGGCCACCACAAAGAGGGCTGCTATAAATAGTTTTGTGCATGTGGGACCCTTTCCCATTTTTATGATCTTTTGGGGATACAGTACTGGAAAAAGTATTACTGGGTCAAAGGGTATGCATGTTTTTGTAGCCCTTTGGGCATAGTTCCATATTCCTCTCCAGAATGGTTGGATCAGCTCACAGTTCCAACAATGAACTAGTGTTCCAACTCACACATCTTCTCCAGCATTGATCATCTTCCTGTTCTGTCATGTTAGCCAATCTGATAGGTGGAATGGGATATCTCAGAGTTGTTTTGATTTGCATCTCTCTAACCAAAAGTGATTTAGAGCATTTTTTCATATGATTGTAGATATCTTTAAATTCTTCCTATGAAAAATGCCTGTTCATATCCTTTGACTATATATCAATTAGAGAATGACTTGTATTCTTCCACATTTGACTCAGTTATCTATATATTTTAGAAATGAGGCCTTTATCACAGTCACTAGTTGCTAAAATTCTTTCCCCGTTTTCTGCTAACCTCCTAATAATCTTGTTTGCATTAGGTTTGGCTGTGCAAACCCTTTTCATTGTAATGTAATCAAAATTATTCATTTTGCACTTCATAATGCTTTCTATCTCTTCTTTAGTCAAACATTCTTCCCTTCTCTATAAATCTGATAAGCACACTATTCCTTTCTACACAAATTTGTTTATATAATCTCTCCTTATCCCTAGATCATGTACCCATTTGAACTTTATTCTTGTGTATGGTGTCAGGCATTGGTCTATGCCACACTTTTTTTGCCACGCTTTTATCCAGTTTTCCCAGCAGTTTTTGTTGAACAGTGAGTTCTTATCCCAGAAGCTGGATCCTTGGGTTTATTAAACAGGAGATTGCTACATTCATTGTACTGTGTCTTGAGTACCAAGCTTATTCCACTTGACTACTCTTCTGTTTCTTATCCAGTACCAAGTGTTTTGATAATTGCTGCTTTATAATACAATGTGACAACTGGTATAGCTAGGGCACCTTCCCTAGAATTTTTTTTTCCATTAGTTCCCTTGTTATTCTGGACCTTTTGGGGAGGAACCATGATGGTGGAGAAGAAAGATTCACATATGCTAGCTCCAAACCCACAGCCCATAAATTACCTGTAAAGTGGAACTCCCAACAAATTCTGGAGCAGTGGAAGCCACACAACAATGGAGTGGAGGAGATTTCTGTTTCAGAGAGCTCTGAAAAACTGACACCAAAGGTCTGTCATGCACTGGACCCAGGACAGAGCCCAACCCTGCCTTGGCCACATGGCATCGAGAGGACCAGATCCCAGAAGGCTTCAGGGATGGAATCTCCAGTGGCCACGCAGGTCCATCCACCCAAAGATGAAAAAGTTAGTGAGAGAGACTTTCTGGCTCACCAAGAGGGGAGCGGGGTGTCTCCATAACTCAGCCCCCCTCAGAAGGCAGCAGCAGAGGCACAAGTGGACAGGAGCTCCCAAAGCAAGCAGGAGCGCAGATCCATTGTTGAAGATCTCCACATAAATCCCCTGAAGGAATTGAGTCCCTTGTGGTGGCCCTGTCTCCACTTGAGCACCTGAACTTAATCTCACACTGAATATCAGCCCTACCCTCACCTGAGCACCTGAATTTAATCTCACACTGAATAGCAGCCCTGCCCCCATTGAAAGATGTGAGGCTGGGAAGCAGCATTTGAATCTCAGACCCCAAGGACTGGTGAGGCAGATCTGGAGGCCAGGTGGGTGTGGAAAGGAATCTCGGAAGTCAAGTAAATGGCTGCAAAAATGCCCAGAAAAGGGAAAAAATATAAGACCATAGAAGGTTGCTTTCTTGGTGAACAGATATTTCCTCCTTTCCTTTCTGATGAGGAAGAACAATGCTTACCACCGGGGAAAGACATAGAAGTCAAGGCTTCTGTATCCCAAACATCTGAAATAAATATTCAGTGGGCTCAGGCCATGGAAGAGCTCAAAAGGGATTTTGAAAATCAAGTTAGAGAGGTGGAGGAAAAACTGGGAAGAAAAATGAGAGAGATGCAAGAAAAAAACATGAAAAACCAGTCAATATCTTGCTAAAGGAGACCCAAAAAATGCTGAAGAAAATAACACCTTGAAAAATAGGCTAATTCAATTGGCAAAAGAGGTTCAAAAAGCCAATGGGGAGAAGAATGCCTTCAAAAGCAGAATTAGCCAAATGGAAAAGGAGGTTCAAAAGCTCACTGAAGAAAATAACTCTTTCAAAATTAGAATAGAACAGATGGAGGCTAATGACTTTATGAGAAACCAAGAAATCACCAAACAAAACCAAAAGAATGAAAAAATGGAACATAATGTGAAATATCTCTTTGGAAAAACAACTGACCCGGAAAAGAGATCCAGGAGAGACAATTTAAAAATTATGGGACTACCTGAAAGCCATGATCAAAAAAAGAGCCTAGACATCATCTTTCGTGAAATTATCAAGGAAAACTGCCCTGATATTCTAGAACCAGAGGGCAAAATAAGTATTGAAGGAATCCATCGATCACCACCTGAAAGAGATCCAAAAAGAGAAACTCCTAGGAACATTGTGGCCAAATTCCAGAATTCCTAGGTCAAATAGAAAATATTACAAGCAGCTAGAAAGAAACAATTCCAGTATTGTGGAAATACAATCAGAATAACACAAGATCTAGCAGTTTCTACATTAAGGGATCGAAGGGCGTGGAATAGGATATTCCAGAAGTCAAAGGAACTAGGACTCAAACCAAGAATCACCTACCCAGCAAAACTGAGTATAATACTTCAGGGGAAAATATGGTCTTTCAATGAAACAGAGGACTTTCAAGCATTCTTGATGAAAAGACCAGAGCTGAAAAGAAAATTTGACTTTCAAACACAAGAATGAGAAGAAACATGCAAAAGTAAACAACAAAGAGAAGTCATAAGGGACTTACCAAAGGTGAACTGTTTACTTTCCTACATGGAAAGAGAATATTTGTAATTCTTAAAACGTTTCAGTTGGTGGGACCACACACATACGTACGCACATATACATGCACACACACATATGCATGCATGGACGCACACATACATACACACATGCACGCACACACAGAGACAGAGAGCACATTGAATAGGATGGGACCATAACTTAAAAGAAATTAAGGTAAATGGTGAGAGAGAAATGTAGTGGGAGGGGACAGGGTGAAATGGATTGGGGTAAATTATATTTCATTCAAGAGGAAAGCAGGAGACTTTTTAGTGGAGGGAAAAAGAGGAGAGCTGAGAAAAAAACATGAAGTTTACCCTCATCACATTCGACTAAAGGAAGGAGTAAAATGCACACTCATTTTGGTATGAAAACCTATCTTACAGTACAGGAAAGTGGGGGAGCAGGACATAAGCAGGGAGGGAGGGATGATGGAAGGGAGGGCAATGGGAGAAGGGAGCAATTTGAAGTCAACACTTGGGAGGGATAGGATCAAAAGACAGAATAGAAACAATGGGGGGCAGAATAGGAGGGAGGGAAATACAGTTAGTCTTACACAATACGACTGTTATCAAAGTCATTTGCAAAACTACACAGATATGGCCTATATTGAATTGCCTGACTTCCCAAAGGGAATGGGTGGGGAGGGAGGGATGGGGAGAAGTTGGAACTCCAAGTTTTAGGAACAACTGTTTAGTATTGTTCTTGCTACTAGGAAATAAGAAATACAGGTAATGGGGAATAGAAAGTCATCTGGCCCTACAGGACAAAAGAGAAGGTGGGGACAAGAGAAGGGAGGGATGATAGAAGAGAGGGCAGATTGGTGATAGGGGAAATTAGAATGCTCGATGTATTGGGGTGGGGGGAGGGGAGAAATGGGAAGAAAATTTGGAACCCAAAATTTTGTGAAAATGAATGTAAAAAGTTAAATAAATAAATTTATATTAAAAAAAGGAAATAAATGGTGAATTAAGAAGGGAGATTTGATTTTAGCTCGGGAGATACATCAAACAGCACTGAAAATGAGTCAGACAAGAAAATATGATATGAATGAAAGTATACCAAATTTGAAGAGATGTTTAGATAATATTTTAGCAAAGAGTAAAAGAGTAGGAATGACTGTTTTTGGTGTATTTTTAATTTACATTTTTGCTGTATAACAAATTGAAAACTGACTTTCCTTAAGGAAAGTTTATGTGCAAAAGAATCAGACAGATTCTATTATATTTCACTTTATACGTGTTTGTTTAGGAATTTGCATACACGGGATGAAAATATATCCACAGAAATATTATACAGCTCACGTTTAATTAGTATCACTGCTAAAGGACTAATTTTTTTAGATATTCTCTGATTTGCTAACCCTTTAACACCCAGTTAGAAATCTGACTTGATCACTGAATCAAACAACATGTATATATTAAGTACTCCTAAATGAAGAAGCGAAACCCGTTCTCTTTTTACACAGAAAAGGTTATATTGTAAGGAGGGAGACAACATATATGCATATTTTTATATATTGTTAATGTTTGTACACATATGCGGCATATTTTCGTTGTTCATCTTCATTCTCAAATATGACCAATAACATCACAAAAATGACTTCTTGACTTGTGAGTGAATTACATCGAAGTGAGGCAAGGCTGTATAAAGTCCTTAACCTCACTCTAACCTCTAGAGTCATCAAAATTCAGCAGCAAGGTAACAGTTAAGAAGAGTGTCAATGAAATGAAGGCTTTTCCAAGCTTCAGTTTGTCCTCAGAACCCTTGCAATGGTAAGAGTTTGGTAATAATTAAGACAAAATATAGTTTAATTTACCATCAAAAATATCTGAGGGGAAGATCCTCAGAGTTTCTGTTTAAAACAGCAAACAATTGCTATTTGCATGTATTCTAAGCCATGGAAAACTCACCCATGAGCCCTATATAAATCTTTAACATGAGACAACTTAAAGGAGAGGCAGTAAGTAGCTTGACTAAGGAACCTGAAGAATCCAAACATTAGCTGAAATCCAAGATTCCTGGAGAGCTAAGGAGAGAGAACACTGAGGCCAGCTGGTACAAAGTCTTCTGGATTGAGTGTCAAGGGTGATGAACAACTTTTGGACCAGTCTCACTTCTAATCTCTGCCAAACAAATGTGCAGTTCCATTAAATCCCACAAAAGTTATCAAAAAAAGAAAAAAAAAACCATGAGTTTTTTTTCCTCTTCACATTTTTGCACTACTTTAGCATTTATACTAAATACATAGTATTTAGTATACTGTATCAGGATATATGATAATATATCAAGATATTATGATCAGGATAATATGACTATTTGAAACAAGGAAAAAAAAATAAACCAACTGCTTTGCCTCCATCTCAGCAAGTATGAATATATGATCCCCATATGTGAGAGTTTATTTCAGAGCAATCAAGGGGATCTGAAATATTGAGCATTCAAGTAAGTAATTATGTAACACAGATAATAATTTCATTAAGCTATATAACCATGTCACCTAATTACCTTACAATTTATGTAGTCATTTTTCATGTGCATAGTGCAAGTTTCTCTCTCTCTCTCTCTCTCTCTCTCTCTCTCTCTCTCTCTCTCTCTCTCTCTCTCTGTCTCTCTGTCTCTCTCTCTCACACACACACACATTTTCTTTCTCTCTTTCTCTCTTTATACTCTCAACTCATAAGCATATTTCCTTTGTTTTCTGCCACTGAAGACAGAAAAGAAAAAGTTTTGATGATAGCAAAGGGAGTGGTAAATGTTGCGTGGAGAGATCAATTGTGCTTCCTTGCTGTCCAAAGACTGTTGATAGCCCTATACCTCTGAAAATCATGTTCAGGTTTCTTTTTACTCATTGATCAATGAACAGTATCGTGGAAGATTGCAATATGCATATACATAGCAGGGATGACTTCTAAAATGCATATCGCAGTTATTTGGTGTCCAAAGAAACTTATAGACACCTTGTAAAATTCTGTTTTTAAGCTTTTTGTACATGCAAGTATCTGGTTTTGTTTTTTGTTTGTTTTGTTTTAATTTTTGGAGCCAACCAAAAGAGTGAATCAAAGTTTTTGCTTATTTGTTTGCATTATTTTGTTATTGGTCTACCACATACATAGTAAAGTATTGTACTGGTTGCTATAAATTCATGTGAAGTACTTCCTCACTCTTTGTTGGGTTGAGAAAACATGGTGGTCTGAAAAATAAAATAAACGTAAACCTCAAATAGACTCCAAAGAAATGTACTATTTTAATAGTAGAGAGCTAAAATTCAATTAAAAATGAATAAAATATCATCAAAATAAAATTTTCAGAAAAAGAAATAAATGGGAGTCCTTTACTTCCTGGACTTCTCTAGGGTCTTTTCACATCTGTGTTAAGTATTCAACATTGCAAATCAGTAATCCCATAGTACAGCCTTGGATAGACTCTCCTCAGGAGTGATGTCTATGGAAAACGTCGCCTTAATAGTCTAAATCTACAGTGTGATCTTTTCCAGAGATTCCAGCTCAGCCTTGGATAGCCTAAGACATGGGAAATTCACAAAGCTCCCTTACCCTTGGTACCCCTCTGGACACCATGGTGAAAATTTATTCAAAACTTGAGAACTTATTTAAAGACCTTATCATCGAATATTTAAAATATTTGCGTCATGTATGGAATGATGCAAACGGAATACATTCAAGGATTTGAGTTGGTAACGGCCAAATAAAGGATATTTTGATTAAACAAATTGACTTGTTTATGTGAGTTCCTAGAAATTTCTCAGCAAATAGTGATGGACTACTGGTAGAAAACTCACACAACACGATCAGTCCCTGCACAAGTTTACCTCACCACAAATATGCATGTATGTTTTTATTGCCAACAAGAGAGATACTTGAAGAATGAATGTAATCTACAGCTGCTAGCACCAGTCTAGAGACAACAACAAGGGTGGATATTACTAGAGTAGCACACTATGGCTCTACATAAGGCCCTACATAAATGTTCCTACAAAATCTTTTACAAAAATCAGGTTCTCAAACCCAGGAGACTTTCCTGTTATTCCATTAACGGCCCAGCCAAAACCTCTCATATTCTAAAACCAGTAATTACTGGGACTATTGGGGACCAGGAAGTGAAATTTTTGTGAACATTGTGGGGCAACCCCCTCACCCATAAAAACAAGAGATATCCCTGCCTCAGTAACTCAACAATATCGTTGTTGTTGAGATGGAAGGAAACCTTATACCTCTTTCTCTAACTAAACCAGTTCTACTGACTACTGAACTCACAGTATAACAGTCACATCTGCTCTCCCTCAGTACCTCATGTAATCACTTGATCAGGAATTATGCAAAGGAAGGGCCCTAACTTTTCTTGTACTCTAGAAGTCAATATTGACATTTTTTCAAGAAAATTTCTCAGAATTACTTTAACCTTTAATTGTGAATGCCCCTATAACCAAGAACAGTATCATCCTAGATCAGGAAGACTATCACCTAGCACTGGTTCTCTCCTCATTGAGTGTATCCTATACCAATAGAGTAGGCTTGCTTATGGAAGCTGAACCAGTATAGATTCAGCTCAAAATCAACAAACCATTTGCACATTGTGGCATTTCCCAAAATACTGAGAAAGGAATGAACCCTATCATCCATTCCCTCCTCAAACAAGATATACTTCTTTATACCATTTCTCCTTGCCTTACCCCACAATCCTTGTCTAGAAAGAGTCAAAGTTTGATCTCATGGAAGACCCAATCTATCACTGTTAAAAGATTTTCAAGCTATTAATGCCTTTTTTGTAACCCATTTTCTGCCATCCCCAACCCAGTCTCCTTTATTTTGTCCACAACCTCCATCATCACATGGTTTACTGTTTCGAATTTATGTTTACCCTTCTACTCTATCTCCTTGTATCATGGCTCCCAGTACCTTTTTGTTTTTATATTTCAAGGGAGCCAGATAACCTGCACTCATATTTCCCAAGGTTACTGGGAGTTTCCCTCACTGTCCCCGCATATTCTCAATGGCTCTCTAGATTCTATTATCTTTCCTTACCAATCAAGCCTCCTGTAGTGTGTTCACAACCTTTTACTGTGCATAACAAACAGGGCAACCTAGCTCTAGGACCCTTTCTACTTCTTGACCTCCATTACTAAAGGGCTAAAAAGCCTCTAAGTCTAAATTACATTAAGTTAAACAGGAAATTTTTCGCTGGGCTATGAGACCTCACAACTATTGAACAACTTACAAACAAATACCTTGAAATTATCCTCTTCATTGTACTACCATGTATCAGATGAGGAGATTCCTGGGAGTCACTGGGAAATTAGTCAGTAGTCATAATTTTGCATCCCTTCTTTGTTCTACTATAGGACTCCTCACCCTGTTCAATGAATTAAAATAAAAGAATCTAACTTCTCAACTCTAAAAGGTCCCTTCCCTTCCCTTCCCATCCTGTTCTTCTGTACCCTCCTACCTTTAGAGTGAATAGGCCTTTAGGCCTATTCAATGAGTGGGCGTTACCTTACCCTAAGTGAATACCAGCCAAAACCTTGGCCTAAAGGGCCCAAGGTCTCCCAGTGCACCCTGGGTCATCTCCAGTCATCCTGATGAATATTTGGATTCAGTTGGCTCTGAAGGAGAAGTGAGGCTGATTACCTGCACAACTCTTTCTCACTCAAAACAAAGTCAAGCACAAGTCATGTCATCATTTCTCTGATAGCATGGTCTTCTTTGGCAACAAAGGATGAACACAAACAATTTTTCTCTGATTATGGATGGCATTTTGCATCATGAGTCCTTTGGAAATGTTTTAAGTATCCGCATTGCTGGGAAGGACTAAGTCTATCAAAAACAGCTGACACACTGTGTCTGTTACTGTGTATAATGTTCTACTGGTTCTGTTCATTTTGCTCAGCATCAGCTCCTTCCAGGTATTTCAAAAGTCTGCCTGTTCATCATTTCTTATAGCACAATAATATTCAATTACATTAATATACCACAAATTGTTCAGCCATTCCTCAATTGATGGGCATTTCCTCAGTTTTCAGTTCTTGACCACCACAAAAAGAACTGCTATAAATATTTTTGTCCATGTGGATCCTTTTTTTTTTCTTCCATTTTTATAATCCCTTTGAGATACAGCTCTTGAAGTGGTATTGCTGAAACAAGGGGCATGCACATATTTATTGCCTTTTGGGCAAAATTCCAAATTGTTTTCCAGAATGATTGGATCAGCTCACAGTTCCGCCAACAATGAATTAGTGTTCCATCACTCCCACATTTTTTCCAACATTTATCATCTTCCTGATTTGTTATCTTAAACAATCTGATAGGTTATGCAGTACCTCAGAATTGTATTGATTTGTATCTCTATAGTCAATAGTGATTTACAACATTTTTTATATGACTGTAGATGGCTTTAATTTCTTCTTCTGAAAACCACCTGTTCATATTTTGACCATTTGTCATTTGGATAATGACTTGTATTCTTGCAAATTTGACTCAATTCTCTCTATATTCCAGAAATGAGGCCTTTATCACAAACACTGATTGTAAAAATTCTTTCTCAGTTTTCTGCTTCCCTACCAATCTTGATTACATTGTTTTTGTTTGGGCAAAAAACTTTTATTTTTAAATTTTTTTTAATGTTTATTTATTTATTTTTAGTTTTCAACATTCATTTCCAAAAAAATTTTGAGTTCTAAATTTTCTCCCCATCTCTCCCCTCCCCCACACCCCAAAATGCCATGCATTTTGATTACCACTTACCACAATCAGCCCTCCCTTCTGTCACACCCCTCCCTTCTCTTATCTCCATCTTCTCTCTTTTCTTGTAGGACAAGATAGATTTCTATACCCCATTGTCTGTATTTCTTATTTCGTAGTTGCATGCTAAAACAATTCTCAACATTTGTTCTGAAAGCTTTCAGTTTCAACTTCTCTCCCTTCCTCCCTCCCCACTCATCATCACTGAGAAAATAAGCAATTCAATATAGGCTATATATGTGTAATTTTGTCAAACACTTCCATAATAGTCTTGTCTTGTTGTGTAAGACTAGGTGTATTTCTTTCTATCCTATCCTGCCCCCCATTTATTCTATTCTCTCTTTTGACTTTGTCCCTCTCTTAAAGTGTATACTTCTAGTTACTCCTTCCTCCCATTTACCCTACCTTCTACTACCTTCTATCATCCCCCCACCCCACTTTCCCCTTCTCCTCTATTTTCCTGCACTGTAAGCCAGATTTTCATACCAAAGTGAGAAGGCTTATTATTCCCTCCTTAAAACAAATGCGATGAGAGTAAGTTTCACTTTCTCCCTCTCACACACCCCTTTTTGCCTCCATTGAAAAAGTTTTTTCTTGCCTCTTTCATGAGAGATAATCTACCCCATTCTATTTCTCCTTTTCTCCTCCCAATACATTCCTCTCTCACCCTTTAATTTTATTTCTTTAGTTATCATCCCTCCATATTCAACTCATCCTGCAACCTCTGTCTATATATATAGTCCCTCCAAAGACTCAAATACTGAGAAAAGTTTCAAGAGTTCAAAGAATATCTTTCTATCTAGGAATGTAAATAGTTTAGCTTTAGTAAGTCTCTTATGATTTTTCTTTCCTGTTTGCCTTTTAATGCTTCTCTTGATTCCTGCATTTGAAAGTCACATTGTCTATTCAGCTCTGGTTGTTTCATCAAGAAAGCTTGAAAGTCCTCTATTTCATTGAATGAATAATATTTCCCCTGAATTATTTTTTTTCTTTTTAAATTTATTTATTTAAGTTTTCAACATTCATTTCCACAAAATTTTGAATTACAAATTTTCTCCCCATTTCTCCCCTCCCCCCACCCAAAAATGCTGAGCATTCTAATTACCCCTATCACCAATCTTCCCTCCCTTCTAACATCCCTCCCTTCCCTTATCCCTATCTTCTCTTTTGTCCTGTAGGGCAAGACAACTTTCTATACTCCATTACCTGTATTTCCTATTTCCTAGTTGCAAGAACAATACTCAACAGTTGTTCTTAAAACTTTGAGTTCCAGTTCTTCTCTTCATCCCTCACTCCCCACCCATACCCTTTGAAAAGGCAAGCAATTCAATATAGGCCATATATGTGTAGTTTTGCAAATGACTTTCATAATAGTAGTGTTGTGTAAGACTAACTATATTTCCCTCCATTCTGTCCTGACCCCCATTTATTATATTCTCTCTTTTGATCCTATCACTCCCCAAGAATGTTGACTTCTAATTGCTCCCTCCTCTCATTGCTGTACCTTCCATCATCCCCTCCACCCTGCTTATCTGCTTCTCCCCCACTTTCCTGTATTGTAAAATAGGTTTTCATACCAAAATGAGTGTGCATTTTATTCCTTCCTTTAGTCGAATGTGATGAGAGTAAGCTTCATGTTTTTTCTCTCACCTCCCCACTTTGTCCCTCCACTGAAAAAACATTTACTTGCTTCTTTTATGGGACATAATTCCATTTCTCCCTTTCTCCTCCAATATATATAATATACATGTAATATATATCTATATATACATATATAATATATATATATATATCACCACTTAAATACATTTTTAAGATATGATCACATCCTATTCTATTAACCCTGTGCTCTCTGTCTCTCATGTGTGTGTGTGTGTGCGTGTGCGTGTGTATGTGTGTGTGTAATCCTGCCAACTACCCAGATACAGAATACAGTTTTCAAGAGTTACAAATATTGTCTTTCCATTTAGGAATGTAAATAATTCAACTTTAGCAAGTCCCTTATGATTTCTCTTTGCTGTTTACCTTTTCATGCTTCTCTTCATTCTTCTGTTTGAAAGTCAAATTTTCTTTTCAGCTCTGGTGTTTTCATCAAGAATGTTTGAAAGTCCTCTATTTTCTTCAAAGACTGTTTTTCCCCTGAAGTATTATACTCAGTTTTGCTGGGAAGGTTATTCTTGATTTTACTCCTAGTTCCTTTGACTTCTGGAATATAATATTCCTCTCCCTTCGATCCCTTAATGTAAAGGCTTCTAGATCTTGTGTTATCCTGATTGAATTTCCATAATACATGAATTGTTTCTTTCTAGCTGCTTTTAATATTTTCTCCTTGACCTGGGAACTTTGGAATTTGTCCACAATGTTCCTAGGAATTTCACTTTTTGGATCTCTTTTAGGGGGTGATTGGTGGATTCTTTCAATATGTATTTTACCCTCTGGTTCTAGAATATCAAGGCAGTTTTCCCTGATAATCTCATGAAAAATGATGTCTAGGGTCTTTTTTGATCATGTCTTTCAGGTAGTCTCATAATTTTAAAATTGTCTCTCCTGAATCTATTTTCCAGGTCAGTTGTTTTGTCAATAAGATATTTCATATTATCTTCTATTTTTTCAATCTTTCAGTTTTGTTTTGTAATTTCTTGGTTTCTCATAAAGTCATTAGCTTCCATCTGCTCCGTTCTAATTTCTAGAGAAGTCTTTTCATTAGTGAGCTTTTTATCCTCTTTTTCTATTTGACTAAGTCTGCTTTTTAAAACATTCTTTTTCTCATTGGCTTTTTGAACCTCTTTTGCCAATTGAATTAGTCTATTTTTAAAGGTATTATTTTCTTCAGCATTTGTTTGGGTCTTCATTGGTAAGCTGTTGACTCACTCACTTTTCATGATTTTCTTTCATCACTCCCATTTCTCTTCTCAATTTTTTCTCCTCCTCTCTTACTTGATTTTCAAAATCCTTTTTGAGCTCTTGCATGGCCTGTGAAAATTGCATATTTATTTTGAAGGTTTTGGATGTAGAAGCTTTGATTTTTAGGTCTTCCTTTGATGATATGCATTGTTTTTCCTCATCTGAAAGGATGGAAGAAAATACCCCTTCATCAAGAAAGTAGCCATCTATAATCTTATTTTCCCCCCTTTTGGGACATTTTCCAAGGCAGTTACTTGATTTTTGAGTCCTTTGTCAAAAGGAGTGTATACTCTTGAGGACACAGTTCTCCACTACTCCAAGGTGGCACAATCATGAGAGAGAAGTTTACTCTTCTCCTGGCCTGTACTCTGGTCTGGGAGAAACCACAAACACTCTTCTGCCCAATATCTGCAAGTAGAATTCCCTCTCCAGAGCCTCCAACAACTCCTCCAGTCAGCCCAAGCTCCTCCTTACCCCAGGGCCATCACTCGGTCTGAGATCCAGATCAGCTGCTCAATTCACCAAGAGTCTTTAAGCTGAGAGCTCCAAAAATGGACCCTAGTCCTGGTAGAGTCAGACCATGTTCCCTTCTCACTCAGGTGAAAGAGTGTTCTCACTGACATTTGCAGCTGTCTTTGGCCTTTACGGGTTGAGCAATCTGGGAAACACAGTTGCTGCAGGTGGTGCCCTGAAGCCTGCTCTGGTCCTATTCCTACTGTGCCAAATGGCCAAGCCTGGGCTGTGCTCCACTTGGTGTCCAGTATGATAAAACGTCCTTGTCGGCCTCCCAGGCTGTCTTGGGCTGGAAATCTCTTTCACTGTGTTGCTTTGTTGCTTCTGCTGCTCCAGAATTTGTTTGGAGTCATTTTTACAGGTATTTTATGGACTATGGTGGCAGGGATGGGGGGTGGGGGAAGTTTCTACAGGTCGATCTTTCTGCTCTGCAATCTTGGCTCCACCAAAAAACTTTTCAGTGTAGTGTAATCAAAATTATCCATTTTGCATTTCATAATGTTGTCTATCTCTTGGGCTCCATGTGCTCTGAGTTAAAATAAGTAGGCCTCAATGTTATCACTACTTAACATAGTTTCACCAGTCATATCGTCTAAGTGGTTGAGCCATGGATATCACTTGGGTTCCATTGAGAACTCTTGTGCTTAGAGAGATCAAAGTTGAGGGACTTCATATGGGATAGAGTCAACATTTGTGAATACTTCTAACCTTACTCAAATTATCATCATCACTTGTGTCCTTCATCTGAGTTAGAAAATGAGAACCTTCATTAAGGATATGTACTACTATACCTCTGACCAATGGGTATGAAAATTTAAATATATGATCTTCTGGTCTTTAACTTCTGGTGATCTAAGAACTGTATGGAACATTAAACAAGGGATTTAGTAAGAGTGTTGAACATGAACATACTTCTTAGTCTCCAATGTATAAAAGGACGAGTACTATCTTGCATGATTGCTCCCTACTTTTTCCAAGTCTGTGGCAGACTGATATGATTTGATATTGATGAAACTAACCTTTTTACACTCAAGGAAAGTTTCTAGTGGGGCTTATTGGTAGCTTACTCATACCAAAGTAACTGCAGTATAGAATTCAACCAATATCCAAAAACTGGCCCATATGTTAAAACACATTAGCAATCAAACAATGCTAGACTTACAAGTAGCAGAAGGCCTCATAACCCTTAATGATCTTTAGTCATGAATAGAAATGGGGAGAAGAAGTGTATCTTGATGTAACAGATATTTTGCAGAAAAAAAAATGAAAAGTATTAGTGAGACTGTTCCCTTAAAACAACAATGGGCTCCCAGACAAAATACAAAATGTTCTGTTGGACATTCAAGACTCATTATAACCTCTCTCCCTCCTATCTTTCTAGTCATCTTACTTTATTCACTGACATATACTCTTGGATCCAGTGACACTGGCCTCCTGGTTATTCCTTGAGTAGGATATTCTTATAACTTTGCTTTGTGTATTTTCCTTGGCTATCCCTCATGCCTTCAAACACTTCATTTCTTCCACTTCACCTACTGACTTTCACAGCTTCCTTTAAGTCAAAAACAAAATCCCTCCTTTTCTAGGAAGGCTTCCTTAACTCCTTTTATTTCTAGTACCTTCCCACTCTTAATTATGTCCTATTTATCTTTTATATATTTTACTTTATATTTTTATTTGTGTGTTCATTAGAGAGTAAGCATCTGGAGGGCAAAGATCATTGTCTCTTTCTGTTTCCCCAGTGCTTTGAATGATGTTAGTAAGACAGAGAATAAGTATTTAATAAGTGTCTATCGATTAATTCAACAAGAACAAGAAATGAGATGGTAATCTCTTCTAGAAACTTATTAACAAGCTTCCTTTAATGAATGTTTGTTTCTTTTCATGTACAAAGATTCTTCTGAACTTGTTACTTTATAGGTCTGGCAATGGTGCATCTCAGCAGATATGCCAACAGTCCTCCTTTTCTGCTTTTTAAAAATTGTTTTATTTTTCTATTTTTTTAATTTATTTCTTTATTTTATTTTTCAACATTTATTTCCACAAGATTTTGAGTTCTCAATTTTCTCTCCATCTCTCCCTTCCCCCCACCCCAAGACACCATGCATTCTTGTTACCCCTTCCTCCAATCTGTCCTCCCTTCTTTCACACCTATTCCCTTATCCCCATCCTTTCTCCTTGCTTATAGAGAATGTTATATTTCCATACCTGATTACCTTTATTTCTTACTTCCCAGTTGCATGCAAAAACAATTCTCAACATTCCTCCCTCCTCACCAATCCCCACTGAGAAAGTAAGCAATTCAGTATAGGCTATACATGTGAAATTATGCAAAACACTTTCATAATAGTCAAGTTCTGAAAAACTAACTATATTTCTCTCCATTCTATCCTGCCCCCATTTAATCTACTCTCTCTTTTGACTGTTTGTTCCCCTAAAGTGTTTACTTCTAATTGTTTCCTCCTCCTATTTGCCCTCTCTTCTATCATCCAACTCCACACCCCACTTCTCCCCTTCTCTCCTATTTTCCTGTAGTCTAAGATACATTTTCATACCAAATTGAGAGTGTCTGTGTGTTGTGGCCTCCAGCTCTTTGAGCTAGAAGCTAAAATTCTGCAGGCAGTCCTTACGACAAATGTGATGAGAGTAAGCTTCATTTTTTTCCCTCTCACCTCTCCCTTTCCCCTCCACTGTAAAAGCTTTTTCTTCCCTCTTTTATGAGAGATAACTTACTCCATTCCATTTCTTTCTTTCTCCTCCCAATATATTCCTCTCTCACCACGTAATTTTATTTTTTTAGATACCATCCCTTTCTATTCAATTCACCCTGTGCTCTTTGTCTATATGTAAGTGTGTATAATCCTTCTAACTACCCAAATACTGAGAAAGGTTTCAAGAGTTGCAAATATTATCTTGCCCTATGGGAATGTAAACAGTTCAACTTTAGTAATTCCCTTATGATTTCTCTTTCATGTTTACCTTTTCATGCTTCTCTTGATTCTTGTGCTTTAAAGTCTAATTTTCTATGCAGTTCTGGTCTTTTCATCAAGAATATTTGAAAGTCCTGTATGTCAGGGGGCAGAGCCAAGATGGCAGAATGAGAGTAACTATTCATCTAAACTCTTAGACAAATTCCTTCAGATACCTTTAAAAAGAGAATCTGAATGGATTTGGAGGGACAGAATCCAATAGGAGACAGACTTTGGCAGATTCACAGCCCAGGATAGACTGGAAAGTTGACAGGAAGCATCTGTTGTGCAGAGTTAGAGGAGCACACAGTGCACAGTGCATAGGCTGTATCAGTGCTGTCCCCACCATGGCAGGGCTGAGCAGCAAGCCCCAGGCAGTCTGAGACAGTGGCTGCACTGGGGAATCTTGGAATCTTAGGCATGTCAGCCCAGGATGGGAGTCCAGCAAAACTGCTTGAATGAGACTCAGGGAGCCCCAAATATCTGCAGTGGCTGCTCCTGAGACTATCAGCCAGCAGATTAAATGTCTGTAAGTCATCTGCTTGAACCTCTGGGAACCAAGATGGTGAAGTGATCAGTAAATGCTTTCCCCTTCCCCTTGTTGACTTTGAAAGACTTATAAACTATTTCCCCAGAAAAATCGTGCAATAGTGGGATCACCTGAAGGGGCGAACAGTCTCTTAGCAGCAAAGGGCTAGGAAAATTGTTAAAGAAGGTCCCTCTTGCTGTGGCTGAAGATGACCAGGGCAGGACTGAAGCTGTCCTAGAGAGCCTGACCTCAACAAACCTGGAGGAGATTCTGACTCCCAGGAGGGGTGGAGCCAACCACCACCAAAACCAGGACCCCAGTCATGCCTAAGCACCACAGGGGAATTGGGAAAACACTAGCACACCAAGTGGTGAGCTTTCCTACGCTCTAGCTCAGCAGAGGAGATCTCCCTGACACTTGACACAACTAACTCCAGGACAATTCCAGGGAAACCCAGGAATATTTCTCCTAGTCTCTGCTTTCTCACATCAGGCAGCTCAGCGCCAGGTAAGCTGCAGCATTTTAGCTTCTCTAGAGGCCACAACACACAAAGCTTCAAGTTTAAGGCACAAGAACTGTGGGACAGAGCCATTCATGTCTTAGAAGTAAAGATCTACTTTAAAAGTCAGGAAAATGGTGATAATCATGAGTAAGAAGTAAATCAGAAAAGAAAAATCCATAGAATCTTTCTATAGGGACAAGGACAAAAACACGAATACCAAAGAGGTCAGCATTGATATTGTACTCCCTTCTGAAACTTCAGAAGGAATATGAACTTGTCTGAAGACCAAATAGCATACTTGGAATGGCTCTGGAAGAATTTTAAAAGTCAAATTAGAGAAGTAAAAGAAAAACTGGCCATTGATTTTAAAAATATGAAAAAAAAATAATTCATTGAAGAGAATAGATCTTTAAAAAGGAAAATTGGATAAATGGAAAAGGAAGTACAAAAACTAACTGGAGAAAATAACTCCTTAAAAGGAACAATTGGACAGATGGAGAAGGAGATTCAAAAGTTTATTGAAGAAAACCATTTGATAAAAATTAGAATCATGTAAGTAGAAGCTAATGACTCAATGAGATGACAAGAATCAGTCAAACAAAACCTAAAGAATGAAAGGATAGAAGAAAATGTAAACTATTTAATTGGAAAAAAAACAAGTGACCTGGAAAATAGATCCAAGAGAAAAATCTAAGATTTATTGGTCTACCAGAAAGCCATGATGAAAAAAAGAATAGCCTGGACAATATCTTCCAATAAGTCATCAAGGAAAACTGCCTAGAAGTTCTAGATCCAGAAGACAAAGTAGTAATTGAAACAATCTACCATTCACCTCCTGAAAGGGATCCCAAACTAAAAACATCAAGCAATATCATTACCAAATTCCAGAGCTATCAAGTAAAAATCCTCTATTTTATTGAATGACCATTTTTCCCCTCAAGTATTATACACTCAGTTTTGCTGGATAAGTGATTCTTGACTTTAATGCTAGTTCCTTTCATTTCTGGAATATCATGTTCCAAGCCCTTCGATCCTTTGATGTAGAAGCTCCTAGATCTTGTGTTATTCTGATTGTTTTTCCACAATATTCATTTGTTTTTTCCTTTCTGGCTACTTGCAGTATTTTCTCCTTGACCTGGGCACTCTAAAATTGGTCACAACATTTCTAGGAGGTTTTGTTTTCGTATCTTTTTCAGGAGGTGATTGGTGGGTTCTTTCAATATTTATTTTTCCTTGATAATTTCATGGAAGATGATGTGTAGCCTCTTTTTTGATCATGACTTTCAGGTAGTCCCACAATTTTTAAATTGTCTCTCCTGGATCTATTTTCCACCACCTCCACCATGCGAGTGATCCTCCTCACCCCAAAACAACCACTCAGCTCTGAGATTCAGATCATCTCCTCAATTCCCCCAGGGTCTTTAGGCCATTGGGCTCCATAAATTGACACTACCACAGCAGTGGCTGTTGTCACCCTGGGACCAGGGTTAGGTGAGAAAGAGTTTTTTCACTGACCTTTGAAGCTTTGGCATTTGTGGTTTGAGAAATCTGGGATCTGCAGTTGCTGTCTGTGATTCCATGCCCTGAAACATGCTCTAGTCTTGTCCCTGCAATTTCATGTGGCCAAGGCTGGGCCATGCTCCATGGGTTGTGCTCAGCTCTGAGTATGGTGTGATAGAACTTTCCTGTTGTCCTTCTAGCCTTGCACTAGAAATCTCTTGTACTCCTTTGCTTGGTGGCTTCTGCTGCTCTAGAATTTCTTTAGTGTCACTTAAAGGCATTTTATGGACAATGGGTGGAGAACATTTACAGATCTATCCTTCTACTCCAACATCTTGGCTCCACTCCCTTATTTTTCTACATTTTAGCCAGGTCATAGTTTTAAGGAATAATGCTTTATAAGACAGGTTGAGCTGTGGAAATACTACTTTTACTTTAATTATCTTAATATTTAGATCAGCAATTCTTAACCTAGGATTTGGAAACTTAAAAAAAATATTTTTTCTGTATTGAAAACATATTTTTTTGGATTAAAAACATGATTCTGAAAAAGGATCCACAGACTTCACTAGACTGACAAAGGGATCTATGACATAAAAAGTTAATAACACCTTTTCTAGATCTTTTGTCCCTTTAAATGAATTTTATCATTTTAACTTTGTGTGTCACTTTGTAATCTTTGTCATGCAATGTAAAGTAGATTGAAAACTTTATCTTTATTATGGCTCTATTTTTTGGGGGGAATAATAACATACATGAGAAATTTATTGAGCTAACAACACATAACATATCTTGAGAAATACAAATAAACTTTAAAATGGTCGTTTCAAAGAAATAAAATAAACACCATCATGAAAGTAGTTTTCTAATTTTTCTCATTGCTTCTGGAGACTCACTTGAAATTGATTCATTCTGTCACATCATCCTATCAGGATCATTATTGTGACTTCATAAGAACTATAATGTGCAGCATGTTAGAACAACAGTTCATCAACAGTTGACTATGCCCTGTGAATGAGAGGGGGGGAGAGAAAGAGAGAGAGAGAGAGAGAGAGAGAGAGAGAGAGAGAGAGAGAGAGAGAGAGAGAGAGAAGAGAGAGAGAGAAAGACAGACAGATAGAGCGACAGACAGACACAGAGATAGAGACAGATAGAGAGACAGACAGAGACAGAGACAGAGAGACAGACAGAGACAGAGGGAGACTGACAGACAGAGAAAGAGAGAGCCAGAGAGAGACAGAGACAGAGAGAAAGAGAGAGAGAGAGAGAGAGAGAGAGAGAGAGAGAGAGAGAGAGAGAGAGAGATAGAGAGAGAAAGAAACAGCCAAACCGAACTGGATGATTCTACTTTGGTTGATGGAAATGATAATGCTACCATTAACAAACTTTATCCCATAAGGTTCTTTTAACCCCCTATAATTAATGGTTAAAAGTTCTTTCTACAATTCCCCTTGGTAATACATTGTATTATTTAATATTGCTCATCGTTTGAATACTTTTTTTTTTCCCTTTCAAAGCAACTAAGTCCTAAATATTAAAGATTAAACTCATTTTCTCCTGCACTGATCCCAGTGGAAATGGAGAGTAGCTGATAATGTCCTATGTGTGATAATATAGAGGACTTTTCAGTTGTCTTAGACAAGAGACTTCTCACAGCTGAATCATCCTAATTCCTTTTCTTGAAAGTTCTATTCAGACTTGTAATCACTGTTTCAATATTTTCTCTATTCCAGATGATTTTTGACATCAATAATGATGATGAGAATTGTGAAAATGATGTTGATAGCTAGCATTTGTATAGTGCTTTAAGTATTGTTAATTGATTTATGAATATATCATTTATCTTCACAACAACTCTATTGTTATTCCTATTGTACAGATCATAAAATTGAGAGAAGATATATTTTTAGTGATTTACCCAGGTTTACACTGAGTGAGATTTTATTTGAACTCAATTGACTACAAGTATAATATCCTGTCTACTGCATCACTAAGGTACACATAGAACACAAACAAATCCTTGCATATGTTCTAGGTAGATCATGTCTCAGTCAGTCATTTCATCAGATTATATTTATTAAGGTTGTACTCCATATTAGACATTGTTCTATGTGTTAGGGATACACAAACAAGCAAAGAGAAAGAGAACTTGACCTCAAAATTTATATTCTAATGGAGGGAGACAATACATAAAAGAGATGCTGAAAAATGGTGAGAGTACAGGAACAAAGAGAGATACTTGAATGTGGCCAAATTCAGAGAATCAATGACTGGTCTAGGCCTTTTCTCAAAATGGAGGATCCAGGAAGAAAACAACAAATAAGAGATTTGAGAGGCAATTGTGGGTTGGTTGTGTAGCCTATAATATTAGAGATAATTGGTCTGTGCCTCTACCTTAAATGAAAACTCCAAGAATTCCCTACAGGAGCAGACTACGGAGGAAGCTGACTCCAACTAGTTTTCTGATAGTATATATTGGTATACTGGTAAATGTGTAGTTCATTCAATAGTTAGCAAAAGGAGATTTAATTTTCTGTGAGAGGGATATTCAACAAGGATACACATTTAGGAGAGCTAGAATGATATAACTGAGTGCTGATCTATTGCCTAAATTGCCCATTTTGGATCACATTAATCCTGGAGATCTTGAGAGATTTTTTGCTCATTCTACCAACAGGCAATGTTAACAGCCTAGGCCTTTAATCTGATGAGTCAGTACAATCTTTAGAATCTTCTCAAAGCTCTTAAGGCAAAATTACCTTAACATCAGGGCTGGGAAACCTGCAACTTCAAGGTCACATGTGATCCTCTAGGTCTTTAAGTGTGGCCCTTTGACTGAATCCAAACTTCATAGAACCAATCCTTTTATTAAGAACAAATTAAGATTTGTTAGACTTTCTTCTTTATTTTTTTAACTTATTTTTGCCTTTCTAATCTCCTTTCAACTCCTCTGCACTGCTGTCCCTTCTTTCTGCAATTTATATTTTAAACACTTCAGTCATTCTTCTTGCCATCAATAGAAAGGTAGGGGGGTTATTGAGGTGTACACTGGGATTTCAAATGTGAATGATTTTTAAATTGTAAATTTCTTCATATATTATGTACTGAAAGAATGACATTCTAAATGGGTTAGATTTCTAGTAAATTGAGGTAGTATGGTTTCCATTTTTCACTGAGTACAGATTTTTTTCTCTCTCCAGAGTAATATAAAAGTAATATACTAGCAGCACAAGAAAGGAGTGTGTGTATGTGTGTGTGTGTGTTTGTGTATGTGGTATAGATATATCTTATTACCTTCTGATTTTTAATTTTCTTTCAACAAATATTTTACAGTCTAATATACACAACCAAAAAGTTGAATATGATGCTGTGAATTTCCACTACCCATAGTATTCATTTGATTTTAAACAATGGTAACGAAACCAAGTTTATATCTGTGTCTTTTCGGTACACATGTTTTTGTCTCTGCATTTCTTTTTCCTCTTGTTTAGTATTACAATATCTACCCAACAACTCTCTCCCCATAACTTACCCTTCCCAACAGAGGCTCTTCCTTCTAACAAATAAATACAGTAAAGAATGTTTCATAGTATTGAGTTCTTATGTCACTTGAAGCTGTTTTCTTTTAAATTATAATTGTTGTCCTAGTTCCACCAAATTTGTTTGCAGCAGTTTATACAAATTTTCTGAGTTTTGATGGGGGAAGGAGTCAAGATGGCAGAGTAGAAAGATTCACATATGCTAGCGCTGAACCCACAGCCCATAAATTACTCATAAAAAGAACTCCCAATGGGTTCTGGAGCAGTGGAAGCTGTGCAGCAACGGAGTGGAGGAGATTTCTGTTGCAGAGATCCCTGAAAAACCATCATCAAAGGTCCATCATGCACCAGACCCAGAGCAGAGCCCAGCCCTGCCTTGGCCACACAGCCCAAGAGGAGCAGAACTGAGCAGGTTACAGGGACAGAATCTCCAGCAGCCGTGAAGATCCCTCAACCCACAGGCATACAGGTCAGTGAGAGAACCTATCTGGTCGGCCGAGAGGGGAGTGGGGTGTCTCCATAACTCAGGCTCCCTCAGGAGTAAGCAGTGGGGGAAGCAGTGGCCAGGGGATCCCAGAGCACACAGGGGCTCTGCTCCATTACTGAAGGTCTCTGCATAAACCCCCTGAGGGAACTGAGCCTGGGCGGTGGCACTGCCCCCACCTGAGAACCTGAACTTAAGCCCACTGAATAGCGACCCCCCACTGAAAGCCCTAAGGCTGGGGAGCAGCATTTGAAACTCAGACCCCAAGCATTAGGGAGGCAGGGGTGGAGAGAAATCTCAGAAGTCAAGTAACTGGCTGGGAAAATGCCCAGAAAAGGTGGAAAAACATAAGACCATAGAAGGTTCGTTTCTTGGGGAACAGATATTTCCTCCTTTCCTTTTGGATGAAGAAGAACAATGTTTACCATCATGGAAAGACATAGAAGTCAAAGGCTCTGTATCCCAAACATCCAAAATAGATATCCAATAAGCTCAGGCCATGGAAGAGCTCAGAAAGCATTTTGAAAATCAAGTTAGACAGGTGGAGGAAAAACTGGGAAGAGAAATGAGAGAGATGCAAGAAGAGCATGAAAAGAAGGTCAATACCTTGCAAAAGGAGACCCCAAAAAATGCTGAAGAAAATAACACCTTGAAAAATAGGCTAACTCAATTAGAAGCTTTCAAAAGCAGAATTAGCAAAATGGAAAAAGAGGCTCAAAAGATCACTGAAGAAAATAGTTCTCTCAAAATGAGAATGGAACAGATGGAGTCTAATGACTTTATGAGAAACCAAGAAATCACCAAACAAAACCAAAATAATGAAAAAATCAAAGATAATGTTAAATATCTCATTGGAAAAAGAACTGACCTGGAAAATAGATCCAGGAGAGACAATTTAAACATTATGGGAATTCCTGAAAGCCATGATCAAAAAAAGAGCCTAGACACCATCTTTCATGAAATTATCAAGGAAAACTGCCCTGATATTCTAGAACCAGAGGGCAAAATAAGTATTCAAAGAATCCAATGATCACCACCTGAAAGAGATGCAAAAAGAGAAACTCCGAGGAACATTGTGGTCAAATTCTATAATTCCCAGGCCAAGGAGAAAATATTGCAAGCAGCTAGAAAGAAACAGTTCCAGTATTGTGGAAATACAATCAGGATAACACAAGATCTAGCAACTTCTACAATAAGAGATTGAAGGGCATGGACTATGATATTCCAGAAGTCAAAGGAACTAGGACTAAAACCAAGAATCATCTACCCAGCAAAACTGAGTATAATACTTCAGGGGAAAAATGGCCTTTCAATGAAATCGAGGACTTTCAAGCATTCTTGATGAAAAGACCAGAGCTGAAAAGAAAATTTGACTTTCAAACACAAGAATGAGAAGAAACATGAAGAAGTAAACAGCAAAGAGAAGTCATAAGGGACTTACCAAAGTTGAACTGTTTACATTCCTACATGGAAAGACAATATTTGTAACTGTTAAAACTTTTCAGTATCTGGGTAGTTGGTAGGACCCCTACACACATACACACACACACATGCACATGTACACACGTGCATGCACACGCACATACACACATGCACGCACATACAGAGACAGAGAGCACAGAGTGAATTGAATAGGATGGGACCATATCTTAAAAGAAATTAAGGTAAACAGTGAGAGAGAAATATATTGGGAGGAGAGAAGGTGAAATGGAATGGGGCAAATTATCTCTCATAGAAGAGGCAAGCAGAAATTTTAGTGGAGGGAAACAGAGGAGACCTGAGAGAAAAACATGCAGTTTACTCTCATCACATTCGACTAAAGGAATGAATAAAATGCACACTCATTTTGGTATGAAAACCTATCTTACGATACAGAAAAGTGGGGGAGAAGGAGACAAGTAGGATGGGGGGAATGATGGAAGGGAGGGCAATGGGAGGAGGGAGCAATTTGAAGTCAACACTTGGGGAGGGACAGGATCAAAAGAGAGAGTAGAAACAATGTGGGGCAGGATAGGATGGAGGGAAATATAGTTAGTCTCACACAATACGACTATTATCGAAGTCATTTGCAAAGCTACACAGATATGGCCCATATTGAATTGCCTGCCTTCCCAAAGGGAATGGGTGGGGAGGGAGGGATAGGGAGAAGTTGGAACTCAAAGTTTTAGGAACAACTGTTGAGTATTGTTCTTATTCCTAGGAAATAAGAAATACAGGTAATGGGGAATAGAAAGTTATCTGGCTCTACAGGACAAAAGAGAAGATGGGGTCAAGGAAAGGGAGGGATGATAGAAGAGAGGGCAGATTGGTGATAGAGGCAATTAGAATGCTTGGTGTATTGGGATGAGGAGAGGGGACAAATTAGGAGAAAATTTGGTACCCAAAATTTTGTGAAAATGAATGTAAAAATTTTAATAAATAAATTTATTTTAAAAAAATTTCTCAGTTTTAAAAAAATTAATCTTTGGCAGTTTTCTTAATAATCACTAATACTCCCTTATATTCATATGCCCTTTGATAATCGATGGTCACCTAGTAGTACTATTACATAATTAGAAATTATGCATAATTTAGAGACATTTTAGGTATATTTGCAATTTACTTTCTATAATTACTGCACCAATTTATAACTCCACCAACAGAGCATTATGGTGCCTATACTTCCATAGCCCATTCAACAATTTGCCTTTTATAAAATCATCTTTGACAATCTGTTGTCAAGTGGAACACCAGAGATGTTTAAAACTATTTTTAATAACTTCCGGTGATTTGGATAATTTTATTCTTTTCTTTTTGGGTAGTTGTTATCTCTTCTGTTAAAAATTGTTATTTATGTAATTCAATTATTTATTAATAAGGGCTTCCTTTTCTTCTGTATTTGTCTTAACTATATGTCTTGGATCTAATAAGATTTAATAAAAAATTGTTTCATTCTATTTGTGACAAGATTCATTCTGTTTGTGCAAAACTTTTTTGATTTTATATGAATAAAATTGCACATTTTGTCTTTCATTACAATCTCTGTCCCTTATTTGGTTAAGAAATCTTCCACCAACTATAAAAATGTGTATACTCTTTGGATCAGCAATATTGCTTCTAGGGTTGTATCCCAAAGAGATCATAAAATGAGAAACGGACCTATAAGTACAAAAATATTTATAGCAACTCTTTTGGTGGTGGCCAAGAACTCGAAATTGAGGAAATGCCCATCAATTGGGGAATGGCTGAGCAAGTTATGGTATATGAATATAATTGAATACTATTGTATTTTAAGAAATGATGAACAGACACATTTCAGAAATAAATGGATGGACTTGTATGAACTGATGCTGAGTGAAAGGAGCAGAACCAGGAGAACATTGTACACAGTTAACAGCCACAGTATTAGAGGAATTTTTTGATAGACTTAGTCCTTCACAGCAATGAAAGGACCTAAAACATTTCTAAAGGACTCGATGCAAAATGCCATCCATATAGAGAGAAAGAACTCTCTATAGGAGTCAGAATGCAGAATAAAACAGATTATTTTCTCTTTGGTTATGTTTCATTTTGTTTAGCTTTACTCATGCTTTCTCTCATTCATCTAATTCTTCTATGAAACATGACTAATGTTAAAATGTGTTTAATAAGAATGTATATGTCGAACCTGAATTGCATGCCATCTTGGGGAGAGGAGAAAATTTAAAATTCATGAAAGTGACTGTTGAAAAGCAAACAAAAAAATAAATTAGGAGGTAAAGAAAAGAAACCTTCCCCTATCACAAAACTATTTATAACAGCTCTCTTTGTGGTAGCCAAGATCTGGAAATTGGGGGGATACCCATCAATTAGAGAAAGTCTGAACAAGTTGTAGTATATGCATTTTTTATTTTCCCTAATCCTATATTGAAACGTATTAACTGTCACAGTTGGTATTCTGGAGGTAAAGCAACGAAATGTTTCTGTGCCTCTATTCCTTCTGGATCTTCTTTATTTACTCTATTTCATCCATCAATTTTTCTATTTATTAACTACTACTAAAGAGTTCTTACATTTGCAGCTTTGTAGTATAGTTTGTGATTTAGTACTGCTAGGTATGCAAGGAGAAAATATATTAACTTAGCTTTAGCAATTCCATTTAATTTTAAGCTTCCTTTTTGGAATGAAATACTGCTTATACGTTGTTTTGTATAATTTCATAATGAGTGTGTATCCTCCAAATATGGTAAACTACTACTAATTACTGTATATATATATATATATATATATATATATATATATATATCATGGTAAACTGCTGATAAATATCTGCTAAAGATATTGACATTTAAATTTCCATTGGTAGTTTCCTTTCATCACTTAATTAGGTAATCAATTATCAATCAGAATTTTGATTTAATGTCTAAATACCAGAACCACAAAAACCCACTGGAGGTTCTGGTGATCAATTTGTTGTTAGTTGGTCAGCAAAATTCATTCCTATATTCCCCGCGTTCCAAGGTTTAAACATCGCATGGCACAATGCTAATGACATAAACTTTCTCGAATGCCACCTTTGAGGGAAAAAACATGACTTCTAGCTGAGTAGACAAGGAAGCTTGTTATGAGCATCAATATGAGACACACATATCCGGATGTTTAGGAAGCAAGTGGGTATTTTTTTTTTTTTTCTGGGAGTTGACTGATGTAGCATTGTTGAATAGCCATTAAAGTTTACTTTTTTGCTTTAAGGATCTCGGCACTGGGGATTTGGTGAGTTTAGAATTTGTATTATTTCATTGTCTTTGTTACCAGAAAGGAAATCATGAATCTCTGACTTATCTTGTTTTACTGTCTATTTTTTTTTCAGCTCAACTTTTTTGAGATGCTATTTTCTGTCTCTGATTTGTTTTACTTCATCCAAGGCATGATAAGTTCTGCTGCAGACCCTCATTTTTACTGAATCTAATTGTTTATCTTCCATGTGTATTTCTTATAAACAACTTAGAGTGGAATTTTGCTTTCTAATCAATTCTTCCAGTTTTCATTTTATTGCTTAATTCAACCCCAATCACAATTATGGTTGTCAATGGTCTTTTCTGTTATCCATTTTATCTTCTAATGAGTATTCTTCTCTTTTTTTCTCCTTTCACTTTTTTTTTTTTTACAAAGAAGCAGATAGGAGAAAAAAAAGGAATGAAATCAACTCTAGTTATTTTTAATGGAAGCAATTTGATCCCACTCCTATTTTCCTCCCTTTAGGGGATAACTCACAGAGTGGCCACATTGTGAGATGTGGAATCAGGAGGACTAGATGTAATCCCACCAGCGACCTCTTCTAGCCATGTGACCTTAAAACTCTATATAAAAATAGTTATTATGATTATTTAGTTGTTTGCCCATCTCAGAGCTCATCATTGTTTCTTACACTTTAATTTTCCTCTTTTATTATACACATTGCTGTTGAAGTTTATTTTGCTTACCACTATTGTGTCCCTCACTTTATATGCTTAACTCCACCTATCCTCTCCCTTAGCCTATCTAATTCCTTTTTGGGTTCTATATATTGTAATATCAAAATCTTTGTATTTCCCTATTACTGTATGTATCTAAAGCTCCTGTTGACATTAGAATGTGGGGTTTTTTGTTAACTGTTCATGTTTATTATTTTTTTAATTGTGTCCACCCCCCAAAAAATTATACTGAATTTTGATAGATGAATTATTTTTAGTTGTAAGCTTTTGCTGTCAATATGTTGTAAATTTCATCTCCTTTTTATTGATTGTAGCATGGTCTTGTGAAGTATCTTGGTGATCAAATTGTTTGATGTTTCAGTTGCTTGTAGCATCTGAAGTATCTTGGTGATCAAATTGTTTGATGTTTCAGTTGCTTGTAGCATCATTCCTCTGACCTAAAAGATCTGGATTTTGGGTAAGGTATTCTAGAATGTTTTCAATTTGTGGTTACCTTTGAGTCGTAAACAGTGAAATTTATTTTCTCACCTTACTCTCAGGTAAACATATATATATATATGTACATATGATCATATATATATATGTATATATATGATATATGTACATATATATATATATGATCATTTTCTTTTATATATAATACTAAGGTATTTTTGTTTGATTTTAGTTTCAAGGAAGTCTATTGGTTCTTGAATTATTTAATATTTTAATTATTAAATATTTACTATTTGATTATTAAATAAATTAAATTAGTTTTCCTCAATCTACTTTTTTCAGGTCAGTTGTTCTTTATCTGACAATTTTTTTTCTAACTTTGTAATCACTTGACCTTGTTTTAGCATTGCTCATCTCAGCAAATATGGAATTCTACTTACCCAATTATAATTTTCCTGGTGTTCATTACTTGTGTAATGTGGTCTCTCATTCCATCTAAGCTATTTTATCTTCTAAACATTTCATTTTAAAAAATTTAGTAGTATTTTAAATTTATTTATTCATTTCTTCCAACCAATCAGAATAATTTTGACTAAGTCATTCTTTCTCACCTCTTCTTAGGTTCTATCTTTATTTGTTTTGGAATTTTGGAATTACAATCTTCTGGGTTACTCTTGAATTTCTCTTAACAATATTATATCTTGATTGTGTTCAGAGATTTCTTCTTTTTATTCCAGTTTCAGTTTTTATATTCAGTTTCGGTTCCTGAATTTGAAACTTGATGCTGGAATAGACTCCATTACTTTTTGCATTTTTGCATAGGATAGACAACTCCTCCATTGTCCAATCCCTGCAGTGAGTCTGACTGTTGTGACCTCTGCCTTGTCTCAGTTTGATTAGGGTTCCTGAATTATTCTTTCTCTGCCTATCCTCTTCCAATTTCCTTCCCTGCCACTTTAATGCAAAATTAAAGACAAGTGACTTGATGGATTATAAGTAAGCTCAACTCCCTGAAGATACTGCCCTTCAAAACTTTTCAAAAGGAATAAGATGAAGCAATAATCAATGAAAGCAACAATAAACTCCTCCATCTAATCTGACTGTGTACAAAGGAATGGTTAAATGCCACTGACCATGAAAGTGGAAGGCATACTAAGTTTCCGGTTAGGTATATATTCAATCAATACCTTTATGTATATTTGTGAGTGATATATATATATATATATATATATATATTAGTCATATATACATATAATATATATATATTAGTTTATATATGTGTATATTTACATATTTGTATGTGTATATATTAGACAACAGTACATTCAAAAAAACCTTGAGAAAAGACATGCAAGTCTTCAGTGCCTGGAATATGAGTTGTCTTGACCACATTATCCCTAGATAACTGCCTCTTGACCAATTTATGGGTGTAGTCCCTATTCCTACCATTGTTCTGTATGATTTTTGAAGAGGGTACCACAACTTTACTGAGTAAATGTTTTGTTTCTACTATTCATGCAATGTAATTTCAGCAGATGTCTTTGCTTTGAACTGATTATGTCACCTTGAAGACTATTAAGGATAAATGTCTGGGTGGAGTCTTGTGAGTCACAGTTTTAGGATCTTGAAACCAAAGTGTAATTTGAACAGGAAGTGACCATCTCCCAGTAGAACCTTTAAGCACAAATTCAAAGAACTGTCCAAAAGTAGTGCTGCATATTTGCTAAATAATTAATTAGCTATGATAACAAATGGATTAAGACTAAAGTATATGAAGAGCATGAAGAAGGTAAAATTCAAGTTCGTTCTTATAACAGGTCACCTCTAGACAGGGAGTATAAGGGACCACTTCCTGAGTGAGGTCATATTTGCATTTGGTATGAGTTTTAATAAATAGACATTTTGAATGGTTATATTTAGAAAAACACAGATAATGCTTTAGGGTTTACTAGTGATATTTTCATTGGTTCATGGTACCTCCTAACCTTAGCATTGTGTGAAGGAAAACAGATTGTTAAAATATAAATCCAGAAAGATCGTTCATAGGCGCGCAAATAATCTGATCCTCAAAAATACTGGAACGTAGGATAATTGGGCCCAATTATCACCAATAAGAAGCAAAAGTTTCTGAAAGGGAATTAACTTTAATCTTTAAAGGACCTGAACAATCAGTGTTAGAACTGGTGACAAAGGAAAAGATTCTGATATGTACCTTAGGTTTTGAGAGAACAGATTTCAAAGGGTTCAGAAAAGGAAAGTTAGACCTTCATGTATTAAAATTGTCCAGGTAAAATCAATCCAGGCATGATAGGAAGGTCACAAGAATAATATTCTGAGAATACAAAGAAAAATAATTCCAAAGAGGAAGTTAAAGAGCATTTTTATAAAGGAGTCATTTCTGCATGGGGAATTCATTGACAGCCACAGATTTTAACACAGTATCAATGAAGTAAAAGTTTGCTAATGAAGGGTGCATACAAAAGCTTAGGGAAGTCCATAAAACTAGATGGGGAAATGCTGAATTCAGAATAGCACCCTGAGGAGTAGATGATGAGGAAAACTATCAACATCAAAATTAGAATCATTTGTTTTTAATTTGGCTTTGTTTTTTGTTTTATCAATAAAAAGTGGAGGATCAGAGAAAAAGTATGACCATGCTTTAGGGTGACCTAAAGATAAAGGGATAAAAGAATTGCTTAACTTATATTTTGCTCTCTGTTGTTTTATTTGTTTTCTTCTGTATTACTAAGAAAAATTAACTATGCATTAGAAAGAGAGAATAGCAATAAAATGGCTGCTTGGGACTAAAAAAAAAACCAAGGTAAACAGAAATGAAGTAGCACTAGTTTCCAGGTACAGATGCACTAAATTCTAGGCTAATGATTTCTCATTGCTAGGATTTCTAAGCTAGTGTAAGTGGTTTTTAAAGATTAGAAAACAGGAATGGTATGAAGGGACTGAAGATAGGCAATTATCTTAATTTTAAAAAAGAAACAGAAAGAAGCTTGACATGGACTTGAATTCTTGGCAAAATTATTGAATGTATTATTAAATATACAGTTAATTAGTTTATAGAAAAAAGAAAGTGATTACAAATAACCAATTCAGCTTCTTCAAGGAAAAATTATTCCTGTTATAACCAAAGTTTTATTTTGTTTTAGGAATTGTTAGGGTGGTAGGTAATAGATTGTAAGAATGCTATAGAGATGATTTTCTAAACTGTAGCAAAGCATTTGAAAAATCCACTCTTGTCATTCTTTTGGACAAGATGTGAGTAAATCAATGATGGCATAATTAATTATAATGATAACATTGAAATTCAATACACAAAGAGTAATCATTAAGATTTGCTTTCAAATCATTAGAGGTCTATAGTAGAATTAGTGTTAGGGTTACGTGTTTGCCTGGAGATATTCAAATAAAGGCTATATGACCACATTTCAGGTTAGTGATGGAGGGAATTGTAAAAGCTTTATGACCACATTTCAGATTAGGGGTAGAAGAAATTTTTCTTCATATATGTGTATGAATAGGTGACCTGTGAAGTTCCTTTGACTGCCAATAATGTGTTAATCTGTGAATATTTTCTTTGTCTCTCATGCCTCTAATCAGAGTCACACTAATCCTTCAAGTCCACAATTAACAGAATCATAGCCTCTCAATGGGAAGGAATCTCAGAAGCCATTAAATCCAATCTATAATTGAAATATAATAGAAATTCTATCTATAATAGAAATATAATAGAAATTCCATCTACAATATATCTAAAAGTGGTCACTGAAATTATGTGAACTTTACTGGTCTTTTGTTTCTATGTAATTTCCATTTGCTGTAGTTATTTCTGTTCTTCAGAGGAAAAGCATCACAAGTTTATTCCCTCTTATATATCATATTCATTCGAGTATTTAAGACAATCATAATATCCCCACTAAATTCCCTCCAGGCAAGTTTCAACTATTCATTATGTTCTATGCCTATAGGGTTCTTCACCACCTAGTCAAATCTCTTCTGAATTCTTTCTAGGTTATCAATGTTCTTTCTAAAATATAATGCCTGTAACTGAACTCAATGTTAACAATGTTTTCTGAGAGGAATAAAGTGGTATTATCACACTAATAGCCATGGTTATCATATTTCTCTTAATACAGTCTGATGTTGTATTAGCTTAACTGCTATATTACCCTGTTAACTCACACTGAGGTTACAATTCCCTTAAGCAAACTTCATGTTTTTTTTCTTTTCAGATGAACTACTATTTTTAGTTCTCTTGTCCCTATCATGACCTGAGGTTTATGTTTTGTGGGGTTTTTTCCTTATGTAAAATGTGAAACTTTACATTTATTACTATTTAATTTATTGTTAATAATTTCCATTCAGTGTTCTCATTAGAGATGTCAAGCATGTGGTTTACAAATTCCCCAATGTAGCCAATGATATTAAAAAATAATTAGTAAATAATAATATACATATAAATATAATAAAACACAGAATATTTAAAACAATGTCAATATCAAGCCCGCAGAAACACACATATATGTTAGTGACCAGTATTTCTGTTTGTTTAATATCACTGTTCTAGCTTGTGAAGATTTTGAAAAATTATTCTTACCTTACATATTAGCAATGCTTTCCAAATTTCTTTGTTCTGCGGATTTGAGGATCATGTCATTTACAAAGTATGTCTGCTGACTAGCCTTATTACATACTTCTTTTCAAGTCATGGATTCATAGGGCACTGCATCAGAGACTTACTGTCAAGTTGTCATTATTCCTAAGAAATCATATCTTAACAAACTCAGAAATGAGAAATACAGGACAATGCTGAGTAATTTAAACTTGGCTGGGACATACAGGGCATGAGAAAAGGATGATGTAAATTATATTGGATGGGATTTCATCTTCCATTCTAAATTATGATTGAAACTATTTCTTTTCTTTTTCTTTCTGTTGATAGTAGAGATAGAATTTCCTTTCAATTTATCACATTATTTTCTACTTTATATTGCCTTAATTCATGTACTCTGTTTCAAATTTGCAGTGAATTGTGAGGCAATGTGGTGAATTGAAATGTCTCAGAGTCACAGTACTTGTATACACATCTCAGTTATTCTTCTTTCTGTTCATTTGTTTGTTCGCTTATTAACGTTGACTTTGAGCAAATCATTTAACATTTCTGGCCCTCAGTTTTTCTAGTCTTTACAAATTGAATTTTGAATATTGATGATTTCCCTTTCTACTCTAAATATAATTTAGAATGCAGTAGGTTTTATTATAAGTTACAATTTTGCCTTAGAATTCCATGGTTCAATATGTGACCATCAGAGGAAATACAGCTCTCCAGGCTTTCTGCTGTCTGCCAATTTTATATAATGAGAGCTGTGTCCTCTGTGCTAACTTCCTAGAAGAATATATATATATATATATATATATATATATATATATATATATATATATGTACATATGTATGTATGTATGTATATGTATGCATATAGTCTATGCACACATGGCTATAATAAAAAGCACCTACATCAAGGAGGCAGTTTTGCTAAACCAGTTGTTCTGTCTGGGGAGACTCAAATTCAAACTAGCAGAGAGATATAATAAGAGGATTATGTTAAAGTAAACTAATGGTCTTCTGAAAGTCCATGTTGACAAAGAAATCTTTCGAAGAAAGAGTAATCAAAACGACTTTTGCATCACTTTAAGAAAAGACAAAAATGACAATAAGATTAATAACTCCATAGTTAATAGGCCTACCCAGTGATAAAGCTAGAAAGGACAAGATAAAGATACTGTCTGTATATTACTGAGTGAACAGGTTGGTTCTATGGGTAATACTAATAATAATTTTTAAAAAGGAATGCTAGAGATTTGACTATTTACTTGTCTTTTTTTTTTATTTTGAATGAACAGATTTACATTGAGCCTTAACTCCAGTTGATGTTTTCTCCCCCTCTTTCAGTCTTAGCATCTCTAGCAGCAAAGATACTCTCCCAGCAAGAGACACTCCATCTGACAGTCAACTGAAGAGAGTTTGAGGTGGACCTGAGAATCTAGACAGAGATGTAGACCTAGTGACCTGAGGACAGAGCCAACTTCAAAGAGTGACTTGGCAGAGGATTAGACTGAAAAACTAGTACTGGCGATCAAGAGGCATATTGTGGAAGGATACCACAAGGAGAGAGGAGACATTAACGTCTTATAGCACTAGAGGGCTGAGCTGCCTTGAACACGAGCTTCTTACACAGTGCACTCATTGCCACAATTCTTTGTGCCCAATTTCCCCAAAGATATCATTAATCAGTCACCTAACATTTATTAAGTGCCTTTTAAGCACCATGCTCTGCCATCATCTTTGATGATAGAAACAAAGGTAAAAAGAAAGGAGAACAAAATAGTCCCTGCTTCAGGTAGCTTACAGTCTAATGGGGGAAATGATTTCCAAACAACTGTGTACAAACAAGATAGGTACTAGAAAATTGGTGGTGGGAGGGAATAAGGACAGTTTCAGAATGAAAGCAACAAAATTAAGGAAGGCTGGGAAAGGTTTATTACAGAAGGTGAGAGAGAGTAGCTGTGACCTAGTAGAAGCCAGGGCATGCTAAGACGCAGAGATTTGGAGGGGAGAGATTCAGGCATGAAGGAGAGTCAGGGAAAAAATATTTTGCATGTGTGTGTTTATTTGTTGGAGACAGTATCCTAGGTAGTAGTCTCCTGCGGGTAAAGTCGATTACAGAAGATTGGATATATGCAGGGCTGGGGAAGCCTGCGTATCCCAATTCCTATTTATGGAGGTAGGAAATGAAGTGAAGAGTTCAAGAAGGAGCATGTAGGTCAGTTCGACTGGAGCATAGAGTACATGAAGGGAAGTGACTGTAAACAAAAATGAGAAAGTTAAGTAGCAGGACGATTATAGCTGCCTTTAAATATCAAATTGAAGAATTTGGAGTTGACTTTTCCAAAATGACTTATTGAATAGAGTACTGAGCTTAGAGTGAAAAGAACTTGGGTTCTGTGATAGATGATCAATTAGACCATTATTTTATTCCAATCAGTATTAATCAGTTTGATGAGATTGCATAAGGGCAGTGATTATAACTTCCATGTATTAGACCTCAGAGCTGTGAACAACCAGTTATGAAGTTCACTTGCCTAACCACAAGAATGCTGATGCCAAAGCCCAACATTTTGGAATGATACGGAAATCCCTCCAAACTGTTTTTGTGCCTCTTGATCACCCTTTCTTGTCTGACATGACCAAGTCTTAGGACCACTTAGTCACTAAAAATGACCCTTGCCGTGCTCAATCTCTGAACACCCATGCAGACGCATAATTTGGGGCCCTCATCGAGGGTCAAAATCAAGGTCTTAGCAATCAAGGATACTTTGTATTTTTACATTGTATCTTCTGAGTGCTTGGGTGTCAAGGTGGGAAAATGAGGCATCTCAGATCTTCGGGGAGATCTGAGGTCCATTTCATTAGAGGGCACCGTTGACTCTAAAAAAAAAACTGACATTGTCTTGGAGCTCTGCCTCAGTAGCTTATTTTTTGCAGAGTGCACAATTTTTGACCCCAGAATTCAAATCCCTGACATTTACCAGTTATGGAAGAAGAATAAGTCCCTTCATTTCTTTCATAAGACTATTGTGAAGTTCAAAGGAAATAACATTTGTAAAGTATTTTGTATAGTTTAAAGTGTTACATTGTAAGCAACTATACTTTTTAACTTGGAGGTCATAAGGAATTGTTTTTGTTTTAGTTATTATTCATTCAGGAATTGGAAACAATTGTAATTTTATGAATAATAGAATTTAGAAATGACAATATCATATCTTGGGGAGGTAGTATATTAGTAGTTCCTTATGCTTCAGATGAGATTTTAAGTACATATCCCAGATATGAATATCATTTCCTATCCACAGATTTTCTGATTATTTTTTCTTAATTTTATCGGTCTTATTTTATTGTAGTCCTATTCCAATATACCTTCATTGCCCCCATATAACCCTCCATCAAAATAAGTAAATTTAAAAATTTAAAAACATACAAAGTTAAAGAAAATTAACCTACAAAGACATCATGCTTGATAATTTTTAAAAAATATGTATTTCCCTTCCTCTTAACCAAAAATTGGGAAAATGTTTAATTATTTGTATTATGCAACAAATATCTGTCATTGCACTTAATTTTACTAAAATTTCTTTCAAAGTTTTATTTTTCTTTCCTCTCCAGTATCTTATTATAGTTTTGTTTATGTAGTTCTCCTGGTACTGCTTTTTTTCTTTCTTTTTGTATCCATTCAGACAATCTTCCCAAAGATTCTCTGATCTGAACTATTCTTATTTGACATTTTATCTATCTGTCATCTATTTATCTATCATCTATGTACTTAATGATTTCTATTCCATTAAATTATTATACTAAAATGTATTTAGCCATCCTTCAAATGATAGCATTCACTTTGTTTCTAGTTCCTTATTCCTATAAACTGCTCTTAACATTTTGATATATATGAAATCTGTTGTTCTGTTTTTGACCAACTTCATACAAAATACATGGAAGAGGGATAACTGGATAACTTTATCAATGATATTAGTTTTAAAATTTCACATTTTGTTTTTAGTATTAACAGGTAACCATTATTACTTTTGTTGAAATTATATTTATTAAGGTTAACTTATTTAGTGAAGCTCCCACATTTCCTAGCCAATTCATTGTAGCAAAGATGATAACCTGGGGCTTATAGCTATGATGGGGAAAAGCAAGCTCTTACAAACCATGCTGCGCTTGAATTCAAGTAGAAAAGCAAGAGTGAACCATTTCTCTCCAGATTCCCCACAGTTTTTGATAATCCCTGAAAGTGTGTGCACAAAGTGATTATTACTATTATTCCTTTATTTTTTTTTATCACAGTAACCCATGAGAACTACATATGAAGGAATTCAAGAAAGTATTAATGAAATCACTAATACTTGAAGTATGAGAATTTCACAGAGGAACTTTCTAAGACTTAGAAACCAAATTGAATCCAAAGTCCTTGCCCCAAAGCTAAGTAGCTCTTTTTCAGAATGAGATAAAATGTGCCACTGCAATCAAATACTTTCAGAGAATCTACATTGATTTTTGTAGAAAGCAAAGCCAAGATCATTTTAAAGTCTCCTAACTGTAGCACATATTGAGTTACTATGAAATCACAGCAATTCCATCTATACATAGATTTAGCAGCAAGAGAGCAATAACAGTAGTAAAGAATCTGACCTTCCATTAATAGGTGATTTAAAAAATGAATAGAAAACCCATTTCTAGTTTCTCTCTAATCTTTTCTTCTGTTATTTCTTATTCACTCTAGCTCCGAGAGTGATGAGGCGTTATATTATTTTTGACCTCCAGTACTGAAGACACAAAAAATAATGGCACTGCAGTTTTCATTCTGGTAAATACCAGAATGAGAACTCTTCCTTTCATTTCAGCTCAACAATTTTATTAAGCATTGATTATGTACAAGGCACTGTGAGAGGCAATGTCGCATAGTGAATAGTGAAGAAGCCTTGAAGTTAGAACCACCTGCATTCAAGTACTGTCTCTTAAAAATACTGGTTGGCTGACCCTGGGCTAGTGTTTTAACATTCTCAGTCAACTCTGAAAATATAACTTCATAAGAAGGCATATATATATATATATATATATATATATATATATATATATACATATATATATCTGTATTCTTGGAATAGGGAGAGCTTTCTCTCCAAAAGGAAGCTTCATATACCAATGAAATCATTGGTTCAAAACTTCCCTCAAAAAATAATACAATGAAAGGTACACTGTTAATTACTAAAGAATGCAACAATCTCTGCCCTCAAGCAGCTTGGATTTTTTACAAAGTAGAATTTAATAAAGCCAATGTAGAGGCTCAAAAATAAGTCTGTTTATAATCATTTGACATGTGGTGCCACACTGTAGATGCAAGTCCAAACCACAGAGGAACAGTGGATCTACCTCTATATTTTTAGTCTAGTAAGAGAAATTTTTTTTAAGAGGAAAATATTCTTCTGGACCCATATCTTTATATGCATCATAATTCCTAGTATATTCTTAGGAATTTCATTCCTCTAAGGGTTCCTAGAACATTTTGACCTCCACAAATGTTAATTATATTTATCTCCTCTTTTTGTTTTCTTTTTCCTGTCATTGCTCTTTATGTCTATGTCTCTTCATCTCTATCTTATTCTCTGTCTCTTATTCTCTGCCTCCTTTCCTCACCTTCATTTCTCCAATACTAACTATTTTCATTTGGATGTATCAATGAACTTCTCTAAATTTTCTGGTCCATCCATGTTTAAGTCCCCTAAAATGCTCATGTATTTATGACTTCTTGCTTTAATACATTTGTCATCCCCATATCTATATCCCTTCATTTGGTATTTTAGATCTTCTTCCCATTTGACCTTTGGAAGGGTGCTGAATGCTGAATAGTCTGAGGTTCATCTTACTCTTTGTCATTTCTATGTATACCTTGAACAGAAAGGGTGAAAGATTGGTGCTGCGTTTTTGGCATAGATAGTGACGTAGAGCAATGATAGGTCAAGTGACTTGCCAGGGTCATACATCCAGAATATGTCAGAGACAATACTTGACCACCTTTCTTCCTGACATCAAGGCCAGTTCTTCTATCCATTATGCAGAACTGTCTCTCATGGGGGCAAAGAAAGATTACAAAATTATAAAATTTGTAAAATACTCTTCAATACTGCTTATGTTTCTATACCATTAAAACAAAAACAAATAATTCATGCCTAACGAGGAAGCATAAATATTAAGGAAAAATCTGCAATCAAAAGATTATATATTTCTCTTCATGTATATATATATATATATGTGTGTGTGTGTATTCAATGACACATGTATGTATATATATATATCTTAAGTAAAAGTATTAGCACATTTTTCTATATGTATTCTAGATAATTAAACTTTGTTCTCTAATACCTCAGCTGATATGAAAAATTTATCCCTCTCATAGCCCAGCCCATCTGGGCTACAGTCAAGTTTGTAGTCATGTGGTGGGAGGAGGTGGAAGAAGTATAGATAATAGATAACCCCAAGATTCAAGATATTCTATAGTCATAGAATAGTAATAGTATAATAATCTCTCCTCCAACTACAGCTAATGAAGTCATCTGGGGAAATCACTTTCAATAGTTAGCAATTTGATACATTTAGCTTAGAACAAAGGCATTTACAAATAAGACATATCAAGCATCACTCCATAAATCTGTTGTTAGCTTTCTTCCAAATATACACAATGTGGTTAGGAAGAGTAGGCACATAATGAAAGTATTTCAACAGAGAAGTAAACACTTAGAGAAAACATGTAGCAAAGGAAACAACACATTTCAGTGCTTTTGTGTGGCCCCTGTTGTTGAACATAGCAACGACTCTGGTATAGGAATAAAGGCCTAGGATTGTGATCATGGCTCTACATCACAAGGTCAGTGCTATCTGCATCTCTGACAAAAACTGCTGAACCTTTTCCAGTTTTCTGAAATGAATCTGTCAAGCATCTAGGACCCACAATTAGTCACAGAACTTTGGCATGGAGAGTTTATAACAAATCCATAAATGCCAACCATACATCAGGTTTTCATTAGTGTATGGGAAAGAAAAAAAAATGCTTTGCAGCATTTGTACTTGTCACACTTATATGACTCACTAGTAGCTATATCTGTGGTGGTATAGTACCAGTTGCCCATAGAAGAGCAGAGAGTTCTGCTCTGCTACCAGCCCAAGTCTGAAATTGTTTCCCAGATGAAGTTTCTTGTAATAAAGTGTCCTATATAAGGCACACTTTGATAATGATTGAGTTTTAGTGTTATGTCAAGTTTTATTTTGTTCATAATGTTTTTATCAAGGCAGTCCTTTTTGGTTATTCTGGTTTTTTTTTTTTAATTTTTCAAATTAATTAACTTATTTTTAGTTTTCAGCCTACAGTTTCACAAGCTTTTGATTTTTAAATTTTCTCCACCTCCCTCCCCAAGATGGCATGCAATCTGATATAGGCTCTACCTACATATTCATTTTAAACATATTATCACATTAGTCATGTTGCAAAGAAGAATTATAACCAATAGGATGAACCACGAGAAAGAAGAAATAATACAAAACAAAGAGAGAGCAAATAGTATTCTTTGACCTGCATTGAGACTCGATATTTCTTTCTCTGAATGAGAATAGCATTTTCCACCATGAGCCTTTTGGAGTTGTCTTAAAACCCTGCATGGCTGAGACAAGCTAAATCTATGAAAGTTAGTCATTACACAACGTGGCTGTAAGTGTGTACAATATTCTCCTACTTGTGTTTACCTCACTCGGTAGCAGTTCATATAACTCTTTCCGGGTTTTACTGAAATCCACCTGCTCATTATTTCTTATAGCACAATAGTATTCTATAGCATTCATGTATCACAGCTTATTCAATCATCCCTCAGTTGTTGAGCATCCTCTGATTTTCCAATTCTTTGCCACCACAAAAAGAGCTACTGTAAATATTTTGTACATGTAGTTTTTTTGTCTTTTTACTTTCTCTTTGGGAGATGTGTCTAGTAAGCACAATGCTGAGTCAAACGGGATGCACAGTTACATTTCCCTTTGAGCTTAGTTCTAAACTGTTCTCCAGAATTTTTGAACTAGTTTGCTACTCCACCAAAAATTCATTAATGTTCCAATTTTTCCCTCATGTCTTCCAGCATTTGTCATTTCCAATGGGTGTAAAGTGGTACCTCAGAGTTGCTGCAATTTTTATTTCTCTTATCAATAACAATTTGGGACATTTTAATAAGACTATAAATAGCTTTAATGTCTTCTTCTGAAAACTTCCTATCTATATCTTTTGGTTATTTATCAATTGGGGAGTGGTTCTTATATTTTTTATAAGTTTCACTTATTTCTATACTATACTCAGTATGTATTTCAGCAATGAGGCTTTAATCAGAAAAACTTGCTATAGAACTTGTCTATGGTGCCCTTTAATATCATGCAGTTTCCTTGATTATCTCTTTTAATTAGGCCTGTTTTTGCTTTTGCTTTATCTAAGGTCATGATTGCTACCCCTGCCTTTTTAGTTCAACTGAAGCTTATGAGATTCTGGTTCAGCCCTTTATTTTAATTCTGTATGTGTCTTTCTGTTTCAAGTATATCTCTTATCAGCAAGATATTGTTGGAATACAGTTTCTAATCCATTTTACTATCTATTTTTGTTTTATGGGTGAGCTCATTCCATTCACATCACCAATTATGACTATAGGTCAGTCATTCAGTCACAGCTGACTCAGCAACCTGATAGATCATACTGTTCATGGAGTTCTCTTGACAAAAATACTGGAGGTTCACCATCACCTTCTCAAATGGATTGAGCCAAACAGGAGTTAAGTGGTTTGCCCAGAGTCAAAAGGTTGTAAGTGTCTGAAGTCAGATTTGAAACTATGGCTTCTTGACTTCAGGAACAGTGCTCTATCGACCGAGTCATCTAGGTGCTATGATTAGTTGCTCTGCATTTCCCTCCATCCCATTTTCTTTCATTTCTTCTTTTCACTCTTTTTGTCCTGTGTCTTCTCACAAGCATGTCTTCCTTCCAAGCACTGCCTTCTCCAATCTACCCTCCTTTTTATGCCCCTTTTCTATTATTCCCAGCACTCCTATTTTCCTATTGTCTAAGTTATATTTCTATGCACAACTGACTCTGTATATGTGTGTGTATTGTCTTCCCCCTCTGAATCAATTCTGAAGGGAATGAGGTTCAAGAATTGCCTGCCACCCCTATCATTTTCTTCTCTATTATAAAAGCTCTTCCTTGAATATCTCTTTCATTCAGGAAATTTTTTTCTTATTCCCTTTCTTTCTTCCCCCTTCTCACAGTGCATCACTCTTTCTCTCTCCTTCAATGTCTGGGAGAGATCGTTCCAATATGATTGTCTCATGTCTATGCCATCTTTCTGTGTAAATTCCTTTTATATGTCCTAATAATAATAATAATAAAATTCTTAGGACTTACATGTATAATCTTCCCATATATAAAGATAAACCATTTAACTTTGTTGGTTATATTTACTTATTCTTACTCTTTGATGTTTGCTTTTTTATTTTCTTGAATCTTGTGTTTGAGTGTCAAATTTGCTATTCAACTCTGGTCTTTTCATCAGACATGTATAATTCCTCCATTTACATTTTTACCCCAAAGATTATACTCAATTTCGCTGGTTAGATTATGCTTGATTATAATCCTAGCCCCGTTGACTTCCAGAATATTACATTCCAAAGCATTTACCCCCATAACATGTAAGTCACTAAATTTTGTGTAATCTTAACCATTGTTCCATTATACTTGAAATGTATTTTTTTTTCTTGCTACTTGAAGATTTTTCTCTTTGATGTAGGAGAACTGAAATTTGTTTATAATATTTCTTGGAGATTTCATTTTGGGATCTGTTTCAAGGAGATGAATGGTGGATATAGTTTCTATTTGTATTTTATCCTTGAGAACTAAGGTATCAGGACAATTATCCTTGATAATTTCTTGAAATAGAATATCTAGGATCTCTCTTTGATCACAGTTTTCAGATAATCCAATAATTCTTAAATTATATCTTCTTGATCTCATTTAGAGGTCAGTTGTTTTTTGTTTGCTTGTTTGACGAGATTTTTTTTCTATTTTTTTATTCATTTGACTGTTTTATTGTTTCTTGATGTCTCATGGAGTCACTCATTCTAATTTTTAATGAATTATTTTCTTCAGTGAAATATTATACCTCTTTTTTCCATTTGGTCAATTCTGCTTTTTAAGGTGTTCCCTTCAGTAGAATTTTGTGCCTCTTTTACCATTTGGCTAATTCTGGATTTGGGGCATTATTTCTTCAGGATGTGTGTGTGTGTGTGTGTGTGTGTGCTTCTTTCACAAGTTGATTCCCCTTTCATAATTTTCTTCCATCACTCCCATTATTTCCCTATTTTTCCTCTATACTTTTATCTTTTTCTAGCCCTTAGATTCAATTAGCATTTTTCTTTGAAGTTTTTTTTTGGCAGTTGTTTTCACATTGCTGTCTTTTTCTGATTTATTGTCTTGGTGTTCCCTGCCACCACAATATCTCCTTATGGTGAAATTCTTCTTTTTTGTTGTTGGTGTTTTTGTTTATTTTCTCTGCCTATTTATTTTTTATTTTGAACTATATATTACAATTTGCCTTTGTTCTCCTGTATTTGGGGAGACACTGTCTCAAGTTTTGAGGGTTTTTTGTTCTATTTTTTTCTCAGAACTAGTTCTGAGGGTCTCCAATTTTTTGATGTTTCCATGGTAGTGCGACCGTAGGAGAGGTATGGTCCCTGTTACCCTGGTATAAACTCTGGTCTTTACCCAGAGAGAGCACCCTAGTTGCCTGACAGCCACAAATACTAGTGCTACTCTTCTCCTGGGAACTGTGATCAGGGATCCTACTCCCTTGTGAATTGCAATAGCTCCTCTCCATCCTGGAACTGTGAACCAGAACTGCATATAAGCAATAAGGCTGCCAATAATCACCAGTTATATCCATTGCCAGAAAATGGTCTCCATCCTCATCATAATATCTGGACTGAGATCTCCCAAAGTTTCAGCAGCAATTGGTGCCACTGCCCTCTATGTGGACTCCAGACAGGCCTCTACAGCAGTAGCATATGTTTCTCCTGCTAACCTTTAAAATTTTCTTGAGCTGGAGAAATGTCTCAACCTGACCTTCTGTTGGCCCTGCTCCTCCAAATTTCATTGAGGTATTATTTTTAAATATGTCTGAGGGGAATCTTGGAAGAGTTCAGGTGGTGGCTACCCCTAATTTGCCATCTTAGCCAGTTTTCATGAGTTTTAAACAGCCAGTGACACAAATGCAATGGAAATACAATGGAAAGGCAAGACAAGAAAATTAGGATTTATTAAGTGCTTATCATGTGTGGACACTATGATAAGCTCTGGGGATGTAACTGAAAGTCATAGGAAAGTAACACAACCCATGCTTTCAAGAAGTTTCTGTTCTGATGGGGGACAACACAACATAAAAGGGAGTTGTCAAATAAGCAAACATATTAAGTGTAGGGTAATATATGTAGACAATTTAATAATTATAGCTACTCAGTAACTGGATTTGACTTTTGTGGAGGTCATCCAATTGTCTAGTGTTATGGAAAAACAGTCTCAGAGACATTTTTATGTCTTAAAACACTAATTTACAAGATGCTTTACAGTTAAGGCAAAACTTTAAAGGTACTTTCTTCAGAGAATGATGCAATTAAAAGCACAGATATTTATTTCTCTGACTCTGGCAGGATGCCATGTAGTATCCCCTTCCTTCATACTATGCCCCAGTGTGTTTCTCTTTATCTACTAAGAAAGGTATTACTACATCCAGCCTAAATCTTATAGTATCAGCCAATTTTCTCTTTTCTTGTCCTCAGCTAAATAAAGAGCAGCTGTTTACAATCTTTGCAGTTCATCAGGCCATTAATTTAGATTTTTAGAAGTTTAATCCATGCCCCTAAAGTCACAGTAACATTTCATCAATTAGTATTTATTGGGTACAGGTTAATTTAAAAAATAGACATCTTCTGCTCTCAAAGAGATAGATGCATCTCTTATATTCAAGGACAACCATTGACAAAGGCACAAAGAAACAAGGTTTAATTAAACAACTAAATACCAAAAGAGGGACTATAGGGAACTTTCTACTTCTCTGCAAATAAAAGCATAAAAAATAGCAATGATTATAAGAAGAAAGAAAAAAGATCTTCATTATAAAAAGAAAAATATAGTATCACCAGTACAACTTTACTTTAGGAAGTGTGTGTGTGTGTGTGTGTGTGTGTGTGTGTGTGTGTGTGTAGGAGGGTAGATAGTGTTGTTTCTATTAGGACGTTTATATTATAGAAGCTTGCTATTGTTCTTTCCTGATGAATGCTGGCTCTCTTCACGTGAATACTGACTCCAGAAAGTCATTCCCCAAGGTACTGTCGCTATGGCACGCCTCTCAACTATCAGTTTTAACCTCAACACTGCTAAAGACATGGACTAAACTCTCTGGACTAGAGAGCTACCCTCTCTCACTCTCTCTCTGTCTCTCTGTGTCTGTCTTTGTCTCTCTCTTTCTCTCCTTAATATATTTCATGGTAAATTTGTTTTGCACACTATGCTTGCCCCTTGTTTGCCCACCAATTGAATTTTTTCCTTGAAGAAAAATTTCTTCACTTGTCAGTAACATTTGGATGGATTAAATTTGGTTTCCTGTCTTAGAAATGTTTTCTGTATGAATCCCTCTAGATTCCAGGGATCCTCTCTTCTTCCCCAGATACCATTTCATACTCTACTTTTTCTTTCCCTTTAGCTACTAAAATTTACAAATCCTAACCCCCATTTTATGAAAATCCTACTTTCTGCTTTTCAAAATATGACTAACCATACAATAAAAGTTCTACACTAATTTGAAGTTGGATTTTTAGTATTGATATCACCTTCTACTTCTAGGAAATGCAACACAGAAGATAGTCATTGAACTTGGTCTAATCTAGGTCAGGGTCCAAAAGATAGTGGTCAAGTTACAACCAAGAATGTGGTTTGAGGAATTCTGAGACAATGCATTCAAGAAACTGATGTAAGAGCTAAGTCATAGATTAGAAAACAAGTTGTGATTCTGATAAACAAAACAAGGAAATAAACAGATTAGAACAAATAGGTCAAAATTTACTCAGTTAGGTTAGTACCTAAAAATAAAGGATTGGATTTGATTAGATAGACAAATGATTAATCAAATACTGATTAATCATATATTATAATCCAGGTCCAGTAAGTGCCAGGGGCTAGTAATACAAAGACAAAAAATGAAACTCCTTGATTCAAGAAACTATTGGGATAAACAAGCACACATAATTACTATATTTTTTCAACTCTCACACTAATTGTCAGATAGCTTTCTAGAGGCGATAAGATTTGTAGAACTCTCACTAGTGTGGTGCCCATAATTATTAATTAGTTATGCAAATTTGACTAGCTTTTTCAAAGCTACTTGATGGTAGAGTAAGACTAGTTCTTACAAAATGCTCAAAAGTCTGGAATCCATTTTCCAAACATCCACACAATATCCCAAGGAAATGAGCACAAGTTTACAAAGCATATGTGGCAAAGATTTACTGAAGTTCATGCTTTCTGGATATCCCTTTTCTCTCTTCATTAATTTTCCATAAAGTATAATGCTAACCTAGGCTCAAAGAGTCTATCCTAAAGTCATCTTTATTTAGTACCTCTAGTTAGATGTTAATACATTTCCTAGTCTCTTCGCCCATTGCTCCTAACAACTTGTAAGGGAACTCAAATCTTCTTTGCCTTTTGAAATTCACAAAGTCATCACCTTGTCCATGATGGTGTGGGCTATTTACAGAAGTCGATATTCATCTACCAAAAGCATTTTTTTCAGCCACCATTAACTGCTTTGTTAGTGGAATTTCTTGCTAAAATTGAAAACTCTAATTTTAGCTATTTTGTGTATTTCCCCTGTATTTACTTGAGGGTATGCCAAAGTTTGATTATAGAAAGCACAATTTGTAATCTAATTTGTAACATGTCCCATCATGTAAAAAAAAAAGTGTCTGTCAACTGCTACCTTAATTTTTGTATGCAAAGGTGATTTTTTTTATATCATACCAGTGTTGATACTAAGCTACAAGAACTGTTTTTACATTTCAAGCTTTCCATTTTGATGACTTAAGGGGATGCACACACTTTTTTAGGGAATCTATAATTAGAGAAAAAGTTTGGAATAAAGATATATTCCTAGAGCAGAGAGTAGGCCAGGAGAGGAATAAGCATCTCTCTTTTGGTCATGGAGGAGGAACTAAGAATTTGAAGGTCCCCAGAAATATCTGTGAAAAAAGCTGGACAAAATACCTGAAACCTGGGGTGGTATGCCCTCCATTTAAAAAAGATTTCAAAAGTCAAGATATTGGGTGGGAAAATGATCAAACAGGAGGAAAAATAAGACTCTAGAAGGTTACTTTGTTGGTGAAAAGGTATTTTCTTACGTCCTTGGGAATGAGGAAGATAAAACCACATAACCAGGGGAAGATCAAACATACAACCAGGGGAAGACAGGAAGATCAAAACTCCTAAATCCAAAGCCTCCAAGAAAAATATGAAATGGTCTCAGGTCATGGAAGAGCTCAAAAAAGTTTTTGAAAATTCAGTAAAAAAAGTAGAGGACAAAAAAGGGAAGAGAAATGAGAGTGATGCAAGAAAATCATGAAAAATGAGTTGACAGCTTACTAAAGGGGAATCAAAAAATGCTGAATAAAATAACAGTTTGAAAAATAAACTAATCCAAATAGCAAAAGATGTCCAAAAAGCCGATGGGGAGATGAGTACCTTAAAAAGTAGAATTGGCCAGATGGAAAAGCAGTTTGATTCCTTCAATACTAGAGTGGAGCAAATAGAAACTAAAGATATTATGAGAAATTAAGAAATTATAAAAGAGAACCAAAAGAATGAAAAAAAGATACAAGGCAGGGTGAAATATTTCACTGGTAAAAAAAAAAAAAAAACAAAAACAAACCAAAAAAAAAACAAAAACAAAAAAACTGACCTGGAAAATAGATCCAGAAGACAAAACTTAAAAATTTTGGACCTACCTGAAAACCATGATCAAAAAAAAAAAAAAGAACCTAGATATTATCTTTCAAGAAATTCTTAAGGAAAACTGCCTTGATATTGTGGAACTGGGGGTGAAATAGAAGTAGATATAATCCACTAATGACCTCCAGGTGAAGGAGAAAATATTACAAGCATCCAGAAAGAATCAATTCATGTTTTGTGGAAACACAATCAGCATAACACAGAATTTAGCAGCATCTACACTAAGGGACTGAAAAGCTTGGAATATATTGGAGGTCATATTAAAACCAAGAATCAACTGTCCAGCAAAACTGAGCTTAATACTTCATGGGGAAAAAATAGAATTTCAATGAATTGGAGGACTTCCAAGCATTCTTTTTGAAAAGACCAGAGCTGAATAATTTTTAAAAAGCGTACTTTCAAATACAAGAATGAAGAGAAACATGAAAAGGTAAACAGGAAAGAGAAGTCATAAGGGACTCATTAAAATTTCACTTTTTACATTCCTACATGGAAAGAAGATATTTGTAACCCATGAGACTTTTCTCAGTATTAGGGTAGTTACAGGGAAGATAGATAGATAGATAGATAGATAGATAGATAGATAGATAGATAGATAGATAGATAGATAGATAGATAGATGGACACCAGATTTAGATATAGAGATACATATAGATATATGTGTATATGTGTTTTTGTATATGTGTGTGTGTGTATTTATTTATGTAGATAAAAATACATGTTACACATACACAGCAGAGGGCACAGGGTAAACTGAATATGAAGTGTTGAGAGGAATGTACTGGAAGAAAGAGAAAGGGACATGTAAAATGTAGTCAAACATCTCACATAAAAGAGGCAAGAGAGAGCTTTTATGATGGAGGGAATAAAGAGGAAGGTGAGAGGGAATAAGTGATCCTTACTCTCGTTGGATTTAACTTAAGGAGGGAATAGCACACACTCAGCTTGCTATAGAAATCTATCTTACCCTGCTGGAAGGCAGGGAAAGGGATAGGAGACAAGAGGATAATAGAAAGGACCTAGATGGGAGAAAGGGGTAATAAGAAACAAACACTATTCTTAGGGGACATGTCAGGGGGAATGAGTGGAATAAATGCAGGGCATGAATGTTATGGAAATGTTTTACAAAGCTACACATGTATGACCTACATTGAATAGCTTACTTTCTCAATGAAGGTGGGCAGGGAGTAGGGAAGGGAGAGATGGTGGAACACAAAGCTTTAAAAATGAAAGTTAAAAATTGTCTTTGCATGCAACTGGGAAATAAGATGTAAAGGCAATGTGATATAGAAATCAATCTTGCCCTACAGGAAAATAGAGAAGGGGATGGAAAGTGGGGGGGTGATAGAAGGGAGGACAGATTCTGGGAAGGGGTGGTTGGGGTGCATATTGTCTTGGAGTGGGGGAGGGGAAAGATAAGGAGAAAATTAGCAATTAAAACTCTTGTGGAATGTTGAAAACTGAAAATAAATTATATAAATACAAAAGAATTAAAAATAAAAAAAGGAAAAATACTTGTGGAAAGAAGGAAAGAAGGAAGAAAAGAAGGAATGAGAGAAAGAAAAGGGGGCAGAGGGAGGGAAGAAAGAAAAGAGAATGGAAGAAAGAAAGAAAGGGAGAAGGAAAAAAGAAGACATTTAACAAATAAGTCAATTGGTCACAACTGCTTTGGTTATGAGTTCCAAAATTGAAGAAATCAGAGTAATATCAGAACTCTCCTTTCACCAGTGTAGAAGGTACACCATTCTTTTGTTCATTCAGCAAACATTTAGTCATGCAACTACTATGTGTGAGGCCCTGTACTGGGGAAAAATATATATGTACATACATATAAACATACATATATATGTATATATGGCCATATATGTGCATGTGTGTATGTATGTATGTATGTATGCATGTATGTCAGGGCTCATAAGGACAAAATTGAATACTAGGAGAGCTTAACTGCAAAGACATGTGAATCTGGTTCTTCTCAGATGTGTCTTATTGATTACTTCCTAGTCCTAGAACTCTGATATGCACTTATTAATAATGAATCAGGACAATCCTTAGTTAAGTAAAAATTACGATGATGATGATTACTAAAGAAGTAAAATATAAATAGAATTTAGTAAATATATAAGACATTAGTTATAAAGCTAGTTTTCTCCCATACTCACTCTTCACGATAAATACTCATTAACTACCAAGTTTGGGCATCTTGCTGTTATTTTTTAAAATAGCAATAGATTAATTCATTGCAGTCATTGTCTGAAATTGTTAAGCTATGAAATCAAAAGGTACTATCTAATTTAAGTAGGGGAAACAACTGATCTTTAAAATGTAAAGATTTCTAAGTTATCTAGGCAGAGAGGGCCAAAGATCCTGTCTATGCTTTTATCCAATCAATGCAAATATATGCCTTACTATAAACAATTGTTGCTGAACAGATCACTTAATCTCTGTCAATTTATGTTGAGATTCTAACAAAAGTCATATTTGTGATTCCAAAATTGTACATATATCTTTTTTGGAACCAGCAGTTAGAATGGATAATTATCTATGTATTATTTGAATAAGATTTGGATGGAGAAATGTGGTATTAATATTTTTGCTTACAGTAATTCTTCAAAGATATTGAAGCATCTCTCCTTGCAAGGCAGTGATTAATCATGAAAGTATAATAAGCAATCATTTAGAAATATGATACCAATATATCTTTAGATTAAACCTAAAGAATATTAAACTTTGGAATCCCAAAGCATGAGTAAGAAGACATAAATAAGTAATTTTTCAAATGTACATTTAACCTTTTAAGGTTTCTTCCACAACCTCACAGTGTGTTTTATCAGGATGGGAAAAAAATTATATATTTTAGAATCTTAGTCATTTGAATTAAAGTGTTGATATCATGTTTCTCTTTAAAACAAGGAAAGATATTTTTCATAATCTTGATATGAAAACTTCCTTTGAATAAACATTGCAAAACTGTACATTTCAACAGGTAGTAAAAGAATACACATTTCTAAGCTTAAAATAGAAATTATTTAAAAATTATACCATAGTGAATCTTTTACATGAAATGGGACATGATTGTGAAAAAATGAAGTATGTTAATAAAACCATCTCACAACCTTCTCATACCAATGGAATATAAAAGTTTCTTTTTTTTTTAAGCATCAGGTCACCTAAGAATAAAGATGTAAATGACAATGTGATACTTGTAAATGTTTCCTCACATTTTTATGATATTCCTTTTGTATAACTGAGGTGTTTTAGTAGGAAAAAAACTGGTTTGGAGATTAAAGGCCTGGGTATGAATTTTGCCTCAGTCTTGCTCCTTTCTGATCTAGGGCAAGTCATTTAACTTCCTTCCCTATAGTTTTTTTAATGTGATAATTAAGCAGGTGAGGTCTGCTTATTAGAAGGAATAATTTGAATTAATTAATATCTTTTGTTTTCATCAAACAAAATTTTATTTAAAATTTCCTTCTTTAATAATGAAAAATGGATTTCACTTAAGATAGAGGGCAACATATCTAACAAAAGATAGGAAGGAAATAAAATCTCTTATGACCCATTTTTCAAACTACAACACTCCCAAACTTCTAGGGAATTTAGGTTGTGAGTTCTCTTGAATCTGATTCCCATGATACCTTATTAATGCTGAACTAGAAAGTCAAAAAAGCATGGGGAGGACATACAAACAGGTTTACAAATGCAATCTTTTAATTCTCTTTGCAGTGTTATATGGTATCACAGTAGCAAACTGAGGAAAAGAAAAGGAAATGTTATCTTTCTCAGTGACCAAATCTAGAAACCTCAGAAAATGAAACATATGATTGCAAATTAGCATTCAATTAGCAAAACTTTGAATTCTTAAAATCGTGACATGACAGGATGAGAACCGTAGCTGATATTTCATGTGCAGCATTATTACAAATGAAGGAATAGGGGTAGGTGTGGCTATTTACCAAGGATAATAACATCGCCTGATGATGATTAGTGATTTTGTGTTTCTCTTTGTAGGCAACTTGATTTTGCCACATTTTGCCATATTATCAGAATGCTTGCAATTCATTCTTGGTTGTCACTCTATTAAGATGTCTAGGGAACATTTTAACCCTGCTCCCAGTTTTCTGCATAAAGACAAAAGTAAAACAAGCTATTAATTTCCCCCACTCACATCTCCAACTGTACCTTGCACCTTTGTATCATAAATATTTCCCACAAATAGATATTAAAATATTACCCTTAAATTACTAGCCAAACTCTAAATGTTCATGAACTAAAAATTTTCTGTTATCTAAATGATATGAGTATTTCCTCCAATACCATATCATGGTATCCATAATATCCATGCATATCCATATTGTACAACTCTTGCCCATTCCATGCCTATATTAGCCATCAGAATATTATTCAATGGGATGCAAGTGTTTCTTACATTGAGAGATGCCAGTGAGACAGGGTAGGTGTCAACCTATCTAATGACTATCTATTATTCTAACTTCATGATCAGTCCAACTCTGTTTATGTTTTTCTTGATAATGTTGTTTATATAATTTCAATTACATAATTTATTTTTTCTAAGCTTTTTTCACATTTCAGTTAAAATTTTACTTCTATGAGAAACCTTTCCTGATTGCCTCAAATACTACTATCTTCCCTCAGTGATCTCCAATTTATCATATGAATATTTACGTACCCATGTACATATAAACATACACATATATGAATGTGTGTGTGTAGATAGATAGATAGATAGATAGATAGATAGATAGATAGATAGATAGATAGATAGATAGAAAGATTTTATCCACAGTGCTTGGTACAATGCCTGGCACATTTGTAGGTTCTTAAATGCTTATTGCTTAGTGACATGCATCTTAGTTATTCACAACATAAGCTTCTTCACTATACTTTAAAATTTTTCTTAAATTTAGTTTTTAAATAACATTGGTGTTCTATAATTTATACCATATAACATGCCTAAGAGAATAACTGGAATTAAAAAGATGGACTTTCTTTAGCTTGAAACTTGGGACCACTAAAAAGAAAACATTAATTTCTCCACAGCAATTCAGGCTGTTCTTTTCTTCCTATTAAATTGTGGGATCAGTTCAGCATCCATTTGCTATGTTTGTCATTGACGTATTTTGTGGCAGGAACAACTGAATTTGAATCCTAACTCAGAGACTTTATAGATATGTGATCCTGGGCAAGTTATTTAACTTCTCAGTCTCAGTTTCTTCATCTGTAAGATGGGAATAATTTCTAATTCCTAAGGTGGTTGTAATCAAATAAGATAAGATATGTGAAGTGTGTTGGTATTGGAATTGTTTCTTTCTGACTACTTGAAGTATTTTCTTTCTTTACTGCAAGCTCTAGAATTTGACTTTAATGTTCTTGGGAATTTTCATTTTGTGATGATTTTCAGGAAGTTGATGTTAGATTCTTTCAATTTCTCTTTTATCTTCTGGATCTAAGATATCAGTGCTGTTACACTTTATAAAATCTAGAAATATAATGTGTTGGCTCTTCTTTAATTTTGATGTTTCATGGTTTCATTACCATCCAGACACCCAAGTCTAATTTTTAAGGAATTATTTTCTTCAGTGGCATTGTGTACTTCTTTTTACTTTTATCTAATCATGTTTTGTAAAGAAGTTTTTTTCCCAGTGAATTTTTTTGTTTCCTTTTCCATTTGACCCATTCAGATATTTAAGAAGTTATTTTCTTCTTCCAAGAGCCAAGATAATAGAGTAAGTTGTAAATCACTTTAATTCTCCCAAAATCACCTCCAAACAACCATGAAACTGTATCCAAAACAAAACCTGGAACAGCAGAACCAGCAAAAAATGGAGTGAACTATCTTTGAGCCTAAGAAACTTGACAGTAAAGGTCTGTCTCACTTGGGTAAAAGCAGAGTGCAGTCTGAGACAGGAACTATCCCAGAAAGCCATCATCAAGACCCACCTCAGTAAACCAGTGGGAAATCCTGAGTTACAGTGTAATGGAGTAGGCAAGTGCCAACACCAGGATCCCCCTATTGCTTCAGCATAGCCAGGGGAATGGGAAGACTCTAACTCTGTAAACTGTCATGTGTTCCAGACTCTGGCAAACAGGCAACCAGATCTCCAAGTGCTCCAGGGAAGCCCTGGACAAACAGGTAGATGCTAGTGACCAGACTTTTACATGCCTCTCCAGAGAAATTCAGAAACATCCCACAGGCCTCAGCACACCCCAGACACTAACACTGGGACCTCAGTTCAACACCAGACACTAACACTGGGACCTCAGTTCAACACCTAGCTACTAGATCCCTATGAACTCTAGTAGCACCAATTCCCCCCAGAAAACCCCCTCAGTACAGCACCAGACATGAATATTTCCTATGGGCCCACCCCACAGCAAAATTAATGCAGCAATAGGTGAACAGCCAGGTCCTACAGCCCCTAGCACAAGAAACCTGAAAGAGTATTCCTCCAACCTAGAAGAAAAGCTCAAATTTAAAAGAAAGGAAAAAAAGACCAAAAAGATGAGCAAAAATGAACCAAAAATAAAAGAAAAAGAATGTCATTATAGGAAGTTATTATAGTGACAGAGAAGATCAGGAGACAAATTCTGAAGAGGACAAAAATGTTACAACATATATGGACAAAACCCCAAAGAAAAATGAGAAATGATCTCAAAACCAGAAAGAACTCTTGGAAGAGCTCATAAAGGAGTTTAAAAATCATAGAAGAGAGGTAAAAGAATTGAGAAAATAAATGAGGGTGATGCAAAAGAATTATTAAAAAAGTCAATAATTTGGAGAAATAAGACAATTGTTTAAAAAGCAGATTTGGTCAAATGGAAGAGGAGATACAAAAATCCACTAAAGAAAACAACCCTTTAAAAATTACAATTGATCAAATAGAAAAGAAAGTTAAATGCTAATTGAGGAAAACTACTCCTCAAATTTAGAATTGTGCAAGTGGAAGCTAATGATTCTATGAGACATCAAGAATCAATCAAACAAAGTCAAAAGAATGAAAAATAGAAGAAAATCTAAAATACCTCATGAGAAAAACAACTGACCTGGAAAATAGTTTCAGGACAGACTATCAGAATTATAAGACCAATTGAAAGTCATTATCAAAAGGAAGACCTGACAGTATCTCTCAGAAAATTATCAAGGAAACACTGCCCTGATGTTCTGGCAGCAGAAGGCAAAATAGTCATTGAAAGAATCCACCAATCACCTCATAAAAGTTATCAGAAAATAAAAACTCCAAGGAACATTATAGACAAATTTCAGAACTATCAGATTAAGGCAAAAGTAATACTGTTAAGTGTCAAGAAAAAAATCATTTATGAAGGTACCACAATCAAGATTACACAGGAATTGACAGCTGCAACATTACAGGGTCAGAGGTCATGAAATATGAAGTTCCAGAAGGTCAGGAAGCTAGGACTACAGGCAAGAATCATTTACTCAGCAAAATGAAGCATAATATATCTAGGGGGGAGTGGTTATTTAATGAAATAGAAAGATTTCAAACTTTCATAAGGAGAAGATCAGAATTAAACCAAAAATTTTATTCCTAATATCAAGACCCAAGAAAAGCATAAACAGTTAAAGAGGGAAAAGAAAACATAAGGGAGTCAATAGAGCTAATAATAGAGGTGTTTTAATTTGATGTTCTCCAATTAAAAATGATTTCAAGCACATCTTCATATTTGATTTCTTACTGCCTGTTCATATTTTTTGATCACTTATCAGTTGGAGAATGAGTTGTATTTTTGACCTACTTCTCTATATATTTGGTAGGCAGAAGCAAAACATTGGTAAGGAGGGAAAGGGTGTAAGTAGAAAGAGGACCAAAAAGAAGAAAAAAAAATAGGATGGAGGGAAACATGCAGTTAGTAATTGTTAATTGATAATGGTCAAAGGATGAACAAGCAGTTTTCAAATGAAGAAATCAAAGCTATCTATAGATCTATGAAAAATGCTCTAAATCACTATTGATTAGACAATACAACTTAAAGAAACTCTGAGGTACCACCTCACACCCATCATATTTTCTAATATGACAAAAAGAAGGAAAATGATAAAAGATGTGGGAAAATTGGGACACTAATACACTACTATTGGAGTCATGAACTCATCCAAACATTCAGGAGAGCATTTGGAACTATATCCAAAGGGCAACCAAATCGTGCATACTCTTTGACCGACCAATACCACTACTAGGTCTATATCCCAAAGAGGCCATAAAAAAGTGGAAAGGACATATATGTGAAAAAACAAATATTTGTAGCTGCCCTCTTCGTGGAGGCAAAGAAATGGAAACTGTGTGAATGTCCATCTATTGAAGAATGGCTAAACAAGCTGTGATATGTGAATGTAATGGAATACTATTGTACAATAAGAAATAATAAACAAGGAGATTTCCAAAAACCTGGGAAAAGTTTTATGAGTTGATGCAAAGTGAAATGAACTGAAGCAGGAAATAATTGTACACAATATAAGCAACATTGTGCCTTGATCAACTATGAATGAATCAGCTCCTCTCTTCAACACAATGATCCAAGACAAGTACAAAGGACTCATGAAGGAAAATGCTATCCACACCCAGATAAAGCACTGATGGACTCTGAATACAGCCTGAAGCATTTTTTTTAATTTTTTTATGTTTTTTTTTCCTTTTGATCAATTTCTTCCTTTATAACTGTGACTAATACAAAATATATTTTACATCATAGCGCATGTATAACCTGTATAAAATTGCCTACTAGTTTAGGAAGGGGACAGGAGAAGGAGGGAAAGAGAAAAATTTGGAACTCAAAATCTTGTAAAATAAATGTGAAAAAATTATCTTGATGTGTAATGGAGGTGGGAGGGAGACTATTAACCTTCCTTTCCTCTAACAATAGGAGTTCTTTTCTTTGGTGAATTTTTTAGCTTTTTTTTTTTTTTTAAATCACTTTGCCAATTCTCTTTTTAAGTTATTTTCTTCAGCATTTTTTTAGGTTTTTGCCAAACTGTTAATTCTCAGCTGATAATATTCTTGAGTTCATTTCTTTCCCAATTTTGTGCCTTTACTGTTCATCTCTTTCTTTAACTCTTCCAGAAATTATTTTTTTCTTTTTAGTCTTGGTCCAATTAGTGTTTTTATTTGAGACTTTCTTTGCAGCTGTTTTCACATTGTTATCTTCATCTGAATTCATATTGGTCACCTCTGTCAACATATTAGCTTTTTATTGCAAAATTTATTATTATTATTATTCTTGTTTACTCATTTTATCAAACTATTTCTTGACTTTCAACTTCATGTTGAAGTTGGGCTCTGCTCATCTCAGGCTAGAGATGCACTACCCCAAGCCTCAGGTATTTTTTCTGCTTCTGCTTCCAAAGCTAGTTCTGAGAGTCTGCAAATTTATTACTGTCTCCAAGGTATTGTGATTCTGGGAGAGGTATGGTAACTGCTCTCTGTCTGTCCTCTGTTTATTTTTTTCCCAGAAAGAGCCCCTAGTCCCTTGCAGCCATAAACATTAGAGCTTTCGTTGCCTTGGAATAATTACCAGGACACCTGCTCCCTTGTGATATACCACCAGTGCTTATCTCTGCTCTAGAACTGGGACAAAGAACTGTGTATGGGCAGTAGCATTGTCAATCAGCACTAGTTGCAACCAATTCCAGTGAAGAATCTAACTCTCCTACTGACCCTGGGTTGATAATCCCCAAAAGTGCTGCTGCTGGTCCACGTGTAGGCTCTGTACCTGTTCCCAACCTGATGTCACCAATTTCTCCTACCAGTCTCCTAAGTTTTCTTAAGTCTGAAAAATATCTCACCATGACATTGTGTTGGTTCTACCATTCCAAAATTTGATTTCATGCATCATTTTAAAGTTGTTTGAAGTGAAATGTAAAAAAAAAAATATATGTATCTGTTTGTATACATACATAGAGCAACATACGTGTATATAGATGTATAGCTATATATGCACACTCATATGTGTAGCTGAACAAAATAAGTCAACGTAGTGGACATAACTGGAAACGTGTGTCTCACTTCAAAGTGATGTGTTTTTGGGTTTTTTTTCTATAAGTGGGCATGCCTCACTGTTGGTCTTCTGGGACTATCCATTTTCAAAATTATGTTTCCTATAGGTGTAATAGCAATTTAAATGGAAAGATGATTCTCATTCATTAATAGATCCATGTGACCTATTAAATCACCTGGAAGTCTAAGCCACATGTGGTGGGAGGAGCTTGCTGAATGAGTGAAATATTAAGGGTGGAGCAGAACTAGGAAGAAGTTAGTAAGAGTGGGAAGGGCAAAGAAGAAAGGATGCAGGCCAACAGGTACAGCAAGGCTCATGAGTGTTTGCTTATGAGAAGGATCCGGCAGGTTGGGGGAGGTTTGGGAATGCTTTTGTTCCCAGCAGTGCTAAAGTCTATTGACTTCTTGGCTACCATGACAGATTTAACTTTCTGTTTTGGGAAATTGATTTTATGGTATCTGAATAAATATTTTTCTTCTACCTTCTATATGGAGAGTCTTTTATACTTTGTGATTGAAAATTATGTTGACATATTCATAGTCACCACCAGTGCTGTGAATATTGCCTGCTGAAGCATTTGGGGTCACAAACAGGATTGTAGGGTATAAAATCTCTATTTGTAGGCAGAAAAAATTTAGAGGAAAAAGTAGATATGCCAGGATGGAAGAATTTATAGTATTTTTTCCTAGAAGGGAATGAGCTAAAAGCACTGGACCCTGTGAAAACAGTGAACCAAGGTTACAGGAGTGGAAACCTGAAGATTAGGAAAGGTGTGTGCAAGGAATACCAATAAAACCAGGGAAAGACCTGGCAGTGGTATGTAGGAGAGGCTGGGTTTTATTAACAAGTTACCATATTGCGTGTAAAAGCAGAGAAGAGCTACTGAAGGAAACAATTCAAATGGAAAAAGAGTTAGGTAGTTGGCATGGGAATTTTCATCATCTAGGCATTTCTTTAAAAGAGCAGGATGGGGGGCCTCAGGTAAAAGAAAAGCCTACTCATTCAGCTAAAGGCTGAGGTTCACATATGACCTTTGTACAGACCCAGTCTAATTGCCATAGCGATGACTGCCAGGAGAGGGCTTGAAAGGAAAACATAAGGAAGTCAGAGCAAGGAAGTGAAATAATGTTAGAGGGAGAAGTTTCTCAGCCAGAAGCATGCCCAATAGTGATGCAGAAACAGGAGAACCAATGAGGTAAAACAATGTTTAGGGTAATAATTGAAGATTTTACTCAGAAGGAATATTCAGATAGATATTTGAATCAGTTCACCAAAAGGATGGGAGAACAGTCAATATGTTGGATGGTGAGAATCAATGATGAAATGGCTAGAGGAGTATCTATAGATACAGTGGATTGCTTGAAATTTACAGGACTTAGTAAGAATCCTATCGTACAGCAAACTTTAGAGATTACAGTGTGCAAGGAAGCAACTAGTCTATTAGCTTTGACTGCAGAAGGCTGTGGTAGGCAGTATCTTACTGACTTTATGTGGCCTAGTGGAGATAGACCCTGGTAGTCACTTAAGGACTATATAAGAAAGCTAAAGGAGAGGTAATGAAGGCTGCCATAATGGTAAGAAATGCATATGCATACTATGATATCCCCTTTGCAATTTTGCTATAGAAATATAATGGTGAAAATAGCTCTTCCTGCTTACAATTTTGACTCTAACATTTAGGGAAATAAGGCACCCTCTCTCAGAAATACTAGGTAATATTTCCCAGTTAAGTGATTTAGGGGATTGGGGAAAATACAAATATCCTAGAGAAAGAAGAATAAATAGCCAGTGGATTCAAAATCAGAATAAATTGACAAGGAAATAATTGCTTACTGTTCTGTTGATATTAGGGGCAAATGTTGGCATCATAGATGGCATTCCAACTAACAAACTACAAAGAATGAACATAGAAAAGGGACTTGATACCAGAGAAAATAAAGAAGTAAGAACTGCCACTACAGATCCTCCTGAACCTGTGAATCCACATTTGTGACACCTTCAGGGAAAACAGGAGTTAGCCAAGCTCCACCTCAGATTAAATAACTACATAGAAAAGATTGCAAACCCCATATCAATTTGACCATATATTGAAAAAATAGGTCAAATATGGTAACTAAGGAATTAACAGGGGTTGAGGCCTCCCTTATATGTGGAAATTCTGCTAAGTTTAAACATGGAACTCCTGTTCATGATCACAGAATTGGAAGAGACTGAAATATCAGCCAGACAAGTCAAACTAATGAGGAAAATTGGATAATTACCTAAGAAAGATATCCCATGGAAATTGTACTCATTGGTGAATATGTCATTGGAATGCATGTATTGAGAGGTGTGACTTTAAATTTATCTGAGGAGACATACCAGTTTGCAGTAAAGAAGATAGAAATTGATACAGTTTTAGTGGGTAAAATAAAAATGAGCCCAATCACTTGACCTGAACCTTCTGAAATGGTTACCTCAAAGCAGTATTGTATGCCAGGTGGACAAGATGAGATTACCAATACTATCATGGAAAATGCTGGGGTAGCAGTGTTAGTCCCTACAAACATTGGATGGTATAATCTTGTCTGGCCAGTATGAAAGTCAGAAGGGACATGGAGGAGGACAGTGGATCATAGACAATTGAATAAAGTCACTCCACCCTTATATGGTGCTGTTCCAGATACCATTACTTTAAAAGAAAAGATCCAGAAATATGATGGGACTTGGTAGGCAGTTATTGATTTAGCCAATATTTTCTTTACTGTCCCAATAGAATCAAAACAATGGGATCAATTTGCTTTCACTTGGCAGAGCTGATAATATACTTTTACATGCTTGCCACAAGCACATCTTCATAGCCCCACTATTTCTCTTAGGATTGTGGCTGAACATTGAGATAAATTAGAGCTATCTCATGTACAGCTTATCCACTACATAGATGATATTATGATACAAGAAAAAACTGTAGAAGAAGTTGAGAAGAGCTTGACACTTTAATTAAGCATATAAAAAGCAGAGTGAAAGTTTCCTCACAAAGATTCAAGGGCCAGCTCAAACAATAAACTTTTGGGGTATACAATGAAATTAGGGGCTGTGAGAGATTCTCCCTCAAGCTCAACAAAAGATTCAGGATTTTCCTATTTCCACCAATAAGAAAGAGACTCAAAAGTTTATAGGATAATTTGTATATTGGTGCCATCACATACCACATCTAGGACAAATTTTAAAATCCTTATATAAAATTATTAGGAGGAAATATAAATTTAATTGCAAACTTGAAGAGAGTATAGGTTTGAAGAAGCAAAGGTCACTATACAATTGGGCCTAGATTTATGGCCCATGAAAAATGGCCCAGTGGAATTACAAGTGACTATATAGGATAATTATACAAACTGGAGTTTATGGCAAAAACAAAAAAGCTGAAATGTACTCTTAGGATTTTGGTCTAGGAAACTCCCTTCATCTGGAGCTCAACATACCCCTTTTGAAAAGCAGTTATTAGTTGCATATTAGCTTTGATAGAGACTGACTTTAGGGCATGAGACAGTATTAAGACCTGTAACCCTAATTATAACCTGGCTAATGAGTACTCCAGTTTTTCATAGAATTTGAAATGCACAGGAAGCTAGCATAACTAAATGAAATGGTATATTCAAAATAGATCTAAAACAAGCAAAAGTAGACTTTCTGCTTTTCATGAATCTGAAAACAGAAACTGAGGGAAATGATACATCCTCTGAACCAAAGCAACAGTTGTTACAGTCCTTGGTAAAGCGGAATGAGGGATAGGATGGATTAACTGAAGAACAAAAGAGAGATGCATGATTTGCTGATGGGACAACAAAATATTTGGACCACAGGAGACACTGGAAAGTGGTAGCCTATAGACCATGTATTAGGTGGCCTTTGGAAAATACTAGGTTAGATGGAAGTAATCAATATGTTAAACTTATGGCAGTGTACTAAGCTATCAAAGCAGAACAAGGAGGATAGAGTCATATATTCATTGATTCATGGGCAAAAGCTAAGGGGTTATCTACATGGCTGCCCATGTGGAAAAATCAAAATTGAGAAATTTATGGCAAACAAGTCTGGGGCAAAGAATTATGGGAAGATATATGGAACATATGTTTGGTTATTAACATATCAATTTTTCATGTAAATACTCATGTGTTCCTCACCAAGCTAGAAGGTGAGCACAATGCATATATGTTGATCCACCAGCATAGATTGCTACTCTACATATTGTCCCTATTCTGACATTAACTGATGATCCAGTACTAGAAAATGGGGTCATCAACCGATCAGCCATTTGGGATGGGGGGGAAGGCGTTGTCCAGGACTCCCAGCAGGGGGCAATAGACTGAGGTATTAGTATCTCTCATTCATTGTTAAAACAAATACCAGAAGAATGTTACATATTTCAGTTGGAAAAATAATAGGAAAAGTAGAGCAGAAGCAGGAGGAAGTTAGTGAGACCATTCAGGGCAACAGAGAGATGATGTAGACCAGAACACACAGCAATGTTCATGAGTGTTTGCTTGTAAGAAGGACCTGGCAGGTTGGGTGAACTTTGGGAATGCCTTTTTCCATAGCCATGCTAATGTGTATTGACTTCTTGGCTACCATGATAGATTTAACTTTTTGGTTCTTTTTCTAGTGTCTGAATAAATGTTTTTCTTCTGCCTTCTATATGGAGATTCTTTTATACTTTGTGATTGAGAACTATGCCAGCATATCCATAATCACCACCAGTTCTGTGAATACTGCCTGGTCAATACAATAGGTTTCTTCCCCATCTTGTTAGAGAGGTTCCCTGAAAGGTTCTTGCTGCAGTATAATAATTCAAATTGTTGAGTTGTTAAAATAACCCTATCTACTTCACCAGATGCAGGCTCTAGAGTCTACATTCTCAATTATGTATTTATAATTTTTTAAAATAAATTAAAAATTAAATTAAAAAAACTTTGAAAAAATCATTGGAAATGTACTATCATATTTTCAGTGTGTCTTGTCATATTGCAGGGTGTATTAGCCTTCAGTTGTGTAGATTGGATTCCTATTCCCACTGGCTAAACATCAAAAAATATAAACTGTGTGGGTCTGGGTTATTATAAGGCATATGGATGATGATTATTATTATTGTAATTAGATCAATATGGCAAGATAGAAGCTCAACACGTAATATAATGTTCTGTAGTATTTCCCTATATAATATTTTATAAAGTACTGGTTTAATAACTATTTCATTAAATTATAATTTTGATGGTCTCTTAAGACTAAGGTATTGACGTACAAGTCAATGCATGTTTGATTCAATAAAAAAAGACTGACAGATACTTACATGTTATTTCCACATCTACAAAGTTAAGTTTATTTAAAAAACAAAATGAAAAACACAACAAGTTTGGGTCTACATTACATAGAAAGGAAATGTTATTGATTTATGGACTACTGGAGTGATGATTGTCATTGCTTAAAGCTTCGAAGGGCTGAGAAAACTTTTTTCTAAATATGGTTTCTTCTTTCACTCTCATGAAGTTACTCATCAGACTGTGGAAGTGCTACGCCCACTCAGAATGTTACAACAGGAGGACACAAATGCAGTACCTTGATTAAAAGTGATTTCAAGTTCCACAGTTGCAAAGCTAATTGCACTTGAATTGCTATAAACATTTATCATCCTAGAAAGGAATCACCTGTGAAAGTTCCTAAAAATATGGAGACCCAGTCTTGCTGTAATTTTGAGGAAAGGTTAATGACCTTCTCTGTTCTTGAATAGTTCTTTTACTCATTTATTGAGTTTTTCATTATATCATCACATCCATTTTAAGAAATAAAAATATAAAATGAAATTCAGTAATGATTAGTAGTTATAAGGTCTGTGTCAGTCATAAAGAACTAGGTTCAAGTCTAGCCTCTGACATATACTTTCTATGTGTATTGCCAAGGCAATATTCACAGCACTGGTGGTGACTATTAATATGCCAGCATAGTTCTCAGTCACAAAATATAAGAGATTTTCCATATAGAAGGCAGAAGAAAAACCTTTATTTAGATTCCAGAAAGTCAAACCCCAGAATCAGAAAGCAAAATCTGTCATGGTGACCAAGAAGTTAATAAACATGATCGCTGCAGGGAGATTCCTCCCTTTAGCCAGGGCCTTTTCACAAACAAACACTCATGCCTTGATAAACCTGCCTGCCTGCATCCTGTCTCCTCTGACACAATGTCACTCATTCACTTGTTCCAGGTTCTACACCTTTCATGTTCTGCCTATTCAGCAAGTTCCTCCCACCACATGTGACTTAGGCTTCCAGGTGATTTAAGAAAATTATATGTGCCTATTAATGAATGAGAAAGATCTTTCCATCTAAATTAGTATTTTGTTCAGCCCCAAGATTTTCATATTCATTACATAGGTTGGTGACGCAATTGGCATTAACAGAACTTTAACAAGGATAACAGAAAATAAGCATATAAAACAATATCTTAGGCAACAGGTGTCAACAGAACTTCACAGCAGTATAATGAGGATCACACAAAATGAACACATAAGCACCTCATCATTCCCCCTCGACAAATGGGACCTAAAATGTTGAGGTAAGGAGGAATGGTCTCTTCTTCCATAACTACTTCCTGCTGAGATTGAACATAGAGTTGTCTCTGCCCCAAGAGGTCCCATTTGAAAGATCAGTTTTTTAGCTGGCATCCAGAGCTTTGTCAACTTCAGATCAAGAGATGACACATCACCATCATAGATAGGGGGTGACATCCAGCTTAAGTGATCAGGCATCTACAGTTGGAGGGGATGAAGCCAAAAGGAAACAAATATAGCAAATAAATTTAACATACAAAAAGTCAAAAAGAAACAAGGAAATAATAACCAGAAGCAGAGAATATATAGGGTCAGTTGTGGTTTTGGAGTACATGAACCCACTATAATAGCCTCATTCACGGTAGAATATATGAGTTAAAGGTATAATTTGGCAATCATCCTCTCCTGGTATTATCTGTCCCATGTACTATAATTTCCCCCAGCCTTTGTAACATCATCTGCTTCCATTTTACCCATACTTTATCTCCCATTTTATTCTATCAATAAAACTAAAACCTTCAGGTCCTTTGCTAGTTATTTCAGGAAGGTCAGTTTTCACATGTGGTCTTGTTTCACAAGGAATAGTAATCACTTGAACTATTCTATCATTTTTACAAATCTGAATGGGTTCATCATCTAAATTTTGGAATGCCACAATGACTTTTCCTTGATAATGAGACACTATCATTCCAACCAATACATGTATTCCTTAAGCTGCTGATCCTGATTTAGGTAATATTCATCCAAAATGATTATTAGAGATTGTCATACATATTCCAGTAGAGATTGCTCTTATTTCTTTCCTATCCAAACAAGAGTCCTCTAAACAATGTAAATCATATTCTGCTGAACCAGGTGTCCTTGAATACGGTGGTGGACCATCTGGTCTCACAGTTTAATACTCAACATTGGGGATCTTAAGTGTTGTTTTCTAATGTGCAGATGTGAGGTCATCATTCTGGCTTGAGGTGTACTTCCTCCCAATGGTCTATTATTCAAATTATCTTTCCAATGTTGATGAGAATTATTAGAACTTAACTTCCTTAACTGTTTTTTCGATAATCCCTTCATTCTTTCAATTATCCCAGATGCTTATGGATAATATGGGATATGATATATCCATTCTATATTGTTTAATACACTATATCTCTTCATTTCATTACCTTTGAAATGGGATCCATTGTCACTTTCAATCTGCATTGGGGTTTCATAATATAGATCTACGAGATCTAAAATTTCACAGGTGTTTTTTTCTGGGTTGCATTCTTTTGATTTTCCATGTAGGCATCCACATAACTAATCCATTAACCCCAGGTCATGAATTAGTGAATATATGACACCTCCATCCTTGTTCTGTTTTGACTGCTTTGTGTACTGCCACAAGTTCAGAATATTGACTACTTCTGCCCATTATAGTATTTTTCAAAGTCCACTTAATACATGAGTTATATGCTACCACTTTCCAATATCTTTTGTGGCTGTACCACAGTATTTTTGCAGTCCACAGTAATATTTTGCTGTCCCATCAGTAAAATATGCATGTCTTATTTTCTCTTCAGTTAATCTATCCTATCCCTCATTCCATTTTAACAAAGACCATTACAATTGTTACTTTGATTCAGAGGGTGTATCATTTCCCTTAGTGTCTATGTTTGCCATAGATACATGTAAAGGAGAAACTCCACTTTTGCCTGTTTTAGATCTATTTTCAGTATAAAATTTCCATTTAATTATGTTATCTTCCTATGTATATCTAATTCTATGAGAAGTTGGGGTACTCATTAACAAGGTCAGAATTGGGATTCCAGGCCTTGATACTACTTCATGGCCTAAAGTCAGCTGTTCAGTCTCTACCAAAGTCCAATATGTAGCTAATGATTGCTTTTCAAAAGGGGTATATAGAGCTCTAGTTGAAGGGTATTTCCTAGACCAAAATTCCAAGGGTACATTTCAGCTTTTGTGTTTTGTCATAAACTCTAGTTTGCATATTAATCTTGTACACTCACTTGTAATTCCACTGGGTCACATTGCATAGGCCATAAATCTATGACAAATTGAAAAGTAGCTTTAGCTTCATCAAAAGGTTTACTCTGTTCAAGTACCCAATCAAATTCATATTTTTCCTAGTAATTTTATATGAGTTTCAACATTTGATATGGTAAGTGATGTCACCAATATCCAAATAATCCTATAAACTTTTGGGCCTCTTTCTTGGTGGGGATAAGAAAATCCTGAATCTTTTGCTGGTCTTGTGGAAGAATCCCTTACATTCTCTGATTTCATTGTGTATCTCAAAATTTTATGGTTTGAGCTGGTCCTTGACTCTTTGCAGGATTACTCTCCTACCCTTTGCTTTCAATAAGTTCAATTAAAAGTGTCAAACTCTTTTTTCCACTTCTTCTACAGTTTTCCCCTGTATCATAATATCATCTTTGTAGTGGGTAAGCTACACACCAGGTAGCTCTAATTCACTCAAATGTACAGTCACAACCCTATGACAAAAAAGTGGGGCTATGTAAACATACTTGTGGCAAGTGTGTAAAATTGTATTGTCAGCCCTGCCAAGTGAAAGCTAATAAGTTCCACCACTTCAAAACTATTGGGATAGTAAGGAAAGCATTGGCTGAATCAAGAACTTCATACCAAGTCTAATCATATTTCTGAATCTTTTCTATTAAGGTAATGGTATCAGGAACAGCAGCATACAAAGGAGGAGTGATTTTATTCAATTGTCTATAAATCACTGTCCTCCTCCGTGTTCCATCTGACTTTTGTACTGGTCAGACAAGATTATTATCTAGAGAGGTTGTAGGGAATAACACTTCTGCCTCAACATTTTCCATGAGCATATTGGTAATCTCATCTTGTCCACCTGGCACACAATACTGCTTTGAAGTAACCATTTCAGAAGGTTCAGATAAAGTGATTGGGTTCATTTCTTTTTTTACCCACTAAAACTATACTAATTCATATCTTTTTTACTACAAACTGGTGTCTCCCCTCAGTCAAATTTAAAATGATACCTCTCAATATGTGTATTCCAACGATGTATTCATCAATGAGTATAATTTCCATGGAATATCTTTCTTAGGTAATTACCCAATTTTCATCATTAGTTTGACTTGTTTGGCTGATATTACAGTCTCTCCCAATTCTGTGATCATGATAGGAGTTCCATGTTTCAACTTAGCAGGGTTTCCATATACAAGAGAGACCTCTGCCCCAGTATCTATTAATATCCTAATTATAGTATTTGATCGATTTTCCAATATATTGTCAAATTGATATGAGGTCTGTTATCCTGTCTGTGTATTTCTTTAATCTGAGCTGGGTCTTGGCCCTCTCTCTATTCTCCCTGAAGATGTGATAAACTTGGATGCAAGGGTTCAGCAGAATCTGTAGGGGCAGTACTTACTTCTCTCTTTTGTCTAAAATCAAATCCCTTTTCTCAGTACATTCTGTATAGTACATTAGTTGGAATACCATTTATGCTTCCAAAATCTTAGAGCAGAAAACAATTCTATCACTGGCAATTTATTCTGTTTTTTAATCCACTGGCTATTTATTCTTTTCTCTCCAAGAATTTTATCTTTTCCCCAGTCCCCTAAGTCACTTAACTGTGAGATCTTGTCCAGCACCTCTGAAAGAGGGTGCCCTATTTCCCCAATTATTAGAGTCAAAATCAAGTACTTGTAAGTAGGAAAGGTCTTCTTCCCTATGAGATGTGTATGGGAAACTGCAAAAGGGGTATCATAGTTTGCATGTGCACTTCTGATCATTATGGCAATCTTCATTACCTCTTCCTTCAACTTTCTTATACAGCTCCTAAATGAGTACCAGAGTCTATCTCCACTAGCCCACATACAGTCAATAGGACTACTGCTTATTGCAGTCTTCTGCAGCCAAAGTTATCAGATTAGTTGTATTGTTACCTCCTTGAATATTGTAATCTCTAAATGTTTGCTGTACAAAATGATTCTGACTAAATAGTACACACTATCTGTTGATATTCCTACAGCCCCTTCATCACTGATTCTCACCATTCAAGATATTATTGATTTTCCCACCCTTTCGGTGAAACAACTCAAAATTTCTATGAATTCCTGCTGTGCAAAATTCTCAATTATTTCCCTAAACACTATATTCCCTGCTTGGTTCTCCAGTTTCTACCTCAGTATTGGGCATGCTTCTGCCTGAGAAACTTCTCCCTCTGAAATTATGTTGCTTCCTTGGTCACTGTGGCAACTTGGCTGGGTCTGTACAAAGGTCATATATGCATTTCTTTTGTCAGCCTTTAGCCTATTCTGAGTTAGATGAACAGCCTTTCCTTCTGCCTGAGACATCCCCCCACCTCCCTCCACAGACTGCTGTTGTAAAGGAGAGCTGAAAGGCTGAGAAGTCTCACTTAAACTAGCTAACTTTTTCCATTTGAATTTTTTCTTTAGCAGTTCATTTCTGTTTTTTACACACCAATCTAGTAACAAGTTAATAAAATCCAGCCTCTCCTACTTACCCCTACTAACTCCTTCCCTGGTCTTTTTGGTATTCCTTGCAAACACCTTTCAACATCTTCATGTTCCCCCTTGTGTTACCCTGATTTCCAGGTTTTGGACCATTCTCTGGCTAGTGATGAAAAAGTAAAATCATCCCAAATTGGGATACTAGTTTCTTCCTCTAAATCTTTTCTGTTTCCAAATAGAGATTTTTGTAGCCTGAAATTCTGTTCATGATGCCTAATGTATAATGAAGGCAATATTCACCACACTGGTGGTAACTATGAATATGCCAACATAGTTCTCAATCACGAAATATAAAAGACTCTCTATGTAGAAGGCAGAAGAAAAACATTTTTTTTGACATGAGAAAGCCAAATCCCAGAATCAGAAAGCAAAATCAGTCATGTTGATCACAAAGTTAATAAACATGATTACTGCAGGGAACAAAGACATTCCCAAGCTTCCCTCCTTCAGCCAGGGTCTTTTCACAACACTCATGAGCCTGCTCATTGCTACACCTGCCTGCCTGCATTGTCTCTCCTCTGCCCCTACCGAGCTCACTCACTTTCTCCAGGTTCTGCTCTACCCATCCTGTTCTGCCTATTCAATAAGTCCCTCCTATCACATGTGACTTAGGCTTCCAGGTAACTTAAGCAAATCACATGGGCTTATTAATGAATGAGAAAGATCTTTCCATTTAAATTCCTAATACACTATGTAACTCTGAACAAGGACCTTAAATTCTTGTACTCTAGTCAGATCTCTAAGACTAAACTGCAGAGGAAGTTTCCTCATTGGGTGTTCCTTATGCCATTGGAAACAAAAGTCTAATTTCCATCCTACACACACAGGCACACACACACACATACATACATATACACACACATATATATATATACATATATATGTGTGTGTGTGTGTGTGTGTGCCTGTGTGTGTGTATGGAGAGAGAGAGAGAGAGAGAGAGAGAGAGAGAGAGAGAGAGAGAGAGAGAGAGAGAGAGAGAGAGAGAAAGAATTCTTGCCCTACTTGCTGAAATAGGTGATCAGAAATTTATGCTTTTGTTAAGTTCTTCAAGTATTGACACAGTAATATAGTCAAAAACACATATTGTTTGGTCTTCTTTTTAAGACTGATAATTGTATGATCTGCACACACATGCACACAATCATACTCACCCATGCCTAGGAAAATACTACTAAAGGCAATAAACTGATAATGATTGACTTCAAAGACTTACAGCTAATTTGTTTGGTTTTTGTTTTAGTTGTTACCCTGGTACTTCTAGATAGAGAGCTTTCCATTAGTGCCCTCTTCTGCAGCCTAGGGTATGAGCAAATATCTCAGTGTCTTATGAAAGAAATAAGGTCATTTTTCATATATGAAAAATTAAAAGAATATGTTTTCCATAGTAAAAAGTGACATAAGAGCATCATACTTCCTCCAATTAATTAAAGAGTTGGGCATAAGCTGATCTTTTTGACCTTGGCAGTCTTAATTATTTATATTTATTTGTCATGCCAAAATATTGAGCATAGCTAACTTAATAACATTTAAATGCAAACAACAAATGGAAAGATTGCATATTTTCCTTACTGACACAACATACATTTTTAATAACAATTAATATTTAATATCACATGATTGCTGATTGACTGGATATTAGGAAGGTAAAGTAATTATATATCACTGTGAAAGTATTTGAAATCTACTTGCACCTAATCCACACAGAATGCAGTCCAAGTCAATTGTAAAAGATGAAGTAGAGAATCAATGTAACAAGAGTAACAACAATTAGGAAAAATATTTCAAATTTTCAAAAATACTTTATGTGGGAGTGAAATCAAGATTTTGGAGTAGAAAGATAGACCTGCTCCAACATTTGCCCATAATTCCTCCAAAATACCTGTAAAAATGATTCTGAACAAATGCTAGAGCAGAAAAAAGACACAAAATGACAGAATGAAAGAGATTTGCAGGCCCAGAAAGCCTGGAAGGCTGATTGGAAAGGACTATCACACGTGCTCAGAGCAGAGCACAGCCTAGCCTTGGCTGTGCAGCCTAGCACAGACAGGACTGGAAGAGGATTCAGGGCATGGAATCATGGGGGATACCTGTGGTTACCAGATTTCTCAATTCAGAAACACCAAAGACAGCTTCAAATATCAGTGAGAAAGCTCTTTCACCTGTGTGAGAGGGTTGTGAGATCAGATACCAGCCCTGGTCCCAGGGCAGGTATCAGCATCCACTTTTGGAGCCCTCAGCCTACAGACCTTGGGGGAATCAAACAGCTGATCTGGGAATTGAGTCTCATTCTTGAGTGGTAGTTCTTGGGTGAGGAAGAGCACTGTTATGGTGGAGCTAGTTGTAGCATTGGAGAAAGAATCCTAGTTACAGATCCTGGACAGAAAAGAGTGCTTGTGGTTGCTCACAGACCAGAGTACAGGCAAGGAGAGGAGTAAACTCCTCTCCCTTGATTGTGCCTCTTTGGAGGAAATGAGAACTTACAGGTCCCTAGAGTATACCCTCCACTTGACAAATGACTAAGAAGTCAAGTAACTGCCTGGGAAAATGCCCAAAAAAGGGAAAAAAATAAGATTATAGAAGGTGATTTTCTTGGTGAAAAGGTATTTTCTTTCATCCTTTCAAATGAAGAAGAACAACACATACCATCAGAGGAACACATCAGAGTCAAGGCTTCTACATCCAAAAACTCAAAAAAAAAAAAATTGCGGTGTTCTCAGGTCATGGAAGAGCTCAAAAAAGATTTTCAAAATCAAATAAGAGAGGTGGAGGAAAAATTTGGAAGGGAAATGAGAGCAATGCGAGAAAACCATGAAAAGCAAGTCAACAGTTTGCTAAAGGAGATCCAAAAAATGCTAAAGAAAATAACACCTTTAACAACAGATCAAATCACATAGCAAAAGAGATCCAAAAAGTCAATGGGAAGAAGAATGCTTTAAAAAAGAGAATTAGCCAGATGAAAAAGGAGGTTCAAAAGCTCACTGAAAAAATAGTTCTTTAAAAGTTAGAATGGAGCAGATAGAAGACAATGATTTTATGAGAAAGCAAGAAATTGTAAACCAAAACCAAAAGAATGAAAAAATACAATACAGTGTGAAATATCTCATTGGAAAAGCAACTGACCTGGAAAATACATCCAGGAGAAATAATTTAAAAATTATTGGTCTACCTGAAAACTATGAGAAAAAAAGTCTAGACAGCATCTTTCAAGAAATTATCAAGGTAAATTACCCTGATATTCTAGAACCAAAGGGTGAAATAGAAATAGAAATAATTCACCAATGACCTCCTGAAGGATATCCCAAAAAGAAAACTCCTAGGAATATTGTAGTCAAATTCCAGAGTTCCCAGGTCAAGGAGAAAATATTATAAGCAGCCAGGTGGAATCAATTCAAGTATTGTGGAAATACAACCAAGATAACACAGAATTTAGCATCTTCTACACAAAGGGATCAAAGTGCTTGGAATATGATATTCCAGAGGTCAAAGGAGATAGAATTGAAATGAAGAATCAGCTACCCAGCAAAACTGAGTGTAACACTTCAGGGGAAAAGATGGAATTTCAATGAAATAGAAGACTTCCAAAATTCTTATTGTAAAGACCAGAGCTGAATAGAAAATTTGACATTCAAATACAAGAATCAAGAGAAACATGAGAAGATAAATGCAAGGTGAAGCTTTAAGAAACTCTTTAAACCTGAACTGTTTACATTCTTACATGGAAAGATGTTACTTGTAACTCATGTGACATTTTTCAATATGAGGGTAATTAACGGGAATATATACATATATATACATATATATACACACATATGTGTGTATGTATGTGTATATTATATAGGTGTAGTTATGTATATGTACATGTGTGTATGTGTGCATGCATAAAACATGCATATGCATATATGTACATGTGTGTATATATAGATACATATATAGATCTCTCTATCTATATCTATATATGTACAGAGGATACATGGTGAACTGAATATGAATGGAGAATACCTTTAAAAAATTCCCATTCAATGGAATGTACTAGGAATAAGAGAAAGGGAGAGATAGAATGTAGTAAATCATCTCACATAAAACAGGAAAGAAAGAGATTTTGTAATGGAGGGGAAGAGGGGCAAAATGAAAGAAAATAATTGAAGCTTACTTTCATGGGGTTTGACTTAAGGAGAGAATAACACATACTCTATTGGACATGGAATTCTATTTTACCCTGCAGGAAGGAAAGGGGGAAGGAGATAGGAGAGGGAAGATAATAGAAGGGACAACAAATTGGAGAAAGAGATAATCAGAAGCAAACACTATTATGGGAGGACAGGTCAAGGGAGAGAATGGAATAAATAAAGGGCAGCATAGGACAGAGGGAAATCCGGTTTGCCTTTTACAACATAATTATTATGGAAGTGCTTTGCATTGTTATATATGTATGACCTATATTGAATTGGTTGTTTTCTCAATGAGGGTGGGTGGGGAGGGAGGGAGAGAACATGGAACTCAAAGCTTTAAGAATGAATGTTAAAATTGTTTTGATATGCAACTGGAAATTAAGCTATATAGGAAATGGAGTATTGAAATCTATTTTGCCCTACAGTAAAATAGAGGGGGAAAGAATGTGGGTAATAGAAAGGAAAACAGACTGCATGAAGGGGTGGATGGGGTGCATGCTGTTTTGGGGTGGCAGATGGGGAGGGATGGGAAGAAAATTTTGAATTCAAATTTTTGTGGAACTGAATGTTAAGAACTGAAAAATAAATTATATATCAAAAACATACTTTACATATGTTTTCTTATCTAAATACCATAAAAATCTCATACATTATGTCCTGCAGATATTGCTATCCTTATGCTTAAAGATGAGGAAAGAAATTTGGAGAGGTGAAGTTGTCTTCCCACTGTCACAATACTAGAAAGCATTAAGTGGGTTTCAAATTCAAGTCATGATAACTCTAAATTCAACCATCAATGTACTGTAATGTGTCACTCAGTGTGGAACAATATCTGTTGGAAATATTAGAGAAAGTAAGCATAGCTCCTTATTAATTACCTATTATGACCCAATCAGGCAGGCAAAAGAAATTTATTAACAATTTACTATAGGCCAAACATTATTCAAATAAAATTGAGACTATAAATATGAGCAAAAGAAATAGTTCCTGACTTCATGGAGCTTACATTCTAATTGCTGAAGACAACATGGAAAAGGAAGGGGAAAAGGGAAGGGAGATATTGTAGACAAATTCCTAAGTGTAGGCTGCAGAGGAATTTGGCTGGCCTGGGCTTTCTCATTACTTGGAAGTTTGGGGAGGAGCCAACCAATCAGGGGGATGGGCTGCAGTTGCAGAGAATGTTTCCTGTATTTGAATTGTGTGACTGGAGTCAGCTTCCAGGATGAAAAAATTTCTAGGGCATGGTACAGGAAGTCCAGAGGGCAGCCTAAAGAGGAATAAGATACTATGCTAGGTACCAAAGTTAATTAAGTGACATTCAAGAGAAAGTTGTGTTTTTAAGTTTCTCCCATATAATTATGTACTTTATTGAAGTTGTGAATAAAAATACAAGAATATTCTTCATGTGAATTGAGATGACTATAATGCTAGACATCATAGAATGATGAATGATGCTTGCCCAATGAACTTCAGCAACCGTGGATACAGCACATAGTGGCCAATTCATTCCTTTATCTTTGATATAGTTTATTCTCCTTTGTTTATGCTGTGAAAACACTATTGATATCACACTGCATATTTCTGGACAATGGACAAATTTCAAATGCTTTTCTTTCTTTAATATAAATTTATTTCTTTAACTTTTTACATTCACTTACACAAAATTTTGGGTTCTAAATTTTCTCCCCATTTATCCCCTCCCCCTACCTCAATACACCAAGCAATCTAATTTTCCCTATCTCCAATCTGCCCTCTCTTCTCTCCTCCCTCCCTTTTCTTGTCCCCATCTTCTCTTTTGTCCTGTAGGGCCAGATGACTTTCTATTCCCCATTAACTGTATTTCTTATTTCCTAGTAGCAAGAACAATACTCAACAGCTGATCCTAAAACTTTGAGTTCCAAATTCTCCCCATCCCTCCCTCCACACCCATTCCCTTTGGGAAAACAGGCAATTCAATATAGGCCATATCTGTGTAGTTTTGCAAATGACTTCCATAATAGTCGTGTTGTATAAGACTAATTGTATTTACCTCCATCCTATCCTGCTCCCCATTGTTTCTATTCTGTCTTTTGATCCTGTCCCTCCCCAAGTGTTGACTTCAAATTACTCCCTCCTCCCATTGCCCTCCCTTCCATCATCCACCCCCCTTGCTTATCTCTTTCTCCCCCACTTTCCTTTATTGTAAGACAGATTTTCATACCAAAATGAGTGTGCATTTTATTCCTTCCTTTAGTCAAATGTGATGAGGGTAAACTTCTTTTTTTTTTTTCTCAGCTCTCCTCTTTTTCCCTCCACTAAAAAGTCTCCTGCTTGCCTCTTGAATGAGATATAATTTACCCCATTCAATTTTACCCTCTTTCCTCCCACTACATTTCTCTCTCAAAATTTACCTTAATTTCTTTTAAGTTATGGTCCCATCCTATTCAATTCACTCTGTGCTCTCTGTCTCTGTATGTGTGTGCATGCACGTGTGTACATGTGTGTGTGGGTGTGTGTGTCTGTGTGTGTGTGTGTGTGTGTGGCCCCACCAACTACCCAGATACTGAAAAGTTTTAAGAGTTACAAATATTGTCTTTCCATGTAGGAATGTAAACAGTTCACCTTTGGTAAGTCCTTATGCCTTCTCTTTGCTGTTTACTTTTTCATGCTTCTTCTCATTCTTGTGTTTGAAAGTCAAATTTTCTTTTCAGCTCTGGTCTTTTCATCAAGAATGCTTGAAAGTCCTCTATTTCATTGAAAGACCATGTTTTCCCCTGAAGTATTATACTCAGTTTTGCTGGGTAGTTGATTCTTGGTTTGAGTCCTAGTTCCTTTGACTTCTGGAATATCCTATTCCACACCCTTCAATCCCTTAATGAAGAAGCTGCTAGATCTTGAGTTATCCTGATTGTATTTCCACAATACTGGAATTGTTTCTTTCTAGCTGCTTGCCATATCTTCTCCTTGACCTGGGAATTCTGGAATTTGGCCACAATGTTCCTAGGAGTTTCTCTTTTTGGATCTCTTTCAGGTGGTGAGAGATGGATTCCTTGAACACTTATTTTGCCCTCTGGTTCTAGAATCTCAGGGAAGTTATTCCTCGATAATTTCATGAAAGATGATGTCTAGCCTCTTTTTTTGATCATGGCATTCAGGTAGTCCCATAATTTTTAAATTGTCTCTCCTGGATCTATTTTCCAGGTCAGTTGTTTTTCCCATGAGATATTTCACATTCTCTTCCATCTTTTCATTCTTTTGGTTTTGTTTTGTGATTTCTTGGTTTCTCATAAAGTCATCAGACTCCATCTGTTCCATTCTAATTTTGAGAGAACTATTTACTTCAGTGATATTTTGAACCTCTTTTTCCATTTGGCTAATTCTGCTTTTGAAAGCATTCTTCTCCTCGTTGGCTTTTTGAACCTCTTTTGCCAATTGAGTGAGTCTATTTTTCCAGGTGTTATTTTCTTCAGCATTTTTTTGGGTCTCCTTTAGCAAGGTATTGACCCATTTTTCATGCTTTTCTTGCATCTCTCATTTCTCTTCCCAGTTTTTCCTTCACCTGTCTAATTTGATTTCAAAATCCTTTCTGAGCTCTTCCATGGCCTGAGCCATGGAATATGGAAAATATCTATTTTGTGTGTTTGGGTTACAGAGGCCTTGACTTTATTCTTTCCATGATGATAAGCATTGTTCTTCCTCATCAGAAAGAAAAGGAGGAAACATCTTTTCCCCAAGAAAGTAACCTTCTATGATCTTATTTTTCTTCCCTTTTCTGGGCATTTTCCCAACCAGTTACTTGACTTCTGAGATTCCCCTCCTCCCCCACCTAGATCGGCCCAGCTAGTGTTTGGGGTCTGAGATTCAAATGCTGCTCCCCAGCCTCAGAGCTTTCAGTGGTGGGCAGGGCTGCTATTCAGGGTAAGATTAAGTTCTGGTGCTCAGGTGGGGGCAGGGCCACCTCCCAGGATCAGTTCCCTCAGGGGGTTCATGCAGAGACCTTCAGTAATGGATCTCAGGTCCTGCCTGCTCTAGGAGTCCCGGGCTGCCGCTGCCTCTGCTTCTGCCTTCTGAGGGGGCCTGAGTTATGGAGGCACCCTGCTCCCCTCTCACCCAGCCCAGAAGTCTTTCTCACTGACCTGTAGCACCTGTGGGTGGAGGTACCTTCGTGGCTGCCAGAGATTCCATCCCTGAAGCCTCCTCGGATCTGTTCCTCTTGGGCCTCATGGCCAGGGCACGGCTGGGCTCTGCTCTGGGCTTGGTGCACGATGGACCTTTGGTGACAGTTTTTCAGGGCTCTCTGGAATGTAAATCTCCTCCACTCCTTTGCTGCATGGCTTGCAATGCTCCAGAATTTGTGGGGAGTTCTTTTTACAGGAAATTTATGGGTTCTGGGTTTGGAGCTAGCATCTGTGAGTCTTTCTACTCTGCCATTTTGGCTCCTCCCCAAAATGTTTTTATGTTATGTGGATATGCCCTGTCTATGCTATTTTTACTGATTGTTCAATAATGAAATTAAGATTATATATATTGAATGAGGGCATCTATTAATACAGTATGATTTGACATACATTTTTCATAGATATGAATACAGAGTAGTGAGACTGATATGAGTGAATTCTGCCCTACATTTTATAGATTAATTGCATCCTTTATTTTCTCCATAAAGAAACACTGAATTTGAAGTTATTTCTATATATTAGCTAGAAACCAAACCTATCATGGAGAAAGTTTAAGCAAAATTACTTCAATTTATAAAAGGAAACCCAAATTCAGATAGTCATGTATTTTGGAGCCAATATAGCATACCACTGTAAGTGCTGGGATGGGAGTTGTGGGACTTGGAGTATTGTCCTCTCTTTGTTGCTTATTTAGTTACATGACTTCAATAAGCTCAAAGCTTCTGAGGCTACAGTTTCTTCATCTGGAAAATGAGCATACAAGAGTAGATGATGACTATGGCTGTGTTTAATTCTGAATAGTTCTCCAACTCCAAAATAAGTGTTATTCATTTAAATTAAAATATCTGAAGTTGAGGAAACAAACAAAAATCTTTGAGGTTGAAATGCTGAGCAGTCATATAAAGGAGTCACAAGGCTTATCTTATAGGAAACATAAAATAAAATATAAGTAAATTGCATTTAAGTACAATTTCTGTGCATTTTGAAGGATATATTTCTTTAATTAATAAATTCAAAATGGCTTCAGGTCTCAAATGAAAGAGGAAAAGAATTCATGACATCACAGAATCCCAGAATCTCAGTGTTAAAAGAAACCTTAATGAGAATTAATTTTGAAAACACATTTAACACTGAGAATTAACCATCCAGAATTTCCAATTCAGTTCAAGGCAATCTAATAAACATGTACAATTGTCCAGGCACTGTTCTAAATGATTGGAATACAATAAATAAAAAAAGTCGGTTTCTGCCCTCAATTAGCTTATAATCTAAAGTGGAAGACAGTGCACAAGAAAAATCAGAAAAGTGAGGGTAGGGAGAAATGGGACAATCATGGGTACCCAGCACCTTCTATAGCATGGTTGAAACAAGGGAGAGCAGTGACATGATCTGAGAGTCCAAATTCTCCCTCTATGAAGATAATCATTGGGAGAAATTCCTTAAACTCTGGAATCTAAAAACAAAACAAAAATAAATCAATAAGAATTTTCTGAACAAAGTGAACAGTTCTAAAGTAGGATGGGTTAACTTGATGCTGGACCTCTGAGTTCTGCCTAATAAGAGGTCTTAAAGGATAAAAGATCATTTCTAGACTATATTTCATTCTGATTTTTCCCTCAAGTACAGTTTAAACTAGATGGCTAATTAATTTCATTCCAACGCTGAAATTTTTGAGTTCCCAAGGCAGTTCATCCCACTTTTGTCAGAATTGGGAACAATGAGTTAGAGGTAGAAAGTGGCAAGTTTAACCTTGATGTAAGGAACAATTTCCTAATAATTAGAGCTTTACAAATGTGGGACTAAGCCTTTCCCCCAAGATGGCGCCGAAGGCAAAGAAGTAACTGTTGTCCCCCCCCAAGAAAGAAGCCAAATCCAAGGCCTTGAAGGCCAAGAAGGCGGTGTTGAAGGGTGTCCACAGCCACAAAAAGAAGAAGATCAGAACATCCCCCACCTTCCGGCGACCCAAGACACTAAGACTAAGAAGGCAGCCCAAATACCCTCGGAAAAGTGCCCCTCGGAGAAACAAGCTTGATCACTATGCCATCATTAAGTTCCCCCTGACCACTGAGTCTGCTATGAAGAAGACTGAGGACAACAACACCCTAGTTTTCATCATGGACGTCAAGGCCAACAAGCATCAGATCAAGCAGGCAGTAAAGAAGCTGTCCGACATCGACGTGGCAAGGTCAACACACCGATCTGGCCCGATGGAGAGAAGAAAACTTATGTCCGTCTTGTTCCAGACTATGGTGCTTTGGGTGTTGCCAACAAAATTGGAATCATCTAAAAACTGTCCAGCTGTCTCACTGCACCTACAATAAAAAGTTTTTCCCCGAAAAAAAAAAGTGGGACTAAGTACAAGAAGTCTAAAACCTTTCCGTATGGTTGTTCTTAAATTACTTGATAAGAAGTGACCTGTTCCTCCCTCCCTAGGAAATCTCCCTTCTTGACTAAATAGGGCTGGCTTTTTAATCAATTTTCCCACGATATAATCTTGAGGCTCTTCTCTAGGTCCATGACCTTCTGTTAAATATATGCTAATTTATTAATGTTCTTCATAAAATTTGGGAACCAGAACTGATCCCAATGCTCATATGTGTTTTTTCTAGAGCATAAGACATTTGTACTTCCTAGTTCTTCACACTAAATTAGTCTCTTCGACTCTCCAAACAATTTTCAGAGACAGTTTGAAGTTGCTATAATGCACACATCTTCAGATGAATCATCTCTGTCCAATGCTTCCCCATCTCATAAACTCATGGAATTAATTTTTTTAATTAAAGATAAGATGCTTGTCCATATTTTGTTGTATCTTTTTAGATCTAATCCATATACATAATCTGTTGGGATCCTTTTGGATATTGAGTCTTTACCTTTAAATACATTACCTAACTCTCAAAATTGTATCATTTTAAAATTTGAAGGGCATGACAACTCATTTCTTAGTTCAAGTCATTGATATAAGATGTTAAACCTTTTTATGTGAGGCATAAATCTATTGGGGAAAATCATCTAACTCTACTTTTGCCTAGTCTTTCCATGTCTTCCACAAAAATAAAATGAGACATGCTTTGATAAAACCTTAACAGTACTTTATTGGTCCAACTACATATTAACCTTTAATACTAAAGGAAATAATAAAGTTTCTCTAGTATGATCTATTACTAATAAAACCAGATTATCTCCTGCGATCACTATTTCTTTTGCATGATGTTGTCTAACAATACTTTTAATGTATTCTAGAATCTAGTCATAAACCACGGTCACATTTCATGTTTTATAATTTTCAGTCTCCATTATCTTTCCTAAAAATCAGAAAAATTCCTCAATTCTATGCTACTTTTTTCTTTCTTATGGTCTTTCTGAAATCAATGACAGTGGTTTAGCAATCACACTAGCTAGTTCTTTCATTATTTAATGACATTGTTCTTCTAGACCTGATGATTTTAACTCATCAAAGGAGTTACATGATCTGTTGCCTTTCTTTTATTTATCTTGGACATAGTGTTATCTATTGCAGTACTTCATCTCGCCCTTCCAGTCCAAATATTCTTCTACTTGAGAGAGAAAACAGAAGTAAAATATATTTAAAAGATCATCATAATTGTTCTATTCACCCTATCAATTCTATCCTTTCTTTCAAAAAATGATATTTTATTTCCCCCAGTTACATGTAAAAAACCCTTTAACATTTGCTTTTTAAGCATTTAAGTTCCAAATTCTATCTCTTCCTCTCGTTCTGTCTTCCTCCTCCCCCATTGAGAAGACAAGCAATTCTGTATAGGTTAAGCATGTGCAGTCATGCAAAACATTTCCGTAGCAGTCAAATTGAAGAAGAAAAGATAGGAAAAAAAAAAAAAACTCAAGAAAAATGAAGTAGCAAAATTATGCTTCAATATGTATCAGACCACCAGTTCTTTCTCTGAGTATGGATAACACTTTTTTCATCATAAGTCATTCTGAGATATCTTGAAAGGTTGCATTGCTGAGAATAGATAAGTCATTCATAACTAATCATCTTAGAATATTGCTGTCACTTTGTACACAGTATATTCTACTTTGTGTCATCTCATGTCTTTTTAGGTTTTGCTAAAAGTTTCCTGATCATCATTTCTTATAGCACAATAGTATTCCATCATAATCACATACCACAATTTGATCAGCCATTCCACAATTGATGGATACCCTTTCAATTTTCAATTCTTTTCCCCTAGAAAAGAACTGTCAGAGATGTTTTTATACATATCACTCCTTTTCCTTTTTGTTTTTTATCTCTCTTTAGATATAGAATTAGTGGAGGTATAGAATGGTTGAATCAGTACATAACTCCACCAACAATTCTTTAATGTCAAATTTTTTTCACATTCCCTACAACACTTGCCATTTTCCTTTTCTGTCCTGTTAAGCAATGTAATACAAGGTATATATATATATATATATATATATATATATATATATATATATATATATATATATATATATATATATATATATATATATATATATATTCCTTACATATATTTATATATATACTCCTTACATATATATATATATACTCTCTATATACTCCTATTTATATATATACTCTATATATACTTCTTCTAACTGTCCTAATAATGAGAAAGTTTTTAAGAGTTACAAGTATCATTTTCCAATGGAGTGATGTAAACAGTTTACCATTAAGCCCCTTATGATTACTCTTTCCTGTTTACCTTTTTCTCCTTCCCTTCAATGTTGTATTTGAATGTCAAATTTTCTATTAAGCTCTGGTCTCTTCATCAAGAAGATGTGAAAGTACTTAATTTCATTGAATAACTATTTTTTTCCTCTGAAGGATTATATTCAATTTTATTGGGTAGATGACTATTAGTTATAATCCTAGGTCCTTGGCCCTCTGGAATATCACATTGCAAGCCCTCTTATCCTTTAATATAGAAACTGCTACATCTTCTATTATACTGAATGCAGTTCCACAATACGTGAATTATTTCTTTCTGAATGATTGCAATATTTTCTCCTTCACCTGGGATCTCTGAAATTTGGCTATAATATTCCTGGAATGTTTAATTTTAAGATCTCTTTCAGGAAGCAATTGATAGATTCTTTCAATTTCTATTTTACTCCCTTCTTCTAGGATATAAAGGAAGTTTTTCCCTGATCATTTCTTGAAAGATAATATCCAAGTTCCTGTTGTTTTTTTTTAATAATGACTTTCAAGTAGTCCAGTAATTTTTAAATTATCTCTCCTTGATCTATTTTCTGGTGGTTTTTCCAATGAAATATTTCACATCAACTGTGAGGAAGGTCCCTGTTCTGCTGTAGTCACAAGCTCTGGTGTGCTCATACTCCCCCTTGCACTCGGATTATCACCCAAGACTATGACCTAGATCTGGTCAAAGCAACAGAGTCCTGCCTCTGTGCTAGCAAAGAAATCACTGTAATATCTTCCTTACAAATTTTTTAATCTCTGGGGGAGGAGCCAAGATGGCAGAGTAGAAAGACTCATGTGTGGTAGCTCCAAACCCACAGCCCATATATTTTCTGTAAAAAGCACTACCCACTGTGTCACCGTGTTGTCTCTACAAGTAGATAGTTATTTATAATTAAATCATCTATTGGATTGAATAGTTTTTTTTCTGTTTCTGTATCAGATGTAAGAAATTTCTGGAAATTAACAGCTTTTCCCACATGTGCTAAGACACTGACAACACACACAGCCATGTTCTTAATGTTTCTGGAAAAGGTAGACAGATAAAGCATGTTAGCATACATCTGCAACTTGTTAGGTTGAGTGATAGGCAAAAGTGTTTATGACTGTTTAGATGCATCTCCTAAACTTTGTAGCCCTTGAGGAAAAAAAAAAAAACTAATCTGGAATTAATGAAGGTTGCAACTGACAGATTAGTTTTTCCCACATTTTTTGTTGTGTTGTGTTTTTTGTTACCTGAATCTTTTCTAATTTCAAAAGCTGAGAGTCCAGGATTCAGTCTTCCTGTTTTTACAACACAAACATGTTGGCAGCCTCCTAGACTGTGAGGGTTTCTTCTTTGAACTGGGGACAGATAGGATCTTAAGAAGAATGTCATTATGGTGGGTCTGGTCCCATCAATATCTCTTTCATGCCTGGTAACTTCCAATGATTCTTAAAGTTTTTATTTCATTGTACATTACTAGACTCTCAGAAGATGCTGAAGAATACTTATTTGCCTTACTGAAACAGTGATAGGTTAAATCACTCTGTCCTTAAGGGTATACAAATAACATTGTCTTTTTTATTAATAAGAGGAAAAAGACATGATACTTTGATATCCTTCATTTGAAATATTTCAAATATGAAAGTTCTTATGGTACTGTCTACTTTTTGTGCAATATATTTGCTTATGAATATTTTAGAAGATGAATACATTGGAAATTATCAGAACAACTATATAAATCCTAAAATGTAAATCTGACAGCAGTTGTATATGTATTAGTTCAGGATATAGTACTGAATTTCCACAAACATGCTGACTTATGATGACCTAAATGAGAAATGAATAACCAGCAATAGATTCTGGAGAGCAATAAGTTGAAGTTGACAGATGGTATGTGGATGTAGTGCTGGTGCTAGAAATTAGAAGAACAAGACAGCAGTGCTTACTATGATGACAGTATGACTAACTGCAAAAAACTTGAATGTTCTTGTATTTCCCCTAGTGTTTTAATGGGAGACATGAAAGTTCATATTAAACTTCATACCCATCAGAGAGATTGTAAGCCAAATTCAACTTGATGTTTGCTTAGTGTGTTTGTAGAGTAGTTCAGTGGATTCCGTATACTGAATCAGTGGCCCATAAAATTAACTCTATTCTGATTATAAAACAAATACATTTACTAATGATTTTTTTAAAGCTCTGAGTATCTTTTGAAATGCAATCCCACAGCATGAAAGCAGGATGAATATTAAAGTACTTAACTTCGAGTGATAGACTGTTCAAGGGAATAGGTGAAGTTTAATTAGTTTCTAAGAAAATATAACCACTGAGGTGGTTTAACCAGTTTCATCTTCCACTGCTGCCTTATTTCAAAAGGTTTCATTAAATCATTAAAAGAAAAGTTATCTCTATACCTGTAATTATATGTCAACTTTCCAAAAGAAAATTATAGACAAGTCAGAGGTGAGGAATTAAGAAATGCAGAATCCTCTGAGTAAACATTATGCTACCTGAAGTAAAAATGATCAATGGCACAATAAAGGTTATTGGAAACCCAGCTGATAGTCATTCTAGGATAGGTGAACACTATTTTCATGAAATACTATTGGAATTAGAAATCATTTTTCTTTCATGGATTTGCAAATTCTATTCATCAATAGATTTTAGGCAGGCTTCATAGTAATAAGAATCTGAAGACAACAGTGTAAATCTTTAGCTCTGGTACTTACCAGTTGGGTGACCTTAGCTAATCTACTTAACTTCTATGAGCCTCATGTTTTTCATCTGTAAAATGTTGAGAAGATTGGACTGGATAACCTATAAGATTTCTAGTTCTAAATTTGTAATCCTGTGATTTCTTTTGGTTTTCACTTGAGAAATTATGCTGTTCTGCATCACTTTCTCCTTTTAAAAAAGGTCCTTCTTGACCTGTTCATAATTCTAAACAAGAACCAGATAAAGATACAGAGTGTGAGTATATAATCTGGTCAAAGATGAACTTTTATACAGTGATATGTACTAAATAGGTTATAAATTTGATTCTATCTGGGCCCTTAACTGTCTCTAGTTCTTCAACTCCTGAAGCTATCATACCTGAAGAGAACACTGAATATTTCAGGAATTTTAATCTATATTCTTATAAAGCTAAAAGAATTTTAATATTCTGTATAAAGTCTATATAATTAGACACTGAGCCAGTTTTAAGGCACAGTTATGTTAAAGTCCATGCCAATAAAGTTATTCAATCATTTCAGGGTCTTTGTGAGCCTGTTTGGGGTTATCTTGGCAAAATTACTTCTCCAGGTCATTTTATAGATAGGGAAATGAAGCAAACAGGGTTAAGTAACCTGTCCAGTTTCACAGAACCAGTAAATGTTTGAGGTTAGATTTGAATTTAGGAAGATGAGTTTTCCTGACTGTAGGCCTGGAGTTCTGTCCACTCCATACCTAATTGTCCCAATTCCAATTCTAACTTTTTGTCACTGTATTGATAGATGTCAAAAGTATATATTTATGTATATGTATATATGTGTGTGTAAATAAGTATGCATGTGTATACGTGTATATATACATATGTGTATACATGTTTATATATGTATGTGCATTTATATGTTTGTATATGTGTATACATACATACAGGTTTACTCAATGTCAAATAAGTTAATTAATTAATCTAGATGAAAACTTCTGGTAGTCAAGACTGGCAACTCCCTATAAGGTAAAGATCAAAATTTTAATGAGTCATTTACACCAAACAGCAGACTGAAAAACCTAATTCAAGATAACCTAAGAAGTCAATTTTTGAGATATCTAAAGGTGGTCTCATTCTGCTCCTTTCCACTTGATGGGAAATTTAGATAGAAAATAAGGAGTTATGATACAGACCTTAGAATATTTTTATTCCCAAAGATTTATTAATAGAAAAAATCAAAATCCTTGAAACTGCCTTCCAAGGATACTGCTAATGACAGAACTGTTGAAAATGCCCTAGAAAACATAATGATTGTTTTGGAGAGCTGATATGACACTATGGACTAAGGATGACTAAGAACATGTTGTTATCCTTGTTGTGGTGTTTGTGCTTCGTTCTCAAAGGGACCATGATATACATATGATGACGTAACTTGAAGTTCACTTTGATTTGGGTGAGGGAGGTCTCTGCAAGGTCACCAACCTTGCTTTCTTCTCATTAGTCATCTGGATCCAGGGGCCTGATATTGATCAGGACAACTGGAGAGGGCCCAGGCTGCAATGTAAATTTATCAGGTAGAGTTACTGTAGAGTAACTTTATAACTCTATATTAGGTATAGATATATTAAAAATACCATCATGCTCTGTGGCTGAATTAATCCTTGGAAAAGGAATGAAAAATCATATTGTGATTTATACAAATAAAGGAACCACAAAAGGACCAAAAAAACTCAGATAGAGCAGTTAAAAAACTATCTCAATGGGACATCAAAATCTAATTGCACTAGTGAGAACTGGATGTCCTCCACAGACACTGAAACATCATTCTGACAAAATAATGATATAATGGAACTACCAACATTTAAACAATCCCATAAACAATTTATGGAAAAAGGTTCTCTAGCGACAGTACATATTGGATCTTGCCTAGCTGTAATGAAAAAATGATTCAGTTCAATCATGCTCTGATTATACACATCCGGTTAAATATGAAAAAGGGAGATAGAATATACTTATCAAGATGTTCACCACTCTGATTAAAATCCAGGACAATGTTCAAGAGAAAGGGGTTTAGGGGAATTAGTGACATCATCCAGATGCTACCATTTGAAGATGACATTGTGCTGGTTGTCTCAAGTCTTGCAACATTGAAGCACTGCTTAGAAGAGATTTATATGTACACAAAAATATGTTTAACCTGATTATCTAAATAAATCATAAACAATAGAGGAAAATTGTCTATTTCCAGATTATAACATTCCTCCCTTTGGAAAACTGATACAAATTCTTCAATATGTTTATCTGACAAAGATAATAGTTAGGGCAATGAAATAAGCCCAAAGCTGCATTGGAGAAGAGCTGGCTCAATTGGTTTGGGAAAATTGCAAAGCTTTTTTAATGATGACAAACTTCCTATGAAAGTAAAGTAATACATTTTTTAATATTAACATTCTACTGCTGTAACTAAATGTAAACAAGCCATGAATATAATTTTCATTAAAGAATTAAAAATGGATATCACACAAACAGCAGGAGAATGTTCCATATGGGATATGAACTGTTTGAAACACATGATCAATGAAGTGTTCCATAGATGCCATTAAAGAATTATATACTGAACCGAACCAAGACAGTGGAGTAGAAAGACAAACCTGCTCTAGCTCTCCCCCTTTAGCCCATAAAATACCTGTCAAAAAAAAAAAAAGACTCTAAACAATTAGTAGAGCAGCAGAAACCACAAAATGACAAAATGAAACAAATTTCTAGCCTAAGACAGGCTGGAGGACTGACAAGAAAGGTCTATCACACTGGGCTTGGAGCAGAGCACAGCCTAGCCTGGGCCACACTGCATGGACATAACTAGAGTATTCAGAATACGGAATCATGGGTAACAGCTGCAGCTCCCAGATTCCTCAACCCACAAACACCAAAGAGAGCTTCAAAGGTTAGTAAGAAAACTCTTTCAGATGGGTAAGAATGGTGCATGGTCTGGCCCTAGGGCAGCAGAAGTACTCAATTTTGGAGACCTCAGGCTAAAGATTCCTGGGGGAATCGAGCACCTGATCTTGGTCTCAGTTCTGAGTGGTGATCCTGGAGTGAGGAGGAATGCAGGCATGGTCGAACTAGTCATGGCTGTGGAGAGGGAATTCTCCTCACAGTTCCAGGTCAGAAAAGAGTGCTTGTGATTGCTCATTGACCAGAGCACAGGCCTTGACTGTGTCACCTTGGAGGAAGTGAAAATTTGCAGGAGTGTCTAAAGTATATCCTCGACTTGACAAAGGACTCAAAAGTCAAGAAACTGGCTGTGAAAATGTCCCAAAAAAGGAAAAAAAATGAGACAATAGAAGGTTTCTTTCTTGGTGAAAAGGTATTTTCTTCCGTCCTTTCAAAGGGGGAAGAATGAGGAAGACATCAAAGTCAAGGTTTCTACATCCAAAACCTTCAAAAAATATGGAAAGTTTTGAGGCCATGGAAGAGTTCAAAAAGGATTTTGCAAATCAAGTAAGAGAGGTGGAGGAAAAATTGGGAAGAGAAATGAGAGTGATGCAAGAAAATCATGAAAAGTGAATCAACAGCCTGCTAAAGGACACCCCAAAAATGCTGAAGAAAAAGCACCTTTAAAAATAGACTGTCAATTGGCAAAAGAGATACAAAAAGCCAATGAGGAGAAGACTGCTTTAAAAAGCAGAATTGATCAAATGAAAGAGAAGGTTCAAATGCTCACTGAAGAAAATAGATATTTAAAAATTTGAATGGAGCAGATGGAAACGAATGATTTTATGAGAAACCAAGAAATTATAAAACAAAACCAAAAGAATGGAAAAAATAGATTTCAATTTAAAATATATCATTGGAAAAATAACTAACCTGGAAATTAGATACAGGAGAGATAGTTTATAAATTATTGGTCTCCTTGGAAACCATGATAAAAAAAAAGAGCCTAGAAATCATTTTCCATGGAATTACGAAGGAAAACTGCCCTGATATCCTAGAACCAGAGGGTAAAATAGAAGTAGAAAGAATTCACTGATCACCTCTTGAAAGAGATCAGAAAGGAAAATCTCCTATGAATATTGTAGTTAAATTCAAGAGTTCACAGGTCAAGGAGAAAATATTACAAGCAGCCAGAAAGAAACAATTGAAGTATGGCGGAAATAGAATCAGTATAATACAGGATTTAGCAGCTTCTGCATCAAAGGATCAAAGGGCTTGGAATATGATATTCCAGAGGTCAAAGGAGATAGGATTAAAACCAAGAGTCACCTACCCAACAAAACTGAGTATAATACTCAGGGGGAAAAATGGAATTTCAATGAAATAGAGGACTTCCAAGCATGCTTGTTGAAAGAGATGAATAGAAAATTTGACTTTCAAATAGAAAAATCAAGAGAAATATGAAAATGTAAACAGGAAAGAGAAGCCTTAAGGAATTTCACTAAAGTTGAACTGTTTACATTCCTTCATGGAAAGATATTATTTGTAACTCATGAGACCTCTTTCAGTATTAGGAGAATTAGAGGGAATATTATACACACACACACACACAAACCTATGTGTGTGTATAGGTGTTTATGGTATGTATGTATGTGTACATTATATATATATATGTAACTACGTATATGTCCATGGGTCTAGGTGTGTAGGTATGGATAGATAGACAGACAGATAGATAGATAGATAGATAGATAGATAGATAGATAGATAGATAGATAGATAGAAGGATAGATAGACAAACAGACAGACAGACAGACAGACAGACAGACAGATAGATAGATAGATAGATAGATAGATAGATAGATAGATAGATAGATAGATAGATAGATAGATAAATAGATAGATGGCACAGAGTGAGCTGAATATGAGGGGACCATACCTAAAACAAGTAAAATTTACTGTTGAACAGAATGTACTAGGAGTAAGAAAAAGGGAGAAGTAGAATGATGTAGCAGAGCATCTCCCATAAAAGAAGAAAGAGCTTTTACAAAGGAGGGGGAAGAGAGGGGGAGATGAAAGGAAGATTTGCCTTAAGGGGGTAATAACACACACTCAATTGGATATGTAAATCTATTTTACCTTGCAGGAAGGCAAAGAGGAAGAAGATAGGAGAGGGAAGATAATAGAAAATACAGCAAACTGGGGAAAGGGATAATCAGAAGCAAACACCATTGTAGGAAGACAGGTCAAGAGAGAGAATAGGATAAATGGAGTGCAGGATGGAACAGAGAGAAATGTGGCTAACCTTTGGCAACATTACTATTAAGGAAGTGCTTTGCATTGTTACACATAAGTGACCTATATTTAGTAGCTTGCTTTCTCAATGAGAGTGGGTGGGGAGAAAAAGAGAGAATATGAAACTCAAAGCTTTAAGCATTAATGCTAAAAATTGTTTTTTCATGCAACTGGAAATTAAGATATACAGGCAATGGGGTATAGAAAATCTATTTTGCCATACAGGGAACTAGAGAGGAAGGGGGATGGAAAAAGGGTGGGTAATAGAAAGGAGGACTTACTGAAGGAAGGGGCAGATGGGGGGCATGCTGTCCTAGGGTGGGGGTGGGGATAGATAGGGAGAAAATTTTGAATTCAAGTTTTTGTGGAAGTGAATGTTGAGAACAAAAAAAAAAATAAATTATATATCTTAAAAAATAATAATTATATACTGGATCTATCCATGACAAGGAGTGAGAGAGAAAAGCTGAAAAGTAAGAATGTTTCTCTGTTGTATTTGTAATGTTAGGAGAAAGCAGTAATGACCTCTAGCATGGTATGTGGAATCCCTGAAGCTAAATTGGGGGAGGGAAATCTATAGTAGTTGCATAGGATATATAGGCACAGATGAGCTGCATGAACTTACAAATCACTGAGATCAAAGATGTATTTGAGCATTTATGTATCAATAGTTATATTAATAATAAGGAATAAATAGATTAATGCTTAAGAACTATATATCACATATGTATATTCTATTCTTAAATATATACTATGCAAATATCTACATGTCTATACATAGAAGTATGTATATAATGATATAGCTTTGTGAATGAGCATATACACATACCACCATAGAGGTTGATGACATACAGAGATGGTCATGTAGATTATTTTATTGTATCATATAAATCAACTCCTTTTAAAGAGAGAAATATGTGTGGTCATCTGTAACATTTTCCAGGTTTTCCCTTTAATGGAAATACAAAATGCACTGACATTCATTGAACTGACTGGACAAATTAATAGTTCTGTCATCCTCCTTTGTCTTTCACTTTCTAGACTATTCTGCTAATTGTTTTAGGGAAAAGATTGCTCAGATTGGAATTTGTTCAGCTAGGATCAACTGTTGGTTCTGTATCTGAAAAGTTTCATAGTCTTGAGGAGGACTTTTAACGTTTCTCTCTCAATACTTTCCTCTGTAAAATGATGGGTTTGGACTAGATTGTCTCTATGACTTCTTCTAATTCTGTAACTTAATGATTAGATGCATGAAGAATATTAACCCAATTCATTTTGATGGTAATTATTTGTTACTTTGTAAACCTTTGATTGTAGTCTGAAAAAAAAATGAGTTCTTAGTACATCTTGATGACATTTCCTTGTGACTACTATTTCTCTTCCCTATCCCCTGTCTTTGACAGTAAGAACTCTAAAGATAAAAGGAGAATACTAGTGAGTCAAGAGAAGGAACTGAGGGTGTTTATGTCATAGGAATAATTTTGGAATAGCATACATATATATAAGTATATAGATAGATAGATATAGATGTAGATATAGATATAGATATCCTGTAAAAATAACTGTTAGAAAAGAAATTTCATGGTATCAATGTATGTATCAATTATTTTCAGATTTTTTTTGAATGCATTAAAATCTTCAGAATACAACCAAAGCTTTCGTTTTTATTTATTTATTTTTTTGCGTGGTGGCATACATAAATACAAGGTTAGATGTGGGCAAAATTGTGAATTTCTTCCCAGTTCACCCCAAATATGGGCCTCCTTAATTTCCTTTCTTTTCTGGATATAACTGGCTAAGTATACTTGCAGATATATAGCATATTTATATTTTATTTTATTTCCCCTCATTGAATTATATTCACAAATATTTCATTCACACCAAGCTAAGAGAAGCTTAATTTTATTACTTATATAGCAATATTCACATTGTTGGAGCTCTTAAAATATGCCTTTAAGCAATGCTACCGCAAGAATTACAGGCCTTAACTGATGCCTTTCTTATCTGCTGTCTAAAACAAAACAAAATATTTTCCCTTTTATAACACAAGTTATCAACTTTTTAAATAATCTGCTAAAAAGTGTGAGAAAATCTGAATCATTTTAGATTGCCTGTAGATATAATTGTTGCAGAAAACTAAGATGAACAATTTTTTTTTGAGGGTGGGGAGAAGATATCTGTTAGTTGGGACACTAAGATAGTTGTAAGGGAAGTTGGATTTAAAAAAAAAAACTCTCCAAGCTTTGATTTCTTCACTATTAAAATGAGAGTTTTGATCCAGATGTTCTCTAAAGTTCCTTCCAGCTTTAACATTCTACAATTCTTTGGTTTTAGGCAAAATTGTACACTTAAAATCTGTCTCTATAATCAAGATAAGGTATTATTCTATATTAAAAGAACAGCAGCTGTAAAAGAACAGGAGCAGAGTCATATCCTTCTCATACTTCAAAATTTTGCATAGTATTTTATTGCATATTATTATTTACACAATAGTATTGAAGGCTGCAGTTGTTCCATTTATTTCAACAAAATCTTTCTAAATTATAACAATGCATAATAAAAAACAATATGTAATGAAATTGCCTCCAAAATCGCTCATTACTGCCTTTATCACATTACATGCATCAGAAACCATAATCATTATCGAAATTTTCATTACATAAATATATGCAAGTTATATCTTGACATTATTCTGATTATATAAAGTCCCATTAAATTTAGTAACAAGCAAAGATAAGAAGTTTCATATATTCATTCTGGATGCACATAGTAATTCATTTGCTTAGCTGAAATATGTTCCAAATACTTAACTCATTGAGGTTCAGATTATTGAGTTGTTTTGAATTTTCCTATGTTTACTGACTTATTTCATTTCTTTTGATGGAAACAGAGCTATCTAGAGTCATAGCCTGGAATGGGTGGAAGGGCTCATTTTGTAAATTCAGAGCTAGGTCGTGATGGAGGTCACAAAGCACGCAGTTCCAAATACTGGGCCTCAAATATTCTTTTCTCCCCAAGTCTTCTGCCTTTGGAAAATTGTCAGAAAGGAAACAGAATTAAGACTGATATTGAGCACCAACCAAGTAAAGATCTTAAATTTCATTTGGAATAATGTATATGATTTCAATTTTCATCTCCAGGAAAATGGAGATGAAATATATATTCAAATCCTCAACCTCTCCTTAGTGCTTTAGTTTTTTACTTCAATCTCCACCTGGATTTCCCTCCAAATACCTGAGTCTCAGTATAAAATATGCAGAATGTGTTCTTTCCCTCCAGGAAAAAAAAACCTTCTCTTGACCTCACTTTTACTGTTATTATCATGACTTACTTGTTAAAGAGGCCTATTGTTACCTCACTCAAAATAAGAATCTGAAAAGAACTTTGCCTAATAACACCAAGGTTTTCCATTGCATCCTGGACCATACCTACTCATCCTGATGAATATCTAGCCAGAGGACTCAGATGGCTGTGGAAGAGAAAGTGAGACTGATGATGTTGTACAGCGCTTCCTCCCTCAAGTCAAAGTCAACTGCAAGGCATATCATCATGCCCCTGATTTCATCTTCCTCTACAAAAATGAGGGACAGATACAACAGCAATCATGACTCTCAAAATCAACCAGTCCAAAATTCCAGAGCTTTTTTTTCCTTTCCTTTCCATTTCTCTCCTATATTTAATAAGTTGCTAGGTTAGATTTGCTTAAAATTATCTCCTTTTTTTCATTTCTAAAGTTATCACTCACATTTGTGATTGTAGGAGTTTCCTGATTTATCTTCTTAATTCTCATTACCTTATTTTCCTCTTTAAACATTGCTAAGAACATCCCCTTTTTCTGGAAAGAGCTAGTAAATTTTTTTTAAGCGAACATCAAAAAGAGGTTAGTCTTCAGTCAGGAGTGTTGTGAGAAAAAAAATTCTTCTGAAAAAAATGGAGTATGTGACTTCTGAGTGTTTTTGCAACTTGGAGATATTTTATGTTGAAATATGAACACAAAGTTTAGAGGGATAACTACCATAAGATATCAATGTCTTAATTAAAAATAATTTAATAGGGGAAATAATAGGGTTAGTTGTAATAAAAGGGAATTTCATAATGTTAAATTTACATTTGAACTCAGTATTAAAAATAGTTTCAGCCAAGATAGTGGAGTAAAAGCAGAGATTGCTAGAACTGTCTCCCTAAACCCAGCGAAATACCTGTAAAAATTACTCTAAACAATTTCTGGAGCTGCATAACCCAAAGAATGATGGAGTGGAGCAAATCACCAGACCAATACAACCTGAAAAGTCGACAGGAAGCAATAGTATTGCCTGACTGGGAGCACGGTGCAGTTGAGTGTCAGATGCACTAGCAGGCAGTACCTGAGCAGACCTAGGGGGCCTGATTCACTAGCACCTGTGGCAGTTTCTAGGCTTCATGATACCAAAACATTGAGGACAAATTGGAAGTTCAGTGAAAAAAGTAGTTGGACCTGTGTGAGAAAGAAGTGTGGTCTAGTCCTAGTCTCAAGGTGGTGGAAGAGGTCAAGGAACCTGCAGCAGCCAGAGCAGTAGCAGGTACAGCAGCAGCTGCTGTTTCTGGAGTTCTAGGCCCACAGATTGTGGGGTGAATGAAGAGCTGACAGTACATGCCCCTTCCACAATGGAAGCAGAGAACTTCCTTGACAAAGAGCTCAAAAGCCAAGTAAATGGCTGTGGAAAAGCAAAAAATGAATCAGACCACAGAATTTTACTTTGGTGGCAAGGAAGATCAAACTATACAAACAGAAGACAGCAAAATCAAAGCTCATACGTCCAAAGTCTTCAAGCAAAACCACTGCTCTCAGGCCATAGAAGGGGTCAAAAAGGATTTTGAAAATCAAATAAGAAAAGTAGAGGGAAAATTAGGAAGATAAATGAGAATGATGCAAGAAAATCATGAAAACCATCCAACTTGCTAAAGGGGACCCAAAAATGCTGAAAAAAAATAACACTTTAAAAGTACACTAACCCAAATGGCAAAAGAGATGCAAAAAGCCAATTAGGAAAAGAATGCCATAAAAAATAGAAATGGTCAAATGGAAAAGGAGGTCCAAAAAGCTCACTCAAGAAAATAATTTCTTAAATATTAGAATGGAGCAGATAAAAGAAAATGACTTTATGAAAAATCAAGAGATTACAAAACAAAACCAAAAGAATGAAAAAATAGAAGACAATATGAAATATCTCATTGGACAAACAACTAACCTGGAAAATACATCCAGGAAAGACAATTTAAAATTATCAGACTACCTGAAAGCCATAATAAAAAAAAAATTCTAGACATCATTTTTCAAGAAATTATCAAGGAAAAGTGCCCTGATATTCTAAAATCAGAAGGTGAAATAGATATTGAGAGAATTGTCGATCACCTCCTGAAAAAGATACCAAAAGGAACACTCCTAGGAATATTTTAGCCACATTTCAGAGCTTCTAAGTCAAGAAGGAAATATTGCAAGTAGCCAGAAGGAAACAATTCAGGTATTGTAGAAACACAATCAGCACAACACAAGATCTAACAGTAAGGGATTGAAAGAGTTGGAATGTGATATTCCAGAAGTCAAAGGAGTTAGGATTAAAACCAAGAATCACCTACTCAGCAAAATGGAATATAATCTTTCATCAGAAAGTGGTCATTCAATGAAAGAGAGGACTTCCGAACATTTTTGATGAAAAGACCAGAGCTGAATAGAAAATTTTCCTTTCAAATGCAAGAATCAAGAGAAGCATTAAAAAGTAAACAAGAAAGAGAAATCATAAGGAACTCACTAATGTTGAAGTCTTTATATTCCTACATGGAAAGAAAACATTCATAACTCTTGAGTCTTTTCTCAGTATTAGGGTAGTTGGAGGGATTATATATATATATAAAAGTGAATATGAAAGGATGATATCTAAAAAATAAAATTAAAGTGTGAGAGAGAAATATATTGGGGGAAAGAGAAAGGGGAAAATAGAATGGGGTAAATTATCTCTCGTGTAGAAGAAGGAAGAAAGAGTTGTTTTTTGTTTTTTTTCCAATGTAGGATGGGAAGGTGAATGAAAGGGAAACAGTGAACCTTACTCTCATCAGATTTGGCTTAAGTAAGGAATAGTATGTACACTCAATTTGGTGTGAAAATCATTCTTATACTATAGGAAATTAGGAAGGAAAGGGATGAGCAGGCATTCGGGGGATGATAGAAGGGAGGGCAAATGAGAGCGGGGTAATTAAATGAATCCATTTTTGGGGAGGGGCAGGATAGGATGGAGGGAAAATATTGTTAGTCTTTCACAACATGACTGTTATGGAAGTTTTATGGAAGCATAACTACACATGTGTAACCTATATCGAATTGTTTGCCTTCTCACTGGGGATGGGAGGGAATGGAGAAGGGAGAAAAGTTGAAACTCAAAGTTTTAAAAATGAATGTTAAAAATTATTTTTGCATGCAACTGTGAAATAAGACGGACAGTCAATGGGATATAGAAATCTATCTTGCCCGACAAGAAAATAGAGGGGAAAGGATAAGAAAAGGGAAAGGTGTGATGGAAGGGAGGGCAGATCTGTGGATAGGGTAATCAGAATGCACCTTGTCTTGAGGGGGAGGCAGCAGGGAGAGATGCAGAGTAAATCTGGAACTCAAAATCTTGTGGAAGTAAATGTCAAAAACCAAAACAAATAAATAAATAAATAGATTTTTAGGAAGCTGCCCTAGTATAATAAACGAATAAAAAATGAAAGCGTATGTATTTACTATGCATTTAATGTTTACAGAGTACTTTGCCATGTGTTGGTGACCTAAATGTAAAAACAACAATTTTTGCTTTCAAGAAACTCACATTCTAATAGGAGGAGACCATGTATAAAGCAGCAAAAATCCTAATGCAATCATTAAAAAGAAGCATAATACCAAGGACTAGGGAGGTGAAACTTACTTGTGTGCTTACCTTTTGTATTTCTCATTTGAATGAATGAATTAAGCATTTAATAAGTGTTTACTATGTGCAAAGCAATGTGCTCATTACCTGTGTTAAAAACAGAAAAGTAAAAAAAAAGTTTTTCCTCTCAAAGAATTTATATTCTAATTTCTGAAAACCAATGACGTCAAACTCAAATAGAAAGTCAAACTTAAGGATCCCAATGGTCTACACACTGGTTTACTTTTAAAATGTAATCTTATCTGTGTTTATTATATTTTAATTTACTTTGTGAAATATTTCACAATTATATCTTTCTTTTTTTGTTTTTTTACATATTCTTAACTTTAATAAAAACTGAGTTACCAATATCTTCCCTCCCTCCAACCTCTCCACAACTCTTGGGGAATAACTAATATGCTAACAATTATATGTGTGAAGTCATGCAAATCATTTTCATATTAGTCATGTTCCTGAAAAAAGGAAGAAAAAATTTTAAATGAAGAAAAGTGTGCTTCATTGTCCACTAAGAATTTATTAGTTCTCTCTCTGAAGACAGATAGAAATTTTCAGCTTTAGTCCTTTGAATTTTCTTGGATCATTCTGGTAATAATAATAGCTAAGTGGTTTGTAATTATAATATTGCTGTTACTATACATGATTTTCTCCTAGTTCTTCTCTACTTCACTTCATATCAATTAATATAAATCTTCCCAGGGTGTTTGAAGACATTCCACTAATAATTTCTTATAGCATAACAGTGTTCCATCACAGTCACATATGACAACATATTGAGTCATTCCCAAACTGATGGGCATAACTTAAATTTCCAATTCTTTGCCTCTGTAGAAAGGGCTCTTATAAATAGTTTGGACACATACGTCCTTTACCTTTTCCTTTGATTTCTTTGGGGTATGGATCTGATGGGATATTGCCTAGTGAAAGAGTATACATGGTTTTATAGACCTTTGGGAATACTTTGAAATTGTTCTCCACAATGGTTGGATAAGTTCACAACTTCAGCAACAGTGCATTAGTATTCCTATTTTTCCACATTTTCACATTTTTTTGTCTTGTTAGCTAATCTGAGAGATGTGAAGTTGTACCACAGATTTTTGTTTAATTTGCATTTCTCTACTATTAATGATTCAGTGAATTTTTTCATATGGTTATTGAAAGTTTTGATTTCTTCTGAAAACTGTTCACATACTTTGACCATTTATCAATTTGTGAATGGCTCTTATTTTTTAATAAATTTGACTCAGTTCCCTTTATATTTGAGAAACTAGACCATTATCAGAGAAAATTACTGTAATTTTTTCCTAATTTTGTTATTTTCCTTCTAATTTTATCTGCATTGATTTTGTTTAGGCAAAACTTTTTAATTTCATGTAATCAAAATTTTACTTCCCATGATCTTATCTATATCTTTTTGTTGTCGTTATAAAATTTTCTCTAGATCTGACCAGTCATTTTCTTTTCATGCTCCTCTATTTTTTTCATGACATCACCCTTTATGTCCATATCGTGTACCTGTTTTGACCTTATCTTGATATACTATGTGAGATGTTGGTCTATGTTTAATTTCTTCCAAATTGTTTTTAATTTTCCCATCAACTTTTCTTAAACAGTTTTTGCCCTAAACTTCAGATCTTTGGATGAAATACTAGATTACTCTGTTGTGGTTACTGTTGTCCTGGTATACACTATGGTCCTTATCCACAAAGGGCCTTTGTAGCCACAACCAGTAGTGCTCCTCTCCACCTGATAACTCCAACACTGATCAGAGTACAGGCAATGGAGGTGCCAAACAATGCTGAATCTTTCACCCAGTAGAAGCACAGGTATCTATTGTTCTCTCTTTTGGACCAGTTGCCCAATCTCCTTAGTATTGCTGGACTGAGAGTTTATGAAACTGATGCTGCTGTCAGTAGCCACCCCTAAGGCCCACAGCTGCTATTGCCACAGTGTGCACTCTGAGACAGACCCCACTCTAGCATCACAGAACTCTCTTTCCAGTTTTCTAAGTTGTCTTAGGTTGGAAGAATGTCTCAACCTGACATTTTGTTGGCTGGGCTATTACAGCATTTGATTTGATGTGTTATTTTGAAGTTGTTTAGAAAAACACATTAAGAGAGTCAGGCTGGAATGCTCCTTCTACTGTGCCATCTTGATTCTGCAACTCAATTACATTTTGATCCTGTTTCATCTCAATTCAGGGATGCTGCTGGCCATATGTGGCTAGCAGCTAGTGTGTTTGACACCACTGGGGAGAACACACATAGAAAGTTTCAGTTAGCTGCAAGTCAAATGGAAAAGTCTTATCCTAAGAGTGCAGTAGCAAAGCAGATGGTAATGACTATTTTCAATGTGATTTCCAATGATACCATCTTATCAGTTTCTAATGCTGAATCATTTTGCAGTCCCCAAGACTTTGGTGACAAAACCTTTATTTTTTTTTTCTTTTTGTTTTAATAAAAATTTATTTAACTTTTTACATTCATTTTCACAAAATTTTGGGTTCCAAATTTTCTCCCCTTTTGTCCCCTCCACCCACCCCAATACACCGAGCAATCTAATTTTCTCTATCACCAATCTGCCCTCTCTTCTATCATCCCTCCCTTCTCTTATCCCCATCTTCTCTTTTGTCCTGTAGGGCCAGATGACTTTCTATTCCCCATTGACTGTATGTCTTATTTCCTAGTAACAACAACAATATTAAACAGTTGTTCCTAAAACTTTGAGTTCCAAATTCTTCCCATTCCTCCCTCCCCACCCATTCCCTTTGGGAAGGCAGGCAATTCAATATAGGCCCTATCTGTGTAGTTTTGCAAATGACTTCCAAAATAGTCATGTTGTGTAAGACTAACTATATTTCCCTCCATCCTATCCTACCCCACAGTGTTTCTATTCTATCTTTTGATCCTGTCCCTCCCCAAGAGTGTTGACTTCAAATTGCTCCCTCCTTCCATTGCCCTCCCTTCCATCATCCCCCCCACCCTGCTTATCTCCTTCTCCCCCACTTTCCTGTATTGTAAGATAGGTTTTCATACCAAAATGAGTGTGCATTTTATTCCTTCCTGTAGTTGAATGTGATGAGGGTAAACTTCATGTTTTTTTCTCAGCTCTCCTCTTTTTCCCTCCACTAAAAAGTCTCCTGCTTATTAGTAATAAATACATACTGGCTTCAATATTCTTTCTGGTAGCCTTGTTTATTAGCTGGGGAATTAAGTAATGACTCCTCTAGACATGAGTTAAATCTGAAGGAGCCCAGGCTGATTATCTGTGTGTGCATATGGCATGTTTATTAGTTGTGTGAACCTGGACAAATCAAATAAACCCTGTCTGCCTCAGTTTCTTCATGTGTAAAATGGAGAAATATTCATACCCACTTCTCAGGATTGGTATCATGACAAAATGACTATATATTTGTAATGCAATTATTAAAGCATCATATAAAGGTTCATCATCATCATCATCATCATCATCATCATCATCTCTAAGGATGGTAGTTGCTTATGATGAATCAAATTCTCCTCCTCCACTCCCAATCACAGTTAAGGATGTAAACTGCCAATGTCCAGGCATCATGGTGAGAAAAATATGAGTTATTCTCTGTGTTCTTTAGAAATATACTTTAAAGATTCTTGGGGTAAACTGCATTTTAGACACTCCATATTCAATGGATCTTGCAGCCTAATAAGTTAAGCAAGTTTTGGTAAGAGAGCTGAATCACATCATGATGTTTACAATGTCTATCCTTGTTGAATATTCTTCTTTTACTATGGCTAAGTAAAGTTCTTTTGGTTAAATAGTAAATGTCTTAAAAGTCCTATTTTGCTTCAATTTCAAACTTAAATTAACTATGAAGGAAATTGCCTGAGGTAGGCTAAACCAAGAACACCAGTCATCTCTCAAATTACTTTGTTCATATGTCTACACTACAATCAAACTGAACCAACTATTCTATGCCCCTCTAAGATAATTTGAGCTTGCCCACCCTTACTCCCCTTAAACTCCCTGCCACCAGCCCTGGTCTTTGTTCATGGTGTTTCTTGAGCCTTGAATGTCTTTCTTCCATCCTTCTTCAGTTCACTTAATATTCCTTTAGATTTCAACTGAAATGGCTCTTCCTAGATGAAACTTCCCCTCATTCTCATCCTCACTTCACTCTATCCCTTAGCTATACCCTTTGTTTGCTCATGGTCTTCACATAGCACTTTGCTTTACAACTCTTATTTTGTGTCTCTCTTTCAATACTGCTCATCGTCATTATCTGTGTTTATGACTTGTCCTTATATGAGATTCTTATTTCCATTTAAAGGCAGGGAAATGTCTTTATTGAACATTTGAAGGCACATTACTTCCTAGCCTAGGGCTCTGCACATGATAGGCACTTAAATACATATTCATTAAGTGAAATGTTGAAGAAAATGTATCCTAAGCAGGAGAGACTGAAGGCAGAAGCATCTGTTAGGAGGCTTTTGCAATCAATAGTCTAGGAAGGTGATATCAAGGTCCTATACTTACATGTAGTTGGTAGTACAGGGAATAAAAAAGAAAGCATTGATGTAAGAGGTATTGAAGAACAACACAGGAGAAACAATCTTAGTAATCAATCACCTATGAGAAATAAGAGAAAAATAATAGTCCTGAGCTACTAGACTTGTTAGAATTAGCATGCGATTGGGATGCGCAGATCTAATGAAATTATGAAGAGTTTAGAAATCTACCCCAGAGTGTCCTAATAACATTCCTAGGGAATCTCACATACTCACATACTGCTCAAAATGTTGGGAATTATTTGAATAACATAGTCGATACAACTTTAGGACAAAATGACATGAGGACAATTTCATTTCTATAGGGTTCCTATGGGTAAATTCAAAGCATGAGCTGGAAATGCTGCTGAATGAGAACACTGTCAAAACTCAAAGTGGTCTGCTGAATGAGCCTAGCCTTGAATCATTAATAGTTTCAAGAAGCTCAATGATATTAGCTTAATAGGTACAAAATCCATATATGCACATACATACACAATTAGTATTTATTGCACTCTGATTTATTACACAGAGAAGGGGAGTATCATTTATTTTTAATTGGACAAATATTACTTTTTATTGAGTAATGTTTTTCTCATTATCATTATTGTGCTGAATATGAATCTAAGGCTGAATTATAATTTTGTTTCAGATGAGGTACCTTCACAAAATTGAGCCATTTTCATGAGTTGAAAATTCCTGATCTTTTATAGGAAATATATTCAAACTCATTGGTTGAAAACTTCGTACATATTTATGATATTTTCTTATATGCCAAATAAAAGTTTGCACAAAATACATTTCAAAAAGGATACTGTTGATTTCTTTCACACATTTCCACTTTTAGTAATATGAATTCTGACTTCTCGTTCTTCAATATTTTGATAGAGACTGATAGAATCAAGTGATGTACTGTCCATACAGCACCATACACTACCACATGATATGGGACTTTAGATAACTTTCTTACCCTTAGATTCTCCACTCAATGTTATTGATTATTTACGCATTGACCCCCAATCAATCAAATCAAAAATTGTATTTTTCATTCACCCTATTGACTGAAAGAGATACATAATTCTTCTGGCTTTGTCCTTTACTGACATACAACCTGAAAAGAACAAATTCAACTTTTGTTTTTTATAAGTATCATGAAAACAAGAACTACTAATACAAATAGTTAGAACAGTGCTTATATAGTTCGTATGAGAAATGAGATTTTCAAAACAATAATCTTAGGAAATTGCATTTATCAGCAACAGTTTTAGAATGTTATGATTTAATTATCCAACTGCCATTGTATGCTTTAATGGATGAAGAACTATATGTGACATTATACCTGAAAATTCTGCAGCTGACCTAGTCAGAAGTAGGAAAAGAAGGATTTCTGGGAAATTCTGGAAAGGGAGAAGAAAATTAAATGAAGAGAGACAATTGTATCTAACATCATTTTAGTGCAGAAATAGAAGACTTCAAAAAAAAAGAAAGTTTATATGGGGGAAATCTGATGACATTGGAACTCTCCTTTTGTCTGAACTGGACATATTCAAGTAGAAAACACACACAAAGGTTAAGTAAAAATGTATCTGATTCTACAGGTTAATGGGGGAAGGAGGAGGTGGAGTGGAGATGAGGGAGAAACAAGAGAGAAGAACAAGAAGGAAAATATATTCAGTGAGGGATTAATCAAAAGGCAAAAATCATAATAAATTCAGAGGGTGTGTCATTTAGAGGGGTTCAAAAGGGAAAATAATGTTTAAGGAAAAGGAGATAAGAGAAGTAGAGGAACAAATGCTGATAGCATCAATCACACATTACTGGGGCTAAATTTCTTCTTATCTCACAAATCTTTTCTTTCCAAAAAGATGGTTTAAAAGCAAAGGGGAAAAAGTATAAGTGAATAGAATAGAAGAAAATGCAATATTAGTAATTATAATTTTGAATATGGATAGGAGGAACTAACACAAATAATAGAAGAGGACCGAAGAATGAATTAGAAAGCAGAATCAAGGGACAAAGCCAAGATCACAGACTAAAAGCAGGGACTCCCCTCAAACCCAGTAAATACCTGTAAAAAAAATTCTAGAGCAGCAGAACTCACAGTGAGTTCTGAGTGAGGTGACTGAGTGAGGCAAATCTCCAGCCCAGGACAACCTGGAAGGTTGACAGCAAGAATGTGTTGCACTGGCCTGGGAGAGGAGCTGAGCACAGTCTGAGCACAGGCTGGAGTAAGCCTCAGAGGACTGAATAGCTGGCAACTTTGGCAGTTTCCAAACTTCTCAACTCAGAAAAGTCAAAGATATCATAAAATGTCAGTGGGAAAACTCTGTTGGACCTGAATGGGGGAGGACCCAGGTCAGAGGAGGAGGTGGTGCTGGTAGCTGCAGTAGCAGCATCCTGAACCCTGGGCCCAGAAATGCTAGGGGATGAAGTAGCTGATACCTGGGAGCTGATCCCATGAAATCTAGGAAAGTACACCCACCTCCAAAATCCCCCATTGGAAGCAAAGTTCTAATTTGACAAAAAGTTAGAAAGTCAAGTATTTGGGAAGATGAGTAAACAGAAGGGGGAAAAAATCACACTATAGAATCTTACTTTGGTGACAAAGAAAATAAAATTGTGCAACCATAAGACAACAAAGTCAAAGTTCCTACATCTGAAGCCTCCAAGAAAAGTATAAATTGTTCTCAGGTCATGGAACAGCACAAAAAGGATTTTAAAAATAGAGTAAGAGAAGGAGAGGAAAAATTAGGAAGTGAAATGAGAGTGATATAAGAAAATCATGAAAAAAATGTCAACAGATTGCTAAAGGAGACCCAAAATACTGAAGAAAATAACATTTTAAAAAATAAACCAACTCAAATGGTAAAAGAGGTCCAAAAAGCAAATGAGGAGAATGGCTTAAAAAGCAGAATTGGCCAAATGGAAAAGGAGATCCAAAAGCTCACTGAAGAAAATAATTCCTTTGAAATTAGAATGGAGCAAATGGAACCTAATGATTTCATGAGAACTCAAAAATGATAAAGTAGAATCAAAAGAATAAAAAAATTAAAGACAACATGAAATATCTTATTGGAAGACCACTGACCTGGAAAATAGATCCAGGATAGATAATTTTAAAAATTATTGAACTATCTGAAAGTCATGATCAAAAAAAGAGCCTAGACATCCTTTCAGGAAATTGTCCAGGGAAACTGTCCTGATATTCAAGAACCAGAGGGTAAGATAGAAATTGAAAGAATCGACCAATCATCTCATGAATGAGATCCCAAAGGGAAAATGCTTAGGAATATTGTAACCAAATTCCAGAGTTCCCAGGTCAAGGGAAAAATACTGTAAGCATTCAGAAAGAAACAGATCACATATTGTGGAAATACAATCAGGACAACATAATATCTACCAGCTTGTATATTAAGAGATGAAAGGGCTTGGAATATGATATTGCAGCAGTCAGAGGAGCTAGAATTAAAACCAAGAATTACCTACACAGTAAAGCTGAGTATCATACTCCAAGGGAAATAATGGAATTTTAATGAAAGAGAGGACTTTCAAGAATTATTGATGAACAGATCAGAGCTAAATAGGAAATCTGACTTTCAGATAAAAGAATCAAGAGAAACATGAAAAGGTAAACAGGAAAGAGAAATCATATGGAATTTATTAAAGCTGTAACTATTCACATTCCTACCTGGAAAGATAATATTTGTAATTGATGAGTTCTTTGCTTAGTATTAGGGTAGTTGGAGGAAATGTAGATAGACAGACAGGCAGGCAGGCAGATAGATAGATAGATAGATAGATAGATAGATAGATAGATAGATAGATAGATAGATAGGTAGGTAGGTAGATGGCACAAGGTGAATTGAATACAAAGGGAGGATATTTAAAAATAAAATTAAAGAGTGAGAAGGAGAAAGGGAAAGATAGGATGGAGTAAATTATCATAAAAGAGGCAAGAAAAAGGTTTTGTGAGGAATGGGAAGAGGAGGGAGGTGGCAGGAGATGACTGCACCTTACTTTCACTGGATTTGGCTTAAGGAAGGAATAAGATTCACACTCATTTGGTTATCTTACTCTATAAAAAAGTAGGGGGGAAGGAGATAAGGGCAGGGAAAGGGAGAAGGGAGGGCAGATTAGGGAAGGGTGTAGTCAGAAGCAAATACTTTTGAAAAAGAACACAGTCAAAGTTGAAAATACAATTAGTGTGGGACAGGATAGGAGTGAGGGAGATATAGTTAGTCTTTCACAACATGACTATTATGGAAGTGTTTTGCACAACTACATATATATAACCTATATTGAATTGCTTGCCTTTTTAGTGAGGGTGGGCAAGGAGGGAAGAAGGAAGTGAATTTGAAACTCAAAGTTTTAAAAACACATGTTAAAGATTGTTTTTACATAGAACTGGGAAATAAAGTATATAGGCAATGGAGTCCATATTGCCCTAGAAGAAAGTAAGGGGATGGGAATGGCAGAGAGACAAAATAGAGAGCAGACTGGGGGAAGGGGTAATCAGAATGCATACTACATCAGGGTTGGGGGAAGGGAAGGGATGGGGAGAAAATTTGTAACTCAGAATCTTATGGAAATGAATGTTTAAAACCATAATTTTTTTTTTAAAGAAGTAGAATCAACAAAGTGTTGTTTAGAAGAAACAGTTAAAATAAGGAGTTAGGGCTAATTATTTAAAAAAGAAGCTGAGTATAATGGAGGTGGCAAACAATCTCAAATAATGTCACAACAAAGACAGGCTTCAAAAAAATGGAAAAAATGAATTTTGCTTTTCACTGAAAGGTACCATAGAAAATGCATTGATACTAATACTTAAATTGTGTATATTGCATGATCTAGCATCTAATTACCTGAATGAATGAAAAGTCAACCCAAGAATCTTGTTCATAATAAAGTCTAACTTTATACCTTCAGTGTGATAAGCATTTTTCCTTTTTGCTTTATTTCTTTATTTTATTTTATTTTTTTGCTTTAATTTGCTACTTTTTTAAATAGTCTTTTCTTTTGGACTAGTTGGGTCTTCTTGTTGACTATTAAAGGCAAATGCATTATTGGAAGCTCTTGAGCCATGATTGTGAGTGGAAGTAGAGCTATTGACACAAAGTATTTTGCATTTCAAATAACCTTGTCAAGGAGCCCTATGTAGTGATCTGGTGGTTCTCTGAAGTAGAACATTAATAGAAATAAATGTTTTAAAAGTTATAAGATGTTTTTGCAGAGGCACATTTCAATATTTTCAATTTAGATCTTTTTTTTAACTTCAAGGCCAAATATATTCAGTTATGTGAATATATGAATATGTAAGTATATTTTATTCATACATACCACATATATGTTCACATATGCCCGTACTAGTGGGAGAGGGGAATAGGGTGCTGTGGGGATGTGGAAATTGGTAGTACCTAAGAAGGCAGTACATCATATGGTTTTAAGTAATTTCATATTTCCCCAATCAACGCAATCTAATCAAAGAAATATGTGTTATATACGACGTTAGGTATCATGGATGCAATGAATGTCAAACAGTTCTTAATTTCAAAAGCTTTATGTTCTATAACTTATAAACAGGTAATTATAACAATGATAATTTGAGAAAGGAGAAAACACTAATAAGTAGGGGAATCAGGAAAGATGATATGTGAGCTGAGTCTTAAAGAAATCTTCCATTTGTTAAGGTGGAAGTTAGGACAAAGTTTATTTTAGTCATGGGGAAAAATCTGTCCAAAGGTATGGAAGTGGGAAGTAGAATGTAAAATTTAGCGACCAACAAATGGGACATTTTTACTGGAGAAAAAATCATGTATATAGGAAGGTCAGATATAGAATTTCAGAGGTGTAAATGTCAAATTTTGGTTCCTCATAGTGGAAATGGAAAGCAGTTGCAAGTTCTTGAGCATAGTCGAATCTGACTTTTATGCAAATTTTTGTGGAGGATGGCTTTGAAAGAAGATAATTAAAAGTCTAATTATTAGGGTACTAAAATTGTACAGACTAGAAATAAAAAGAATCTTAATGAGAGTTGTGTTATATAATTGTTCTATAAAGGGATATATATATGTATGCGTGTATATATGCATATGTGTGTATACATATATATGTATATATACATACACACATAAATATAAGTATAGGTATATAAAAGGTTAACTTATATAATTGGCAAGAAGGGTGGCAACCTGAGAAATTTTGTGGAGACAGAATTGACAGGATTAGGCAAATGGTTATGCAGAAATAAGAGAGAGGAACAAGTCAAGGATTCATGTGTTAATTCATGGAGGATTTATTTAGCACCTCTTATGTTCTAGGTACAATAAGAATATGGTCAAAACAAAAGCAATTATCCTAGTCTTCAATTAATTTCCATTCTTTTGTGGGAAAATAAAATACCCCTACATAGCAAATTAGCATTTATAAAGCATTTTAAAATTTGTGCAGTACTTTATAAATATAATTTTTGTCTTCACAACAACGATGAAAATAGGTGATATGATTATGTCCATTTTGCAGATCAGTAATCTGAGGTCAACAGAGGGTTAGGGGATTTGCTCTGTAGTCCAGTGTCTGATGTAGCATTTGAAGTAAATGACTCAAGGAAATATGTAAAAATATTTTGTATAAGTAAAAATGAAACATTTACAAAATGATTTCTGGGAGGAGGATACTACATTTGGGGAGTTCAGTATAGCCTTTGTGTACAAGGCTTTATTTGAGTAACAAGAGTAGGGATACAGCTAAGTGGCACAGTGTATAGAGTGTGCCAGGCCTGAAGTCAGGAAGACTCATCTTCCTGAATTCAAATCTGGCCTTAGACAGCTGCATGTTCTTGTGTAAATCACTTAAATCCATTTGCTTCAGTTCCTCATATGTAAAATGAGCTGGAGAAAGAAAGGGTAAACTGCTCTAGAATCTTTGCCAAGAAAACACCAAATGGGCTCATATAATTTGGAGACTTCTGAAATGACTGAACAAACAGTCTTGTGGAGATACTTGTAGGAAGACAGGGATTCTATAAAATTTGAGGAAAATAAATTCCAGGCAAAATGGGGGTGGAAGGGAGGACAACCCATATGGAACAGCAAGCAGACAAGTCTGATGACATATGGTCCATGAATGGAAATAATATGCAGTAAGCTTAGAAATTTAAGCTGAAGACAGATTTGGGCAGCTAAATGGTGCAGTAGATAAAGCTTTGGATCTAAAGTCAGGAAGGCACATATTCCTGAGTTCAAATCTGTCCTCAGATACTAGCTGTGGATGCTAGGCAAGTCACTTAACCTTGTTTGCCTCAGTTTCCTTATCTCAGGAGAAGAAAATGGCAAATTGTTCCAGTTTTTTTTTTTGTTTTTTTTTGTTTTTTTTTTTTTGCTAGGAAAACCCCAAAAACCAAATGGGGTAATTAAGAGTCAGGCTAAAAAAGATGGAAAAATCATAATATAGTTGAAGTTTTTAAACGCACTGAATGAAGGCATTTGTATTGTACTCTAGAAATACAAGGGACCTCTTGGAACTTCTTGAACTTGGCAATGACATAGCCAGACCTGTGCTTTAGGAATACCATTTAGTTGCTATACAGAGGATGGAATGGTGGTGTTTGGAACCTGAGAAAGTAGGAAATGAAAGTATGTAATAGAATAAGAAAATTTTCTAGGCAAAAGCATTTGACAAGGGAAGCTCCATTTCAGACATGAATTCAAGATGTTTACAGTATTTAAACATGTGTGCAGATGTCCATCAAGATCTGGGGTATGGGACTGAATGTTGAGGGGATGAGAAGGGAGATTTTTCAGTCTGGTCCTATGAGAACTGAAGAGACTGAAGCTACATAAATACATTTGGGGTATGTATACATCAATAAAAAACCATTTATTGAACACATACTATGTTCGAGGCACTGTACAAAGTGATGAGGATATAAAGCAAAGGAAAACATGACCTTGACCACAAGGAAGAGGTTTTCTAATGGGGCAAACAATAAGCAAGGATGTACATATAATATTGGCAAATGGGAGGTAATCACAGAGGGTTGTTATTAGCCATCAGTAGAGTATCAAGATGATGAAATAGCCCATGGGAAATCATGGAATCACATATTGTCTGTTTTCCAGATACATTGCTTAGATTTTAACCTTTTATTGTCCAAATCATTTCCTTTGTCTTCTGTTTGTTGTTTTTTTACTCTTCCTTTATTAGTAAGAGATACTAATATGGTTTGGGGCTGTTTCCTAATATTCTTCCTCATCTCTTCCTTACCTGACTTCCCTACATTCCAGATTTCTGACCTACCTGCATGTAAACTGTGTATCAGCTCTTCCCTCCTTTATGCAATCTCTCTGAACTCCAGCTCTGACCACTTGACACATAGTATCTTCTTCAAACTCCTTACTCAGCCTGAAAGTGGATTTCACCTTCCCTAAAGTATTCTTTCCTCTTTTTTACAAGGCAGAGCATGAGAGGTTAGTATAATAGATGGGCCTCTCCAGGAAAAAAGGCAAACCACAAAATATAGCCAAAAAGATATGAAGAAGAGCATGCATTTTTTAAAATTTATTTATTAACTTTAAACATTCATTTTCACAAAATTTTGGGTTGAAATTTTCTACCCATTTGCCCCCTCCCCCCACCCCAAAACACTGAGCATTCCAATTGCCCCTATCACCAATTTGGCCTCTCTTCTATCATCCCTCCCTTCCCTTGTAGGGCCAGATAATTTTCTATACACCATTACCTGTCTTTCTTATTCCCTAGGAGCAAGAACAATACTCGACAGCTGTTCCTAAAACTTTGAGTTCCATCTTCTCTTCATCCCTCCCTCCCCACCCATTCCCTTTGGGAAGGCAAGCAATTCAATATAGGCCATATCTGTGTAGTTTTGCAAATGACTTCCATAATAGTCGTGTTGTGTAAGACAAATTATGTTTCCCTCCATCCTATCCTGCCCCACATTGCTTCTGTTCTCTCTTTTGATCCTGTCCCTCCCCGAGTGTTGACTTCAAATTGTTCCCTCCTCCCATTGCCATCCCTTCTATCATCCCCCCCACCCTGCTGATCCCCTTCTCCCTCACTTTTCTGTATTGTAAGATAAGTTTTCATACCAAAATAAGTGTGCATTTTATTCCTTCCTTTAGTTGAATGTGATGAGAGTAAGCTTCATGTTTTTCTCTCACCTCCCCTCTTTTTCCCTCCTCTAAAAAGTCTCCTGCTTGCCTCTTTTATGAGAGATAATTTGCCCCATTCCATTTCTCCTTTTCTCCTCCCAATATATTTCTCTCTCACCACTTAATTTCATTTTTTAAGATATGATCTCATCCTATTCAATTCACTCTGTGCTCTCTATCTGTGTGTGTGTGTGTAATCCCACCAGATACTGAAAAGTTGCAAGAGTTACAAATATTGTCTTTCCATGTAGGAATGTAAACAGTTCAACTTTAGTGAGTCTCTTATGACATCTCTTTGCTGTTTACCTTTTTATGCTTCTCTTCATTCTTGTGTTTGAAAGTCAAATATTCTTTTCAGCTCTGGCCTTTTCATCAAGAATACTTGAAAGTCCTCTATATCATTGAAAGACCAGTTTTTCCCCTGAAGTATTATACTCAGTTTTGCTGGGTAGGTGATTCTTCGTTTTAGTCCTAGTTACTTTGACTTCTGTAATATCCTAGTCCATGCCCTTCGATCCCTTATTGTAGAAGCTACTAGATCTTGTGTTATCCTGATTGTATTTCCACAACACTGGAATTGTTTCTTTCTAGCTGCTTGCAATATATTCTCCTTGACCTGGGAACTCTGGAATTTGGCCACAATGTTCCTAGCAGCTTTTCTTTTTGGATCTCTTTCAGGTGGTGATCGGTGGATTCTTTCAATATTTACTTTGCCCTCTGGTTCTAGAGTATGAGAGCAGTTTTCCTTGATAATTTCATGAAAGATGATGTCTAGGCTCTTTTCTTTGATCATGGCTTTCAGGTAGTCCCATAATTTTTAAATTGTCTCTCCTGGATCTATTTTCCAGATCAGTTGTTTTTCCAATGAGATATTTCACATTCTCTTCCATTTTTTCATCCTTTTGGTTTTCTTTTGTGATTTCTTGGTTTCTCATAAAGTCATTAGCCTCCATCTGTTTCATTCCAATTTTGAAAGAACTCTTTCCTTCAATGAGCTTTTGAACCTCCTTTTCCACTTGGCTAATTCTGCTTTTGAAAGCATTCTTCTCCTCATTGGCTCTTTGAACCTCTTTTGCCAATGGAGTTAGCCTATTTTTCAAGGTGTTATTTTCTTCAGCATTTTTGAGGTCTCCTTTAGAAAAGTGTTGACCTGCTTTTCTTGCATCTCTCTCATTGCTCTTCCCAGTTTCTCTGCCACCTGTCTAACTTGATTTTCAAAATCCTTTTTGAATTCTTCCATGGCTTGAGCCCATTGAATATTTATTTTGGATGTTTGGGCTACAGAAGCCTTGACTTCTATGTCTTTTCCTGATGGAAGGTATTGTTTCTCCTCTTCTGAAAGAATGGGAGGAGATATCTGTTCACCAAGAAAGCCACTTTCTATGGTCTTATTTTTTTTTCCCTTTCCTGGGCATTTTTCCAGCCAGTTACTTGACTTCTGAGTTTCCTCTCCACACCCACCTGGTCTCCAGATCCATCCAGCTAGTGCTTGGGAGCTGAGATTCAAATGCTGCTTCCCAGCCTCAGGGCTTTCAGCCAGGGTGGGGCTGCTATTCAGTGTGAGATTAAATTCAAGTGCTCAGGTGTGGGCAGGGCCACCACGAGGGGCTCAGTTTCCTTAGGGGAGTTATGTGGAGCTCTTCAGCAATGGATCCAAGCCCCTTTCTGCTTTGGGAGCTCCTGTCCACTGCTGCCTCCACTGCTGCCTCCCGAGGGGGCCTGAGTTATGGGGACACCCCACTCCCCTCTCTGCAAGCAGAAAAGACCCTCTCACTGATATTTGGCACCTGTGGGTGGAAGGACCTTTCAGCTGCTGGAGATTCTGTCCCTGAAGCCTGCTTGGATCTGTTCCCCTCGGTGCCATGGCCAAGGCAGGGCTGGGCTCTGCTCCAGGTCCAATGCACCACAGACCTTTCATGTCAGTTTTTCAGGTCACTCTGGAACAGAAATCTCCTCCCCTCTGTTGTTCTGTGGCTTCTGCTGCTCCAGAATTTGTGGGGAGTTTCTCTTTACAGGTGTTTTATGGGCTATGGTTTAGGAGCTAGCATAGGTTTATCTTTCTATTCAGCCATCTTGGCTCCTCCCCACAAGACCATGCATTTTTAAATAAGTATGCCAATTTTCACCAAAGAAACTTCTTTGAATTCTATAAATGGCCATCTGAGATCATCTTGCAAAAACTCAGAGCAAGTAGGAAAGCAATCCACCTTTTTACCCCTTACGAAGACATGTAGCAAGCAAGATACAGACTCTATGAATTATTTAGGTTGTATAAATAATGTCAATCTTGCCTGGGAAACATGAAAAACTAGATTTTGTAGATTTGGACAGCTGCAGTGCTTAGTAGATCTTCTGGCACGGGGTAAGGCTGAACAAGTTGCATAATGCTCATATGATTTTCTCTTTATTAGATAAAGACATTAGAATTTACAGTTGGGGAGGGACTTCTTAGAATATAAAAGATCAAGAAGTAGAAATGTCCAAATTCGAAGGCAAAATGGATGGGAAAGTTTAGTGATTATGAAACTGAATAATTTGAGAAATGAAAGTATTTTGAGAACAAAAGGGAGTTTGGCCAAAACCAAGAAAGTATTTTTTATTGGGAGATTGGAGTAAAACTAAGTCCAGACTTCAGAAATCAAGTTAAATATCCACCTATCATTCATTAAAAATATACTGGGTCAAAGGAACTATGCCAACCACTAGAGAAGCAAAGTCAAAATATAAAACAGCCTGTACTCTCAAGAAATGTATGCTTAATAAGAGTTAATAAGTTGTAAACAGATAAAGATAGATAGATAGATAGATAGATAGATAGATAGATAGATAGATAGATAGATAGAAATAGACATGTGTGTACATGTGTTCACTCAACCTGTGCCAGGAACTGGGAGTAACAATACAAAAAATAAAGACAGTCTGCCTGATGGGGAAGACAAAACAGAAAGGAAATTTGAAAAGCTAGGATAGAGGGAAGAATTACTCAAGATGGGGGCATAGTAGACAGCCAAAGAAGTACAAAAAATTCAGCCCAGTAGAGAGTAAGTAGATGCTTGACATGTCTACCCTACCCTGTCTCTTTAGATGCAAGGGTTTGTGGCTCCACTCTCTAATAAAAAGGTCTGAAAGAACTGATAAAGAATGAGTAACAAGGCTGATCAGATCTTTCAAATGATGACGTTTCCCAATGATTTTACTCAAAGTATAGTGAAGAAGCCAAAGAAGTTTAGATCGAGTGATGTTATCCATCTATCCATCCACCCCTCCATCCATCTATCCATCTATCCATCTATCTATCTATCTACCTATCTTTCTCTAAGTGTAGATTTAGATTTAGATCAGTATATATGTATGCATGCATATGTACAATAGGAGTGAGAAATTTCACCACAAGATGCTCTACTTGTTTACTCCACCATCATCAAACACACATCCATAATACAGATATATAAACATATATACATAGTGCATTCACAGGTATATATTATAGTATATAATATAATGTAAACAGAGAATAAAAAGTAACTCCAAGGATTAGTAACTGTGGAAGAAATTATTTCTATAGGAAGGGGCACTTCAGTTAAACCTTGAAAGAAGCCAAGGATTCCCAATTTGGAGGTAAGTAGGGAATTAATTCTAAACTTGGTAACAGACTGAGGTAAAGGCATCAAGATGGGATATGGAACATTCCATATGGAGAAGAGAAAGTAAGGCACTTAAAAGATGGATTGTTGAGTGTGTAAGGTAAAGTAAGATGCACTACATATGCAAAAATAAGTTTTAGTCTGATTTGGAAGTTTTTCTAAAATCTCAAAACATGAGTCAGAGGAGGTATTTATCTAGTCAAGTCTATCTGTAATTTGTCATATTTAGCATTCTGATTAGATGAGATTTTAGGCTAAGCATATCAAAACCAAGCCACACTGCTAAAATTTCTACTATCAGTTGGAGGGAATAGATTACTTTCTCTGTTGTCATTAATTTCCATAGTAACTGTGGACCTTACACAACAGTGTACACTTAGGAATAGATAAAGTGACCTAATAGGTCACTTTCTGTCACAATTTCTATAATTCTTCAGAATTATAGGCTACAGGGAGAATTAAATGAAAAGAATTCAAAACATAAAAGAGACAAAAATCAAAGCAGTACATCAGCCTCAGATATTTTTCAGAATATATTAAATATTACTATTCATATTTTCATGTTCTCATGAGGACTGTCAGCCCTGTGCAAAGTGGCATTAAGTGAAGCAATTTTGATACTGCTTGCAGTCAACTAAGAAACCATGCAAATGTAACTATTCCTTGGGGAAATCTACTGTGGATTTTCAGGTCTTCCCCTGACGTTGATTCGAGAAGCCCAAAATATCATCACTTCCTAGCAAAAATGTGCTTCTGTGTTATATATTTGTCTTCTTCTCCCACTCCAAACTTCACACCTCATTTCACACTATCCTGTATGCTTGGAACTTCTTTCTGATAAATGTGCACTGTTCTCCTTATATCTCTGGCTTTCTGTGTGTGTATATGTGTGTTAATAAACATTCTTTTTGCAAGCCCATCTGTTCAGTGGGCAAGCCCACCTGCTTCAGTTGCTCCTTTGTCTTTTTGGAACAGTCTGTAAAGTTGTTGCTACATGTTTTTGGATCAGCTCTCTCTTGTTAAGTAGCTAAATCAGGGAAATAAAGACTGTAATGTGCTGACCCATTTACAGTTTCTTCATGGCTCCAAATAAAATTATAGCTCTCTCTAAGGGCAGTAAATAGCAGGTGAATTCTAATCAAAAGTCTGATAAGAATATCTGTATGTGTATAGGTACATATATGTATAGGCATGGAGATGTATATTTTGTGAAAGATAGAAACAGAGACAGAAAGAGCACAGAAAATCATTTTCAGGAAGTTGCCAAGTGAAAAATCTGAGCTGTTTCAGAATCGATAGAAATATATAAAGAGCTAATAGTGTTGGGCATATTTTCAAGAATTTCTTTAAAAGTTTAGGTTAAAAAGAACTGAAGGAGGATCAGAGACAAACAAAGACAAGCCAGACTGTTTTTATAATAAATGTGTTGAATCTAGTACATATTTTGAAAAAAAGAAACAAGGTTTATGTAATGGGATTCATAATCTCATGTGTAACACTTTTCTTTGTTCTTTTTATAAGGAAATATTCATATTTATGGGACTTTGTCAATTATAGAATAACAGTTTCTAATTAAACATAAAATAAATAGCAAAGATCATAGATGATTTGAAAAATGCAAAACTAATCATTTAGGAGCATTAATCTAAAAAAGTATTTGGTATTATTACAACTTACAAATTACAACTTTTATTGTTCTATGCTAGATATTTTTGATTGCCTATACCTTTGCTGAAATCCAACATGATGTAATGTTGTAATGACTGGATTTGCTATTTTATTTTACTATTAGTCTTAATAATGGAAAAAATAAGAATGTAAACTTTTTCTTACTTCTTAAGCTTTGAATATATGGAGATTTTATACAAAGTTGTAAAATGTTCTAGTAATTCCTCACTAGAAGAGAAGTTCCTTAAAAAAACAAAAAAATCCACAACATCAGCTCTGGTTGAAAAATGTCCCTCTAAAAAACAGTTATATCTTAACAATGACTTTGCAACTGATTACAGGTTAGGCATTTCTTTTAAAGGTGATGATTTAGGCTGTGCTGTTGTTTCCACTGATTATAGAGTAGAAGCTTCCCTTTCATCTTGAATCTCTATTGGACCATTGTCTAGAATTTGAGATTTCACTCTATGTTGCCACAATATTAGCTTCTCCATGATGATGATGAGAGAAAAGAAAAGCAAATGACTTTCTCATTAATTTGAAACTGTCTTTCAAATAGCATATCTACAAATGAGAACCAAAATGTACATGCTTTCAATAGATTTTGAAATTATGAAAATATGTATCAAATTATGAGGCAATTTCAACATTAGTGTAGTATAGTATCATGAATCAAAATTATAGATTTTTGTTTGTTTTATTTTGTTCTGGTGTTTATTTTGAGAAAGTAAAGCTAGAATTTTCTCTGTGCCAGTTAGATTTACCAAAAGAAATTATTTTTATTAATATTTTCTTTACAAAATTTTTTTAACATTTTTATCTTTTTTAACTTTTTATCTTTTTCTTCTAATTTTGATATTTATGTGTATATAAAAGTAATACTTATAGCCATCATTTCATCATCTTTTAATTTTTAAAAACCACAATTTACTTTCTTTGCCAAGTTCAGTTATTTGATAGAGGTGATAGTTAGTACTAAAATATCTTTTTAAAAACGAATCGCAGAAATCAGTTTATACTTTCAGCTACATTTAAAGAATATATGGTGGCTCTTTTTTTATTATGAAGAAAATCACTTCTCCTTTTTCAGTTCTGAGATAGCTAGCATTAAAAGAAATCATGTATTTAGCTCACCACATGATTCTGAAGGTTCTTCTGGTGAGAAGTACTTAGATAAAAACTGAAATAAAAATAAAACTTGACTCTTTTCCCACAGCCCAGTAATAGGAGAGTTCAAAAGAAAGGAGCACTTCTAACTGATAATAAACTGTGAAATGCATGGAAGGTTAGTGGGGAATGTCTTAGGGGATTTTAAAAAATGCAAGTACATAGAGCCTTTCAGATTTTAGTGAATAATTCAAAGCTAACCTGAATCAGCTGAGTCTGAAAGTCATTAACATCATATCAGCAATATGAAGTGACACTGGGGAGAGGGGAGAGGTTCATCAATCTCTAACCAGACAAAGATTTGAGACAAAAGCCTATCCTCATCAAATGATTACTGGTTTTCCCAATGGTATGTTGCAGTCTGAAATATACATAGCTTTTCTATTTCCATGCATTTCCACTGACCAGTCTCAGTTCTTGGATTGTATCCCCTTCTCATGTATCCCTGTCTCCTTCAAGAGTTAACTTAGTTATATCTTCTACATGCATTTTTTTGATTCTCAGAACGGCTAATGTCTTACCTCTACAATAAACTTGCCATTGTTTGGAATGTATATATTTCTCCCCTAATGTAATGTCATCTCTTTGAAGGCAGGGAGATGCTTTTGTAAGTCTCAGCAACTAACACAGCATCTGACACTTATATGGTAAATGTTTCATGTAATGGAAATCATAAAAAAAATGCCAGGTTCTATTTTTAATATTGTAATGTTCAGTATCACCTCCATCAAGTAAACAAATATGATTTTAAAAAGTAAGTGAAATAAGGTTTTTTAAATTAAATGATGATGAAATAATGGCAATGTCTCTTTTACTTTTATATGTGCACAACTTAAAGAAGTTTGATAAATTCCTTATTGATTCTTATTGACTATATATCTTTGAATCAGTGCAATGAAGATTTGATATTTTGAGATATCTAAACCATCCTCAAGACTGGCCACTCTTTTGGAAGGCCTGATGACTTGATAGATTGTGAAAACAAAATTGTATCCTCTTGTCTTGTTAACTTTCCATCATACTTACAGATGACATAATATAAGTCTAGGACTTACCCTGAGGATGGAAGAAAGGCAACTCAATATTTTCCCCATGCAGTTTCCTATATAGCCAGGAGTACATGGCAGCTAAAATATACATCTTACTCAAGCAAGTCTGGGTTGAGGACTACTTTTTGTTTGTTTGTTCTTTCAGCATCCTAGGTAAAAAAGTATTAACTCAAAAGCAAACCTGTCCCAGTTCTGGAGAACAACTTTTGGATCAGAGTGATTCGTAAGTCCTATGGTTGGAGTGGATTACAAACATGGTGAAAAATCCCTGAGAATTATTATTTTTGGTTTTTTTTAGACTACACATGCACAATCATGTTAAACATATTTCCACATTAGCCATGTTGTAAAAGAAGAATCAGAACAAAAGGGAAGAACCACAAAACAGAAAAAAGTGAAAATAGCATGCTTTGATTTGCATTCAGACTCCATACATCTTTCTGTAGATGTGGATAGCATTTTCTGTCAAGAATATTTTAGAATCTCTTGGATAGTTTTGTTGCTGAGAAGAGCCAAGTCTATCATAGTTGACAATTGTACAATATTACCATTACTGTGTACAATGTTCTCCTGCTTCTCTTCCCTTCACTCAACATCAGTTAATGTAAATCTGCCAGATTTTTCTGAAATCCATCTGCTCATAAATTTTTATAGCACCAAAGTCTTCCATTACATTCATATACTACAACTTGTTCAGTCATTCCCCAATGAGCATCCCCATAATTTCCAATTTTTTGCCACCACAAAAAGAGCTGCTACAAATATTCAGTACATGAGAGTCCTTTTCCATTTTTATGATCTCTCTAGGATATAGACTTAATAGTGTTGTTGGTGGATCAAAGGATATACTTAGTTTGGTTGCCTTTTGGGCATAGTCCCAAATTGTTGTCTAGAATGGCTGAATCAGTTCACAATTCTAACAACAGTGTAATAGTGTTCCAATTTTCCTGTGCCTTCTCCAACATTTATCATTTTCTTGTTTTATCATATTAGCCCGTGTCTGAACAACTCACAGCCCATGGGCTGATTATGGCCTTGGGTTAATTTCAGCATGCCAAAGAATTACAGGAAGCCCCTGAAAATGTAGAGGAAAACATTCTTTTATGTAAAGGGAATCACCTGTGCTAGAAGTGACCCGAGGACCATCATGGGCTGGTATACTGCTGGCTATAGAGGCATGAATAAGCCAATCAGATAGGTATGAGGTGGTACCTCAGATTAGTTTTAATTTTCATTTCTCTACAAAGAGCAGAGCACAGATCACACCCCCTTGGTAGAACTGAAAACTTACAGGTCCCTAGAAGTATCTCTGTCAACAGCTACACAATACCACTGAAACTTGAGACAGCTTGCCTTTCACTCTGGAAGCAGAGACATATTTTAACAAAGTGATAAAAGTCAACTAACAGGATATGGAAATGAGTAAAAAAGGAGAGGAGAGGGGAAAAAAAGAACAAACCTCTGACTATAGAAAAGTACTATGGTGACAACAAAGATCAAAATGCAGACTCAGAAGACAACAAAGTTAAAGTTCCTTCTTCCAAAACCTCCAAGAAAAAAAATATTAATTGCTCACAGGCCATGGAAGAGCTCAAAAAGGATTTTGAAAATCAAGTAAGAGAGGAAGAGGAAGAGAAATAATAGTGATGCAAGAAGCTCATGAAAAACAACTCAACAGCTTGGTAAAGGAGACCAAAAAATACTGAATAAAGTAACGTCTTAAAAAAAAATAGACTAGACCAAATGATAAAATAATTCAAAAAAGTTACTGAGAAGAATAATGCCATAAAAATTTGAATTTTCAAAGTGTAAAAGAAGGTCCAAAAATTCACTGAAGAAAATAATTCCTGAAAAATTAGAATGGAGCAAATGTAACTTAATATCTTTTTGAGAAATCAAGAAAGAATAAAACAAAACCAAAAGAATCAAAAAATAGAAGACAAAGTGAAACATATCATTGCAGGAACAACTGGCCTGGAAAATAGATCTGGAAAAGATAATTTAAAAATTATTGGACTACCTGAAAGTCACAATCAAAAGAAGAATTCAGATGTCATCTTTCATGAAATTATTAAGGAAAACTTCCCTGATATTCTAGTACCAGAAGGTACAATAGAAATTGAAGAATCCATTGATCACCTCTGAAAGAGATCCCCAAAATGAAAACTTCCAAGAATGTTATATCCAGTTTTCAGAGTTTCCAGGTCAAGCACCAGAAAGAAACGATTGAAGTATTATGGAGCTAGTCAGAATACCACAGGATTTATCAAAGGATTAGAGGATTAAGAATATGATATTCCAAAGGGCAAAAGTGCTTGGATTACCACCAAAATCACCTACACAGCAAACTGAGTATAATCCATGAGGGGGGAAATGGACATTTAATGAGATAGTGGACTCATTCATGATGAAAAAACCAGAGCTCAATGGAAAATTTGACTTTCAGAAACAAGGCTCCAGAGAATCATAGAAAGGTAATGAAGGAATAGAAATCATAAGGGATTCTATATGGTTTACCTGTTTATATGCATACATGAGAAAATGATATTTGTAACTCATAAGACCTTTATCATTATTAGAGTACCTAAAAGGAGTATAAATATCTATAAAGAGGGCATAGGTGTGAGTTGAATATGAAGAGAAGATATCCAAAAGATAAAATTAATTGTTGAGAGAGGAATGTACTAGGAGAAATAGAAAGGGAGAGGTATAAAAGTCTTCCCTTCTTCTGAATAAAAAAAAAACACTAAATATAGAAAATCACTTAAAAATGGGTAACTATATGAGTATGAAAGGAATGACATGGTCCCCCAAACTGTCTTATTACTCTTGGTAACTATATAATTTTACCTGTGAGAGAAAATATGATACATAAAACACTGTAAAGAAATATACTGTATGGGTATGTATGTATGTATGTATGTGTGTATGTATGTATGTGGAGAGGTGTGTACACACGTGTGTATGTATATACATTCATGCATGTGCATATGTACATGTATATATGAAGAATGCTAGAAAATATTTGATTAATCTTAATATTATTGCTAAAGTAATGACGGTGAAAAATGTTCAGACATTCCATATGCAAATAAATATATTACTTAAAAGGACAAAAGAGATACAGGGCAAATTTGTGCCATGGAAAGTTTAAAATGACATCACTTTTGCCAGACAATCAAGAAAAGATTAAGGAAAGAATTTCATCTCAATTGGACCTATATTCTATGATTAATGAGAATATCACCAAGTGGTGCTCCTTTAGTTTATACTCAAATTATCTATCATTTGCAGTGAGGAGATTACCTTCAGCCTATTTCACTTTAGGGACCTTCAAATTTTTCACAAATCTTCTTTCCTTGACTCAAAATTTCCAACTACAACTTCTGCATATTGTTCTTTATTCTGTCCTCTGTGCTCCTAAAAGACCAAACCTCATCTGTATTCCACTTGATAACTATTTAAATGCCTGGAGATAGTTTTCATGTTTATTCTCAAGTCTTCTCCATGGTAAATCTTCTAGTTCTTTCAATTCAATGCTAAATGGATAATCACCAACCTCCTCAATATAAGGGTAATTTGCATATGCTCTTATATGTACATGTTCTTCCTAAAGGATGTAGCCTAGGATCAAGCCCAATACTGCTGCTACTACCACTATCACCATGACTGCTACCACTAACAGCAATAAAATAATATTAACTTACATTTATGTAGTTTACAAAATTCTTTATATATTGTCATTATTTCAAGTATTTCAAAATGTGATCTGACCAGGATAGTGCATGCAGTTTAATTCTTCTGAGGTCCTAAGTCATTCTGGGCATTGAGTCATTTTTAATTCAGTATTAACATTGTTCAGCTGTTGTCATGTCAGTGATGCTTTTTGAGCCTTCACTCTACTACTCAAATCTTTTAAATAACCACAGAATTATAGTTGCTCTAAATTAGGAAGGATCTCATATGCCATTTGGGGGTGAAAACACAATGGTTTATAAAGAACGGATACATGATAGAATCATCTCAATTACCTTCTCAGTTATCCTTTAGTTTTCAATTATCCCAAACTTTCCTTGCTATAAGCTTGGTTATTAAATTCTAAATTAAGTAAAAATAAATAAATCTTGATGTAAAAATACAATTTTTATTAGGAAAAAATGTCACATAAGGCAGGTAACAGTAGAAGTTTGTGAAAATTAGTTTCTCTGATAAATGACACTTTTGACAGTCAAAGTCAAGCGCATATTTTTTAAAGAAGTATATGTATATATATATATATATATATGTGTGTGTGTATGTATACTTCCTTATATATAAAATATAATATATATGTATTTCCTTACATACGATTTATGAACACTGGACTTTTCTGTAATCAGACGAGGTTTTTTTCTTGCATAGGAAGTATTTGGGGCCCCAACAACATAGCTTTGGAACCTGATGATGATGATGGAAAAGGTTAAAGGTATGGAAAATAAGGAATGAGATGAATATTAAGAGAAGTAGGGGAATGTTCCCAATTCAGAGATGCTGTGCATTCACAGTCTTCCTCTCTTTCTGCCTGGAAAGAATTGACAACACTAGACTTTTATCTTTTGGGTTTTTTTAAAAAATCCTTTTTGGACCTTCAGGTGAAAATCTACTTTGCACATACTTCTTGGTATGAAAGGGGGGCAGATAGACTAAATGAGTAAATTTGAAAGTAGCTGGGGAAAAGAAGGGGAGTGTGCTGCCTTGATGAAGAATCAGTTTTAGGTATAGTTTACCTACAGAGTCCAGTGCTGTGCTCCCTTAAGAGACAGATTAGAAAAATATCTTTGAATTTCCACAACAGACTTGACACTTTCTCAGAAATTCTGCCTTGAGTAAAAAGTATTACAATTAATGTATTACAAGCAATCAAAGAGAAATTGTCAATAGTATTACAACAAGGAAGAATAATGGAATAGTGCCAAGAGCTGTAATCTGATTGGGTAATCCACACAAACTCTAGATGATGGGATATAACCTAAGCTATTTCCCTAAAACAGTAAGGGTAAAAAGGGGGGTCACAGTAGCTGCCATAGTACCTGACAGAAGCCCCAAAGCAGGACTATTTAGCTCTGACATTGGTGTATGGCACTATCCCAGGTACTTTCCAAAATATCTCCAGATGTCAGATGGAAAAATCTTTAATTTCATTTTCTGAAAATTGTCCACAAGTTTATCTTCCTGCCAAAGCAAAATTTGTACATTAAATGCAAAAATATTAAAAGTATACACACATAAAAGAAATGGCTTCATTTCCTCATGAATTTAGAAATTTATTTCATTAACAGTCTAATCAAATCTTTGATTTATTTCAATTTCTGAGAAATTATCAAAAAAAGATTGTTAAAAATGGTCCCATTTAATGTGTCTAGTATTCCAATATACAAGTTTTTTTAGTTTCTTCATTTTTATTTTTTATGTTTTTTAAATTCTACACAAATACTAAAACTTAAATACATAACAAAATAAAGAGAAACAAATATAGATATTAAACAAATATAAAATATGAAAAGAAAAAATATGCATTGCAGAACATAGGAGAGAATTCAAAACATATAGCCATAATTTATTTCAAGAAAACCAAAACATGAAGTACTGTGCTAAGTTGAAAATTGTTCATCTTTTCTTCCTTGTAGATTTTCTTTTGTTCTCTACTGTTCACATTCTACTTTGTCCATTTTTACCCTGTTCTCCCCCATACTCACAATCCCAAGGGTACAATTGAGCATCGATATGTTTATATATACTTATTGATATATGCATTCATGTGTACATTCAGATATCTACAAATATCTACGCATAGCTACACATACATACATATATAAACATATACCTTTTCTAAGAGATTCTGCTCCTAATCTTGCTTTTATGTTTGTGTATATCTCTTTTTTTCCCCTATTTTTCCTTACTTTCCTACTTTACTTCTACCTTCCACCTTGCCCTCCTATTACTCATCTGCCTCCACTACAGTAATCCCTCCCTTAACCTCTCATTCCCCTAAATCTAGACACCTTTTTATACATCCCTTTGACCTATTACTTCACCCTCCCCTCTAAAGATCTCTCCTTTCACCCTTTCTCTCTTTCTATCCCCTTAGAGTTTTATTTCTTTTTTTAAATTAAGAAGACTTTTATACTCTTCTAGCTGCATATGTATTTTACTTCTTAAACCCATTTCGATGAAATTAAATTTCCAGAACAGTCTCCTTTTCCCCATCTAATTACTCTCTACTGGTTCTTCCTCTTGTACCTCATTGTACAGTTAATTACTCTTTTATCTACTCTTGAACAGTTTTACTTTTTACAGTCATATCATACTCAGGTCTCTCATAATATTTCTTATAGGCTACCTAATTACTAACAACCATCTTAGACGTAAGTTTTACATTTTCCGTATATCAAAGGTAAATACTCTGTTCTTACTGAGTCCGTTGTAATTGGTCATTGGTATGTACCTTATATTTCTTTTGATTCTTGTATGTCAAATCTATTGAATTCAGTTTGTTGTTGTTTTTCGCAGAGTCCCAAAAATCTGGCAGTTGATCAAACGTCTATTTTTTCCCCTTCAAAATTATGCTTATCTTTCCTGGGTATAATAATTCTGACCAGAGATCCATTTCTTTTGGTCATTGATATATACTGTTCCAAGCCCCATAATCATTTAGTGTTGCCAACACTAGGCCTTGTGTGATTCTAATTGTGGTACCATCATATGTAAAGTATTTTTTTTCGTGTTGCTTGGAACATTTTGTCCTTGATTTAGGGGTCTTGGAATTTACCTATAATACTTCTATGACTTTACCTTGTAGGATTTCTTTTAGGTGTTGATGAATGGATTTTTTCTATTTCTACCTCCCCTTGTTCTAATGCTTCAGGACAATTTTTTAAAAATTATTTCATGTATTATTGTATCAAGATTCTTACTTTGATGACAACTTTCAGTTAGTGTGATTATTTTTATGGTTTTACTTCTTGATTTATTCTCCAGCTCCATTGTTTTTTTTTTCTTCTATGAAATATTTCACATTTTCTTCTATTTTTTCATTCAATACACACGTGTATGTATATATGTATTGGTGTGTATGTATATCTATATATCTATATCTATATGTGTATATATATCTATATGTATATAGATATAGATATATATCTTCTCTTATAACTTCCCTGGCTTCTCATTGCTCAGTCCTGCTTTTCCAGGAGTCATTTTCTTCCTTAAGATTCTGGATCTCCTTTCCTAATTGGTTGACTTTTGTGTCATAATCTTTTTTTCCCTTCATGGTTGTTATGTTTTCCTTTTAAATTTTTCCTCATTCTCATTTGATTTTCCAAGTTATTATTAAGTTCTTCAATGAATTCTTTTTGGGCAGAGGACCATTTGTCATCATTCTTTGCTTAGAAGAGTGTTTCAGTTTTCTCCTCCAAAGATGAACCCCAGTCTTCTCTATTCTCATAGTAGCTCTCTATGGTTGGATTATTTCTCTGTGCCCATGAATTCTTTGGTAATAATTTAATTTTTATAAGCACTTCTAGTTCTGGAGTATGGAGGATGAAGGCTCTGGCATCTGATCCCCTTCAATTGTCCCCTCTGACTTTGAACTCAATCCAATACCTCTGCTCTCCTATAAGTGCCCACAGACAGTGGAGTCCCTGCCCCACTGCTTTTGCCCTTACATGGTATGTACTGTCTCCCTCCCCATCCCAGACTCACCCCTCTCCAGATCTCTGAATCATTGCACCTCTACACAGCACAGCTGGATCTAGCATGTCTTGTCAGCAGAGGTTCCCTAGATCTTCCCCAGGTCAGACATCCAACTCCCCTCACTGTCCTGGAGGACACAAGTTCCTGTGGCAGGGCTTAGGCAACCTTGAATCCCAGCTAACTTCAGGGCTTGCTATTAGATCCTTTAAGCAACTTGCCTCTTGTTTTTAAAGGGGATCTTAGCTCCTCACTGAGACTCCTCACTGGGAGAAAATCTTGTCCCAGGATTTTTCTTTAGGTTTTCTCCAATTGTTCCAAGAGGACACCTGTTATGCCACTATTCTCATATGTTTTCATGGCTCTGTGTTTGCAAAGAGTCAGTACTTTATCTTCTTATGTTGGAGACAGAAGAGAATGATATAGAGTTTCATTTGCTTTATTGTCTGACATAGCCAAAGCTAATGGCTATGTGGAAATCAGCATTTACAATGGGGAACATTGTACTTCAAACCTGAAAAATTCAATATAAGTCATAATATTGTAGAAGACAAACAAGATTTGAGAATATGGGGCCATAGAGAGGTTGGATCAATAAATTACTATTTCATAGATATTCTCTTCAACAACTATTTGCTTAACTGACATATCACAAAAGCCTTAAATGGTAGAGAGATACCATCAAGGGGAAAAATGGGTTAACCTGGAAGGAAGATTAAAGGACATTTAGAAGGGTCCACTGAAGACTTTCTGTAATCTTCTAAATTCTCTTGTGACAGAAGGGAATGAAGTCCTATATTGTTCTTTTCTCTCTCTAACATATGAATTATTTTTGTCATCCTTATGATGTAGCAGATGAGAACCTTAGAGATATAAATCAACTGACACTTGTAGATCCCTTTGTCATTCAGCAACAACACCAATAATCACATTGTATTGTCTTTGCTTGAAGAGAAATCAGGTCTTCCTCAATATATACTGCCTGACAGTTTTATCCGGAGTCATGAAACTTCATGAACTTTGGACTTTCTAAGGTTTTTATAAATTTTTAACAATAATTCTCTGTTTTTCTCTCTAAAAGTTCCTCATAACAGATTATCTTCAGACAAAATTTTATTCTGGGTTTACACATATGGTTTAGATAATCTGTAGAATCTAAGAGAAATAGGGAATGAAAGTAAATTTAATCTACATAGGATTTGTAATTCATTTATAAAGTTTCTGTTTAGATTTTGCTTTTATCTTTACAAAATGGTATTAAGACTTGTAACAAGAATTGATCCTTGTCCTATCTAAGAGCAACTATCAGACCTAAGAATGTAAAAGGGTAGAGAATGAGGTAAGTTATAAAAAGAGGAGTGACCCAGACCATAATATTAGAAGTCTGATATTAACTCAAGACACAGTAGGATATTATTGAAGATATATTAAGAGAAGGCTTATAATTATGAAGAGTTTATTAAAAGACTATTAAATATGTGCATATATACACATGTATCTATATGTACCTATATGTATATGTATGTATGTGTATGTATATGTATGTAAGAAAATTTTCTATAGTCATATGAATGATTCAGAGAAAAAGGAATGGGAGAATACTTACAAAAAAGTTAGTGTGCCACATTAGTTGGGTGGAAATGAAGGCTTCTATGAGAGTTGTGGTTTTGGAAAATTAAGAAGAGTGCATATTATTATAAGATGTCACATAATTAGAACTAATATGATGTAAATCGATTGGATACGAAAGGTGAAGATAAATAAGTTAAAATATCTTAAAAAGGGACACTACAAGAGTTATGCTACCTTTGAAAAAAATCGTGAATTTAGACACAAGATATCTCAGGGTAAACTCTGGTTTTGAGCATATTGTACTTTAGAAACTACCAATAAATTCTATAGCATATATAATAGATAAGGGTGAAAGATACACTGTACAAGTGGAAATCTTGCAATATGTGAGTTGGAAAAGATGAATGAAGAAGTGAATGAATGAATGAACAAATGAAGACAATATTTACTAATACTTGTTATTTTCAAAATGTTTTCAATGATAAGGACATAAATAACAATGCATCATATTCCATGCTGTCAAGAAGTCCATATTCTGATAGAGGAGAAAACATGTACAGGATTGTTTAACCACAAGGCAGAAGGAAAGCTTAGTCATCTTCTGAGCATAATGGCAGTATAAATAGTATAGTCCAATGATCCTGGTGACAAGTAATATAAATAGGCTGAATTGCAAATGGGGTTGATGTACAAGTAAATCTATTTAAGTGTTATCTTATTTGATTAAATCATTTCTATTTCTGATATTAAGCTCTTTAAAATGTAAAAGACTTGAGTGGCAAGAATTTTCTTTTCTGAGCCTTCAGAAGATGCATACTATAGTATACCCAGTGGGGATTATTTCTTGTTTACAAGGTTAGGTTATTGGCTAGGATGGATACTTAACAGGTTCTGCACTCAGGGTTGTCTGAGGTAACCATCTGCTCAAATGTCTGAGAAAATGCGTTTTCTACTATGGTGATAGTCTTTTCCAAGTTGCTCCTGTCACTTCCTAATATTAGCACATTTTGTACAATTTGTACCTTCCACAACATTCCTAGATAAGTGCTCACCTATCCTTTCCCTTTAAGTAATGTAGCATTCACCATTTCTAGAGAGCACATTCCACTTTTGGAAAACTGCAGCTATTTAGAAATTACATAGTGGTATACCAGAATAAGAAATGGATTTGGGGTTAGAAGATTTGCATTCAAATTCCAGATTAAATACCTGCTGGCTTCTTGAGCAAGCCATCATATCTCTCACTACTTTTTTCCCCATCTTTATAATGAGGAAATTGGACTACATGAACTCTCACATTCATGCTATCTCTAAATCTAATTATTCTTGAAAAGTCAAACAGCCCTCTATCATAGAGAGATTACTTGACTTGAAGTCAGAAGAGACCTGAATTTCTACTCCACTTCATACTAGGTCTGATCATAAGCAAACTGCCTTACCTCTTTGGTCCTCTGTTTCTTCATCTGTAAAATGGAGATAATGTAACCTGACCTCACCTGTCTTATGTATCTGTCATGAGTCTAAACTAAGAAAATTAATTTAAAACCTTTTGTAAACCTTAAAAACACTGTAATTTCATACCCGTTCCTCTACAACTTACATGACTGCACCTGGTTGTGCTTTCTTAACTAAAAAGAACAAGATTTCAATGTGACAGTCTATCAGATAGATATAATAACCCCTCCATCTTCTCTTCTCCAGGATAACCTCCTCTCCTATGCAGCCCTCCAATTCCTTTAGTTAGGTCTCAGATTACATCAGTCCATTTCCTCTCAATCTTCTTGTCACTATTCTCAGTGCTCATCAATGCTGTTGATCAAATGGGGTACCCAATGTGGTTAAACAAAATCATAATTCTAATGTACTCTAATAAGAGAAGAAAATAAAGGAACTATCCCTCACACATTCTAGTAAATATAGATTTATGTATCTTAAGACATTGTTAATTTTTTGGATGACATATCATACGATTAAGTAGTATTGAGTTTTCAGTCCACTAAAACCCCAAAATATTTTTACCACAATAACTGTTTAGTTATACCTTTAAGTATTTTCTTACTATATTTGTTTTTTGAGCCTTATTAAAAACAGATATATTTACTTATATATTTTTATATATAATATTTATTTGTATATTTATATATATGTAATATAATATATAGTAATATGTGATATATATTTCAAAATGCAAATGATAAAACAAATAAGAATGCACATATATATGTATGTGTGTGTGTATATATGTATATATACATATATGCACACCTCTATGAAGGTCTAAGTAGTTAGCATCAAACCATTATACAAGCCCATTAATTTTTTATCCCCAATATTGTTCTCCAGTAGCTTAACTACTTCTCTTCCATTTAAAATCTATGCATTTCAAAAGCACTTTGGCTGTGTCTACACCTTAATCTTTGACATTTTTAAAAAATAAAATCAGGTGAAAAATATGTCCTTGGATATTTCATTAAAAATACCCTACAAAATAACACTGATCCATTCATTAAACACTAGTACTTGTGCATTATTCAGTCAGTTCTGAATCCACCTAAGTATCAAAATTGTTCTATTTTGCTCAAAAGCACTGTCATGGAGAAATTCATCCACAGATTGCAAAAATTCCTATAAAATATGACTATAACATTTTAGGATCTGTGATTTTTTTGTCAAGGTGGCATCTATGAAAATTTCAACCATTATAATTCTAAAGAATCTAAAAGGAAATTAAGGTTAAATGACTTTCCAGGGGTGCTCAATGAGCTCCTGTGGTTCTCTGTTAACTTCGGTATCAAATAAAAAGTTCTCTTTTTAGCATTTAAAGTTCTCCACATATGATCACTTCCAGATTATTTCACTTTACACATAATCCAAGCATTGCATCATCTAGTCTCCTTGCAGTTTCTCAAACTTCAAAGCCAATCTCTTGTCTCTGTGCCTTTGTACTGTTGTCCCTTCATGAAGACTATAGTACATGAATGTGATCAAAAATAGAAATTCTGTTTAACTCTTCTGGCTTCAACTCCATCTTTATGCTACATTCTTGTATCAATAACTTAGTCCGGACAGCTGCATAAAGAAATGGCCCATGATGAAGTGAGAATCCACAATTAAAGGAGGAAAACCATGTAATTTAATTTGTATTTTAATTGAGGCTACTTTGATGAGTATATAATTCTATACATATGGAGACTCCTGCACAGATGCAGATTGAAAATGTTCTATGCCATCTTCTGTGAATATTATTCAGGATTTCCAATATAGATGATTTACAGAAACACTCTTTTTGTTATTCTTGTGTAATTTTTCTAAATTCAGTTCTTGGGAGAACAGACTGTGATTTTGTAAAGTTCTTCTCACAATTATACTGTTAGAAGGTAAAAAAAAACAACATTATTATATTACCCATTTATCTAAGAGAAAACTGAGAATAAAAGTTAAATGACTTATACAAGGTCACATATCTAGTGAGCTTCATTCTCAGGTACAAATCCTAGGCCATATGACTACCAATTCAATGCTGCATCTTTTATGCCAAAATGTCTAAGGAGAGAAAAGCCATTTATAAGAGACATTATAAAAGTAGGAATGACAGAGCTTGGCATATGTAGATATAAGAACTGAGAGAGAGTAAAGTGTTGAAGGTGATACCTAGGTGGTAAGCCTCGGTGACTCAAAAGATTGCATTACCTTAAGGAGTAACAGGGAAATTAGAAAGGAAAAACAATTTGGGTATTGGTAGACAATATGTCCAGTTTTGGATAAATTGAGTTTAAGATATCTTAGACATCCATTCTAAGTGATACAATAGGCAGTTGGAAATGTGAGACGAAAGTTAAGGCTGGGCATCTAGAACCATGAACCATCTCCTAAAGATGTGGGAGTTGATGAAATCACTAAGTAAAATAGTGTAAAAGAAAAATAGAAGACAGACAAGGACAGAATCTTGTGGAATATCTAGTCTTACGTAGTATGACCCAGGTAAAGATCCTGAGTAGAAGCTGTGAGAAAGGTGTAGGACAATAAGAAAAGAGAAGACAGAATCAAAGAGAAGACGGTGATTTCCTGTCTCAAAAATTGCAGAGATATCTAGAAGAATGAGGACTGAGAAAACGTCACTGGACATGGCAATTAAAAAAATCTGTGGGAACTTTGGAGAAAGCAGTCTAAATTAAGTGGTAAGACTAGAACTCAGACTGCAGAAAAATAAGAGAATGGAATGAGACAGTGCAGATATCAGTTGTTACTGGCTTTATAGAGGAATTTAACCATGAGAAGAAGAAGAGAAATAACAAGATAGCTAGCAAGAATGGATGGATGGAGGGCGGGGCAGAGTCAAGATGGCAGAGTAGAAAGACTCACCTATGCTAGCTCTGAACCCACAGCCCATGGATTTAATGTAAGAAGAGCTCCCCACAAGTTCTGGATCCCTGCAAGGCACACAGAAACACAGTGGAAGAGATTTCTGTTCCAGAGAGCCCTGGAGAGTGGTCCCCAGGGGTCCATCGCACTCTGGAAAGCAGAGCCCACCCCTTCCCTGCCCTGGCCATGCAGCCCCAGAGGAGCAGATCCGAGCAGGCTTCAGGGACGGAACCTCCAGTGGCTGGAAAGGTCCCTCCGTCCACAGACGCTACAGGTCAGTGAGAGAGATGTCTAGGCTGGCCGAGAGGGGAGCAGGGTGTCTCCGTGGCTCAGGCCCCCTCAGGAGGAAGCCATGGAGGCAGAGGCGGGGGCAGGAAGCAGCGGAGGCAGAGGCGGGGGCGGTGGTGGAGGCAGTGGCGGCGGACCAGGACTCCCCGAGCAGGCAGGATCTTCTTTACTGAAAGTCTCTGCATAAACAACCTGAAGGAGCTGAGCCTGCAAGACAGCCCTGCCCCACCAGCTCCATTACTGAAGGCCTCTGCATAAAGCCCCTGAGGGAACTGAGCCTGGGAGGCGGCCCTACCCCCACCCCAGCACCAGAACTAAAGCTCACATTGAATAGCAGCCGCGCCTGCCGTGGAAAGCCCATTTGAATCCCAGACCCCAAGCACTAGCTGGGCAGATCTAGGTGGGGATGAACAGGAATCTCAGAAGTCAAGTAACTAGCTGGGAAAATGCCCAGAAAAGGGAAGAAAAATAAGACTATAGAGAGCTGATTTCAGCAGGCTCAAATGTTTCTGCTTTTCAGTTCCGATTACGAGGAAATATTCTTGCCATCAGGGAAAGACATGGAGGGCGGGGCCTCTGTATCCCAGGCATCCCCGGGGGATGTCGGGTGGGCTCAGGCCTTGGAAGAGCTCAAAAAGGATTTTGAAAATCAAGTTAGACAGGTGGAGGAAAAACTGGGAAGAGAAATGAGAGAGATGCAAGAAAAGTATGAAAAATGGGTCAATACCTTGCTAAAGGAGACCCAAAAAAATGCTGAAGAAAATAACATCTTGAAAAATAGGCTCACTCAATTGGCAAAAGAGGTTCAAAAAGCCAATGAGGAGAAGAATGCTTTCAAAAGCAGAATTAGCCAAATGGAAAAAGAGGTTCAAAAGATCACTGAAGAGAATAGTTCTCTCAAAATTAGAATGGAACAGATGGTGTATAATGACTTTCTGAGAAACCAAAAAATCACAAAAGAAAACCAAAAGAATGAAAAAAATGGAAGAGAATGTGAAATATGTCATGGGAAAAACAACTGACCTGGAAAATAGATCCACAAGAAACAATTTAAAAATTATGGGACTACCTGAAAGTCATGATCAAAAAAAGAGCCTAGACAACATCTTGCATGAAATTATCAAGGAAAACTTCCCTGACATTCTACAAGCAGAAGGCAAAATAAGTATTGAAAGAATCCACCGAACACCACCTGAAAGAGATCCAAAAAGAGAAACTCCTAGGAACATTGTGGCCAAATTCCAGAACTCCCGTCAAGGAGAAAATCTTGCAAGCAGCTAGAAAGAAATAATTCCAGTATTGTGGAAATACAATCAGGATATCTCAAGATCGAGCAGCTTCTACATTAAGGGATCGAAGGGTGTGGAATAGGATATTCCAGAAGTCAAAGTTACTAGGGCTCAAACCAAGAGTCACCTACCCAGCAAAACTGAGTGTAATACTTCAGGGGAAAAATTGTCTTTCAATGAAACAGAGGATTTTCAAGCATTCTTGATGAAAAGACTAGAGCTGAAAAGAAAATTTGCCTTTCAAACACAAGAATGAGAACAAGCATAAAAAAGTAAACAGCAAAGAGAAGTCATAAGGGACTTACCAAAAGTGAACTGTTTACATTCCTACATGGAAAGACAATATTTGTAACTCTTAAAATTTTTCAGTATCTGGGTATTTGGTGGGATTATACACATACACATACACACACATGTATACACGTGCACGCACACACACACATACACACATGCATTCACATACAGAGACAGAGAGCACAGAGTGAATTGAATAGGATGGGACCATATCTTAAAAGAAATTAAAGTAAATGATGAGAGTAAAAGGTAAGGGGAGGAAAGAGGGTGAAATGGAATGGGGTAAATTATATGTCCTTTAAGAGGCAAGAAGGAGACTTTTTAGTGGAGGGAAAAAGAGGAGAGCTGAGAGAAAAAAACAAGAAGTTTACCCTCATCATATTTGACTAAAGGAAGGAATAAAATGCACACTCATTTTGGTATGAAAACCTATCTTACAGTACAGGAAAGTGGGGGAGAAGGAGATAAGCAAGGGGGGGGGATGATGGAAGGCAGGGCAATGGGAGGAGGGAGCAATTTGAAGTCAACACTCAGGGAGGGACAGGATCTAAAGACAGAATAGAAACAATGAGGGGCAGGATAGGATGGAGGGTAATTCAGTTAGTCTTACACAACACGACTATTATGGCAGTCATTTGCAAAACTACACAGATATGGCCTATACTGAACTGCCTGCCTTCCCAAAGGGAATGGATGGGGAGGGAGGGATGGGGAGAATTTGGAACTCAAGTTTTAGGAACAACTGTTGAGTATTGTTGTTGCTACTAGGAAATAAGACATACAGTTAATGAGGAATAGAAAGTCGTCTGGCCCTACAGGACAAAAGAGAAGATGGGGACAAGAGAAGGGAGGGATGCCAGAAGAGAGGGCAGATTGGAGATATGGAAAATTAGATTGCTTGGTGTATTGGGGTGGGGGGAGGGGAGAAAAGGGGAGAAAATTTGGAACCCAAAATTTTGTGAAAATGAATGTAAAAAGTTAAATAAATAATAATAATAATAATAATAAAGAATGGATGGACCAAGTGAAGAATTGTAGAAGGATTGGTAGAAGCAGTTAATAGACAGGGAGAGATTGAAGATAAGCAACAGAATGGATATTACAAAGGTGTCAATCTTCAGGAGAAAAGTGGATGGAAGGGGATCACTTGTACATAGAGGTGATTTACATTAACAGTAGGGCTACCTCTTCATGGGACACAAGGAAGTGAATATTAGTGGAAAGTTATAAGTACTTTATTGGGAAAACTCTTTCCTTGACATTTTGAGAACATCCAGATAAATATTTGGTAGAAGGGGACCTAAAGATAGTCAGGGTATGGCAACATTTGCTCTGCAATGTTGCAACAAGGAATTAGTAATATCATTAAATAGGAAGAGAAGTAATGATAAAGGTGGGTGAGAATTCCCAATTAAAGAAGAAAAACAATTAATTTACATGATTTTAAGTGAAGTTGTACTGATGAATATACAATTCTATACATATAGAGATTCCTGTGCAGATGCAGATTGAAACCCTTCTATCTCATCCTCTGTGAATATTAGCTAAGATTTCCCACATAGGTGGTTTACAGCAGAGAATTTTTGTTGTTCTTGTTATGTCCTGGTCATTTTTAAAAATTCACTTTTTCATGGAACAAAGGTATTATTTTATAAAATTTATAAAGTTTTTTTTTTTTTTTTCAGAATTTAAAGTTCTGGGGTGGAGACAAGATGGCAGAGTGAGAGCAACTACCCACCTAAGCTCTTAGACAAACTCCTTCAGATACTTCTAAAAAGAGAATCTGAACAGATTTTGGAGGGGCATAATCAAATAGAAGATGGATGATGGCAGATTCACAACTCAGAGCAGACTGGAAGGTCAATGGGAAAGATCTGTTACATGGGTTGGAGGGGCACACAGTACACGGGCTGTACCAGCATGGCCCCTGACGTGGCAGAGCTGAGCAGGAAGACCAAGGAGGTCTTAGGCAGCAGCTGCACTGCAGAATTTCACGCAGATCAGCCCAGAACAGGAATCCAGGGGAACCAAATGAGTGAGAGCCCAGAGACCCAGGTATCTGCCACAGCTACTCCTGAGACTATCAGCCCAGAGATTAAATGTCTGTAAGTCACCTACTTGAACTTCCAGGAGCTAAGATGGCAGAGTGATCAGTAAATGCTCTCCCCCTCCCCTTGTTGACCTCAAAAGGCCCAGACAATATTTCCCCAGGAAAAATCCGGGAACAGTGGCATCAGCCAAAAGGGTACATGGTCTCTTAGTGACACTAGGAAAATCACAAAGGAGGGTCCCACTTGCTTGGGCTGAGGGGAACAAGTGAAGGACCAGGGCTGTCCCAGACAACTACACCTCATCAAACCTAGAGGAGATCCTGAGCCCCGGGGTGGGGGGGATGGAGACCACAACATCCAACATCAGGAAACCAAGCATGCCTTAGCACCCCAGGGGAATATAAGATGACCAACAATGAGCTTGCCTATGCCCTAGCTCATCAAAGGATATCTCTCCTCCACCCTTAACGCAGATAGCTCCAGGGTAACTGGTGAAACCCAGAAACACTTCACCTAGCCTCTGCTTTCTCACACCAGCCACCTCAACATCAGGTAATGTGCAGCATTTTAGTTTCTATCTGAAAGAACCAGGGGCCACAATACACAAAATCTCAAGTTCAATGCAAAACAAACAAAAAAAAAGTTGGATAGGGCCCCTTGTGCCCCAAAAGCAGATACCTACTTTTAAAGCCAGGAAAAGGGTGATTACCATGAATAAGAAGCAAAGCAGAAAAGACCATAAAAGTTTTCTCTGGGGACAAGGACCAAAACACAAATACCAAAAAGGTCAGCATTGAGACTGTACTCCCATCTGAAACTTCAGAAGGGAGTATGAACTGGTCACAGACCCAAATAGCATTGTTGGAAAAGCTGAAGAAGAATTTTAAAAGCCAAATTAGAGAAACAGAAGAAAAAAAATCTGGCCAATGATTTTAAAAATATGAAAAAAGAAATCACAGAAGAATTTAAAAGAAAAATTGGACAGATGGAAAAGTAAGCACAAAACCTAACTGGGAAAATATGACAAATGGAAAAGGAAGTACAAAAACTAACTAGAGAAAATAACTCTTTAGAAGGAACAATTGGACAGATGGAGAAGGAGATGCAAAAGTTAACTGAAGAAAACAATTTGATAAAAATTAGAATCAGGCAAGTAGAAGATAATGACTCTTTGAGACATCAAGAATCTGTCAAACAGAATCTAAAGAGTAAAATGATAGGTGCAAATGTAAAATATCTAATTGTATAAAAACAACTGACCTAGAAAATAGATCCAGGAGAGAAAATCTAAGAATTATTGGTCTACCAGAAAGTCATGATGAAAAAAAAGAACCTGGACAATATCTTCCAAGAATTCACTAATGAAATTGCCCAGAAGTCCTAGATCCAGAGGGCAAAATAGTCATCGAAAGAAGCCATTGATCACCTCCCGAAAGGGATGCCAAACTAAAAACACCAAGGAATATCATTGCCAAATTCAAGAACTATGAATTGAAGGAGAAAATAATGCCAGCAGCCAGAAAGAAACCATTCAAATATCGAGGTGCTACAACCAAGATCACACAGGACCTTGCACCTTTTACATTAAAAGATTGAAGGAATTGGAATGCGATATTTCATAGGGCAAAGGAGCTGGGGTTACAATCAAGAATCAATTACCCAGCAAAGTTGAGCGCAATATTTTAGGTAAGGAGATGGACATTCAATTAAATAAGGGATTTCCAGACTTTTGTGATGAGAAGGCCAGAGATCAATAGAAAATTCAACCTTCAAACACAAGTTTCCAGAGAGGAATAAAAAGGTAAGCAAGGGGAACAAAACTTGTTCAATATGGGCAAACTTTTTACATCCCTATAAGGGAAGATGATACTTGTTAATCTTGAGAATTTTATATTTATCATGATGTATAGAAGGGATAGAGAGAGAGGGCATAAAGTAAATGATGTGAGGACAAAAATGTGATTTAATGGTGCAAAGGGATTATAACAGGAGAAGTGAAAACGAGGAGGCAGAAAATGGCAAATTACACCACATGAAAAGATACAAAATTGTACTACAGTAAAGGGAAAGAGCGGAGGGAGATGAGCATTGTTTGAGATTTACTCTCATCTTATTTGGTTCAAGGAGAGAACAACAAACTCAGATAAGTACAGAAATCTAACTAGCTTTATAGGCAGTGGGAGGGGACAGGTGAAAGAAAATTGAGGGGAATCTAAAAGGGAGGGAAGAAGTAGTAAGAGTAAAGTGGAGTAAAAGGGAGGGGGGCTGAAAGGAAGAAGGGAAGACTGAGAGAGGTGATGGTCAAGAATTAAAACTCTTGTGGAAGGGAAAGGAAAAGGGAGAATTAAAAGCACAAATGGGGGGCAAGAGGATGGAGGGAAACACAAAGATAGCAATCATAACTGTGAATGTGAATAGAATTTAAGGTTCTTAAGATATGGTCACTTTCTACCTTTTCAGCTTATTTCACCTACACATAATTCAAGCATTGTATCATCTAGTCTCCTTACAGTTTCTCAAACTTGGATGTCTATCTCTTGTCTTTGTGCTTTGGCACTGTTGTTCCCCATGTAGACCGTATTATATGAATGTAGTTTCAAATAGAATTTCTGTGTGACTTTTCTGGCTCCAAATCTATCTTTGTGCTAAATTTTTGTATCAATAACTTAGTCTGTTCAGCTGCATAAAGAAATGGACCTTGACAAAGTGAGTGAGAAGATAATTGGAGGAAGAATGATCAGAGCAGGCTGCTAATACATCATCCCAAATTGAGGAAAGAAAAAAAAAACTTGATTATTTTCCTTCCACAAAACTATAAGTTTAATGAAGGAGTTATCAGAGATAGCACCAACTCTTGAGGAAACTTTAGTTACCTCCTCTGAAATAATTTTACTATCTGCTATAGAAGGGAGAGGCAAAGAGACTATTGATTTTCTCTCTAAATATCTTTCATCTAGTGTCACATAGAAATTTCTCTCTCTCTTTTTCACAGAAGTTAGGACTATATCAGTGATTTCTTTTTCCAAATTCAGGTCGACATTGAAAATAGTCCAGGGGAATGCCATTGGAATTACTTCTTCGGATATTTTAATTTCATGCCATTACTGCTAGGATTATAAGATAATTACAGACTATAGTAGAAGCTGGTGCTGCAGTGAGTGGATATAGCACTGAGCCTAGAATCAAGATGAGTGAATTCAAATCGATTTGGACTTGCTATACACTTTGTTATGGACAAGAATAAAGGGGATTCTTTTCTACCTGATAAGCGCATTTATTATGGAATTTGTATTTGATAAGGAGGAGTTGTGGAGGCACTAAATAAGCAAGTAAGTGAACTAGAAATTTATAAACTAAAGCAAAGTATAATGGGTTTGGCAGTGAGGGTGCCTCTCATTTGGGTAGAAACACATTATTCAGTGATGGAGCAATGTTTTTATAGGACTGGAGAAAAGTGAAGATGGGACAAAAAGACTGGTCAGTGTCTCAGTTGCTGAGGATCTAGGCTGACCTACTGCAATAATTCTTTTCCAGTTGCACCATTAGTGTTTTAACCTGAAAGGATGGGAATGAGAGGTGAGGGGCATGATTTTTCTTTTTCTTTTTTTATTTTCTTTTTAACACAGTTTATAACAGATAAAACAATTCAAACTTTTGGTCAGGTGATACATCTGTTTAAAGCATTTACAATATGGACCACAAAAGAATTTGTTTTTAGTCATAAGCCAACCAAGACACAGATAATATTTATGTTGCTAACTTCACAATCTCTTCATCTAATTGTCTCCTCAGTATTACTAAGAATAAAAAGATCCTAACAATGTTGTTGGTCTAAAGTCCTATGCCAAATAGCTTGATTTTAAACAGCCTTGGATGTTCCTGTACTCACAACTTATAATTGAATAGATCTGATATTAAGCTTACAAATCTTTTGAAAATAGGGAATTGCAACCAAGAGTTGGGACATTGCAGGGGAAACAATGTCTCCCCAACTTCATGTCTATTCCGGGCAGAAGTAGATTGTCCACTGTATTCAGTCAGACTTAAGGTCTGCTAGGTGTCATTAGGGAAATTGAGTCCAGAGAATCCCACCTCTGCCCATGCTGAACAGCTGCTCTCCCACTCTTCCCTTGAGATCACCTATGCAGTTCATACCAGCATCTCATGAGCATACTGGCATCATGTAATGGAGGCTTGGATCGCCTTTCTTGCTTCCCATGCCTGGAGTTAGACTCAGAGGAACAGTCACTTAGTAGTCCCACATCATCTAAAAATGGCAAGTTCCTATAACCAGGTTTAAAATATGATGATAGTTTCACTTTGGCTAAGGAACATCTTTTGGGCAAGTCTTAAGTGGCTTACATGTCTTTCTATACATGTTCTAGTTCCTGATTAAATAGCAATAATACAATGAAATTTACCATTAAAACCTTGACTTTTCCATCAATGCCAAATTTTATCAGAGGTTACCTTCCTTTTGGAAAGTTAGACTGAAATTCTTTTCTCCAAACTAAAGATGTCATTGATTTATTCTCAGTAATTAATTCAGTCTATTGTTTTAATACTAACTGCTTTTACCTCACTCTGTAACATGAACAATTTTTCTCCCCATCACCCCTTCCCCCCACTTCCTAATACCTTGCATTCTGGTTGCTCCTTCCCTCAGTGTACCCTCCCCTCCATCACACCCCACCCCTGTCCTATCCCCATGTTCCTTCTTTTCTTGCAGGGCAAGATAAATTTCCATACCCCTATCCCTGTGATTCTTATTTCCTGATTATATGCAGTAAAAATTCTCAACATTAGATTTTACTACTTTGAATTCCAACTTCTCTCCCTCTCCCCTCTCTCCCCAGTCCGACTAAGAAGGGAAGCAATTCAATAGAGACTAAACATGTATTGTTTTGCAAAAGACTTCCATAGTTATCATGTTGTGTAATACTATTTATATTACCCTCTAACCTACCCTATTCCCCTTATACTTCCCCCCCTACAATTGACCTTGTCACTTCTTGAAAGTGTTTATTTCAAGTGACACCCTTCTCCATTTGCCCTTCCTTCTAACATTCTCTTAGCTCCACTTGTTTGTCTCCTCTCCTACTTTCCTGTGGTGTGTTATAAATTTTCATGTCATATTTAGTGAGCATGTTATTCCTTCCTTCAGCCACATGTGGGGAAAGTAGCTTTATTTCCTCGCACTCCCCTTCTGCCTTATATCCTCCATTGAATAAGATTTTTCTTATCTCTTTTATGAGTTATAGCCTGCCCCGTTTCCTTACTCCCTTTCACACCCGTTAATTTTTATTTCATTCTATTTATTTTTTGCATGTGTATGTGGATAACACCTCTTCTAATATGGCACATCCTGCACTCTATATGTGTAACTGTGTGAGTGTGTGTGTAGAATATCTCCAACTACCCAGATACTGAGAAAAGATTCAAGAATTAAAAATATTTTCTTTCCATGTAGTAATGAAAAGAGTTCAGCTTTAGAGACTCTTTTATGAGTTTTCTTTTTTTTTATCCCCCTGTTTGCCTTTTAATGTTTCTCTTTATTCTTGTCTTGAGAAGTCAAAATTCTAAATACAGATCTGGTCTTTTCCTCAACATGAAATCTTCAAATTTGTCCCTGTCACTGAATGTCCATTTTTTCCCTTGAAGTATTGTACTCAGATATGCTGGGTAGGTGATTCTTGGCTTCAATCCCAGTTCCTTTGACTTATGAAGTATCACACTCCAAGCCCTTTGTTCATTTAATGTTGAAGCTGCCAGATCCTGTGTTATGCTGATTATATTTCCACAGTACTCAAATTATTTCTTTCTAGCTGCTTGCAGTATTTTCTCCTTGATCTGGGAACTCTGAAATTTGGCCACAATATTCCTAGGAGTTTCTCTGTTCAGGTTTCTTTCAGGGGGTGACATAAGAATTTTTTCAATATCCATTTTGCCCTCTGGTTCTATAACATCAGGGCAGCTTCCCTTGATAATTTCTTTTTTTCTTTTTTTTTATTATAAATTTATTTATTAAAATTTTTATATTCATTTTGACAAAATTTTAGGTTCCAAATTTTCTCCCCATTTGTCCCCTCCCACCACCCCAACACACTGAGCATTCTAATTTCCCCTATCACCAATCTCCCCTCTCTGCTATCATCCCTCCCTTCCCTTGACCCCATTTTTTCCTTTGTCCTGTAGCGCCAGAAAACTTTCTAGTCCCCATTAACTTTGTTCCTTATTTACTAGTACCAAGAATAATACTCAATAGTTGATCCTAAAACTTTAAGTTCCAAATTTTCCCCATCCCTCCCTCCCCACCCATTCCCTTTGGGAAGGCAGGCAATTCATTATGGGCCATATCTGTGAAGTTTTTGCAAATGACTTCGATAATAGTCGTGTTGTGTAAGACTAAATATGTTTCCCTCCATCCTATCCTGCCCCACATTGTTTCTATTCTGTCTTTTGATCCTGTCCCTCCCAAAGTGTTGACTTCAAACTGCTCCCTCCTCCCATTGCCCTCCCTTCCATCATCCCCCCCACCCTGCTTATCTCCTTCTCCACCACTTTCCTGTATTGTAAGATAGGTTTTCATACCAAAATGAGTGTGCATTTTATTCATTCCCTTAGTCAAATGTGATGCGAGTAAACTTCATATTTTAGTCTCAGTTCTCCTCTTTTTTCCTCCACCAGAAAGTCTCCTGCTTGCCTCTTCTATGAGAGATAATTTGCCCCATTCCATTTCACCCTCTCTCCTGCCAATATATTTCTCTCTCACCATTTACCTTAATTTTTTTAAGATATGATCCCATCCTATTCAATTCACTCTGTGCTCTCTGTCTCTCTGTGTGTGTGCATGTGTGCATGTGTGTGTGCGTGTGCATATGTGTGTGTGTTTGTATGTAATCCCACCAACTACCCAGATACTGAAAAGTTTCAAGAGTTACAAATGTTGCCTTTCCATCTAGGAATGTAAACACTTCAACTTTAGTAAGTCCCTTATGACTTCTCTTTCCTGTTTACTTTTTCATGCTTCCCATTCTTATGTTTGAAAGCCAGATTTTCTTTTCAGTTTTGGTCTTTTCATCAAGAAAGCTTGAAAGTCCTCTATTTCATTGAAAGACCAGTTTTTCCCCTGAAGTATTATACTCAGTTTTGCTGGGTAGGTGATTCTTGGTTTGAGTCCTAGTTCCTTTGACTTCTGGAATATCCTACTCCACGCCCTTTGATCCCTTAATGTAGAAGTTGCTAGATCTTGTGTTATCCTGATTGTATTTCCACAATACTTGAATTGTTTCTTTCTAACTGCTTGCAATATTTTCTCCTTGACCTGGGAACTCTGGAGTTTGGCCACAATGTTCCTAGCAGTTTCTCTTTTTGGAACTCTTTCAGGCAATGGTCAGTGGATTCCTTGAATACTTATTTTGCTCTCTGGTTCTATAATATCACGGCAGTTTTCCTTGATAATTTCAAGAAAGATGATGTCTAGGCTCTTTTTTTGATCATGGCTTTCAGGTAGTCCCATAATTTTTAAATTGTCTCTCCTGGAACTATTTTCCAGGTCAGTTGTTTTTCCAATGTGATATTTCACATTCTCTTCGATTTTTTCATTCTTTTGGTTTTCTTTTGTGATTTCTTGGTTTCTCATAAAGTCATTAGCCTCCATCTGTTCCATTCTAATTTTGAGAGAACTATTTTCTTCAGTGAACTTTTGAACCTCTTTTTCCATTTGGCTAATTCTGCTTTTGAAAGCATTCTTCTCCTCATTGGCTTTTTGAACCTCTTTTGCCAATTGAGTTAGCCTGTTTTTCAAAGTGTTATTTTCTTCAGCATTTTTTTGGGTCTCCTTTAGCAAGGTAGTGACCTGCTTTTCATGCTTTTCTTGCATCTCTCTCATTCCTCTTCCCAGTTTTTCCTCCACTTGCCTAACTTGATTTTCAAAATCCTTTTTGAGCTCTTTCATGGCATGAGCCCATTGGATATCTTTTTTGGATGTTTGCGATACAGAGGCCTTGACTTCTGTGTCTTTCCCTGATGGTAAGCATTGTACTTCCTCATCAGAAAAAAAAGGAGGAAATATCTGTTCACCAAGAAAGTAACCTTCTATGGTCTTATTTTTTTTCCATTTTCTGGGCATTTTCCCAGCCAGTTACGTGACTTCTGAGATTCCTCTCCACCCCAGCCTCACTAGTGCTTGGGGTCTGAGATTCAAATGCTGCTCACCAGCCTCAGGGCTTTTGGGGTGGAGGGGGAGGGAGTGTGGCTGTTATTCAGTTTGAGAGATTAAGTTCAGGTTTTCAGGTGGGGGCAGGGCCGCCACACAGACTCAGTTCCCTCAGGGGCTTTATGAGGAGATCTTCAACAGTGGATCTGAGCCCCTTCCTCCTTTGGGATCCCCAGGCCGTGGCTTCCCCCGCTTCCTCCCAAGGCAGCCTGAGTTATGGAGACTCTCGCTCCCCTCTCGGGCAGCCCAAAAGTCTCTCTCAGTGACCTCCAGTGCCTGTAGGTGGAGGGACCTTCGCAGCCGCTGGAGATTCCATCCCTGAAGCCTGCTCGAATCTGCTTCTCTTGGTGCCATGCGGCCAAGGCAAGGCTGGGCTCTGCTCTGGGTCTGGTGTGTGATGGACCTTTGGGGTCAGTTTTTCAGGGCTCTCTGGAACAGAAATCTCTTCCACTCCATTGCTGCATGGCTTCCACTGCTCCAGAACCTGCTGGGAGTTCTTTTTATGGGTAGTTTATGGGCTGTGGGCTCGTAGCTAGCATATGTGAATCTTTCTACTCTGCCATCTTGGCTCCTCCCCTTCCTTGATAATTTCATGGAAGATAGTGTCTAGGCTCTTTTTTTGATCATGGCTTTCAGCTAACCCAATAATTTTTAAATTATTTCTCCTGAATCTATTTTCCAGGTCAGCTGTTTTTCCAAAGTGTTCTTTCACATCATCTTTTTTTTTTTCAAATTTTTGGTTTTGTTTACTAACTTCTTGGTTTAACTCATAGTCATTCTTTTCCTTGGACTCAGTTCTCTCTTTCAGTGAATTACTTTGTTGTGTGAGCTTTTGTACCTTCTCCTCCATTTGTTAATTCTGCTTTTTAAAACCTCCTTCTAAAGGGAGGAGCCAAGATGGTGGAGTAGAAAGATTCACATATGCTAGCTCTTAGTCCACAGCCCATAAAGTAACTATAATAAAAAATTCCCACCAAATTCTGGAGCAGTGGAAGGCACAGAATAACAGAGTAGAGGAGACTTCTCTTCCAGAGAGCCCTGAAAAACTGACACCAAATGTCCATCGTGCCCTAGATCCACAGCAGAGCCCAGCCCTGCCTTCGCTGTGCGGCAGCGAGAGGAGCAGATTTGAGCAGGCTTCAGGGACAGAATCTCCAGGAGCTGTGAAGGTCCCTCTGCCCACAGATACTGAAGGTCAGTGGGACACTATTTTTGGCTAGCTGAGAGGGAAGCGGGGTGTGTCCATAACTCAGGCCCCCATGGGAGGAAGCAGCGGGGGCACCAGCAGAAAGGAGCTCCCAAACCAGACAGTAGCTCAATCCATTGTTGAAGGTCTGCACATAAACCCCCTGAGGTAACGAAGGCCTGTGTGGTAGCCCTGTCCACACCCAAGAAGCTGAATTTAATCTCACACTGAATAGCAGCCTCACCCCCACCTGTGCACCTGAATTTAATCTCATATTGAAAAGCAGCCCGGATCCTGCCATAAGCCCTGGGGCTGAAGAGCAGCATTTGACTCTCAGACCACAAGCACTAGCTGGGCGGATCTGGATGAAACCCAAGGTGCAGAGGAATCTCAGAAGACAAGTAACAGGCTAGGAAAATGCCCAGAAAAGGGGGAAAAAAATAAGACCATAGAAGGTTACTTTCTTGATGAACAGATATTTCCTCTCTTCCTTTCTGATGAGGAAGAACAAGGCTTACCATCAGGGAAAGACATAGAAGTCAAGGCTTCTGTACGCCAAACATCCAAAATAAATATTCAGTGGGCTCAGGCCATGGAAGAGCTCAAAAAGGATTTTGAAAATCAAGTTAGAGAGGTGGAGGAAAAACTGGGAAAAGAAATGAGAGAGATGCAAGAAAAGCATGAAAAGCAGGTCAATACCTTGCTAAAGGAGACCCAAAAAAATGCTGAAGAAAATAATACCTTGAAAAATAGGCTAATTAGCCAAATGGAAAGGGAGGTTCAAAAGCTCGCTGAACAAAAGAGTTCTTTAAAAATTAGAATGTAACAGATAAAGGCTAATGACTTTAGGATAAACCAAGAAATCACAAAAGAAAACCAAAAGAATGAAAAAATTGAAGAGAATGTGAAATATCTCATTGGAAAAACAACTGACCTGGAAAATAGATCCAAGAGAGACAATTTAAAAATTATGGCACTACCTGAAAGCCATGATCAAAAAAAGAGCCTAGACATCTTTCATGAAATTATCAAGGAACAGTGCCCTGATATTCTAGAACAAGAGGGCAAAATAAGTATTCAAGGAATCCACTGATAACTGCCTGAAAGAGATCCAAAAAGAGAAACTGCTAGGAACATTGTGGCCAAATTCCAGAGTTCCCAGGTCAAGGAGAAAATATTGCAAGCAGTTAGAAAGAAACAATTCAAGTATTGTGAAATACAATCAAGATAACACAAGATCTAGCAGCTTCTACATTAAGGAATTGAAGGGCATGGAATAGGATATTCCAGAAGTCAAAGGAACTAGGATTAAAACCAAGAATCACCTAAGCAGCAAAACTGAGTATACTACTTCAAGGGAAAATATGGTCTTTCAATGAAACAGAGGACTTTCAAGCATTCTTGATGAAAAGACCAGAGCTGAAAAGAAAATTTGACTTTCAAACACAAGAATGAGAAGAAGCATGAAAAAAGTAAACAGGAAAGAGAAGTCATAAGGGACTTACTAAAGTTGAAGTGTTTACATTCCTAGATGGAAAGGCAATATTTGTAACTCTTGAAACTTTTCAGTATCTGGGTATTTGGTGGGATTACACACACAGACACACACACACACACAGCACAGAGTGAATTGAATAGGATGGGATCATATCTTCAAAAAATGAAGTTAAGCTGTGAGAGAGAAATGTATTGGGAGGAGAGAGGGAGAAATGGAATGGGGCAAATTATCCCTCATAGAAGAGGAAGACAGGAGACTTTTTAGTGGAAAAGAGGAGAGCTGAAAGAAAAACATGAAGTTTACTCTCATCATATTCGACTAAAGGAAGAAATAAAATGCATACTCATTTTGGTATGAAAACCTATCTTAAAATACAGGAAAGTGGGGGAGAGGGGCATAAGAAGGGGGGGCAATGGAAGGAGGGAGCAATTTGAAATTAACACTCTTGGAGATGGACAGGATCAAAAGTGAGAATAGAAGCAATATGGGGCAGGATAGGATGGAGGGAAACATAGTCTTATACAACACAACTATTATTGAAGTCATTTACAAAACTTCACAGATATGGCCCATAATGAATTGCCTACCTTCCCAAAGGGAATGGGTGGGGAGGGAGTGATGGGGAGAAGTTGGAACTCAAGTTTTAGGAACAATTGTCAAATATTGTTCTTGCTACTAGGATATAAAAAATACAGGTATTGGGGAATAGAAAGTTATCTGGCCCTATAGGACAAAAGAGAAGATGGGGACAAGGGAAGGGAGGGATGATAGAAGAGAAGGCAGATTCGTGATAGGGGAAGTTAGAATGCTCGGTGTATTGGGGTGAGGGGAGGGCACAAATGGGGAGAAAATTTGGTAGCCAATATTTTGTCAAAATGAATGTAAAAAGGTAAAATAATAAATTAATAAAAAAATAAATAAAAAACAAAACCTCCTTCTCCTCATTGGCTTTTTGGACCTCTTCTTCCAATTGAGCTAGCCTCTTTTTAAAGCTACTATTTTCCTCAGTGTTTTTTTGGTTCTCTTTAGTAAGCTGCTAACTTGATTTTTAAGATCTTCTATTGCCTGAGTCAGGTTTAAGTCCCCTTTGGAGGGAGGGCCCTTACTTCCTCTGGCAATATGCCTTGTTCTTCCTCATCCGAAGGGATGGGGGGAGATCCCTGTTTCCCATGAAAGTAACCTTCTATGGTCTTATTTTTCCCCCCTTTTCTGGGCATTTTCCCAGCCAGTTACTTGACTTCTGAGTCAAGTCAAGTCTCCACACCCACCTTGCCTCCAGATCTGCCCAGCTAGCTCTTGGGGGCTGAGATTTAAATGCTGCTTCCCAGACTCAGGGCTTTTGGCAGGGGGGACCTTCAACAATGGATCCAGGCTATTGCCTTCTTTGGGATCTCCTGCAAGCTGCTGCCTCCACAGCTTCCTCCCAAGGGGGCCTGAGTTATGGGGACACCCAGCTCTCATCCTGGCCAGCGAAAAAGTCTCTCTCACCAAGCTTTGGCGCCTGTGGGTTGAGGGACCTGCGCTGCCACTGGAGATTTTGTCCCTGAAGTCTGCTCGGATCTGCTCCCCTCGTTGCTGGGGCCAAGGCAGGGCTGGGCTCCTCTCAGTGTCCAGTGTGTGACAGACCTCTGGTGTCGATTTTTCAGGTCTCTCTGGAACAGAAATCTCCTCTACTGTGTTTTTCTGTGGCTTCTGCTGTTCCAGAATTTGTTGGGAGTTCTTCTTTACAGTTTATTTCATGGGCTGTGGGTTAAGAGCTAGCTGGGCAATCTGGAGCCATTTTGGCTCCTCCCCCCATGACTTTTTCAAAATAGATTGTACAACAGGATAACTTGCCATGTCCAGTTTGGGGTTACTTACATTGCAAGCACTGATGGGAGAGTTCAGACATATATGTGTGAACAAAATAGAGCAATTCTCAAAAAGGAGTAGCTCTGGATGCACAGAATAAAACTTTGGTTATAAGACTTAGGGCCCAGCTTCCACTCTAATTAATGAAACAGCTGTGAAAATTGCTTTCAATTGAAAATCACATTCTAGACTAATAAATGTTAAGCGACCTGAGCAATATGATTCTATTCCAGCTGCCCCCTCTTTCTGAGAGCAGAGTGGTCAATCTTTTGGTTCCAACCTTCTGCTTCTCCTTGTAACAGGAATCATTTCCCTCATAAAAGAATAGAAGAGAAGCAACTAGAGACTTCTATTCTGACTTCTTTCAAGACACATGATAACCCCATGCAACATGTGAGGATCAGCCTTCATTAATTACAGGTATGGAACAAAATTGTCAAGAGAGGCTCTATTCTATAGGAATCAATAATCAAGCAAAGGAAGAGTAATAAAATAAAAAAATATCAGACATATTTACACAAATGTGCAGAGAATGTGTAAAGGAAGTCTGAACTATATGTTTTAACAGAAGGAAGTAGTTTGACCTTATATGGTATCAATGAGACATGATAGGATATGACCTTTTTCTCAGTTCATGGCAGGAAGAGAACAGAATAAATAAAATGATCACAAAAGTAGAGGTATTAAAAATGTGGATTCACAAAGAAAGTAACTTTCATTGGTAAAAGATATACAGCATACTGAGGCAAGAGTACACTTGAATAAAGAAATATAAAAAAGTGGGATAATGCTGTAAAAAAATCAGGGAGCTAAAATTCAGGAAGAATAAAAGCTGGCAATGAATGATAATTAAAACAACAATTAAAAAGCACTTTATTTTAACCATGACAAAAGTAATATAATTTACATAATATAATTTCTATATAATTAGTTAAAAAGAAAGAAAAGAAATTATCAAGGAAGAATGAAAGAAAGCAGGTAGACAGGTTTTTTTTTTTTATTCTTTTGCCCCTGCAAAAGAAAATCATTTCAAAATGCAATGTAGGAAATAAAAATGGTTAAAAAGGAATTGAAATCCAAGACAATTAAGGAACAATTAAGTAAGGGATATTTAGAGCTGACCCATTTCAGTTCAAGCGGCCAGACGTGGTTCAACAATCCCCTGGTTCTAAAGATGTGGGTTAGTTATGCTTTTTGGTTGGTGTTTTTTTTGTTGCTGTTGTTGTTGCTCAGGCTATAGTTATGGTCATGGAAAACAGAACAGTAAGGGTATATCAGCGGTGTGTTTGTAAAGGTATAAAGGAGACTTCATGTTCTTTCGGAGTCCATATGTTACATGCTGGGACTACCTCACCTCTTTCAGTTTTCTACCCAGTACCTTGTTGTAATGGAGACTGTCCTTTAAGACCTTTTTCTTCATATCTCCCACCCCCCCCAAATCCCAGAATAGAGTCATCTGAATTAATCTCCATCAAACAGTTGCTCTCTCTCCATTTGAAACTCCACAAGTGGTTAAATTTTCCTCTGTGCTGCTCCCTTTCTTTCCTCCTGTAGAACTGCTGACCCATCTTATTTGTTTGAGACAAAACATTTGTTTCACAGACATATTCAGATTTTGAAAAATAATTTCTAATAAGGCCCTGAATGAAAAATTATGGCCAAGGAGAGTGATTCCAATTTGCAATAGAAAGAATAAAGGTGGATTTTTCAAACTAGGAGTCAGTGAGTTTGATTTTGATTTCTGACAAAATTTTAGAATTTACTATTAAAAAAGTGAGCACTTTGGAAGTGAAGCTGTGATCGTTTATAGACAGAATGGGTTCATAAAGAAAAACTTATGCTAAACTAACCTTATTTCCTTTTTTTGACAGTGTTACTAAGCTGGCAGACATCCCTTACAAATGTCTTAGAAATTGCTTACTTTATTTTTAGCAAGGTATTAGAGAAATCTATCCATTATGCTTGGAGAACAGTAGAGAGACTGATATTAGATGATAATATAAGCAGATGGATAGAGAAATTGTTGCATGAATGGACACAAATAATAGACTTTAAAAGATCAAGGTTACAGAGGGAAGTATCTACAGAAACAGATGATTGTACAATGGCACTTTCTCACTACTTATAATCTTAGAAAGTTTACTTTATACATTGAGAGATTAAGTACTTCATTTGAGAGGCCAGTGCCAGTATATAAGTCAAGACTTGAACCCAAGTCCTCTTGACTTCAAGGGCAACTCTCCATTCACTTTGCAGGATTATCTCTCAATATAATGTTAGGTTACATTAACAGGAGCATAATATGTGAAGGAAGGAATTAATAGTCTCATATTTTCTATTCAGATCTGGTCAGATCATATGTGCAGTGCTATGATCAGTTTTCTTGACCTCATTTTAAGAAGGACATTGAAAAATTAGAGACTCATGCAGAAGAAGATAATCAGAATGGTAATAGAGGACTTAGAAATTGTTATATGAGGAAAATTTGATGGAACTGGGGATTTTTTCTTTGGAAAAGTGAAGTGTTAGTAGTTGTGAGCATTTGGAGACTGTCAAGTGGGAAAAAAAACTAAATAGTTTTTTTGGAAGGGAGTTTTAATTTCATACCATTTACTTGTAGAAGAACTAGAAACAAAAATTAGATATTATGTAAATACATATTCAACTCTACAATCCATGCAAACAAAATTTCCTAACCAATTATTGAGGCAATAGTGGAAGAGATTTCCATGAGAAGTAATTTATAATCATGAAACATCATCCAATGAAGGCTTAATAAAAACTGATAAAGACTTTTAAAGATAACTCCTATTCAGGAAGAAGTTTATCTAGATGAACTCTGAGATTCCTTCCTGATCAGATTATATGATTCAAGAGCATGAAATACATTGGTGCTCCTCCTTTCAGTGTTAACATTTTACCAGTGTTGCTATACATCATTTAGATTACCTTCTACAAAATAAAGATAAGCATCATTTGAATGGCAATGGAGAAATGCATGGTAGGTGTGTGTAGCATGTAATATATAGTCAACAAAGAACTCTTGAGAACAATAGGAGCAAAGATATCATACAAGAATTATAGAACAGGAAAAAAAGATGAGTTGGCAACATGACAAGAACACAAGATGCAGGTACTCAGCTTTTGGATGGTATTCTTTTGCAGAAAGTAAGGAAGTTCTGGAATATTAGGTAGATCCCCTATGGTGAACTTTGGAGAAAAAAATGGATGTCATTGAGCATGAATGAGCAGGTACGGACGACGTATGATTTTATCACTGGAAAGACCTTTGAATATCTGAGATGACAGATTTATTTGTATGTTTTATGTTTGCTATACTTATATAGTCTTTTCTGCCTCCAGAAACTAAATCTTGGTAGAGATTTGACTAATTTTTCAAACCAGTTTAAAAGTCCTAGTCTCCATGAAACTCCTTCTGATTTTGTGAATGAAATGTGTAACTTCTTCCAATCTTATATAACACTTTAAAACTCCATACTATTGCATTTTGTTCAGCATTATACTTGCTATATAATGTTTCATATTTGTAATAAATAACAGCAGCTTTTATTTTTTTTTAACACTTCAAGATTTAGAAGTACTTAAAAGGTTTAGAGGTTGTATTGATAACGTATTTTTGCTTATTGCTAATGTAATTTTGCTTCTTAATGGGAAGATCTTTCCCATTCATGAATAGGCCCATGTGACCTGCTTGGATCACATAAAAGTCTGAGTCATATGGAGTCTGTGGTGGGAGGAGTCTGCTGAATGGGTAGAAAAGGAAGATGGAACAGGAAGAGGCGGAGCTAGAGCAGAGCTGAGAAGAAATTGGTTAGAGCCTAATCAGAGCAGGGAAGGATGCAAGGCAAGCAGGCTGGCTGGCTGGCCTGAATGAGAGAGCTTGTTTGTGATTTATTTAAGGGACCTGGTTTGTGGTAAGCCTAACTGAGGGAAGGCTTGGGGATGGTGTTGTTCTCTGCTTTGTTACTGAATATAGATTTTTGTTATGATGATGGATTTGGTTTTGTGATATGTGAATTAATGTTTTAGTTCTGTCTTCCATATGGAGAATCTGTTGTATTTTGAGATTCAGAATTGTGCTGGGACATTAATGGCCACTTTAGGTGCTGTGAATATCACATTGGTGCTACACATGATTACATGTGTAAAGGACCTTAGAGGTCATTGGGTCCAATCCACTCATTTAACATATGGATTAATGAAGACCCAGAGAATTAAATGATTTTCCTAGTATCATACAGCTGGTAAGTGTTGAGAGCAGTATCGAAATCCAGTTCTCCTAATTATAAATCCCAAGCACTTTCTATTACACCACACTAAGAGAAAAGATCCTATACAATGTTTAATACATAGTAATCATTAATTAAATGAACATCAAATGAAAGACTAAATGCATGATATTCAAAAAGTACTTTGTACATTGTTTACCATTTTAATTCATGTCTGCAAATCTCTCAAAATATTGGAACAATTTTTTTCTGGGTATTCTTTTTAAATCAGCATTTCCAAAAGTAACAGACATACAAATATGCACACATACACACACACACACACATACATACATACACCTTTTGAAATCTATTAATAAAGCCTGAGGTGTCTTTTTTCTTGTAGACCCGAGAATAGGTAAATTCCCTAACAATAAAGAAATTAGAAAAGTTTTTAGTAAATTAGAAAAATTTAAACTTATCTCCCCATTGAAACCTTTAAGAATTATTTTTCAATATGTGTGTATAACATTCTAGAAATATAATTGTATTATTTATTTTTTTCTGACAGAAACTTTGTTTGGCACAGTGTATCAGTGTTCTATGAAGCACAGTTTGAGGAAAGTTGCCTCAAAAAATAGTTCTTATGAGGATGTTTATGAGTAATCAGATTATGATATCAATAGATCAGTATATAATAATTTTTATGATGTGTTAAAATCTTCTCCAGTTACTATCATTAGTCTTATATGTAATATTATAATTATCACTCTTCAAAAAAAACATCTTGTCTAGTATCTGTCTAGTTTTTGTAGTCACTGACACTAGAATTTAAGGACAGGACAAAGACATGTCATACAAGGATTTTTGAATGAACTAAGTAAAGAAAAAGAAGATTAATAGTGTGATTCATCTTTTATAATCAGGGGCAAAAGTCTAACATTTGTATAAGACTGATGATTAGTGGAGAGAAGAATTACACATTGTTCTGTGCCTATGTAAAGAACAGAGTTAGTAATAACTTGGTAGAAGAAAGATCTTGATCTTCTAGCTTCCAATTTTGAGAGAAGAGACACATGATTCTGAACACTTTTCAGGGAGAAGACCCTGAAGGGACAGAAAGACTCTAGACAGAAAACATCTAGAATACCTGGCACCTCAAATGTCCCTATTCCCAGATTCACACAATAGAGACTCTGGGAAATCCCCCATGTATGAAGTTGGAGACTCTTGGTTGAGGTAACTTTCTCTCAGTAGGAAAGCTCATTTATATTCTACCTTTTCTGGAATATTCTGATCTGTATAATTTCCCTTGGTTTTTTTTTTTTTATAATCTTTTGGATAAATGCATTTATTTACTATTCACTAAGGATAACAATCTTTGTCTAATGCATTTGGAACCTAATATTTTCCTAAATTACCAATACTTAGAGGTACATAAAAATATAATTCTAGCCAGGTACCCCCTCTTTGAGGAAAGCAGATTGACCGTGTCAATCTCATGTTTCCCTGTTGGAAGAAATCATAGTCTTTCATAGAGAAGAATGGGCAGAGGAACTTCTAAAGTTATCAGTTAAGGCCTCCCTTTGGGGAACTAATAGACAAGTCCATGTGAATACACATGACCTATATGAGAAGTATAAACAACCTAATCTTCAAAGATTTGCAGTCTTGCCATATCAGACAACCACAGAATTTCGTTTTCATAGGACTCCAGATACAACCTTCAACTGAATATCAATCCCTTTCAAAATATCTCTAAAAATGATTATTCAGCCTCAAGGTTGTCATTATTCTACCTCAGTTATTGGGAGACCCAGCACCTTCCCAGGAAAGCCATTCCACTTTTCTTTTTTGAATTAGCAGTTCTTGCTAATTGTAATTATTTCCTTAAAACAATCCAAAATATCTGAAACTTATATTCATTGTTCCTACTTCTAAGAAGGATTAAACATTCTGCTTAGTCCTAAAGAAGGCCAGTATAGAATACAAATGGAAAAAATAATGCCCTATAGATGATGAAGTCTGCCAGATGTCCCTGATGATATCGGATGATTATGATTTCAATTGAATTTAATCTAACAAAGGTTTATTAGGTCCCTTTGTGTAAGGCAGTGGAGTACACAAAGAAAATGAAAAACAATTCCTACTTTCAATGTCTCTAAATTTTACTAGAGTGTGTGATCTTTTGATTAATCTCTCTCTTTTTTTCAGGACTAAGGAGGTGATAATCCTGCAAAACTCTTCCCTAGGCAGATTACTTATGGAATTTTATATTGTGTTTACATTTTATAAAGAGTAAGCTAGATATGAAGGGACTTGATATTAAAAAAAAAAACAAAAAACTTCATTCTGTCATTTAAGTATAAGCCCATAGGATAATTTCTAGTAAATAATTATAAGAATTTCTGCTTAAGAAGAGAGGTCCAAACAGGACAGTTTCTCTATGCCTTTGAAGATCTTTTTGACATAAGTCACTTTGTAATTACACTATACAGTATTATCAAACAATAGAAAAAATTCCGCAATACGACTGAAGATAGAAAGAGTTCAAGTGAATGTTCAGTTAACATTTTGCTTCATCAAATAGAACAATAGTTACTTAAAATGTCAGTACTGGAAGAATTAGTTTTCTTAAATTGATCTCTCTTTCACCACTCCCCCTAAGGACCTTCCTTTCTACCTCAGCAAAGTTAAACTCTAGAGATATTTCTACTGACTAAAATAAGTTTTAATAAAACCACTTCTTCTTTCTCTTCACCTGACCCATATGATAATCTCATTTCAGCAAGGAATCCTTCTTTAGTTGACCAGGAACAAAGGTCCTAGAGGGATGGGTTTGAGATTTATTTTTCATTTGATAATAATGATGTGAAAATATTTCAGTACAGGACATGGTTTGGGGAATAGGTAGTTTAAGAAATACTGATGCATGTTTTTTTTTTTCATTTTAGTAGCTCAAGAAACTTCATATTTAACTATGATCTTAATATTATTTGACATTATGTAGCTTATAGAATCAACATTTGCTGCATCATTGTTCTATCTATACAAACATGATTGAATGAAATTCAGTCATTTGACCTTGAGTTGGCAAGATTTAAGGACTGAACATACAACATTCTATTTTTCTCCAGAAAACAGAAACAGGAATAATAGTTTGAAATTGTAGGTAGAGATTTTAACCTAAACTAAAATCTTTCTAAAAATTGGAGCTCTTCCATGTGAAGTGGTCTGTCAAAGAGAGTTTCCTTTGTCTATAGGTCTTGGACACTTGAATCTCTGGCCACTTGACATCTATGTTGAAAAAAAAGAAATATCATTTGGGCATGGATTGAACTAGGTAGTTTGGAAACCCTTCTGGTACTGTATTTCTAGGATTCTATATCAGCTTGAAATTATTTCCCCTCTTGAATTTGCATGAAGTCTTGGGATATAAATACTGGGAAGAGAGTTTGAATTTTAAGCTGGTCCAAAAATCAGAAAGTCACATATTCAAAGCTCCCTGGCCGTGTTCTCAGACTTAGGAACTTCATGTATCTATGAGACAGAAGCACACCCATGCTCCCACCAACTGGAGTGTCCTTTATGTGCTCTATACTCTCAAATCTCCCAAAAATGCATAATGTTTGAATAACCACTTTTTGGGAGTGCTAGCTAAGAAAATTCACTTTTCAGATAAGAATTAGACTAGATGACCAGATGAGCTCAAAAGGACCTAACAACTTTAAGATTCTATGACAGCGCACACATACCCAATGTAAAATAATAGTTTATTGACATGTTTCTAATGACAATAACATCTTGTATTTATAAAATCCCGGGATATTCTCAAAATACTTTACAAAATATTTTCTATTTAATTTTGAAATAGACCTATTTGTAATGTTTAAGAATTTTTAAAAAAATCACTTACTAACATATTACCAAACCTTTATTTCAGGGAAAATTCATTTTTTTATATAGTACCTTAGGTAAGTCCTTGATACATGTTTAAACTCTGTGATTTACAAAGAGGGAAAAGTTACAAACTATGCAACCTATATTAATTAGTCTCCCTCTTTGCCATTGATTACACTTGATTTTGTTCAGTACAACATTTTATAATACTATACTTTTTTTTCTGTTCTCACCATATTATATGTTTAAATAATTTTTCATGGGGGTGGACCCAAGATGGTGGAGTAGAATCAGGGACCTGCTATAGCTCTATCCCCAAACCCCTCAAAAAAAAAAACACTAAACAAATTTTAAAGCAACAGGAGACACAAAAATGACAAACTGAACAAATTTCCAGTCCAAGACAATATAGAAGACTGATAGAAAGGGTCTATGGCAACAAACTGGAGTAGAATGCAGCTTGGCTTGGAACACACTGGTATGAACTGAGTGGTTGCAGATTTCAGGGAACTGAATCACTGGTGGTGGTTGTGGATTCCAGACTTCCATATCTACAAACACTAGTGATAGCTTCAGAGGTCAGTGTGAAGGGTCTCTCACATGTGTGAGGGGCAAACAGTCCACCCCCAGGGCCATTGCAGCCACTGAAGAGGTGACTGCTTCTGGAACTCTCTACTTAGCAAAGCTCAAAAGTCAAGTAATAGCCTGGAGAAATTAGCAAATGGTGAAAAAGAAATAGACTACAGATTCTTACTTTCTTAGTGAAGAAGTATTTTCTCACACCATTATTAATAAGAAAGATCAAAACATACAGGCAGAAGACACCAAAGCCAAAGCTCATGCATCCAAAGACTAAGAAAAATATGTATTGGTCTCAGGCCATGGAAAAGTTCAAAAAGGATTTTGAAAATCAAGTAAGAGAAGTAGAGAGAAATGGGAAAGAAAAATGAGAGTGGTACAAGAAAATCATGAAAAACAAGTTAACAGCTTGCTAAAGGAAACCCAAAAATATGCTGAAGAAAATAACACCTTTAAAATTAAACTAACCCAAATGGAAAAAAAGGTCCAAAAAGCCAGTAAGAAGAAGAATGCCTTAAAAAGCAGAATGAGTCAAAAGGAAAAAGAGGTCCAAAAATTCACTGAAGAAAATAATTCTTTAAAAATCAGAATGGAGTAAATTAGAAATCAAGAAATAATAGGGTATTTTTATTTAAATATTTATTTATTTATTTAACTTTTTACATTCATTTTCACAAAATTTTGGGTTCCAAATTTTCTCCCCTTTTATCCCCTCCCCCACCCCAATACGCCAACCATTCTAATTTTCCCTATCACCAATCTGCCGTCTCTTCTATCATCCCTCCCTTCTCTTGTCCCCATCTTCTCTTTTGTCCTGTAGGGCCAGATGACTTTCTATTCCCCATTAACTGTATTTCTTATTTCCTAGTAGTAAGAACAATACTCAACAGTTGTTCCTAAAATTCGAGTTCCAAATTCTCCCCATCCCTCCCTCCCCACCCATTCCCTTTGGGAAGGCAGGCAATTCAATATAGGCCATATTTGTGTAGTTTTGCAAATGACTTCGATAACAGTCATGTTGTGTAATACTAACTGTATTTCCCTCCATCCTATTCTGCCCCCCATTGTTTCTATTCTGTCTTTTAAACCTGACCCTCCCAAGTGTTGACTTCAAATTTCTCCCTTCTCCCAATGCCCTCCCTTTCATCATCCCTCCCTCCCTGCTTATCTCCTTCTCCCCCACTTTCCTATACTATAAGATAGGTTCTCATACCAAAATGAGTGTGCATTTTGTTCCTTCTTTTAGTCAAATGTGATGAGGGTAAACTTCTTGTTTTTTTTTTTTTTTCTCAGCTCTCCTCTTTTTCCCTCCACTAAAAAGTCTCCTACTTGCCTCTTAAATGATATATAATTACCCCATTCCATTTCACCCTCTTTCCTCTCCCTACCTTTCTCTCTCACCATTTATCGTAATTTCTATTAAGATATGGTCCCATCCTATTCAATTCACTCTGTGCTCTCTGTATGTGTGTGCATGTGTGTACATGTGTGTGTGTGGTCCCACCAACTACCCAGATACTGAAAAGTTTTAAGAGTTACAAATATTGTCTTTCCATGTAGGAATGTAAACAGTTCACTTATGGTAAGTCCCTTATGCCTTCTATTTGCTGTTTATTTTTTCATGCTTCTTCTCATTCTTGTGTTTGAAAGTCACATTTTCTTTTCAGCTCTGGTCTTTTCATCAAGAATGCTTGAAAGTCCTCTGTTTCATTGAAAGACCAGTTTTTCCCCTGAAGTATTATATTCAGTTTTGCTGGATAGGTGAATCTTGGTTTGAGTCCTAGTTCCTTTGACTTCTGGAATATCCTATTCCACGCCTTTCGATCCCTTAATGTAGAAGCTGCTAGATCTTGAGTTATCCTGATTTTATTTCCACAATACTGGAATTGTTTCTTTGTAGCTGCTTGCAAGATTTTCTCCTTGAACTGGGAATTCTTGAATTTGGCCACAATATTCCTAGGAATTTCTCTTTTTGGATCTCTTTCAGGTGGTGATCAATGGATTCTTTCAATACTTATTTTGTCCTCTGGTTGTAGAATGTCAGGGCAGTTTTCCTCGATAATTTCATGGAAGATGGTATCTAGGCTCTTTTTTGATCATGACTTTAAAGTAGTCCCATAGTTTTTAAATTGTCTCTCCTGGATCTATTTTCCAGGTCAGTTGTTTTTCCCATGAGGTATTTCACATTCTCTTCCATTTTTTCATTCTTTTGGTTTTGTTTGGTGATTTCTTGGTTTCTCAGAAAGTCATTAGATTCCATCTGTTCCATTCTAATTTTGAGAGAACTATTCTCTTCAGTGAGCTTTTGAACCTCTTTTTCCATTTGGCTAATTCTGCTTTTGAAAGCATTCTTCCCCTCATTGGCTTTTTGAACCTCTTTTGCCAATTGAGTGAGCCTATTTTTCAAGGTGTTATTTTCTTCAGCAATTTTTTGGGTCTCCTTTACCAAGGTATTGAGCCGTTTTTCATACTTTTCTTGCATCTCTCTCATTTCTCTTCCCAGTTTTTCCTCCACCTGTCTAACTTGCTTTTCAAAATCCTTTTTGAGCTCTTCCAAGGCCTGGGCCCACCCGACAACCTCCTGTGATGGCTGGGATACAGAGGCCCCACCCTCTACGTCTTTCCCTGATGGCAAGAATATTTCCTCCTCATCAGATCCAAAAAGTGGGATAATTTGCATCTGCTCAAAAAAGCTCTCTATAGTCTTATTTTTCTTCCCTTTTCTGGGCATTTTCCCAGACAGTTACTTGACTTCTGAGATTCCTGTCCACCTGTGCCTAGATCCCCCCAGCTAGTGGTTGGAGTCTGAGATTCAAATGGGCTTTCCGCGGCAGGCGCGGCTGCTATTCAATGTGTGCTTTAGTTCTGGTGCTGGGGTGGGGGCAGGGCCCTCTCCCAAGCTCAGCTCCTTCAGGTGGTTTATGCAGAGACTTTCAGTAATGAAGATCCTGCCTGCTCGGGGAGTCCCGGGGGCCGCCACTGCTCCCTCTGCCTCCACCACTTCCTGCCCCTGCCTCTGCAGCTTCCTCCTGAGGGGGCGCGAGTCATGGAGACACCCCACTCCCCTCTTGGCCAGCCCAACAGTCTCTCTTACTGACCTGTAGCGTCTGTGGGCGGAGGGACCTTCCAGGCCGCCAGAGGTTCCCTCCCTGAAGCCTGCTCTGATCTGCTCCTCTCGGCCACATGGGCAGGGCAGCGCTGGGGTGGACTCCGCTTTCCGGGGTGCGACAGACCCTAGCCACCGCTCTCCAGGGCTCTCTGGAACGGAAATCTCTTCCACTATGTTTCTGCACACCTTGCTGTGATCCAGAACTTGTGGGTAGCTCTTCTTACATTAAATCTATGGGCTGTGGGTTCAGAGCTCGCATACATGAGTCTTTCTACTCCGCCATCTTGACTCCGCCCCCAAGAAATAATAATTTTTAAAAAACCTTAAAGAATGAAAAAAATAAAAGACAATGAGAAATATGTCATTGGAAAAACAACTGACTTGGAGAATGAATCCAGGAGTAATAATTTAAACTTTTTGGAACCACGATCAAAAAAGAGCCTAGACATCATTGCTAAAGAAATTATAAAGGAAAATAGCATGATATTCTATAACCAAAGGGTAAAATAAAAATTGACCTACTGAGCTCCATTCTGAGCCAGTGTGATACACCCTTCCTGCTGGCCTTCTAGGCTGTCTTAGGCTGCAAATTTGTTTCACTCTGTCACTTTCTGGCTTCTGCTTCTGGAGAATTCATTTAGAGTCATTTTTTTAGAGATATTTTATGGGCTATGAGGAGAGAGCTAGAGAAGGTCTCTCCTTCTACTCTGCCATCTTGGCCCTGTCCCTCACACCAATCACCTCTTGAAAGAGGTCTCAAAAGGAAAACTAGGGGTATTGGAGGACTTGGAATATGATATTCCAAAGATCAAACATATAGGATTACAAACAACAATCATGTACCCAGAGAAACTGAGTATAATATTTCAGATGAAAAAATGGAACTTCAATGAAATAGAGGACTTCCAAGCATTATTGTTGAAAAGACCAGAACTGAATAGAAAATTTGACTTTCAAATGCAAAAATCAAGATAAGCATGAAGAGGTAAACAGGAAAGACCAACCATGAGGGACTTATTAAAATTGAACTGTTCATGTTACTACATGGAATGATGATATTTGTAATTCATGAGATCTTTCTCAGTATTAGGAGAGTTGGAGGCAATGCAAGTTTTGAGAGGAATGAACTAGGAGAAAGAGAAAGGGAGAGGTACAATGTAGTAAATCATCTCACATAAAAGGGGCAAAAAAAACTTTTTCCAATGGAGGGGAAGATGGAGAAGGTGAGAGGGAATAAATAAACCTTCCTTTCATTGGATTTTACTTCAGGAGTTAAGAACATACACACTCATTTGAGTATGGAAGTGTATCTTACCCTACAAAAAAGTGGCAGGAAGGGGATAAGAGAGGGGGGATAATAGAAGGGATGGTAGATTGGGGGAAGAGATAATCAGAAGCCAACACTTTGGTAGAGGGACAGGTTAAAACAGGAGAATTGAATAAATGGAGTGTGGGACAGGATAGAGGGAAATATAGTTAGTCTTTCACAACATGACTGTTATGGAGGTGTTTGGCATGACCACGCATGTATAAACTTTATCAAATTGCCTACCTTCTCAATGAGGGTAGGTGGGGAGGGGGGAGGGGAGAGAATGTGGAACTCAAAGTTTAAAAATGAATATAGTGGTTGTTCTTACATGCAACTAGGAAATAAGATATTTTACCCTACAGGAAATTAGAAGGGAAGGGGATAAGGGGGTAGTGGTATGATAGAAGGTAGGGCAGATTGGAGGAAAGGGCAATCAGAATACACACTGTTGTGGGGTGAGATTTGGGGGGAGATGAGGAGAGAATTTGAAATTCAAAATTTTGTGCAAGTGAATGTTGAAAACTGAAAATAAATTTACATGAAAAAAGAAAAGGGATAAATCATAATCAAATATAAATTTTTTTTTTCAGTTTTTAGATCACAAGGCCTGTGGTTTCAATGAATGTGGTAAGGTTTATGGCAACCATTGGTGAGTTTGATAAAAGCATAAAGCTATTTAAGAGGCCTAGGGTCATGATAAGTATTTCCATACAAGCACAGAAATTCAGCCCCATCCCCTTGACTATCTTTATAGGATTTATTGAAAAAAAAGTCTTCCAATATGCTATTCTATTCAATTTCTTCAATACTTTCATGGGAAATGTTTCCTTTGCTTACCATTTGTTAATCAAGGTTCTACTGTGGCCTCCTATGTGGTTGTAAGCCTGCAGTACTTCAAAGAATTAACTGGGACAAGCAAAGGAGAACAATGATGAGTATGGCCTATTGTGGAATACTTTTTGTAAAACCCTACCTTTTCCCTAGTAATATCCTCAATGAGGATGTTCATGATGTACATGGAGAAGAATTTCACAAAAATTTCATACAGATGGAAAAGTAGGCATTGAGGTCAGAAATCATTGCTTTTCACTTAGTCAGTAAGCATTTACTAAGTACCTATCATTTGTCAGGTATTGTACTAAGCATTTACAAACATTATCCTGTGTAATCTACCCAAGAACACTTCCAGGTAGGTGCAATTATTATCCCTACTTTAGAGGTCAGGAAATAGAACCAGATAGCAATCAAGTGAAGAATTACATAGGAAATATATGTCTAAGGCCACATTTGAACTCATGTTTTCTTGACCCTAGACCAAGTGCTCTATCCATGACAACACCTTGCTGCCTTTAATGTAGTTAGAGTCTATAGTCTTAAAATTGTTTCTTTACCACCCATAGTTCTCTTTTCCACTGGTTGGCTATTGTTACTATAGAAACAAAAGGGTTGCTCAGAAATTATGGTCATTTTGATTCCCCCCCTTTTTTTTCAGGAATTGCCATGGTTAAAGAATTAAATACCAAATGATCAGTCTGTTATACTTTACTTCTATGTCCTTTACTGGGCTTATCTTCAGTAGTTTGTTCCCAGAATCATAGACAATGATTTTCAAGCCAGCAAGTACCTGCAAATACTTATGATCCACTTGCAAAAGATATATCTAGCCAGCATCACTTACATGTAATAATGACTCATCATGACTCATCAGAGCAGGTCTAATTGACAGATTCTCAAGATACTTTGCATTTATCATCAGTGCAAATTTTTTGCGTCTCCTGTAGTAATGTGTCTTGAGATCTGAAATGATTTTTTTTTTGAAACTTGGAAACTTTAGCACCTAGCACAATACTATGAAAACTTTATTTTACTTTTTATGAAATATCTCAGCTTAATTATTTAGCAACTGATACAACTCACTTGCAATGCTGAAGATTTAGTCTTGCAAAACAATCCTATATACCAACTGCATTAACTAAATCAACTGGTCCTCTACTTTGATGGTGGAATCTAATTTTTAAACTCCTAAATCTGTCTCATATCCTGTACATGATTTTCTTGAAATTCATCACAAGGAAAAGGGAAGATTATAATATGAATCCTGCAGTATGGCATGTGCAATAAAAACAACTCAAAATCATGTTAAATGTGGCACTGAGGCAGCAGGAGAGAAAATGCCAATGGGTTAATGCTAACTATAAACTTTTCTTGATTATTTTCTCTTTGCCAAGTAAAGAAGCCTTTTTCTGTGACTGCTTATCTTTTGTACCTCTGGCATTCAGCTATGATTCCAGAGTAAACAACTTTGTTAAAATCTAATTACTTTTCAGACTCAGCTGTCATTTGATCTAAAATATTGATGCTTCCTCTTCATTTTCTTTCTTTCTTTTTTTGTCTCTCTTCTTGTGTATTTCTTCTTTAAACGTATTCTGAGGAGCTGAATCAACTAGCATATTTATCTGAGGTAGAATCTTCCGGGAACTTCTTAAATTGATACATGTTCATATCTATTCCATAGTGCTTATTCTCACTTATGATGCCATTTGAAATCGTCATGTGCTACTTTGAACTTTCCTAAATTTAAATTACCTTTGATAAAGAATGGACATTCTTGGCCAGTCTCTCTGCATCCATTGCATGACCTTATCTACTTTTTTTTCCCACATGAATCCAGAGTCACTTAGATTAAGCATGAGCTAAAAGATTCTCTGACTTGTCTTCTGGTTTAGGGCGTGGTAGCCCCAAGAGAGGGATTTTCATAAAAAGATTCAAGGTACTTAAATGTCTCCTGGTTCAGCTACTGTGTCTCCTGGTTTCCTACATTTCTGTTCCCAGGATCCTGCTTCTACAACTTGGCCAGTTGCTTGACCCACTCGTAACTACCCCTCAAACCTGCCTCTTCTTCCTCACAGTCCACCCCTATATACATTATGATTAACAATCTATCACCTTTAGATTATTCATATATTTTTTTAAAATGTTCCCACTTCAACATTTTTAATTAAACCAAAGTCTAAATCAGAAAATTTAAAAAAATGGAGGGAGTTACATAGGATTTTGAAAGTCAAACATGATTTGATATTTGATCCTAGCAGCAATAAATAGACATTAGAGTTTATTGAGAGGGAATGGGGCAAAAATCATGTGACCAGGGCCATGCTTTAGGAAGACCAGTTTGACAGCAGAAAGGAGAATAGTTTGGATTGGTGACCCATTTGATGCAAAGAAAGTTTATTTAGTCATCAAGGAGCTGCCTGCACCAGGATGGGGGCAATATCAAAGGAGAAAAGAAGTCATATAGGAGAAATGTTTTTGAGGTAAAAATGATAAGACATGATTTGATTTGATATGAGAGTTGAGAGAGTGAGGAATGACTGGAAGAATGGCGATATCCTCAATAATAGGGAAATTAGAAGGAGTGGAACATTTTGAGAATAAAGATAATGAAATCAGCTTTGGACATATTGAATTTTAAATTCTCTATGTGACGTCCTATTTGAGATGTCTGATAGGCAGTGGAGATGTTAGATTTAAATTGGCAAGAGTGATTAGGGCTGGACCAGTAAATCTGACAGTCATCAGAATAGAGATAGCAATTTAAACCTTGGGATTTAATTATTATAAAGGGTGCCATTTAAAAAAAATAGACCTAGATGTAAATTCTACATTGAGATCTATATCTTAGATCATCTTAAATATAAACGCCACAAAAAAGTGGTCTGAAGAACAAAGTTGAAGAATGGGAGAGCTGAAAAGGGCCATGGGGAGGTGGGGACAGGGGGTGGAGAATGCAGAATGGGAAAGTTGGAAGGGGCCTTTACAATCACTTAGTAAATCCCGTACACAGAGCTATCCCCACAATAGCCTACTTGGCAAGTGACTATTCCGACTGTGCTTAAAAATCCACAAGGAGAGAAAGCACACCATTTATCAAGGAAGCTTTTTTATATCAAGATTAAATCTGCCTTTTTCAATTTCCACTTACTACTTTTGGTTCTACCCTGTTCTACCCTCCCTCCACAAGATAGACCTTTAAAGAATACAACACTGCTATGATATCTTTCCTGAGTTTTCTTTTGTCTAGATTAAACATTCACAGTTCCTTCAACCAAAACTCATACATCACAAACTCAAGCCTCTTCTGGATGCTCTGAAGTTTATCAATGGTTTGTTTTGTTTTGTTTTGTTTTGTTTTGCTTTGCTTTGTTTTGTTTTATTTTCAGTTGCTTTGTTTGTTTTTTTACGCATAGTGTCTTGAACTGAACACAATATTACATATGATGTATCACAAGGGAGAAAGTATGGTCAGGTTATCTCTTATACCTGGAAATTAGGACACCATTTTCTAATTAGGAATAAGTCAGTCTTTTATTTCTCTTTAGTTACTTGGATTTTCTCCATCTCTTGTACATTTACTTTTAAAGCCAAGCTGGTTGGCGCATACCTCAGCATGTGCATTATATGCCAAAGATATCTCATTTTGTTTTCATCTCATTGCAAATGCTATCCCTTTCTCTCTTCAGAATGAGAATTTATCACATCTTACAGATCTTTCCCTGAGGCATTTTATTTTTTGAAATCCTGTGTTTCTTCCACATATATGGACATTTACTTTTCTGAAGTCTGGAGTGCATTTCTGACTATGTTCATTTCTTTCTTTTTTTTTTAATAATAAATTTTAGATGGAGAGATTACTTTCCTCTAAGGTTTCCATTTCAGCAATCCCTCTATTTCTTAATGAGAATCAAATATAAAACAGAATATCTTATTTTGATGAAATCACTAAAAGAAGTTAAAAAATTGTTAACCGTTCTATGATGGCAAAGAGGGAAATAGTGAGATAAGCTAAGAATAAAGTTAATTTAAGTCCTTTTTCATTGTTTTATTAGGCATCTTCCATGTTTGTGATCTATTTCCCTAATTCTTCACCTTCTTGTTTCTGCCCTGGTAGTCTTTAATATATTCTTGTAGAAAAATATTTTTTTTCCCTTGACACTCTCCAAATACTTTCCATTATTTTCTTCCTTTCTCATTCCTGGATTTCTTTACATAGATGTACCTTTAATTCTTTTTTTTTATTTGATAGCTTATCATTTTTAATAAGTTCCAAATTCTCTCCTCCACTCTAGCCTTTACCCTATACATAGAGAAGGCAAGCAATATGCTGTGCATTATATGTGTACAGTCAGGCAAAACACATTAACACTTTAGTAATGTGGCAAAAACAAGTCAAAAAATATGTTCCAATCTCTGTTCATAGTTCATCATTTCCCTCTCTGAATGTGGATAGTATTTTTCACCATTAATCCTTTGAAAATGTTGTAGATATATTGACCAGAGTAACTGTCTTTCACAGTTGATTATGATGACCATATTGCTTTTACCATGTACAATATTCTCCTGGTACTGTTCACTTCTTTTTTCATCAGTTCATATGTATCTTACAGGTTTTTCTGAAGCTATCCTGCCCCTAATTTCTTACAGTACAATGGTATTCCAGTACAAGCATATACTGTAGCATGTTCAACCATTTGCCAATTTATGGGCATCCTTTCAGTTTCCAATTCATTGACACGACAAAAAGAGGGGTCATAAATATTTATTTTGGACATAAATGTTCTTTTCCTTTTTCTTTGATTTTTTTTTTTTTTTTTTTGGTATATAGACCTACTAACAGCATCACTAGGGCAAAGCATATGCACAATTTTATAGTCCTTTGGTTTTAGTTCTTAATTGCTCTCCAGAATGGTTGGACCAGTTTGCAATTCCACAAAGAGTGCACTAGTGTACATATTATTTCTCATCCCCCTCCAGCATCTATCATTTTCCTATTCTATCATGTTATGGAATCTAATAAGTTTAAGGAATTGTTTTCATTTTTATTTCTCTAACTAGTGACATATTATTTTTTATATGATCACGCAGAGTTTTGATTTATTTTTGAAGAGTGACTGTTCATATCATTTGACCATTTATGAATTGAAGAATGGTTCTCATTTTTATAGGTGTGTCAGTTCCCTATGTATTTGAGAAATAAGACCATAATAACAGAAAAACATTCAATCTCCCCTGCCCACTTTCTCTCCTTTCCTTCAAACTTTGCTTGCATTAATTTTGTTTGCATAAAAACTTTTAAAATTTATATCAAAATTAACAGTTTTCCCTCCAGTGATTCTCAGCACCACTTGTTTATTCAAAAACTCTTTTCTACAGATCAGATAAGTAATTTTTCCCAAGCTTCTTTATTTGCTTACAATATCCCTCTTTGCATCTAAATCATGTGCCCATTTTTACCAAATCTTGATATATGGTATGAAATGTTGACCTATGCCTAGTTTTTGTTAGGGTGCTTTACGGATTTACCATATTTTTTTTTTTTTTTTGCCAATAGTGAGTTCTTGCTGTAAAAGCATAGGTCTCTAGGTTCATCAAACATAATCACTATGGTCAATTTACTTGTATATATTGTATTGCTAATATATTCTACTGATCCATCTCTATTTCTTATCCAGTACCAAATTTTTTTCTCTCTCTCTTTTTTTTTTTTGGAGGGAAGTATTAGGGCTAAGTGACTTGCCCCAGGTCACACAGCTAATAAGTGTCTGATGGCAGATTTGAACTTGGGTTCTTCTCTATCCATTGTGCACCTATCTGCCCCCAGATGTTTTATTTTTTATGATTACTACTTTGTGCATGCTCTGCTACTGCTATCATAACTCCTTTCCTTTCTGCTCCCCTCATTGATTACTTTGATATTCTTGATTTTTGTTCTTTCAGATGAATTTTTTTTATTTTTTCTGGTTCTATAAAATAAACCTTTGGTGCCTTGATTGGCATGGCACTGACTAAGTAAATTAATTTCAGTAAAACTGTCACATTTGTTATACTGTCAGTCTACCTATAAACAATGAATAATTCTCAAATTAAGTCTGTCCTTATTTGGGAGAAAACTATGCCTCCTGTGTTTCTTCAAAGGCAGACTTACTTCCAAGACATTTTTTTTTTACTACGATTATTTAAATGGAAATTTTCTATGCCTTCCTGATGAATTTTGTTGGTAACATGTAGAAATGCTAATGATTTGTTAGGGCTTATTTTATATCCTGCAAATCTATTAAAGTTGTAATTATTTTGACTAGCTTCTTTAATTGATTCTCTAGGGTTCTCTCAGTATATCATCATACCTTCAAAGAAAGACAGTATTGTTTCCCTGTTGCTTATGTGTATTTCTTCAGTATGTTTTTTCTTATCTTACTGCTATACCTAGCACTTCTAGAATAATATTGAATAATCATGGGGATAATCGTCATCTTTGCTTCATCCTTGATCTTACTGAAAATGTTTCCAGTTGATCCTCATCACATATAATGCTTGTCCTTTGTTTTACATAGTTATGACTTCTTATTTTTAAAAAATTGTCTATTGTTTCATGATTTAGTGTTTTTAATAGGAACGAGTGCTGAATTTTGTCAAAAGCTTTTTCTGCATTTGTTGTTATTATAATATGTATTTTGTTGTTTTTCTTATTGATAAGGTCAATTATATTGAATGTTTTCTTAATACTGAATGATCCCTGCATTCCTGGTATATATTTCATCTGGTCTAAACCTCACCTGGTCATGCTGTATAATTTTTATGATATATGGCTGTAATCTACTTGTTCACATTATATTTCAGATATTTGCATCGATATTTGTTAGGGAAATTGGCCTATTGTTTTCTTTCTCTGTTTTTGTTTTCCCTAATCTGAGCATCAAAATTATGATTGTGTCATAGAAGAAATTTGGTAGAACTCCTTTATTTATTTTTATCAGATACATTAAATAACATTGAAATTGATCATTCCTTAGCTTTTGGCAAAATTGATTTGTATAAACATGTGGTTTGGGTGACAATTTTTTTTTTTGTTAGGAAGCATATTTTTGCTTCTTCAATAATTTTTTTCTAAGGGGAATTTAAATATATAAAGGTTATTTAAGTATTCTAAGGATTATTTAAGTAACCTATTTTCTCTTTAGATTAATCTAGGCAGTTGATATGTTTGTAAATATTCATCAACTTCATTTAGATTATCAGTTTATTTGCACATAATTGGGAAAAAGTACCTCCTAAAATTAGCTTTAATTTCATCTTTATTGATGGTGCATTCACTCTTTATTTTTGATATGATTGATTGAGTTTTCTTCTGTTTTTAAATCGAAATAACCAAATACACACACATATGTATGTATGTATGTATGTATGTATAATTTACCCCAGCTCCTAGTTTTATTTATTAACCAATAGTTTGTTTCACTTTCAGTTATAATAATCTTTCCTTAGGGTATAGATTTTGGTATTTAATTGGGAGCTTTTAATTTGTTATTTTTCTATTTTTTTAAATAATCGTATAATTGCATGTTCAATTTCTTCATTGGCACTTTCTGTTACTGATGTACACATTAAAAATAAAAGTTTTCCCTTAGGTTCTTGACTACTTGACCTGCATTTCAAAAATTTGTGAATAGTGCCTCTTTAATGAAATTATTGTTTCAATAATTTGATCTTTGACAAATTCTTTCTTCAATTTTAGATTATTCAGTTTCAAACTAATTTTTAACTTAACACCAAGGTACTTTAGTGAATGTAATTTATTTGTATTTTTGTATTAAAGGAGGTACATCAAATGTTTCTTTTTTTTCTTTTCTGCACTTGGTTATGAGGTTTTTATGTATTAATACATGGCCAATTTTTGTGAAGTATCCACTAGCAACTGAGAAAAAGTTATGATTCTTTTATTCCCATTAAATTTTCTCCAGAGATCTATCATATCCAGCTTTTCAAAAATACTATTCACTTCTTTAACTTCTTTCTTGTTCATTTTATGGTTCAATCCATCTAGATCTGAGAGGAGAAAGTTGAGGTCCCCCAGTAGTAAATTTTTACTGTCAATTTAGTTCTGTAACTAACTTAACATTTACTTTAAGAATTTTGAAACTATACCATTTGGTACATATGTGTTTAGTATTGCTCTTACTTCACTGCTTAAGATACCTTTTAGCAAGATGTAGTTTATCTAATTATCTCCTTCAAGTAAATTTATTTTTGCTTTTGATTTGTCTGATATCGTGATTGCTACCACTGCCTATTTTATCTCAGCTGAAGCATAATGGATTCTGCTCTTCTTCCTCTTTTTAACTCTTAGTGTGCCTAAGGTTTTTTTTTATTTTAATTTTTGTAAATAACCTGTTTTTGAATTCTGCTTTGTAATTCATTCTGCTACTCAATTGTGTTTTATGAATGGGTTTATCCCTTTCACATTCACAGGTAAGACTTCTAATTGTGCATTTCCCTCTATCCTTTCTTCTTCTTTTCAGCTTCCTTTCTTCTTCTTTTCAGCTTCCTTCTCTCTCTCTCTCTCTCTCTCTCTCTCTCTCTCTCTCTCTCTCTCTCTCTCTCTCTCTCTCTCTCTCTCTCTCCTCTTCCTCCCACCAATGCCTTTCTTAATTTCCTTAATCTACTCTTCCTCTTATCACCCACAAATTTCTCTTAACTCCCTTTTCATTCTGTTTCTCTAGTTTATAAATCACACTTTATACCAAGTTTGTATACATATATTCTGCCCTGTTTAAACAGGTTCAGTTAAGAGTGAGTTTCCAATATTGCCTACTCCCCTGATTTCCCCACCACTATAAAAACAATTCCATGTGTGGCACTTTAATGTGAGAAAAGTTTCCATACTCTTCATCTCCCTTCCCCCTTCTCCCAGGACATTCTTCTTCCTAATTCTTCCATTTTTCTTTTAAGATCATTTAAACCAAACCTATCACCTCCTTTTAAGTAGATTGTGTTGAACTATCCTATCAATGACAAAGTTCTTGAGGGTTACATATATATCTTCTCATTTGGGAACATAAAGACTTTAACTTAAATAAGTTTCTCATGATTTCTCCCTCATGTTTTACCATTTTTATGCCTCTCTTAAATATTCTGCTTGAATGTCAAATTTTCTATTCAGCTCTGGACTTTTTTTTTTAACATGGATGTATGAAAATGGTGATTTTCAATAAATATCCATTTCTTTTTTCCATTGAGAGAATATATCCAGTTTTGCCCAGTAGATTATTCTTGGCTGCAACCCTTGGTGTTTTAGCTATCAAAATATTATATTCACGAGGCAGAGCCAAGACGGTGGAGCATATGGACAGACTTGCTCTAGCTCTAATTCCATAGCCCATAAAAAACCCATAAAAAATTACTCTAAACAAATTCTAGGGAAGGAGAATGTACAAAACTACAGAGTGAAGGAAATTTCCAACTCAAGGTAGCCTGGAAGGTCTATTGCACAGGGCTCAGAGAGGAGCGCAGCCCAGTCTTGGCCACACAGCACATCAGGGACAAGAATACAGCAGGCTTCAGGGCACAAAATCATAGGCAGAAGCTGTGATTCCCAGATTTCTCAACACAGAGACTCAAAAAATAGGTTTAAAAGTCAGTGAGAAAGTGCTTTCACCTGGCTGAGAAGGAAGCAGGGTTCATTTCAGCTCTCATCCAGGGCAGCAGCAGTCACTGTGGCACATGGTCCATTTTTGGATCCCCCAGCCTAAAGACCCTGGGGGAATTAAGTGGATGATCTGGATCTCAGTCCTGAGTGGTGGCCCTGGAATGAGGAAGAGCACTAGTGTGGTATAGATGCTGGAGGCCCTGGAGAGGGAATCCTGCCTGCAGATCCTGAGCAGAAAAGCCTGTGGTTGGTTTCAGACTAGAGTCCAGGCCATGAGAGGAGTAAACTCCTCTACCTGGATTGTGCTTTGACTCCAAGGAGGAACTGAGAATTTACAGGTCACTTTTTGACAAAGTACTCAAAAGTCAAGAAAAAGGCTGGGAAAATGCCCAAAACAGGAAAAAAAAGACTAGAAAGTTACTTTTCTGGTGAACAGTTGTTTTCTTCCATCATTTCAGATGAGGAAGAACAAAGCATACCATCAGAGGAAGACATAAAAGCCAAGGTTTCTGCATCCAAAATCTCAATAAAAATATGCAATGGTCTCAGGCCATGGAAGAGATCAATAAGGACTTTGAAAATCAAGAAAGAAAGGTGGAGGAAAAATTGGGAAGAGAAATGAGAGCAATGCAAAAAAACAGAAAAAGTGAGTCAATAGCTTGCTAAAGGAGACCCCAAAAGAAATGCTGAAGAAAATAACACCTTTAAAAACAGACTAACCCAATTGGACAAAAGAGGTCCAAAAATCCAATGAGGAGAAGAAAAATCCTTTAAAAATGAGAATTAGCCAAATGGAAAAGGAGGTTCAAAAGCTTACTGAAGAAAATACTTCTGTAAAAATTGGAAGGGAGCAGTTGAAAGCTAATGACTTGGTGAGAAACCAAAAAATTACAAAAGAACAACAAAAGAATAAATTATATATATATATATATATATATATATGACAATGTGAAAAAAAACTGACCTGGAAAATAGATCCAGGAGAGAGAATTTAAAATTATGGGATTACCTGAAAGTTATGATCAAAAAAAGAGCCTAAGCATCATCTTTCATGAAATTATCAAGGAAAACTACCCTGATATTGTGGAAACAGAGGGTAAAATAAATATTGAAAGAATGCACAAGTCATCTCTTGAAAGGGATCCAAAAAGAAAAAGCCCTAGGAATATTGTTACCAAATTCTAGAGTTATCAGGTCAAGGAGAAAATATTGCAAGCAGGAAGAAAGAAACAAGTTGAGTGGTTGTGGAAATACAATCAAAATAACAGAGTATCTGGCAGCTTCTATGTTAAGGGATTGAAGGGCTTGCAATATGATATTGCAGAAGTCAAAGGAACTGGGATTAAAACCAAGAATCTCCTACCCAGCAAAATGGAATGTAAAACTTCAGGGGAAAAAATGACCATTCCATGAAATAGAGGACTTTCAAATACTCTTGATGAAAAGACCAGAGATGAGTAGAAAATTTGACTTTCAAACCCAAGAATCAAAAGAAGCATGAATAGGTAAACTGGAAAGAGACATAATAATAGAATTACTAAAGTTGAGTTTTTTACACCTCTACATGGAAAGATAATATTTATATCTCTTGAAACTTTTCTCCATATTGGGTAGTTGGAAAGATTATATACGTATATGTAGACAGAGGGCACAGGATGAGTTGAATAGAAAGGGATGATATCTAAAAAAACAAATGTAATAGATGAGAGAGAAATATATTGGAAGGAGAAATAGAGAAATGGAATGGGCAAATTATCTTTCATAAAAGAGGCAAGAAAAAGCTTTTTCAATGGAGGAGGAAAGGGGAAAGGTTAGAGGGAAAAAGTGAAGCTTACTCTCTCACATTTGGTTTAAGGAGGGAATAACATGTACACTCAATTTGATATGAAAATCTATCTTACACTACAGGAAAGTAGGGGAGAAGGGGATAAGTGGTGGGGGGGGTGTGAGGGAGGGGGGGCAAATTGGAGGAGGGAGCAATTAGAAGGAAACACTTGTGGAAGGATAAGGTCAAAAGAGAGAATAGATCAAATTGGTGTGGGATACTGTGTTTGTCCTCCCATCAGAGATGCCATGAGTTCATGCCATCAGAGAAATAATGACATGATTTGCACTTGACTTTGGTTTGAGTGAGGGAGGCTTGTGCACATCACCAGCCTCACTTCTCTTCCACAGCTATCTGAATCCAGTGACCAGATATTCATGAGGATGACTGGGATGACCCAGGATGAGGCAACTGGGGTTAAATGACCTGCCCAAGGTCACACAGCTAGTGAACGTCAAGTGTCTGAGGTGAGATTTGAACCCAGGTCCTCCTCACTCCTGCACTGGTGCTCTATGCACTGCACCACCTAGCTTCCAGTGGGGGCAGGATAGGATGAATGGAAATGTACTTAGTCTTTCACACCGACTATTATGGAAGTCTTTTGTATAACTACACACATACAGCCTACATTAAATTACTTGGCTTCCTAGTGGGGATGGGTGGGGAGGGAGGAAGGCAGAGAAGTTGGAACTCAAAATTTTAGCGATGAATGTTGAGAATTGTTTTTCTTTTTTTTCATGAAACCAGGAAGAAATGGAGGTAGAGGAGCACAGAAATCTATCTTGCCCTACAAGAAAAGAGAAGATGTGGATAAGGGAAAGGAAGGGTGTGATAGAAGAGAGGGCAAATTGGAGGAAGAGGTAATCAGAATGCACAGTGTTTGGGGGAGGAGGAGGAGAGAGATGAGGAGAAAATTTCTAACTCAAAATCTTGTGAAAATGAGTGCTTAAAACAGAAAATAAACCAATTAATTTTAAAAATATTATATTCCAAGAACTCTACTCCTTTATTGCGGTAGCTTTTTAATTTTTTTAAATTTTTATTTTTTATTTTTGATGTTCCACAATCACTACCATAAAACTTAGATTTTTCCCCCCTATATACTCCCCACCACCCCCATCCCTCTCAAAGACAGCATACAATTCTATATAAGATCTACACATACATTCCTATTGAATACATTTTCACTATAGTCATGCTGTGTAGACAAACAAAATTAATGGGAGAAATCATATAACAAACCAAAATACAATACACACACACACAAAAATGATCTCCTACATTCTGTGATTGAATTCTATAGTTCTTTCTCTGAATATGGAAGGCATTTTGCCTTAGAAGAACATTGGGATTTTTTTTTTTTTAATGTTCTTGCTTTGCTATGAAGATCCAAGTCTACCAGACAAAAACTCACACACTGTGGTTGTTGCTATGCACAAAGTTCTCCTGGTTCTGCTCCTTAACTCAGCCTCATATCATAGAATTTTTTCCAGGCCTCTCTGAAGTCTTCTTTTTCATTTCTTATGGTGCAATAGTACTCCATTATATTCATGTACCATAATTTATTCAGCCATTCCCCAAATGATGGGCATTCCCTTGCTTTCCAGTTTTTGGCAGCTACAAAGAGTGCTGCTATAAGTATTTTTGTTCATGTGGGACCCTTTCTCATTTTTATGATCTTTTGGGGGATACAGTCCTAGTAGCAATATTGCTGGGTCAAAGGGGATGCACATTTTTATAGCCCTTTGGGCATAGTTCCAAATCACTCTCCAGAATTGTTGGATGAGTTCACAGCTCCACCACCAATGATTTAGTATTCCAACTCTCCCATATACTCTCCAACATTTATCATTTTCCTGTTCTGTCATGTTTGCCAATCCAATAGGTGTGATGCTGTAACTGAGAGTTGTTTTGATTTGCATCTCTCTGATCAAAAGTGATTTAGAGCATTTTTTCATATGATTATAAATATCCTTAATTTCTTCCTCTGAAAATTGCCTGTCCATAGCCTTTGACCATTTATCAATGGGGGAATGACATGTACTGTTGTACATTTGACTCAGTTCTCTATATATTCTAGAAATGAGTATTTTATCCTTGAGATTAACTGTAAAAATTCTTTCCCAATTTACTACATCCCTCCGAATTTTGATTACATTGGTTTTGGTTGTGCAAAAACTTTTCAGTTTAATGTAATTAAAATTATCTAACTTGCACTTCATAATGTTTTCAATCTCTTCTTTAGTCAAAAATTCTTTACTTTTTTACAAATCTGATAAATATACTATTCCTTGCTCCTCCAGTTTCTCCATGGTATCAATCTTTATACCTAGATCATGTACCCATTTGGACTTTATTCTTACGTATGGTATCAGGCATGGGTCTATGCCTAGTTTCCACCACACTATTATCCAGTTTTCCTAGCAACTTTTGTTGAACAGTGAGTTGTTATTCCAGAAGCTGGGGTCCTTGGGTTTATCAAACAGGAGCTTGCTATATTCATTGCCTACTGTGTCTTGAGTACCTGGCATATTCCACTTATACACCCTTCTTTTTCTTAGCCAGTGCCAAGTGGTTTTGATAATTGCTGGTTTATAATATAATTGGAGATCTGGTAGCGCTAGGCCACCTTTCCTAGCATTTCTTTTAATTTGTCCCTTTGATATTCTAGACCTTTTATTCTTCCAGATGAATTTGGATATTATTTTATCCAGTTCTAGAAAATAATTACCTGATAGTTTAATTGGCATGGCACTAAATAAGTAAATTGATTTAGGCAGAATTGTCATTTTTATTATATTTGCTCAGCCTACTCATGAGCAACTGATGTTTTTTCCATTTACTTAGATCTGACTTTATTTGTGCAAAAAGTGTCTTGTAATTGTGTTCATGTAATCCCTGGATTTGTTTTGGCTGGTAAACTCCCAAATATTTTATTCTGTCTACCCTAGCTTTAAATGGGATTTCTCTTTCCATCTCTTGCTATTGGACTTTGTTACTAATATATAGGAATGCAGACGATTCGTACGGGTTTATTCTGTAACCTGCAACTTTGCCAAAGTTGTTTACTATTTCAAGTAGTTTTTTACTTGAGTCTCTGGGATTCTCTAAGTATATGATCATATCATCTGCAAAGAGTGATAACTTAGTTTCTTCTTTGCCTATTCTTATTCCTTCAATTTCTATATCTTGTCTAATTGCTACAGCTAACATTTCTAGTACCATATTCAATAATAATGGTGATAATGTCCATTCTTGTTTCACCCATGATCTTACTGGAAAGGCATCTAGCTTACATCCATTGCATATAATCCTTGCTGAAGGTTTTAGATAGATACTGCTTACTATTTTATGGAATGTTCCTTTTTATTCCTATGTTCCCCAGTGTTTTTAATAGAAACGGTGGTTGTATTTTCTCGAAAGTTTTTTCTGCCTCTATTGAGATAATCGTGTGTTTCTTGTTAGTTTTTTTGTTGATGTGATTGATAATGCTAATAGTTTTCTTACTATTGAACCAGCCCTGCATTTGTGGTATGAATCCTACCTGATCATAATGTGTTATTCTTGTGATAAGATGCTGTATTCTTTTGCTAAAATCTTATTTAAAATTTTTGCATCTCTATTCATTAGAGAAATTGGTCTACTTTTCTTTCTCTGCTTTGTCTCTTCCTGGTTTAGGTATCAAAACCATATTTGTATCATAAAAAGAATTTGGAAGGACTCCTTCTTCCCCAATTTTGAAAAATGGTCTATATAGTATTGGAATTAATTATTTAAATGTTTGATAGAAGTCACTTTTAAATTCATCTGGCCCTGGAGATTTTTTCCTAGGGAGTTCATTGAAGGCTTGTTCAATTTCTTTTTTCTGAAATGGGGTTATTTAAGTATTCAAATTCCTCTTCTCTTAATCTGGGCAATTTGTATTTTTTAAAATACTCATCCATCTCATTTAGATTATCAAATATGTGGGCATAAAGTTTGGCAAAGCAATTTTTAATTATTGTTTTAATTTCTTCCTCATTGGAGATGAGTTCACCCCTTTCATTTTTGATATTAGTAATTTGATATTCTTCTTTCTTTTTTTAATAAAATGGACCAAGGGTTTATCAATTTTATTAGTTTCCTTCTTTAGGGTTAGATTATTTAGTTTCCAATTGATTTTTCATTTATCTTTACATGGCCTTTTATTACATGTAATTTTTATTGCATTATGATATGAGAAAGATCCATTGATTATCTCTGCCTTTGTGCACTGGATTGTGAGGTTTTTGTGATCTGATTTTATTTATGTAGGCATTCAAAGGTATTTCTAATTTGGTATTTACCTGTGGATTTTCAATTTGTTCTTTTTCTATCTTTTTCAGCTGCATTCCCAAGGCATTGATCTCCTCTTTCTCCTGAGGACTGTTTTTGTAGTATCCCATAAGATTTGATATTTTGCCTCATTATTATCACTCTCTTACATGAAGTTGTTAATTGTTTCTATGATTTAGTTGCCTAACCCACTCCTTCTTTAGGGTCAGATTATTCGGTTTCCAACTGAGTTTTTCATTTATCTTTCCATAGCCTTTTATTGCATATAATTTTTATTGCATTATGATCTGAGAAGGATGCATTGACTATCACTGCCTTTCTGCACTGGACTGTGAGGTTTTTATGTCTTAGGACATGGCCAGTTTTTGTATATATGCCATGTACTGCTGAGAAAAATGTTTCGTAATGATATTGCATCATTGTCTATGGTGCCTTTTAGCAGGATATAGTTTCTGTCTTTATCTCTTTTTAATATATCGATTTCTAATTTTGCTTCATCTAAGATTAGAGTTGCTACTCCTGCTTTTTTTATATCAGCTGAAGCAAAATATATTTTGCTCCAACGTTTGACCTTTACCCTGTGTGTATCCCCCTATTTCAAATGTGTTTCTTGCAAACAACATATTGTTGGATGACGGCTTTTTTTAATAGAAATTTATTTATTTAACTTTTTACATTCATTTTCACAAAATTTTGGGTTCCAAATTTTCTCCCCATTTGTCCCCTCCCCCCACCCCAATACACTGAGCATTCTAATTACCCCAATCACCAATCTGCCCTCTCTTCTATCATCCCTCCCTTCCCTTGTCCCTATCTTCTCTTTTATCCTGTAGGGCCAGATAACTTTCTATTCCCCATTACCGGTATTTCTTATTTCCTAGTAGCAAGAACAATACTCAACAGTTGTTCCTAAAACTTTCAGTTCCAAATTCTCCCCATCCCTCCCTCCCCACCTGTTCCCTTTGGGAAGGCAGGCAATTCAGTACAGTCCATATCTGTGTAGTTTTGCAATTGACTTCCATAATAGTTGTATTGTGTGAGGCTAACTATATTTCCCTCCATCCTATCCTGCCGCACATTATTTCTATTCTCTCTTTTAATCCTGTCCCTCCCAGAGTGTTGACTTCAAATTGCTCCCTCCTCCCTTTGCCCTTCCTTACATCATCTTCCCAACCATGATTCTCCTTCTCCCCCAATTTCCTGTATTGTAAAATAGGTTTTCATACCAAAAAGAGTGTGTATTTTATTCCTTCCTTTAGTCAAATGTGATGAGAGTAAACTTCATCATTTATTCTCAGCTCTCCTCTTTTTCCCTCCACTAAAAAGTCTCCTGCTTGCCTTTCTATGAGAGATAATTTGCCCCATTTCATTTCACCCTCTCTCCTCCCAATACATTTCTCTTACACATTTAGCTTAATTTTTTTAACATATGATCCCATCCTATTCAATTTACTCTGTGCTCTTTGGCTCTGTGTGTGTTTGCATGTGTGTGTGTGCGTGTATCTGTGTGTGAAATCCCACCAACTACCCAGATACTGAAACGTTTCAAGAGTTACAAACATTGTCTTTGCATGTAGGAATGTAAACAGTTCAACTTTGGTAAGTCTCTTACGACTTCTCTTTACTGTTTACTTTTTCATGCTTCTTCTCATTCTTGTGTTTGAAAGTCAAATTTTCTTTTCAGCTCTGGTCTTTTCATCAAGAATGCTTGAAAGTCCTCGATTTCATTGTAATGATTTCCCCTGAAGTATTATACTCAGTTTTGCTGGGTAGGTGATTCTTAGTTTTAGTCCTAGTTCCTTTGACTTCTGGAATATCCTATTCCACGCCATTTGATCCCTTATTGTAGAAGCTGCTAGATCTTGTGTTATCCTGATTCTATTTCAACAATACTAGAATTGTTTCTTTCTAGCTGCTTGCAATATTTTCTCCTTGACCTGGGAATTCTGGAATTTGGCCACAATGTTCCCAGGAGTTTCTCTTTTTGGATCTCTTTCAGGTGGTGATCAGTGGATTCCCTTCAGTATTTATTTTGCTCTCTGGTTCTAGAATCTCAGGGCAGTTTTCCTTGATAATTTCATGAAAGATGATGTCTAGACTCTTTTTTTGATCATGGCTTTCAGGTAGTCCCATAATTTTTAAATTGTCTCTCCTGGAACTATTTTCCAGGTCAGTTGTTTTTCCAATGAGATATTTCACATTCTCTTCAATTTTTTCATTCTTTTGGTTTTCTTTTGTGATTTCTTGGTTTCTCAGAAAGTCATTAGCCTCCATCTGTTCCATTCTAATTTTGAGAGAACTATTTTCTTCAGTGAACTTTTGAACCTCTTTTTCCATTTGGCTAATTCTGCTTTTGAAAGCATTCTTCTCCTCATTGGCTTTTTGAACCTCTTTTGCCAATTGAGTTAGCCTGTTTTTCAAGGTGTTATTTTCTTCAGCATTTTTTTGGGTCTCCTTTAGCAAGCTATTGACCTGCTTTTCATTCTTTTCTTGCATCTCTCTCATTTCTCTTCCCAGTTTTTCCTCCACCTGTCTAACTTGATTTTCAAAATCCTTTTTGAGCTCTTTCATGGCCTGAGCCCACTGAATATTTATTTTGGATGTTTGGGGTATAGAAGTCTTGACTTCTATGTCTTTCCGTGATGATAAGCATTGTTCTTCTTCATCCAAAAGGAAAGGAGGAAATATCTGTTCCCCAAGGAAGTAACCTTCTATGGTCTTATTTTTTTCCCCCTTTTCTGGGCATTTCCCCAGACAGTTCCTTGACTTCTGAGATTCCTCTCCACCCCTGCCTCACCTCTCGATACGCCCAGCTAGTGCTTGGGGTCTGAGATTCAAATGCTGCTCCCCAGCCTCAGGGCTTTCAGTGGGGGTCCCGGCTGCTATTCAGGGTAAGATTAAATTCAGGTTCTCGGGTGGTGGCAGAGCCGCCTCGCAGGCTCAGTTCCCTCAGGGGGTTTATGTGGAGACCTTCAGTAATAAATCCTAACTCCTGCCAGCTTTAGGAGCTCCTGTCCACTGCTTCCCCCTGCTGCTTCCTCCTGAGGGGGCCTGAGTTATGGAGACACCCCGTTCCCTTCTTGGCCAGCCCAGACATCTCTCTCACTGACCTGTGCGCCTGTGGGTGGAGCGACCTTCGTTGCCCCAGGGATTCCGTCCCTGAAGCCTGCTCCAATCTGCTCCTCTAGGTACCACACAGCCAGGTCAGGGCTGGGCTCCGCTCTGGGTCCGGTGCGTGATGGACCTTTGGTGGCAGTTTTTCAGGGCTCTCTGGAACAGATATCTCCTTCACTCCATTGCTGCATGGCTTACACTGCCCCAGAATTTGTTGGGAATTCCTCTTTACAGGTAATTATGGGCTGTGGGTTCAGGGATAGCATATGTGAATCTTTCTACTCTGCCATCTTGTCTCCTCCCCCTCTGGATGATGGCTTTTATTCCATTCTGCTATCCATCTCCATGTTATGGGAGAGTTCATCCCATTCACATTCACAGTTATGATTACAATCTGTGTATTTCTCTCCATCCTCTTTTGGACCTACTGAACAAGATTTCACAGTGAAGTGACTTAGGTAACTGAAGAAAAGATAAATTTCCTCAAAAGAGAAGAGTAAATACCCAGTGAGTTCAAAGTCAGTGTAGATCAACAAGAAAGGAGTTGTTACTTTTCTATTTAGAGTGGGGGTAGATTTTTGAAGCACAGATGGTATTCTAAATAATGAACTATACAAAATATACCGAGAAAAGGTGCTTGATACTAGCTGGAATAGAGAAATAAGAACTGCCACTACAGATCATCCTGAAATCTTGTATCCAAGGTTGTCATATCTTCAGGGAAAATCTTAGCTTCAATCTTGATATTGTAATGGTAATTTAAATAGGAACATCTATGCCATTCATTAATAAGCCCATGTGACCTATTTGAATCACACTGAAGCTTAAGTCACAAGTGGTGGGAAGAGCTTACTGAATGGGTAGAACAGTAAGGGTGGAGGAGAGCTTAGAGGAAGCTGGTGAGAGTAGCTGAGGTGGAGGTGAGAGGACACAGACAGGCACATAATCTTGTCAGTGGTTGTTTGTGGAAAAGGCCCCAGCAGAGGTGGAGGAGTGGCAGTAGGGAGGGGGAAGACTTGGAAATGATTTTTTTCCCCACCCCCCCCTCCTCACATTTGCAATGCTAATGTGTATTTACTTCTTGGTTATTATAATGAATTTGGCCTTCTGGTGTTGGAATTTGGCTTTCTGTTGTAAAAAATAAGTGTCTTTCTTCTGCATTCTACATGGAATGTTTCTGTTTCATTTTATGATTCCGAACTATAACAGCCTATTCATAGTTGCCCTCAGTGCTGCAAATATTGCCTAGGTGATATATTTTGGCTTCATCACAGGATCACAGAGTATAACATCTCTATTTGGAGGATGAAAAGTTTTAGGGGAAGAAACAGATATCCCAGGATGGGAAGATTTACCTTTTTCCTTTCTAGTAAGTGAATGAGTTAAAAGCACAGGACACTGTGAAAACTGAGAACTGAGGAAGGGGAACCTAGAGATTTGGAAAGGTGGTTGCAAGGAATACCAATAAAACCAGGGAAGGAACTGGCAGAGGTAAATAGGAGAGGTTGGATTTTAGTACCAGGTCACTGTATTGTGTGTAAAATCAGAGACGACATGCTGGAGGAAAAAAATATAGATGGAAAAAGAGTTAGCTAGTTGGCATGGGAATTCTCAGAATTCGTTGGCCCCTTTAGAAGAGCAAGCTGGGGGGGTCTCAGGTGGAAGAAAAGGCTGTTTATTTAGCTCAGAAGAAGTGTATTCTTCCTTTGTTGCCAAAGAAGACCATGCCATCAGAGAAATGATGACGTGACTTGCACATGATTTTCTTTTGAGTGAGGGAGGGCTGTGCAGGTCACCAACCTCACTTCTCCACAGCCATCTGAATTCAGTGACCAGATATTCATCAGGATGCCTGGACATGACCCAGGATGAGACAACTGGGGTTAAATGACTTTTCCAAGGCCACACAGTTAACGAGGGTCAAGTGTCTGAGGTGAGATTTGGACTCAGGTCCTCCTGATTCCTGCACTGGTGCTCTATCCACTGCACCACCTGGTTGCCCCTAGCTCAGAAGAAGTAAGAGCTTGGCAAAAGAAGTGTGCATTCAACCTTTGTACAGACCTTGCCTAGTTGCCAAGGCAACAACTATCAGGAAAGTATTTGGGAGGAATTTAACAATGTCAGAGTTGGAAAATGAAGGTGTTAGAAGGGGAAGTTTCTCAGGCATAAGTACTCCCAGTACAATGGTGTACCAAGTGGGCAACACAGTGTTTAGGGAGTTAATTGAGGATTTACTGGGCAGGAGGTCACAGATATTTTGAGTTGGTTCATCCAAAGAATGGGAGAATTATTAATATCTTGGATGGTGAGAATCAGTGATGAAGGGGCCAGAGGAGTATCAATAGATGGTGTGGATTGCTTGAAATTTGTAACTATTAGTCAGAATCCTTTTATACACAAGCTTTTAGAGATTAAAATATGCAAGAAGGTAACAATATGACTAATCTGTTAGATATGGCTGCAGAAGGATGCAGTAAATAGTATCCTACTAACTCTATGTGGTGTAGTAGAGATGGACTCTGGTATTCAATTAGGGATTGTATAAGAACATTAAAGGAGGAAATATGAAGACTACCTTGCATACTATACTACCCCCTTAAGCAGTTTTCCAAAGGAATATAACAGTAAAGAAGGCTCCTCCTGCTCACAAGCATCTAATTTTGACTCTAATAATTAGGGAAATAGGGAACCCTCTTTTGGAGTGGCTGAACAAGATTTCAGAGTCAAGTGACTTAGGTAACTGAAGAAAAGATAAATTTTCTCAAGAGAGAAGAGTAAATACCCAGTGGATTCAAAGTCAGTATAGATTGACAAAAAAAGAGTTGTTACTGCTCTATTTAGGGTGGGGGTAGATTTTGGAAGCACAGATAGCATTCTAAATAACAAACTATACAAAATGTACCGAGAAAAGGTGCTTGATACTAGATGGAATAGAGAAATAAGAACTGCCACTACAGATCATCCTAAAACCTTGCATCCAAGTTTGTCATACCTTCAGGGAAAATGGTTGCTGTCTTTCGTCTTCAAAGACCAAAATGACATCACCATTGTAAAGTGAAATTTCAGTATATCAAACAGTGGCTGATCACACCAATATGAGCTTGGAATGCTCTACCACAGGTTGGACACAGATAGTTCATATGAATATTTGGAGTAGATATCCCAAATTTGTACATCCTAAATTTGCTTTGTTTGCTTTTCAGGTAAAATAAGAAATTGGCCAAGATCCAGCTCAGATAAAAGGAATTCACATATAGATTATAGACCTGTAATAGTAATTTAAATGGAGAAATCTGTTCCATTCATTAAGAGGCTCATGTGACCTGCCTGGTTCATGGAAGTCTGAATCACATGGAACCAGTATTGGGAGGAGTCTGCTTAATGGGTGGAACATGGAACAGTTAACCAGGAAGAGGCAGAGATAGGGCAGAGCTGAGGGAAAATTAGTGACAGAGCAGTCAGAACTGAAGGATGCAGGCAAACAGGCATCTGGCTGTGAGTGTGAAAAGTGCATTTTGTTTAAGGGAAGCTTGTTTGTCATTTCATTTGAGGGAAGCTTGCTTGTGATTTGCTTAAGGGACCTGGTTTGTTGGAATGTATATGAATGTAATGGAATACTATTTTGCCATAAGAAATGATGAACAATAAGACTTCAGAAAGGCTGGAAAGACTTATATGATCTGATGCTGAGTGAAAGGAGCAGGAGAACTTTGTGCATAGCAACAACCACAGTGTGTGAGAGTTTTTTCTGGTAGACTTAGATCTTCATAGCAAAGCAAGGAAATAAAAAAAAAAAAATCCCAATGTTGTTCTAAGGCAAAATGCCTTCCACATTCAGAGAAAGAACTATGGAATTCAATCACAGAATGTAGCAGATCATTTTTGTGTGTATTATATTCTGGTTTGTTATATGATTTCTCCCATTAATTTTGTTTGTCTACACAGCATGACTATAGTGAAAATGTATTTAATAGAAATGTATGTGTAGAATGTATATAAAATTGTGTGCCATTTCGGGGAGGAAGGGGATCAGTGGTGAAAAGGAGGGAAAAATAAATCTAAGTTATATGGTAGCAATTGTAGAACACTGAAAATAAATGAAATTAATTTTAAAAAATTCTTTGCCAGCACTAAAAGAGATACTGTAAATATAATAGATCCTTTTTCTGTTTTTTATCTCTTTGGTATATAAACATGCTATGGATATTGTAGCCCTTTGAGCATAGTTCCAAATTGCTTTCAAGAATGGTTAGATCAGGGGGAGGAGCCAAGGTGGCGGAGTAGAAAGTGTGCTAGCTCCGAATCCACAGCCCATATATTTCCTGCAAGAAGAACTCCCCACAAATTCTGGATCACTGCAAGGAATGCAGAAACACAGTGGAAGAGATTTCCATTCCAGAGAGCCCTGGAGAGCCATCCCCAGGGGTCCATCATGCCCTGGAAAGTGGAGCACACCCCTGAGCTGCCCTGGCCGCGCAGCCCCAGAGGAGCAGATCTGAGCAGGCTTCAGGGACGGAACCTCCAGCAGCCGCGAAGGTCCCTCTGCCCACAGACGCTACAGGTCAGTGAGAGACACGTCTGTGCTGGCCGAGAGGGGTGCAGGGTATCTCCGTGACACGGGCCCCCTTGGGAGGCAGCAGCAGAGGGAGCGGCAGAGGCAGTGGCGGAGGCAGCAGTGGCCGGGACTCCCCAAGTAGGCAGGAGCTCCATTACTGAAGGTCTCTGCATAAAATCCCTGAGGGAGCTGAGCCTAGAAGATGGCCCTGCCCCCACCTACTCCATTACTGAAGGTCTCTGCAAAAAGCCCCTAAGGGAACTGAGCCTGGAAGGTGGCCCTGCCCCCACCCCAGCACCAGAATGTAAGCTCACATTGAATAGCAGCCGCTCCCACCCCAGATAGCCCTGAGACTGGGAAGCAGCATTTGAATCTCAGACCCCAAGGACTAGCTGGGCAGATCTAGGCAGGGATGGAGAGGAATCTCAGCAGTCAAGTAACTGGCTGGGAAAATGCCCAGAAAAAGGAAGCAAAATAAGAACACAGAGAGCTACTTTCTTGGGGAAGAGATGTTCCTTCCTCCCATCATTTCTGAAAAGGAAGTACAACGCTTGCCATCAGGGAAAGACGTGGAGGTCGGGGCCTCTCTATCCCAGACATCCAAGGTGGATGTGTGGTGCACTCAGGCCATGGAAGAGCTCAAAAAGAATTTTGGAAATCAAGTTAGACAGGTGGAGGAAAAACTGGGAAGAGAAATGAGAGAGATGCAAGAAAAACATGAAAAACAGGTCAATACCTTGGTAAAGGAGACCCAAAAAAAATGCTGAAGAAAATAACACCTTGAAAAATAGGCTAACTCAATTGGCAAAAGAGGTTCAAAAAGCCAATGAGAAGAATGCTTTCAAAAGCAAAATTAGCAAAATGGAAAAAGAGGTTCAAAAGCTCACTGAAGAAAATAGTTCTCAAGAATAGAATGGAACAGATGGAATCTAATGACTTTCTGAGAAACCAAGAAATCATAAAACAAAACCAAAAGAATGGAAAAATGGAAGAGAATGTGAAATATCTCATGGGAAAAACAACTGACCTGGAAAATAGATCCAGGAGAGACAATTTAAAAATTATGGGACTACCTGAAAGTCATGATCAAAAAAAGAGCCTAGACATCATCTTTCATGAAATTATCAAGGAAAACTGTCCTGATATTCTAGAACCAGAGGGCAAAATAAGTATTGAACGAATCTATCGATCACCGCCTGAAAGAGATCCAAAAAGAGAAACTCCTAGGAACATTATGGCCAAATTCCAGAATTCCAAGGTCAAGGAGAAAATCTTGCAAGCAGCTAGAAAGAAACAATTCCAGTATTGTGGAAATACAGTCAGGATAACACAAGATCTAGCAGCTTCTACATTAAGGGAAGGGCATGGAATAGGATATTCCAGAAGTCAAAGGAACTAGGACTCAAACCAAGAATCACCTACCCAGCAAAACTGAGTATAATACTTCAGGGGAAAAACTGGTCTTACAATGAAACCTTGGACTTTCAAGCATTCTTGATGAAAAGACCAGAGCTGAAAAGAAAATTTGACTTTCAAACACAAGAATGAGAAGAAGCATGAAAAAGTAAACAGCAAAGGGAAGTCATAAGGGACTTACCAAAGGTGAACTGTTTACATTCCTACATGGAAAGACAATATTTGTAACTCTTAAAACGTTTCAGTATCTGGGTAGTTGGTGGGACTACACACAGATGTACACAGACACACATGCACACACACACATGTACATGCATGCAGACACACACACATACACACAAGCACGCACATACAGAGACAGAGAGCACAGAGTGAATTGAATAGGATGGACCATATCTTAAAAGAAATTAAGGTAAATGGTGAGAGAGAAATGTAGTGGGAGGAGAGAGGGTGAAATGGAATGGGGTAAATTATATCTCATTCAAGAGGCAAGCAGGAGACTTTTTAGTGGAAGGAAAAAGAGGAGAACTGAGAAAAAAAAACATGAAGTTTACCCTCATCACATTCGACTAAAGGAAGGAGTAAAATGCACACTCATTTTGGTATGAAAACCTATCTTACAGTACAGAAAAATGGGGAAGAAGGAGATAAGCAGGGAGGGAGGGATGTTGGAAGGGAGGACAATGGAAGCAGTGAGCAATTTGAAGTCAAAACTCTTGGGGAAGGACAGGATCAAAAGACAGAATCGAAACAATGGGGGGCAGAATAGGATGGAGGGAAATACAGTTAGTCTTACACAACACAACTGTTATCAAAGTCATTTGCAAAACTACACAGATATGGCCTATATTGAATTGCCTGCCTTCCCAAAGGGAATGGGTGGGGAGGGAGGGATGGGGAGAATTTGGATCTTAAAGTTTTATGAACAACTGTTGAGTATTGTTCTTACTACTAGGAAATAAGGAATACAGTTAATGGGGAATAGAAAGTCATCTGGTCCTACAGGACAAAAGAGAAGATGGGGACAAGAGAAGGGAGGGATGATAGAAGAGAGGGCAGATTGGTGATAGGGAAAATTAGAATGCTTGGCATATTGGGGTGGGGGAGGGGATAAATGGGGAGAGTATTTGGAACCCAAAATTTTGTGAAAATGAATGTAAAAAGTTAAAGAAATAAATTAATTAAAAATTAAATTAAAAATAAATTTTCAAGGTAGCAAAATCTACAAACACAAGACAAATTTTTTTTGAGCATTTAAAAACAACGTAAACACTGACAAAATGTTAAGTCAAATACATACTTACTAGTCTCCTTAAAAAAAAAAAAAGAATGGTTAGATCCGTTCACAATTCCACCAACAGTGCATGTGTGTCCCAATTTTCCCACACACTCTCCAATATTTATCATATTTCTTTCATCTTAACCAATTTTATAGGTGTGAGGTGGTACCTCAGGATTACTTTAATTTGCATTTCTCTGATCAATAGTGATTTGGATTATTTTTCATAAAGCTATGAATAAATATGATTTCTTTATCTGAAAATTCCCCTGTTCATATAATTTGACCATTTTTCAATTGGGGAATGATTTTTATTCTTATAAATTTGGCACAGTTCTCTATATATTTGGGAAGTAAAACCTTTATCAGGGATATGTGGTGAAAAAAAAATTCCACCAGCTATTTGCTTTTGTTCTAATTTTGGTTGCATTGGTTTTGTTTGGGAAAAAAAAAAAACTTTTAAATTTAATATAATCAAAATTTTCTGTCCTGTAGACATCTTAAACTCCATACATCCAAAACAGAATTCATTATCTTTCTCCCTAAAGCCTCTCCATCCTTCTTCCTCCTCTATTACTGTAGAGGAAAACATCCTCCTCCTAGTAGCTTAGTCTCACTACCTAGGAGTCACTTCCTCACTATCTCTAATCCGTTTGCCCCATATCCATTATGTTGCTATGGATTTCACCTTTGCAACACCTCTTCAATATACTCCCTTTCTCCTCTGACGCTGCTACTATTCCATGGCAGGCCCTCATCAACTCACACTTGGGCTATTGCAATAGTGTGCTTGTGGGTAGGCCTGCCTCCAGTCTCTCCTCACTCCAATACATTCTTTGTTAATGTACTAAAGGGGTTTTCCTAAAGCACAGATCTTAACATGTTTTCTTGCCTGGTATGCATTCTCTGTACATAGCTTCTTTGCACATATTTATTACCATATTGTCTCCCACATTAGATTGTAAACTTATTAAGCATAGTAATTGTTTTTTTTCTGTTTGTTTTGTATCTCCAGTACTTATCACAGTGCTTAGCACATAGTAGGAACTTAATAAATACTTACTGATTGGTTTGAGGAACCTAAAAGTTTATTATATATGCTTTTATTTTCTTCCTAGAGAGAGAATTGTTAAACTTTTACCAGAACATCACTGCTACTTCTCCAATTTGGTTATCTTTCCCCCCCATTAAACCCTCGCATGCTGTTTATTTTTTAGGAAATTGACATTCTCCTCCATACCCTGGATTTTTGTGAGCATTCTTCAATTTATTTCACCTTCTCTTCTAAGAGGAAGATCAGGTTATCCATGAATCACAGTTAGTATTTTTATAAATATGGTAGAAATAGAAACATTTAATATTGAATACAAGTTCTAGTAATTTCCCCTATTTTCCACAATAGTCCAGCTTCTTGAACTCTTTGTGTGTGCTTACTTACATTTCAAGGATTTTAACCCCAAGTTAAAACTTTTCAAAGCCAACTTTCACTTTGGAATAACTTAATTACTTGACTCTACTACCTTTTCTTTGTCTCAACAACTCCACAGTCACAGACAAAAATATATCCCCTTCAGTATTGTACGAATCTCCTCTCTTTTTCACTAATTATATCCATCAACTGATCTACCCTATCAATCTATTAAACTTGCTAATTATTCCATCGAACCTTATCCCACTTATCTTGTCTTGTCTTGTCGCCTAGCTTCTCATTATTTTTATCGTACCTCCTTAGTTTTATTTCCCAATTCTCCTTGATCTTCCATAATATTTTTAAAATCTTCTTTATATGTCCTCTACCCTGGTTTATTTTAGGATTGGAGTAGAATGTGCACCAATATATTTGCCAGGTTTTATTCTTTAATTTTTTTCTCAGTTTCTCCAATTTTATTGCAAATTTCTCCCCACAAAACCCAATATACTTAATTAGCACAAGCCATTCCAGGTCCCCCATATGATTTTCTTTTTCTTTGGTCAAAATCTTTCTTTTTTCTATTTTTTTTCTCTCATAATCATTCCAACCAAAGACATCTATGTTTTTTGATAATTTTTGCTTATTCACTTTTAAAGAGTTGTTTTTCCTCTCAACCAAATGCACATATATTTATGTATAAATTTTAACCAATTTTGTTTTTATTTTGCTGTGTCTGACTCTTCATGACCCCATATGGAACTCCTTGGCAAAGATATGCAGTGGTAATTTAAACATAAAATCTTTCATATTCATTAATAGGTCCATGTGACCTGCCTGAGTTGGAAAGTTTGAGTTACATGAGTCTGAATCACATGGAGCATATGATGGGAGGAGTTTACTGAATGGGTAGAACAGGAAGAAGTGGAGCTAGAGCAGAGTTGAGAGGAAATTAGAGAGCAGTCAGAGTTAGAAGGATGCAGGATGCAGACTGCTGGTTCCCATGAGTAATTTTTGTGATTTTTTGTGATTTTGTTTATGAGATCCTGCTTGTGATTTGTTTAGTGGACCTGGTTTGTGGGAAACCCCACGGAGAAAGACTTGGGGATAGTGTTGTTCTCTAAATTGTATATAAATTTTTGTTACTATGATGGATTTGGCTTTCTGGTGTCTAAATAAATGTTATTGTTCTGCCTTCCACATGGAGAGTCTCTGGTATTTCACAATTTAGAATTGCTCTGGGATGTTCATGGCTGCTATGGGCACTGTGAATGAAACACTGGTGCTAGAAATTACTACAGTGATTTGCTATTTCTTCCTTTAATTGATTTAGGCAAATAGAGGTTAAGTGATTTGCCCAGGATCAGTGATCAGATAGTGAGTATCTGATGCCAGATTTAAATTCAGGTCTTCTTAACTACAGGCACAGTACTCTACCCACTGAGCTGTCTAGCAGTCTCTGAAAAACCAATAGATTTTGTTATTTTGAAAGTGAGGTGATATATAACATTGGGGAGGGAACCATTCTCAAAAGTGCACTACAGTTGCTGGTTTCTATTTTTCATTCAGCCCCCTTCCCTTTTCCACTCCCAATAGGATGCAGTCTTTGTAATTTACTACAAAAACTAGTTTTCAACATGACTTTAATAAAAGGCAGATTTTCTATCATAAAATGACAACATTTTCAAAATATTGACATGGATAAGTCTTTGATCATGGCAGATAAGGGAGAAATTACTTTCCTTCATTGTAAAGGAATGGTTACCCCTCATGGAGAATAGACAATATATGCATTCCATTGACTTAGGAAGCAGATGTTGTCATGGGGATAGTCAGCTACTCAACAGCAATTCTTCCTATTACTGCAATTATAGTGGATGTGGCAATAAACTGGTTCTAATCTCAGGGGCATCTTCTTTTTCTCACCTTTCAAGTGCTAATTCTTTCAGATAAAGGGTTCTTTTGTTTTGTTGTTGTCCATCAAAGAAAACTGTGTTTTCAAACTTTGTTTAAAACCATCCCTCACCTTTCTGAGAAGATTCTCTTCAGATCCTTGTTTTTTGGCTTTCTCAACAGAAACAATACAGAACCTTGAAACAGTTGGTGTGATAAATAGACCAAGTATTAGTAATCAAAGCGGGAAAACAGGACAAAAAAATTTGATATAGAAACTTAAAAATTTTGGATCCTGTACGAATTTGTCTCAAGCAATTGCTTTTTGATAGAAAGAATTAACACATGTAAACTGCAGTTCAGGTCCCTTGCTAGGAGCCCCAGTGCATAAACCAAACAATAAGGCCCCTTTCAGTGGTATTTTGGTTGCTTTTTTGAAGTATAAAATTATGTTTTACACATAAATGCAGTGTTGTGTGGAAAGACCCCACATCAAAAAGGCCCCAAAGTGCAGGAGGTGAACTCTTGTCTCACTTTTATGCTAAAGAGAAAAAGGAGCTCCTGTTGGGTTCTCAGAGACAAGAAAGAAATGGCAAGGCTTTGTTCACCTGAGTTTGTTCTAATTCCAAAAAACTAAGGGCTTTGGTTTCATAGATTCAAGATTCCTATTTTTCTGGCTCTCCTTAGTAACCACTGTGCAAGGTTGCATTTCAGTGTTACTGTCTCAAAAATTATTTATATTGGGAAAGCTTAATATTTATATTTAATTAGTCTCACTGTTTTCAGGACCAAGATTTTGATTAGTCGGAATATCAAGATTTTGAATAGTCAGGATATCATTATATTGGGGAAATGGTAGGTAATCATTCCTGCTCTCTCCCTTCAACCAACAAAATGACTTAGAGTGAGTAACTAGGCTTACACATAATGCTTCACAGAAAATAAGGAATTTTCTTTTAAATTGATATCATCAATGTTAAACATAGTGCCTGAAAAATGGTAAACACTTCAAAAAATGCATATTCGTTAGTTGATGGATTTTATTTTTTCTTAATTTCTATATTAATAAAAACCATTGGTCTTTCACATCTGATCTTAGGGATTATACTACAAGCATATTGGACTATTCCCAGAAGGAATACTATTTATTTTGGGTATAATATTTGGGTATAATATTGGGTATAATATAATAGAAATATGAAGACCCCTGGGCATTATATCCATGATTTGGGGAAATTAACATTGATAACAGTTTTCCTGAACTTTTACCCTCAGTTTCTGATAATTTAGGGAAAACAAACTCCTTAGTTCTGTTTCTTCTTCCCTTAGATAATGAAGGCACCTCAGTCAGGCAGTCCTTAAATATTTAATAAGCACCAACTATGTGCCAGGCATTGTCTTAAGAGTGAGAATTAAAATTTTTTAAAAAGGAAAGATAGACCCTGCCCACAAGGAGATTACATCCATTTTGTGAAGAAAACACAACTATAAAAGGCATTACAGAAGAAAAGGTACTTGGTATGGTTGCATGCTGGAGAAATCTAACAGAGTGTAGACTTGTGGGAAATAAAGAGATTGCTATCCTCCATGCATGCCTTAATGGGATGTTTCAGCAGAAGCCTTCTGCACTATTCTCCTACCAGAAATGTCTCAGGAAAAGAAAATAGTGGTAAGTCCATCTAGATCAACACTTTATAAACTAGGAAATGTAGACCCAGAGAGACAAAAATAACACAAGCAGTGACACAGCAGATGTTAGAATGCAAATCTCCCTACTCATAGGTGTGTGGGTGCTCCTTTCAGGATTCCAGTTTTAATTCTAATATCACATGAAGTTGTAATGACTAAAGGTATATGACTCTAAGAGAAAAAGTTGGGTGTCTGTGATGGCAGGCAAAATAGGATCTTTTACTGTTTTTGTTTTAGCATAATCAAATATCTCTGATTGAATCTTGCTTTATTGACCAAGAGCCTTTACTGAGAGTAAAGTACAGAAAAGGAGCTTCTTTAAAGAAACAATATATGTATTTGTTTTGTTAATTATTTTAATGTGATTAAAAATCTTCCCCACCCATTCATTAATGAGCCTGTGCATTAAGGGGAGTTTGATTAGAGAAAATTTGTAGGAAGGCCCACACCTTTTCTAAGTTTCTAATAAGGCATTGGTTCTCAAGGTTTGTGAGATACCAGATACTCTGGATCTGAAAATGTATAAACACTCTGAGGATGAGGTTTTACTTTGGGGCTTAGTTGTTGGAAGAAGATTTGTATGCCAGATGAGACTCTGGGAAGGTGACAACGAGTTCCCCAGCTTTGAAAACCCAGATGTTGGTGCCCTTCTTTTTAGAAAAGCAGATCTAAGAACCTGGGAGAGTAGGCCCTCCTGTGTAGGTCAGATAATTGCTTTTACAATGTTAGGTAAGGATGGAGGAAAAAGCAGAACTATATAAAGTTGTTTAGTGAACACTGGAAAACAAGATTAATTCAATTAAACTACAAAGAAGCCTTCTGCTTTTTCTAACAAGACTGCAAAATTATGTTAATTAATTTAACACCTTCAGAAAAATAGATGACATTAGCTGTCAACATTAGCTCTAGAAAGAGTGTCATATAGTGCTTAGAAGACTAGTCATGAAGCCAGGAAGGCACTTGCTACTTGTGTAACCATAAAGACGACATTAACTTATTTGAACTTCTGTTTTCTCATCTGTAAAACTTTAATGAATGAGTGACTGAATGAAGGAAGAAAAAGGTACTTAACTATGTGTAGGGCACTATGGTAAATGTTACTTCAAATACAAAGAAATACTCATTACTTAACTATGTGTAGGACACGATGGTAAATGTTACTTCAAATACAGAGAAACACTCATTAATCTTACGATGTTTATTTTGTAAAGAGTTGTTTGATGGTTCAAATGAGATGCTAGAGAGAAAAACAATTTACAGAATTTAAAGGATTATGTCTTTAAATTCCAGTTGTTATAATCATGCTATATGGTTTCTGGGAAGAAGCCCTTTCTCTGGGGAAGTCAGAGCAGAGGTTCTAACTTCTGTTTCATTTTTTAAAAACTACTTTACTTATTAACTTCAGAGATTGAAGACAACTCTGAATAGTGACTTCTTATTCAGTCTCAGCATGAATCCTTACTAAAACAAGGATAATGATGAGAGGAGAACTCATGTACCTGGGAAATTTTCATTTATCCATGTGAATCCTCCAATATCTAATCTTCTGTATTTCCCTTAGCTCAGTGGTTCTTAATTGTGTGTGTGTGTGTGTGTGTGTGTGTGTGTGTGTGTGATGGATACCTCTGGCAGACTGGTAAATGGTAGATGGACCATTTCTCACAATAATATTTTTAAATGTCCAAAGTAAAATTTTTGGGTAGAAAGTAACAATACAGTGATTCTGCCAATCCCTAAAAAAAAATAACTCCAAGAAGATCTAGAAAATGCAACAAACCAAATCCTGATGTGAAAATCTGAGAAACAGTAACTATGATACATTTTGTTGTTGTGTTTCGTTTTTTCCAGTTTAGCTTGGCATGGGGAGTAAGAGAATTCTGTGGACACTGGGAAGGTCTGTCTAGAAGTGTAGGGAAGACTTCAGCACCCAAAAAAAAGGCTGTGTACCAGAGAAAGAGGAGATTCTAGACCCATATTTTGTACAGCCACAAGAATGAGTGCTATCTGGAGGCTTTGTCTATCCAGTTCTGGATCACAGATCTAGAATCAACTGAGGGGGGCAGCTGCATACATTAATTGTCCTCCAGGTTAAGGAGAGTCTACCTGTAGGTACTAGGCTGTCAGCAAGTTCAGAACAAGCAGCAGCAGTAAGACTCAGATCCTATGGAATAGAGCAGTGTCTCAGTTCCAAGTTAAAGCCCAGTCTGAAGTCTGTGCAAAAAGAAAAATGGAAGGAATGCAAAACCAAAGTGATTCTGCTACTCTCAATCAGCAGAAATTTCCAGCTGACTAATAGCAGCTGAATCCAGGTTCTCAGATCCAAACTAAGGTCAGGAGATTTGCAGAGCTCAAACCAGAGGGAAGTAATTAAGATTTTGCCCTTGATCAGGCCAATTAATTAGCATGGAAAGCTTGCAGGTGCCTATCCTGATCTGTCCCGGAGATGCTAGAATAACACAGTCTGGTCCTAACACCAACAAAATTAGGAAACTGGGTGGAAGAATGAGCAAACAAACAAAATTTTTAAAAGATCCTACTATAAATTACTTTTATGGAAACTCAGATACTGAAACAAAAACTCAGAAAAGAGAAACATCCCCAAATATATACAAGTAAAACCTCAAAAAAGATCACAACTTGAGCATAAATTCACTGAAATTCCCTGAAGAGAAAAATCAAGAGTTTATTTTTTAAGACCATACATTTTTTAGATAAATGAAATGACTACTAGGGCAAAAATAAGGGAAAAGAATGAGATTACAGAAAAATGATTTGGAATGGGAATTAACACAAAAGGTCCAAACCTTATCCAACCAACAAATTCCTTGAAAATTAGAATGGACTAAATAAAAACCAGTAATATCAGGAGACGAAAAATACTAAAATAAAATCAGAAGACTGAAAAAACATATGCAAAGTATCTCATAGCATAAATAACAGATCTAGAAAACAGATTGAGAAGAAAAAAACAAGAATTACTGAACTCCTTGAATTTCATGACAAAAACAAAAACAAATGAAAAAGTTTAGACATCTTATTTCAAGAGATCCCTCTTTTCTTAATGTTCTTTGGTCTTAGAATCAAAGGGCAAAATGCAAATAGAAAAATTTCAATGATCATCTTACGAAAAAGACCCTGAAATTAAAACAAAAAGGTCTAGGAACAATATAGCCAAAATTCCTATCTTCTAGGTCAATGAAAAAAGCCCTGCAAGCAGCCAGATAACTTTAAGTACCAAACAGCAATAATCAGGATCATATATGACTTAAAAACCACCAATTAGAAGAATGAAAAGCATGGAACATGATTATCTATAAGGGGAAATACACAGGTTATATTTAGTAAGAATTTGCCCAGGAAAATTGAATATAATTCTGCAGAGGAGGGGAGGTGGGAGGTTTGGGGGCAGGCTTTGAAGAAATTGAGAACTTTCCAGCGTTCTTGATGAAAAGTGCAAATCTGCTTAGAAAATTAAAATTTCAAACACAATTATTTTTTATTTTAATTTTAAGGGGTTTTTTTGGTGAATGGTTTTTAATTTTTTCCAATCACATGCAAAGATAGTCTTCAACATTAATTTTTATACGATTTTGATTTTCAAATTTTTTCTCCCTTGCTCCCTCACAAAACCCTTCCCAAAGGTTATCAAGCCATCCAATATTGGCTATATATGTGCAATCATGCAAACACATTTCCACATTAGTCATGCAGTAAAAGAAAAAACAGAACAAAAGTGAAAAGCCATAAAATTTTTTAAAAAAGTGAAAATAGTATGCTTTTACCTACATTAAGATTTCACAGTTCTTTCTCTGGATGGGAATAGCATTTTTCATCCTGAGTCATTTTGAATTGTCTTGCATCACTGCATTGCTGAAAAGAGCTAACTCTGTCATAGTTGATCATCACACAGTGTTGCTCTTACCATGTAGAGTGTTCTCCTGGTTCTGCTCACTTTACTCAATATCAGTTCATGTAAGTCTTTCTAGGTTTTTCCAAAATCTGCCTGCTCATCATTTCCTGTAAAACAATAGTATTCCATTACATTCAGATACCCCAACTTACTGAGCCATTCCCCAGTAGATGGACATTCCCTCAATTTCTAATTCCACCACAAAAAGAGCTGCTATATTTTTGTTTGTGTGGGTCTTTTTTCCCTTTTTTTAAGATATCTGTGGGAAACAGACCTAGTGGTGGTATTACTGGATCAGCTGTTATGAATTGTTTTAAAGTCCTTGAGGCATAGTTCCACCTGGCTCTCCAGAATAGTTGGATCAGTTCACAACTCCACCAACATTGTACAGTTCCACCAAGAATTAGTATTGCAATTTTCCTATATAACTTTAATTTCTTTAGCTGAAAACTGGCTGTTCATATCCTTTGACCATTTATCAACTGGGGAATGACTTGTATTCTTATAAATTTGACTCAATTCTCTACATATTTGAGAAATGAGGCTTTTATCAGAAACACTGGCTATAAAAACAGTTTTCCAGATTTCTATTTTCCTTCAAATCATGGTTGTGTTGCTTTGTTTGTGCACAACCATTTTGATTTTGTGTAATCAAAATTATCCATTTTCATAATGTTTCTCTACCAAAGAGATAATATGTATCCTGCCATTTTGTGAAAGCTCTTAATTATGTCAAGTACTTTTTTACTTGATTTTGTAGAATTCTCTATGTATACCATCATATTACCTGCAAAGAGGGATAGTTTAGTTTCCTCATTACCTAATCTCATTCTTTCAGTTTATTTTTCTCCTCTTACTCTTAAAGCTAACATTTCTCATACAATATTGAATAATAGTAATGATAAGTCATCCTCTTTTCACCGTTGATCTTACTTGTAATGCTTCTAGCTTATCCCTAGTATAGATAATGCTTCCTAATGTTTTTGCTAGATAGATAGTACTTATCATTTTAAAGAAAGCTCCATTTATTCCTACTTACAGGTGTTTTTAATAGGAATGTTTACTGTGTTAAAACCTTTTTATGTATCTACTGAAATAATCATGTGATTTCTGTTGGTTTTGATACTAATTTATTTAATCATGCTAACAATTTTCCTAATATTTAACCAGCCCTACATTCCTGGTATATATCCCACCTGGTCATAATGTATTATCATCTTGATATATTGCCATAATCTCTTTGCTAATATTTTATTTAAAATTTGATAATATTTTATTTTAAATTTCAATAATCATTAGGGAAATTGATCTATAATTTTCTTTCTCTACTTTGGCTCTTCATAGTTTAGTTATCAGCACCATATCAGTGCTATAAAAGAAATTTGGTAGAATTCAATATTTACATATTTTTCCAAATAGTTTACAGTATTAGACGTATACTTTAAATATTTGGTGGAATTCACTTGTAAATCCATCTAGCCTCAGAAATTTTTCCTTAGGGAGAGCGGAAGTTGAGGTCCCCTAGTTGTAAAGTTTTGCTGTCTATTTCTTTCTATAATTCACTTAACTTCTCCTCTGACAATCTGGATTCTATTCCATTTGGTGCACATATGCTTAGAATTGATATTACTTCATTATCTATGGTAACTTATAGCAAGATATAGTTCTTTCTTTCTCTCTTTTAGTTTGGTCTATTTGTGCTTTGACTTTGTCTGGGATCAGGATTGCTCCCAGTGAGAAAATGACCCTATGGTGTGAGGTGCCTGTGTACAGAGTTGTGACAACAGCCCCCAAGGTAGTTGCCTTTTTCCATAGGACTTTGAGATTGGTAAAAATGGTAAATTGATGTAGGTTATGTCTTTTGATTTGCAAACAAATCAGATTTAAGTGAGGCAGAATTTCATAAAGCCATTAGCTTCACACTCTTGCAGTCATCAAAGACCAGTGATAAAACACAGTCAAGACAACTGGTGATGCCTTAGGATGTAAGTGGATGGCCTTGGCATCTTCCCTGTCTAACCAAGCTCTAAATACTCCATAGTGTCTGCTTCAGGCACCTTCAAAACTGTTGGAACAAACTGTTTTTGTCTTCCCATTCTGCCAAGGGAAGTTTCCACATGCTTGGGGAAGACACTCCTCTAAGTCACCCAGGGATTTGAGATGTGTTGGTTACACTAAGCGTGGTTTAGCTCACCTGCAAAAAATGGTTTACCTGGGTGTGGCTGCTGCTTATGCTACAGTTTCCTGGAGCCACAGGTGAGAATTGGGGGAATCAGGGGGACACCAAAAGTGGAAAGCAGCCTTGAAAAGGGCTCAACAACTCTCACATCAGAGGTATTAATCTTTCTTGAATATACCTTACACAGAGAGTTAAATACAGGATCTTCAAGCATCTTTGTGATGCCATTTGTTCTCTTCAAAAATAAAGGATAAAAATGCCTCCAACTTCATATTAACCCCAAGTGGGCAATTAGTATTCTTTGTCTATGTAATGTACTTCAAATGTGACATTTCACCTTTGGTAAAGACCTCCAGTAAGAGAGGACTTACTAATTTCCATAAGGCATTCTATTTGACTTTTGGAAAACTAATTTTTTAGATAGATTTTTTATGGTATCAACCATAAATTCACTCTTTTTAAAATCCAATTATTGACTCTAGATCTGTCCACCATTTCCTAAAAGAAGCAAAATTCTTTTCTCAGATGACACAGCCCTTTAAATATTTAGTCTTAAATATTCCTTCTAGTCTTTTCTTCTTTAGACTAAAAATCCTTGTTCCCTTCAATTGATATTTGTAAGTCATACACTCAAGGCTTTTAAGTAGTAAAGCTGCATGATAGAAAAGAGCAATTTATTTGAAGTTTGAGTACCTCTGATAAAATCCCTCCTCCATTACTTGCTATATGACATTAGACAAGTCATGCAACGTCTTAGAGCCCTTAGCTTCCTCATCTATACAATGGTTCCTTCCAGCTCTAAGTCTATGAATCTCCAGACCAATGTTCATCCTAGTTACCTTTCTTTTTATATTCTCAACCCAAATGGCAAAAGAGATCCAAAAAGCCAATGAGGAGAAGAATGCCTTAAAAAGCAGGATTGGCCAAATGGAAAAGGGAGTCCAAAATCTCCCTGAAGAAAATAATTCCTTAAGAATTTGAATGGAGCAGATAGAAACTAATAACTTTATGAGAAATCAAGAAATTATAAAATAGAACCAAAAGAATGAAAAAAACAACTAGAACACAGTGTGAAATATCTCTTTGGAAACTCCACTAACCAAGAAAATAGATTCAGGAGAGATAATTTAAACAATTATTGAACTACCTGAAAGCCAGGATCAAAAAAAGAGCCTACACATCATATTTTAAGAAATTATAAAACTTCCCTGATATTCAAGAACTGGAGGGTAATATAGAAATGGAAAGAATCTACCATTCATATCCTGGAAGAGATTGCAAAAAGAAAACTCCTAGAAGCACTGTAGCCAAATTTCAGAGTTCCTAGGTTAAGAAGAAAATATTACAAGCAGCCAGAAAGAAACAATTCAAGTATTGTGGAAATATAATCAGGATAACACAAGATCTAGCAGCTTTTACATTAAGGGATCAAAGGGCTTGGAATATGAAATTCCGGAGGTTGGAGGAGCTATGAGCTAGGATTAAAACCAAGAATCACCTACCCAACAAAACTGAGTATCATATGCCAGGGTGAAAAAAATTGAATTTCAATGAAATAGAGAACTTTCAAGCACTCTTGATGAAAAGACCAGAGCTGAATAGGAAATTTTACTTTTGGATACAAGGTATTAGAATCAAGAGAACCACAAAAATGTAAACAGAAAAAGAATAAGGGATTTATTAATGTTGAACTGTTTACATTCCTACATGGAAAGATGGTTATTTTTAACTCATGAGATATTGCTTAGTATTAATGTAGTTAGATGAAATATAGATAGATAGATAGATAGATAGATAGATAGATAGATAGATAGATAGATAGATGGCACAGGGTGTGATGAATATGAAGGGATATCCAAAAAAATAAAATGAAGCAGTGAGAGAGGCATATATTGGGAGGAGAAAGAGAGAGATAGAATGGGGTAAATTATCTCATACAAAATAGGCAAGAAAAAATTTTCACAATGGAGGGGAATAGTGAGAAACTAAGGAGGAATGAGTGACCTTTACTCTTATCAGATTTGGCTTAAGGAGGGAACAACATATACACTCAATTGCATATCTTACCTTACAGGAAATAGGGGGGAAGGGGATAAGAGAGAGGACGATAGAAGGGAGGGCAGATTTGAGGTGGTAGTAGTCAGAAGCAAACACTTTAGAAAAGGGACAGGTCAAAAGAGAAAATAAAAAAAATTGGGAGGCAGGTTAGGATGGAAAGAAATATAGTTAGTTTTTCACAACATTACTATTATGTAAGTGTTTTGTGTAACTACACATGTATAACCTATATTGAAGTGCTTGCCTTCTCAGTGAGGGTTGGTAGGGAAGGAAGAATGAAGAGAATTTTGTGATTCTCAATTGTAAATAAGCGAAGAGACACTAAGGAAATGAAAAAAAAAAGCTTGAGGAAATGGTCTTATTGCACTCTATTTAAAATGAATTAATTCAATTCATCAAATAGTTATTGCCTTCTCTGTCCAGTAGCCCCAGTGACTACAAAGGCTAACATCAATCAGTGCCTCCTCTTGCTCTTAAGGATCTAAAAATAGCTTAGTCTTTTACCTTATAACGCCTGAGAAGCCTGTGAAGAAGCTACAGATTTAACGAAAGGTAAAGAGTATATAAGCCTAGAGATGAGGATAGCCAATATAAAGATATAGGAGTGTGAAATGGAGTGCTAAGTTTGGGGTACAAATAAGTCAGTTTACTTAGAATGTACAGAATAAATATAAAATTATTATAATATAAATTGCTGTAAAATAAAGTTATATATGTAAAGTAAGATAGTATAGGACTTTCAATTTCAAACTATTTTATCCTAGAGGCAATGGAGAGTTACTGGAGGTTTTACAACAGGGGTATAAAACAGCTAGAGTCATGTTTTTAGATTATTAATTTGGCATCTACTTTCAGCTTGGATTGGGATAGAGTGGTCTGTAAGAAAAAGAGACTATTTAGGTGGCTATGGCAATAACCCTGGTCAGATGTAAAGAGAGGATGAATATGGTGGTGCTAAATATAAGTGGAGGCTGGGCAGTACTATGGAAAGTCTTAGGCTCTGCGGTCATAGAGCTTGGGTATAAATCCTATCTAAGGCTTTATGACCTTGCCCCAGTCACTTAGCCTCTTTGGGCCTCAATTATTTCACCCATATAATGAGGAGTTTGGGCTAGGTGACCTCCGAGGTTCATTTGAACTCTATGATCCTACAACTAAGGTCTTAGAAACAGTATATACAAGATTTGGTGGCTGAGTGGATAGAGATGGGTCAGGGCAAATAATGAGGAATGAGTCAAAGACAGATTGTGAGATCATGAATCTGGGTGACTAGAAGGAGGGTGGCACTCTCAAAGGAATAAAAATCTTGGAGAGTGGGGTGTAAATGAGATTAATGCAATTTTGAAGGAGATGTAACATGAAGTAACACATTCAATCAGTTTCTTGAAATATAGTTTATTATGGTATGTTGATTTAAGTAAGTTTTTCTTGCAATCTTATTTTTTCCCCTTATAAGCATTTGCCTTCCAGATTAGAATCACTTAGGAATTATGACATAAATCATGTTTAACAACCCTCCTATCAGTTTGAATAATGTATATAAAATCTTATAACCTGAAAATGATATATAAATTTGATGTATTATTAGTAAAATTTTATTAAAGTATTGGATCAATGGAATTCTTTTTGCCCTGGATCAAATTCTTTATGTATTGCCTTCATATAAAAAAAAATATTTTTTTCTTTCTCTTCAGCCTTTTTGCCACAGTGAAATGTTTTAGATGCAAATATGCTGCATGTGTTTTGTACTATATTTCATTGGCTTCACTCATAGAAATGACATTGACTACAAATTACCTTTTGGCTTTCATATGAAGACAATCAGAAGGTGGATCAGATGGGACAGAATTTGTCTTGAAAGTGTTCATCTTCTGGGAATAGTAGCAGTAAATGCATAATAAAGGGAGAGTCGAACTAACTAAACATATCAAAAATCTTTATTATTTCAAAATATTTTGACCCCAAGGAACCAGAGGAACACTGCCATACGCTTTTTAAAGGTACTACTAAAAGGAAAATAAATTACAACACAGTTTTCCTTAAGAGGAAGCAAACACCTGACTGAACATAATGATTGGTCATCTTAAATTGCTTTTTATTCCCTCATTAGAGAAAGAAATAATACTAGTTATGCTACTGAGTCATATAATTGTCTAACAAAGATTGAGCAAGTAGTTCCTAATACAATAAGAGAATAGCAGTTGTTGTCATAGATTTCTGTAGCCAAGAGAACAATAAGGAAAATAATTTTTAAAAATTATTTCATTTTTCATGTTATTTTGTTAAAACAAAGTAGAAATGAAATACAATTTATACGTTAGATCCAAGTATTATGTGAGAATATATCTTGAAATTATGTTTTACCTCCTTAACTTACGAAGTTTATATTTGGAGCTGGTGGATTTCTATAATAGAGCATTTGTGCTCCTATTTTTTCTTTCCTTTGCCCTTTTCCTCTATCTCCAAATTTCCTAACACTCTTCCTCCTCTTCAGAGTTAGCGTTTACATCATACTTTAAGGTTTGCAAAGCACTTGACATATCACTACTTTGATCTTCACAACAACCTTGGGAGAAAGTTGCAATTATCTGCTACATTTTGTAGAGGAGGCAACTGGGGCTTAGAAAAGTGAAATAACTTACCCATGTCACAATGTTGCAAAGCTGTTTAGCGTCTGAGGAAGATTTGGAACTCAAATCTTGCTTCCAAGACTTGTACCTCATTTAACTGACTCTTGTATCTCAGGAAATAACTGTAGGATGCAAGAAAACAGTCTTTTCTATATGTTGACCTTACCCACAAATTATTATCATGACATATGGTGTTAGGAAATCTGTATATAACAGAACATATATTTCCTATTAATTTTAAGAAAAAAATTCTTGGTACCTATATGTATTTTGGAGGAAGTTATTAGTAATGTTTTTAATTGATTCCAATATTACCATTTTTATAAGCAGGAATTACTTTGGTTTTTGTAAATACTACAATTCCTACCTGCCTAACCTCATTAGATTGTAAACTACTTGAGGGTAGGAATTGTATTTTTTCTCAGGCTTAGCACAATGCATGGTACATACTAGGTATTGAACACATTTTTTTTTATTGACAAATTTTAAATTCAGAGTGATTAGTTCACTTGATTCAATAAAGTGTTCACTATTCAGAGTGAAACACACCTCTTGGAAAAAATAAGACACTTCCTAATAAGGTACCATCCTCCAAAGTTCCACATACCTGCTCCCTTATTTATAATCAGGAAGATGTGAGATCTCCTGCTGCTCCTAGGAATATTACCAGCTACATCTCTTCCAAGCTCTCATAGGCACCAGTTAGGTTAGCTGTTTATCTCTGTCATCTCTTGTAAGTATGGAAATGGTCCAAGTGGTGGCATCTAATGGTTTTGCCCATCATGGCTATTTCTACAGATCTATATTTCTCCCAGCTTGTAACAACAGTAGTGGCTTTCATATGAAACCAAATCTCAACTTTAAAAATTAAATTAAAAAAAGGATACCATATGCAATAGAGATTAGATTGTTGTAAAAATCTCTCTGTGATCCATTCATTCAATCTCTATCTATCTATCTATCTATCTATCTATCTATCTATCATCTATCTATATATCATTTATCTATCATCTATCTATCTATCTATCTCTATCTATCTATTTTATTATTGATTCCAGGCAGATTTTGTGCCAATCTCATTTCATAAAAATAAGAGTATTAAATTTGATATTTCACTCTAAGGTTTGAAAACCATATTAAAATATTATCTAATGTTATTTTCAAAAGAACCTTTAGAGATAGGTACTGTTAATATTGATATTTTACAGATGAAGAAACTGAGGCAGAATAAGGTACCTAGGGTCATATAGCTAGTATCTATGGCAATATTTGAAATTCAGGACTTCCTAACACCAAGTCCAAGACTTTACCCTTATCTCTTGACCTTGTGTCTGTTTGTCTCTTTCTGTTACTCTTTGTCATTCTTGTTTATCTCTCATTCTGTATCACACTCTCTTGTTATACAATTATAGATGAGTTTCTTTTAACACAGCTCTTGAAAAATTGGAAAGATATATAGTTTTTAAAAATGGAAACATACATACAATATCACTCACAAATATGATATATGTGCATATATACATATGTGTGTATATACATACTTGTATTCATACCCATGTCTATTTCTCTTGACAAATATTTGTAATGGTAACTTAAATGGGGGAAATCTTTCCCATTCATTAATAAGCCCATGTGACATGCCCAGGTCACATGAAAGCCCTGAGTCTCACAAGTATGAGTCACATGGAGCCTGTTGTGGGAGGAGTATGCTGAATGGGTGGAACAAGAAAGGACTGAGCAAGAGCAGAGCTGAGAGAAAATTTGGTGAGATGGTATTGATTGCTGCATTGTTATCATGCATAGGTTTTTGTTGTGGTGAAGGATTTAACTTTCTGGTATCTGAATAAATATTTTGGTTCTGTCTTCCATGTGGAGCATTTGTTGTATTTTGAAATTCAGGATTGCTCTGGGATATTCATGGCCTTTATAGACACTGTGAATATCGCATTGGTCTACAATATTCAAATAGTTATCCAAATTAAATATAGACTATCACAAAAGTATTCATAAAGATTTTATTTCAATAGTCTTAAATTGCACTAAGAGTTTGGGAGCATTATACATGTGCATATGTATATATACACTGGTATATGTAACTATGTAACACATATACAAATAGTCAATACACATACAAGTGTAGACATCATATATATATGTACATATATACTTGTGACTACTCACTGAAATAATCTACAAAGCTTCACTTTATGCATATATGCAGTTTACACTCAAACATGCATGTGTGCATATATATGCATGTACATGTTTATTCATACACTTTTATATAGTGTCCCAAAAATCTTAGCATATTTTTAGGTCATTAAAACTTAAAACTCCACTAAGAATTTTTGGATGCCCTATATCTCTGCATTTCTCTCATCTCTCATCTCTTCCTCCCCTATCTCTGTACGTAATGAATATGTGTATATGTGCATATGTACATATATATGTTTAAGTCTTTATCTATGTTTATGCCTATATATCAAGCATCTATGATTTTATAATTGTTGGCACTCCTTATATCAATGTAGGTTACACTTCCTTTGTGATCTAATATATCACTTTTGATTTTTTTAAATCAACTTTTGCATAAATAGGTAGTGAGTTTCTACAAAACTATCAGCACTATCTGTTAAATAAAAGAGCAAGTAATGTCTCAGAAGGACTATGCTTAAAACTTCCCTTAGTTAGACCTGCCAGAATCTGCTGGTGTAGTCTTCAGCTCACCTCTGGTGTTATTGTGAGGCCTATATACAATGTGGCTCTTCAAAAAGTTATGCTCTGGAATATCCTGCCTTCCCCTTGTTTATTTTCCCTTAAAAAATGATTGACTCTTATCCTAGTTTCTAATTTGTAAGTGCCAAGGAGGTCACTGTGGCCCATGCAGCATGAATTCCTCCCCAGGCAGCTCAAATAGGTCATTCAAACAGTTCCAGAAAAGAAGCATTACATTCAGTTAACCTGAAGCCACTGGTCATTATTTATGACATTGAACTTTAATTTCCTTTTTTTCTCATCCATCGCCCATCCACTTTTGCTCTACAATGTAAGTTGCAAGCCATGAACTCTTAGGAAAGAACATGTAAAGCAACACAACCCCCCCGCTTCCTTTCTGAGGGCATATCTCCTAGCTTTAGCTTAAAAGATGAAAGTATCTACTTAAAGTTAAAAAAGAAATCTTTGCCACTGCTGAGACCTAAGTTCAATATTTCTTATGTTAATGAACACAAGAAAGCAAAGTTATCTTTTTCTTGCAAGAGGCATAAAAATACAGATACTCTAGTCATTCTAGGAAAAAAAATGTCTAACAAAAGAACTATCTATGAAGGGGGAAAAAAGTACAAGAAATAAAAATAGATCTTTTAGTTAACTGTCCACTGAAATGTATAAAAGCCAGTTAAGGCAGAATTCAACCAGCAAGCCATTCCCCTTCAGCTACTCAACTACAAATGGCTCTAATATCCATCATTACAATGCAATTGTGACTTCACAGCTCATATATCACACATCTTCTGGGTTGGAGAGAATATTTCACAGGCAGCAGATTATTAGGTGTTCCATTTTCTTCTCTAGAGAACAATTGTGCCACTATCAGCAGAGAATTTGAGTTCTGATCATTTAAAAATCAAAAGGAGATTGTGACATTGATTCCCATTGATTGTCAGAAATGTGAAAACTTTTAAAAATGGCTGAATTGGGAAGGTAGCAACAAAGTATTTCACAAACAAGTTCCCTTGGGAATATTTTCAGGGAACCATTTTTTTTTTTAGTATAACAGCTAATAACAAGTTTCAGCATTTAAATATAATTAACAATTCACATTTTGCCATTGAATTGGGATTTTGCTTAGATTTCTAAGATTTCTTCGTGTGTTCTAGTGGATTTGGCTGTTCTCTATAAAGAACCACCAAACTTGGCACGGGCACTATAGTACCTATAAGTTGATTAATGTTAAAGATAAGACAGGGCTAGAGAGCACAAAAGCAAAATTAAGAGGCAATTGGTATTGACTTTTTGTTTTGGTAATCAAAACTCACTAAAGTGGAAAGGGCTAGAAACTTTCCCAACCTGATTTTTATGTGGTTGTTTTGTGGTTGCAATTGTTTTGTTTCTGTTTTTTAGGAGAATCAGTTAATCAATCAGTTCATTAGCAGTTATTATTCACTTATTATATGCTAGCTTGCACTGTGCTTACTGCTGAAATTACAAAAAAAGTAAACACACACCTGTACACACACACACACACACTCACACCACATACACACACACAAAATCCCTTCTGTGAAAGAATTAATGGTCTGCTGCAAGGTCAGGATAAGTGGCCAAGGGCAATTATTATCACTGTTACTTTTTTAACTATGGGCACTGAGACACAAACACTGAACTTCTAAAAAGCATTCTTCCAGTTTAGGTTTCTTTAGAGGCACAGATTTTTATTTTCAGTTTCTCTAGCTAAAAAGTTTATTTTTTTCCATTTGTGATTTAAATTTACTTCCATTGAAATTTTACACTAATTATTTTATGTATGTGATCCAAGGATCTCAAAGTTTATGCCAGAAAAATACACATACTCTGACATTTAAACCCCTTTTAAGTGTATTCCTGCAACATACAGTAAGATTTGTAGATTCTTAAAACGTTCATTCTGGATGGATCCATAGAGTCCATCTGACTTAGCTCCTTTATTCTATGGATTTAAAGACCAGTTTAAGTAAATTCAGACAGGCTCAGCAGCAGAAACATTTTGTCTACATGATGATTTCCTTTTGTTTTGTCTTAAGTCCCGGAAACTATTTCCTAAAACATAAAGGCTAAGATCTCCATCAGTGGAGAAAGTATTTACAATGATGAAACTATAGCTACATAGCTCATATAGTGTGGATGGAGAAAGGACTAAAGGCTATATTACACAAACTATATCTATCTATCTATCTATATCATAATATAGATAGGTGATATAGATAATATATAGATATAGATATAAGGTTTTAATATATCTTAAGGAGAGAATCTGTACACCATGGAATGTGTTGAACTTTAATCTTTTTGGGGGGAATAGTATAGAGAAATTGCTATGCTCTTAGGAAGCCAATATAAACAGGCTGTTTAACCTTCCAGACCCTCAAGCAACTCTCCAAGGTTAGAAATTTCTGATCAGTATTAATGGAGAAAATTTTCACTCAGGTTGTTCTCCACATCAGTGAAATTATATGTTCCCCCCGAAATAACTTATAACAATAATAAGAAAAACAAAGACTGCCAACCAAAAGAAAGACACTGCCAGAGTCTGAATTTGGACCTCTTCCACTTACTGTATAAGATGTGACCTCTCTAAAAACACATTTAATTCTCACCTTGGTGACATCATTATGATTCATTCATATGATATGCATTATGATATTCTAATAGAACCATGCAAGTGAAACTATTTTTAAATGAAGTCCCCTGCAATTGTTACTAATTTTTGCTTTGCAATGTCATTTGTATAGGGAAATCTTGTTGATGCAATTCCCTCTACCAGTGTAAAGTTGCATTATCCCACAATTTATAGTTGATGGGATTTGTCTGGAGCAATCAGAGGGGATGTGACCTGTATAGTATCACATAGATAGCATGGACAGTGGTAAGACTACTAGTCCATTTGACTTAACGGCCTGGCTATCTTTACTTTATCACAGTTGACTTTCACCACAAATATAAGATAACTACATTTATCATCAAGCAAGAAGTTTTCTGCACGATTATTATTCATAGTGAGGTTTTTTGAAAGTTGAAAGCTTTAGTTCTCCAGGTCCAAAGACAATCAATTAAGACATGTTGGTAGAACAGTCAAAGCGAAAAGTAAGATCACAGGTGACAATCTGCAAAAGAAACTCTTCCCTGAAGCCATAGGTCAGATTGCTTATTGTATAAAAGAAGAAGAGGTCAGTTTACAGAGAAGTCAGGATGCATTTTCAGTACTAGTATTGACAGGGCTTGGAGTGAAAGCCTGAGAAAAAGTGCTACTGACAAGGTAAAAAATCCATACGGTGCAACTGCTGGGGGAGAAGGACAAGACCTCCTTTAGTATATATCGATGGAAAATCACACACTCACATTGCATGGCAGCTCAATCCTACTTTTCTTTTTCCTCTGATGGTACTAGAAGCTCATAAAACACGCAGAAAATAGATACCGCATGCACAAAGTTAGTAATTCTTTCTTTAAAATATCTGTGGCTGCCCTCAGTGCAGGACCAGTTGGGTTTTCTGATAAAAGCCCAAATGCCAAATTGTTTTTCTGATTGTGTTGTTGCTGTTGTTGAGGGAAGGTTATTTAACACTAGTATGACAAAGTGACAAGTCTGTCAGCAACACTTATAGCATATTTGCTATGTACAGGACTATGGCAGCTGGGCTCAGGCAGCCAGTTTTGGCTGTCACTTTCATTGCTGCCAGTCAAGTCCTTTCTTTGACTTGGTGTAATACAGCCTTCAGTCCTTCCTCCATCATCACCTGGAAAGAACAGTGAAGCAAGGCATTTAAGATTTCTTATTTACAGGGATAGGGACTAGAAAGGACTTTCTGGTGAACTAGATAGATAGATAGACAGACAGATAGACAGACAGAGAGAGAGAGAGAGAGAGAGAGAGAGAGATAGATAGATAGGCAAACAGATAATTCATAAATAGATGGGGGTAGAAATAGGAAGAAAGCATGTACTGGAAAGATGAGTGGGAGGGAGGGGTAACTAAGTGGGGCCATAGAAGCCTTTATCTCAATAAAATAAGGCAAGAATAATCTTTCAAGGTTAAGTGCACGGGGCTACACCCGGGCCTTCGTTTGCTTACCCTGCCTCCGGGTCTTTGGATGTCTCCCGCCCCCCGCCGTGTGGCCTACTGCATGGCAGGGCTACCCCCTCCTCCACGGAGGGGAAAGGACTAGCACCCAAGATGGCCAGTGCACTTCACTTTATTGATGGCGTCTTCTCCCAGAACTCTTCCCAGCATTCCCTTATATACCCAGCCAGAGCTCCTCCCATGTTCCTCCCTGAGGGCATAGCCAGCTCCCGTGTGGGTGGTCCCAGCACCCAAAGGCGGGTTAACAGGGCATCTTCCAGGCTCCTCAGGGGGCCACGGTCCAGAGCTTGGTTCTTAACAGTTAAGAAACCTGGGGCAGAGTCTGAGATTGGCAGAGATGGAAAAAAGGAGTAGATCCATGTAGAGGTGAAACAAGAGAATTTCAGGTTTAATCACCTTATTATCAGAAGTTTAGATACGAAATCATGTTTGTTTTTCTTCAGAAATGAATAACATTTCCCAAACACTATGATACAGTTAAAAGACCATTGGATTTAAAGCTAAAGAACTTAGATTTAAATGCTTGCTCTGTATGACCTTGGATAATTGACTTAATCTGTTGGAGTCTCAATTTGTTTTTTAACCTTTATTTTCCCTTTTTCTTTCATGCAGACCAGGTGGTAAACACTACCATAGGGTCTTGGAATGGAGTTGAATGCTTTTCTTGAACTCATCAGTTAACAATACTGGATGTTATCCAATTAATCTTTCCCTCTATTAAAACTCCTTAAAATTTAACTAAGATTAGCTTTCATGTACAACTATTCATATAGCATGAAAGAGAGTAAGGCAATAACCATAAAGCAAAGAAGTTCAGTAGGCTATATATGCAACAGGGAGCATTTCACTCAAAAAGCACTCTTCTAGAACTGACATTAGCTACTTTCTCTTGTATGAAATGTAGGAGGACCTTATCGCAATGTGTGCAGCAATTTAGTATAGGAGACAGGAGGCTAGAATGTAGAGGAAAGACATTATATTTTACTAAATGTCTGCCTTGTGATTCTGGAGAAGCCTCAGAATTTCAATTACACCATTTTAAAAAAATTAGAATAATTGTATTAGTACTGGCTGCTAAGCAGACCTGTGGAGATTATGTGTTTGTTTTTCTTTATTTTTTTAAAGTAAAGTTCAAGAGAAATTAATGCCAGTATTTTGTAATTTTAACTCTTATGGAAGGGGTGATCCATAAACCATTTTTCCTAAAACAAATTAATAAAAAGTAATGGCATAAAATATAAATATAATTTTGATTTCAAAAATAAAATGTTAAAATAACTTATCTTCTATTAATTTCAAAAACAAAAAAAATAAAATAGAAATGGAAATTTTGAGGGATACCTTCAAAGTTAGCAGTTGCGCTTGTTTATATTGTCTAGGTTGTTCAAAACAATCAGCATCAGGAACATTAGCTTATTATTATCTTTAGCCATTGTTATCAAGGACACTAAAAACATTCTCTGAGGTGAAAAAGGAGGTTTAGTGAGCACTTTTGTAGGAAGTGACTACATACTGCTGAAGGGTAAAAATCAAACCAGAGTTTTCTCTAATTGGCACAAACAAGATCAGCAGATTTGATTGGTCACAGACCAATCAAAACAGAAGATTGGTCACAGACAAAACATTATAATCCATGACCATGCTTTAGCAAAGAAATTTCACCTGGGAGAACCGCAACTAGAAATAGCAAAGAGGTTGAGATTAGGTGAAGGCATGGGAGTTGTCATTAAATTGTGTCCATGATGAAGGAGGGACCAGAGCCCTTGCAATACAAAGAAATGTTAAAGGACATGGGGATATTTATCTTGGAAAGTAAATTATTTTGTGGGGAGTGTACAGGGAGACACTTACTTTCAAATATTTGAAAGATGGTGGAACTTATTCCTTTCCACTTCCTACTATCTTTCAAATATTTGAAAGTAGATATCTCCCCACAACCATCAGCTGAGATTAGAGAAAGAATGGAAGAGAATCAAAGACAAGAGATATGACAAACATTTCAATTTAGAGAACAAGTGTAAAATGAGCCAGTGAAGGATGCAATTGAATATTCACCCTACATAATCCCCATTCCATAAGGAAATTGTCATTCATATTAAACTTTTAACTTTCCTCCTTCCATCTTCTTGTAATCATAGAGACGAGGAGCCTCATTGAAGGTACTACATTATTCGGGGTATATGCCTAGCAGTCACTAGAAAATGCCCTAGAATATGAGGATTTGGACTAAGATCCTTTCCCTCATATCCTTAATTAGGTAATATCTTTACTTGGATATCCCACAGCCTCCTCCAACTCAGGATGTCCAAAACAGAATTCATTCACTTTTTCTCAAAAATACCCATTTCTTCTTAAATTGTTCCCAATCTCTTCCAGTATACCCAAGATCTCAGAGTAGGAGTTGTCTTTGTTTCTTCAATGTCTGTCAGCACAGTTTACTTCCACGGGCCCTCTACACCCCAATTCAAATAGTTACTAGATTTTCTTGATTTCTCTCTTCAGAATACCTTTCTCATCTATTTAAATCCTTCAACTTATAGCAAAGTCAACCTCATGAAGACCCTTATCCCCTCTCACTTGAATTATGGCATTAACTTTCAAATTAGTTTCCCTGTATCCAGATTCTCTCCTCTCCAATATGCCTACCTACAGGCTGTCAAAGTCATCTTCCTAGAGAATAGGAGTGACTATTAAGCACTATTAAACAGGTCACTACCCTGCTTAAAAAACTTTATTTATTTCCTATCATTTTGAGCATAAAATGCAAATACTTCCATTTGCCATTTAAAACTCATCATAAATTTGCTCCTCATTATCTTTCTATATTGATTATACATAATTTTCTCACACATACTTTAGCATTGCTTAACTGGTCAACTTGTTCACTGTGCATGGGATTCCATTTTCATAGAATGGGGACAGCCTAAAGTGATTTTTCTTCTCATCTCCTCATATTAGAACTCCTAGTTCTCCCCAGTCCTCAGATTAAGAAAGTTAAGTGGCACAGTGAAAAGAACACTTATTTAAATCTGGTCTCAGACACTTATTGGCTGTGTGACCCTGGGGAAGCCACTTAGTTTCTGCCTGCCTCAGTTTCCTCATCTGAAAATGGATATTATAATAATAACACCTATTTCACACAATTCTTTTGAAGATCAGATGAGATAAGAGGTAAATTGTTTTACAAATGTAAAAGTACTGCATAAATGCTTTTGTAAATGTCATTCTAATGGTGGATATGTCAATAGCTTCATATGAGAGCTTCACCATGATCCCAGTTACCTGCCTTACAAACTAGGTGTCATACTTGGTTCCTCATTCTCTCTTGCCCCTCAGTGTCTAATCAATTTCCGAGTCCTATTAAAATATCTTGATCCTTACATCTTTTCTCTCATACTGCCACTGCCCTGGTTGAAACCTATCCTACCTCATGACTAGCCTGTTTATTTTGTTTATTTTTTCCTCTCTACCTCAACCCCCTCCTTAATCCAATCAATTCAACATTCACCTGTCAAATTTATATATTCTAACTGCAAGTTCATCCTTATCATGTCTTTAATCAATTAAATCCAGGGGTTCTCTCTTACCCCTATCATCAAATATAAAATCCTCTGTTTTTTAAGTCCATCATAACTAGACCTCTTTCTACTTACCCAATCTTCTTATTTCTTATACCCTTCCACATAGTCTTAGATCCAGTAACACTGGTCTCCTTTTTGCTCCTACCTAACAAGGCATTTTTCTTTGTTGCCCTCCATGACTCAAACTCATCCCTATTTTCCAAAGTTACTAGCTCTTTTCAAGTATTAACTTAATTCTCATCTTCTGCAAGAAGCCTTTTCTGATGGCCCTTAATATTAATTGATTATTTCTAATTTATCTTGCATATCTTGTTTTTTGACCATAATTGTTTTCATGTGGTTTCTCCTATTAGACCTCAAGCTCCAGAATGCAGAAACTATCTTTTATCTTTCTTCATATTTCCAATGCTTAGCACAGTGAGTGGTATGTATTTACCACATAATAAATGCTTACTGACTGAATGAATGAAGATGCACATTCACCAACAGACATCATGATCAATAATTTAATTCTTAGAATGCACCAACACAATTGAATGAGGGCTAATAACTCTTCTCAGATGATTCCAATTATAGATTCATGAATTTACATTTTGGTGAAAACTAACATAGTGTAAGCTTCTCTTATATAAAAGAGTATACTGCATGTACAACCATACTTTAATAAACTGAATAGTTTCCAAATGAACAGTTCCGGGATAGTAGAAACTGGCTCCATAATATCATAGATAATATGAAAACCTTAATGAAGTCAGGATTTATACAAGGATTCTAACATTTACTCAGAATACAACAGACATGATCAAGAATCTGGAAGGTCAAAAACTTTTGGACTCTACTTCAGGTATTTTCAACCAAGGGAAAGAAGACATCTAATTCACAATAGTTCAGCCAGGCAAGGTAGAGCAATATAACAATTGTTCAAAAACAGTCCATGTTATTGGCCCCATGATAAAGCAATAATTATAATCAATATGTTACCATATATTGCTATTTCTACTGCCATAATATTTCTCACATCTGACCCTTTACCTTTACTCATGCAGATATTACTTCATTTTATTCCCTTACCAACTTTCTCTCAGATTTTTTGAAACAGCTTTGTAATGGGTTTCCCTAAACTCTCTCATCACTCCAGTCAATTCTATATACTGCTGCCAAAATGATTTTTATTAAGATTTAGCCACATCACACGATTTACTCAAACAACTTCTGTGGCTTCCCATTGCTTTACACTATAAACCACTCAGTTTATCTTTTAAAGCTCTGCATTACTTTGTCTCAGTGGATTTTTCTAGCTCCACTACACAATACTGCTGTTACCTGATCTGTGTGATCTAGTTAAACTGATCCTCCTTCTGTTTCTCATATGCAGCACTTCATCTCTTGACTCCATACCCCCCCACACATACATACACAGGTCATTCCACGTACCTGAAATGTATGTTTTCATACTTCTCCTCTCTTAGAATTCTTCCTCTTTTCATCAAGATACAACTCAAGCATTACTTTAACATACAGGCTTTTCTCATCATCCCAAATTCTGGTCTCTTCCCTGTTGCATTACCTTGCTTTACACTGAACTACTTTCCAGTTATTATATTCATATTATTTTGCATATCCATAGATAAATATGTATGCCAATGCATACATATATGTTTGCCATGGATAGACAGATATAGATATATGTTGGATATTGTTATTTGTTGCTGTTTGTCTTTCATTCTCAAAGAGGATCAGGTTATCAGGAAAGTGATGCTATGATTTGAAAGTGAAATGTATTTAAGTGAGGGAGGACTGTGCCAAGTCATCAGCCTCATTCTCTTCTCCATAATCATCTGGGTCCAGTGGCAAGAGATAGACCAGGAAAACTGGTGGTGGCCCTGAATGCAGCAGAAGATTTTGGCCTTTTTAAGGTAAGGTATCTTTCCCAGAGTTCAGTTTAACTGAGACAATATTCATTCAGTGACATTAAGGATAGGTGAGAAATAAGACAAGGAATGGCCTCTTTTACCTGGTCAAAAAAAAATCAAGCTAGGAGGGGAGGATGTGAGGGTTTCTGGCCAAAACCAGACACAATTGCTATTTACACTCCCTCTGAGTCATCAGAGCCCAAACAGTGACAAAATGAGGCTTGGGTAGGGACCTGTTATTGGATTGTCAGAGAAATATGATGCAAAATTTTTTTTCCCCCAAATTGATCACTTCCCTTCTATCCTAGTTTCTTAAGGATTATTCCATTGGTCAACTTTCTTTCTAGAATTTATGTTCTTGGGAACCATTTTTCACCTCCTGGCCACAGTACCAGGGCTGCTGCTGCCTGCTCCCAATCTGTTGCATTGGCCACCCCTGCCACCTCCATCCCCCGTTAGGGTCCCATATATGTTCTGCCGAGACTCTCCTTTCTCCAGAGCCCTCAATGTTTTTGACCCCTGGGGCTGTACATTGCGAAGAAATAAAGAAAAAGAGAGAGAGAGAGAGAGAGAGAGAGAGAGAGAGAGAGAGAGAGAGAGAGAGAGAGAGAGAGAGAGAGAAAGGGGGCTTGGAAGCACCTCGGAGGGGAGGAGAGAAGGTCGAAGAGAGACAGGGAAACTCCGAATGAAAATAATTAAGAAATTGGAAGAAAGAAAAGAATTTATGTTCTTTATGAGGAAGGGCTGTTTTACTCTTTCATTGTATTTGAATTCTAAGTGCCTGCCACAGTATCTAAAAGATAGCAGATCCTCAAGAAAACACTTACTGATTGATTCCTTGACTGATTGATTTAATAGGCAACTAGATTTTATAGTGAATAAAGTGCTAAACTCGGAGTTAGGAAGATATGTGTTTGAAATCCATCTCTGACATTTACAGTTATGTGACTCTGGATAAGTCACTTAACCTCTCACAGGCAACATTTTCATCATCTGTAAAAAGAGAATAATAACGCCTAGCTCACAAAGTTATTTTGAGGATTACATGAGACAACATATATAAAATATTTGCAGGCATTCAAGAGCTACACAAATGCCAGCTCTTCCCTCCCTTTCTCTTCTCTTCTCTTCCCTTTCCTTTCTTCTTCTTCTGTCCACATAGGGTATAATACCCTTACCTCTGGGTGCTCTGCCCAAAGTAAATGTACAGTTTGACCACTGCAACTTCACCAAATATCTTGGGGTTTACTGGCTACAATTCTTTCTTAAGGACGAGGCATTAAACCTAAATTACTCTGACTCTCATTGACTGGCTAACAATAGGTCCCAGCCCAAGCATCACCAGATCACTGTTTGAGGCCATGTGGGTCAGAGTGAATATAATTAGCAACTGTTTCTATTTTGACCTTGACAGTCTTGCCACTGAGATTGATTGATTTTTTTTTTTTAAAACTAGGTAAAAGAGACCATTCTTTGCCACATTTCTTACCTAGTCTTAATCACTGAATGAGTTTTGCCTCAGTCAAATTGAGCCCAGGGAAACACCTAAGGTTAAAAAGTCCAACGTTTCCCACTGCATCTGGGACTCTTCTCCAGTCATTCTGATCTCTATCTTTCCACTGACTCAAGATGGCTTTGGAAGAGAAAGTGAGGTGGTTACTTTACACTGCCCTCCCTCGTTTAAATCCAATTCACTTGCAGATCATGGCATCACCTTCCTTCTGTCGTAGTCTTCAAGAAAAAAAGACAAACAATAACACAAATTATAGCTGTTATTATAATTACACTTGAGAAAATTTTCCAAAAAGGAGAGGAGGAAGGAGTAATTGTGATTTCTTGAAAAATATGCTAAAAACAACATTCCTGACAGATCAAAAAATGTCTTCTTAGGAGACATACAAGGAGATAAATAATAAAATAAATGGGGATTACTTAATTCCTTCATTTTTCATTGGCAAAATATTATGAGAGAATACATGCAAATCCCTTTGTGAAAAAAGATATATTATTACATATGTTCTTTAGCATATTAAGTATAAAAACTAACATTTATGAAGCACTTTAAAGTCTGCAAATATCTCACTTAATCTTCATATGAATATTAACATGAATGGAAATTGATGGGCTATATCAAGATATTAAATGACACAACAAGAGTATCAGCATTCATTTTTACTACCTAGATTAGTGAACAGCTAAGATCAAGGCTTTCAAAGGAATTTTCTGTATCTCGAGTATCAAACATACCTCAACAGGTCAACTTACAATAAGAAGAACCCATAAGTTATTTTCCATTATTGCAGATCTAAGCAAATATATTTTGTATACAGTTCATTCACATTGGAGCCTCAGTGTATTTTGAGGAAATTCCATTATTACAAAAAAGTACACAGATAAATTAAAAGGAAATCAAGAGAACTGAAAGCTACTTCTAGATTTTATGGAATTCCTAAAATATTTTGGTCATTGTGCAAGTTGGAAAGATTTCTGTCATCATATGACAATGTTGCCAATTAGCCAAAAAGAACTATGGGTAAAAGGATAAGATGAAGGCATAATGAAAGTTTTCTCCTTTAATGGCTGACCAGAAGAAACACAAAAGATTCATATATACAAGTCTACATCTCTCCTTGTACCAAATTTCTTGGAGTTTAATCAGAGGTATTAGGAATTTCTATAGTAGGAAATCCTCACACCTATTTTATTCAACTTATAAGATGCTTTGGTTTATTTTTATTCTGAAGCTAAAATTATTATTTTGAATTAGAATGTCCCTTTCTCTCACAATAAAATTTTGAATATGATAGCAGCAAAACCATTCTGAGGACTGACCTAAAATCATGAGGCTAATCACTAGTAACTTGTCCAATAGATGATGATGTTGGTTTTTCTCTGACAATCCATGAAAACAAGAAAAAATAAATAAAAAATTATTTATAATCATAAGCTTTACCCTTACCTGTGATTCTGTGGTAAAGGAATTTGCATGGTGGAAAAGAAGGCAGAGGGATCTCAATCACAATTTTTAGATAATCAGTGACATAAAATTAATTATTGTTGCTATCCAGTCATTTTTCAATTATGCCCAATTCTTTCTGATTCTGTTTCGGATTTTCTTGTCAAGAATACAAAATAGTTTGTCATTTCCTTCTCCAGCTCATTTTTCATTTGAAGAAGCTAAGACAAACAGGTAATGACCTATCTAGGATTACACAGCTAGTGTCTAAAGCTAGATTAAAACTCAAGAAAGATGAGTCTCTCTGACTCCAGGCCTAGTACTCTAAACACTGCATTATATACCTATCCAAAATTAGTTGTATTTACTGTAAATGTAAGGTTGTGTTTTTTTACATTGAACTCCTTATTAGCAAAATTACAACTTTAGCAAACAATTTGTGAAACTATTAAAAGTGGAGAGATGTAGGTTGAACTCTTCAAACATTCACATAATAGTCTTTAAGTTGCCAACATAAATATACATATATATGTATAAGTATTACACATATATGTGTATGAGTATGCATATATATGTACATAAACTCTACAAAATATGGAACATGAAAGCTTATCTTGAGGAAAATAAGTAATGTGTCAAAATGTTACTTGTGATTATCATCCCTTTGATTACCACAGTCAGTCACACATAATCTGGTTAAAAGAGCTATTGATTATGTAGCACTGAATGCTTGAAAACTACATTATGCAGTATATCTTTTGATCCCCACAACGCTACAGCTAGTAGATGCTCTCTTTATCTGTTTTATGCAAAAGAAATTGAAATAATATTTGACTTAGATAATATTCGAAATATTTGAACCCAAGTTTTCTTGACTCCAATTAGAGCAATTTTATCTATTATGAATACTGCCTCTTATAGTATACCCTTAAATATACATTTCTGACATAAATAGGGATGTAGTTGACAGTAATTTAAAATACATAGCATAAATGTATATTATGGAATTCATAAATTCAGTCTATACAAATAAAAAGGGCAAGGACAAAAACTTAAACTGTAATCCTTTTTCCTTCCAAGCACAGAGACAAGATGACAGAGTAGAGGAAGCAGCCAAATTCTTCCAATATTCTGCTCTAAATAGCTTTAAAATAACATCTCAAATAGAACTGGAGTAGCTACGCCAACAAAATTCAAGGTGAGGCCTTTTTCCAGCCTCAAACCACTTAGGTTGTTAGAAATAGAGGTCTGTGATACTAGGGTGTAGACAGGCCTGGAGTTCAGCTGCCAGAGTCTGCAACAAGCTTCTACTTAAGGAGCACTGAAACAAGAGACAGTAAGGGAATCTGGAAATTGGTCAGAAAGAGATTAAATAGGACCACTGTGCCAGCAAATTTATTTCACAAATTCAATTCCAGATCACAGCTGTAGGGTGGAAAGAGGTGTCTTCAGTCAGTCCCAAGGGATCAGGGATGCAGAAGAGTGCTATTGCTTGCTGTAACAAGGCAGCAGAGTCCCAGAGAAGAAGTATCATTCATAGCTACAGGGAATCAGAGGTCTTTTCTAAATAAGGACCAAAATGAAGTTCAGGAGAACAATGACCAGGTCTTTCCCCATATTAAGTTGCCTCTGATGCCCCCAAAACTTCCAAAATTTCAGATCTGACTGGAATCAGTAGTGAAAAAAACCTGAGAACAGTGCTTGACCTGAAGCTGAGAGCAGAGTCCAACTTTAACACAAATTTAAAAATTAAGAAATAAGCTGCAAAAATGAAAAAAACAAAACCAACAACAAAAAGAATCTGACCACAAAAATCTACTCTGTTGACAGGGAATATCCAGACACAAAACACAGAAGACAATGGTGTCAAAACAGCCAACAGCAATGCTTCAAAAAAAGAAAAAATATATATATACATATGTATATAGGCACACATGTACACACACATATGTATTAGACACAAGTTAAAAATAATTCCTGGATGAATTAAAAGCTATTTTAGAAATCAAATAAGAGTGGTAAAGGAAACATTGGAAAAAGAAATGAAAATTATAGAAAGAAATTATGAACAGACAACTAATAGCTTGGAAAAATATGTTTTAAAAATATTGAACAAAATAACATCTTAAAAACAAGAATTGGTCAAATGAAAAAGAAGGTATAAAAGACCACTGAAGAAATAATTTCTTAAACATTAGAATTGGGCAACTCATGTCTCCATGAGACATCAAGAAATAATAAAACAAAATTAAAGGAATGAATAAAAGAGAAATAAAGTGAAACAGCTAATCAGAAAAAAGATTGAGAAGAAACAGTTTAAGAATTATTAGACTGGGAGCCAAGATGGTGGAGTAGAAAGACTCATGTATGCTAGCTCCGGAACACAACAGCTCATAAATTTGCTGTAAAGAGAACTCCCCACAAATTCTGCAGAAGTGTAACCTGCACAGCAATGGAGGGGAGGAGATTTAAGTTCCAGAGAGCCCTGAAAAACCGACCCCAAAGGTCCGTCGTGCACCGGACACAGAGCGGAGACTCTGTGCTGCCCTGGACACGTGGCCCCAGAGGAGCAGATCCGAGCAGGCTTCAGGGATGGAACCTCCGGTGGCTGCAAAAGTCCCTCCGCTCACAGGTGCTACAGGTCAGTGACAGAGACCTCTGGGCTGGCCGAGAGGGCAGCGGGGTGTCTCCGTGACTCAGGACCCCTCAGGGAGGCAGCGGCAGAGGGAGTTGCAGAAGCAGCAGCAGCCAGGAGCTCCAGGAGCAGACAGGATCTCCACTCCATTACTGAAGATCTCTGCATAAACCCCATGAGGGAACTGAGCCTGGGAGGTGGCCCTGCCCCCAGCCAAGCACCAGAACTTAAGCTCACATTGAATACCAGTCTTGCCCGCATCTGAAAGCCCCAAGATTGGGGAGCAGCATTTGAATCTCAGACCCCAAGCACTAGCTGGACAGATCTAGGCAGGGGTGGAGAGAAATCTCAGAAGTCAAGTAACTGGCTGGGAAAATGCCCAGAAAAAGGAAGCAAAATAAGACCATTGAAGGTACTTTCTTGGGGAACAGATGTTCGCGCCTTTCATTTCTGATGATGAGGAACAATGCTTACCATCAGGGAAAGACATAGAAGTCAAGGCCTCTGTACCCCAAATATCCGAAATAGATACTGAATGGGCTCAGGCCATGGAAGAGCTCAAAAAGGATTTAGAAAATCAAGTTAGAGAGGTGGAAGAAAAACTGGGAAGAGAAATGAGAGAGATGCAAGAAAAGCATGAAAAGCAGGTCAATACCTTGCTAAAGGAGACCAAAAAAATGCTGAAGAAAATAACACCTTGAAAAATAGGCTCACTCAATTGCAAAAAGAGGTTCAAAAAGCCAATGAGGAGAAGAATACTATCAAAAGCAGATTTAGCCAAATGGAAAAAGAGGTTCAAAAGCTCACTGAAGAAAATAGTTCTCTCAAAATTAGAATGGAACAAATGGAGGCTAATGACTTTATGAGAAACGAAGAAATCACAAAATAAAACCAAAAGATGAAAAAATGGAAGAGAATGTGAAATATCTCATTGGAAAAACAACTGACTTGGAAAATAGATCCAGGAGAGACAATTTAAACATTATGGGACTACCTGAAAGCCATGATCAATAAAAGAGCCTAGACATCATCTTTCATGAAATTATCAAGAAAAACTGCCCTGGTATTCTAGAACCAGAGGGCAAAATAAGTATTGAAGGAATCCATCGATCACCGCCTGAAAGAGATCCAAAAAGAGAAACTCCTAGCAACATTGTGGCCAAATTCCAGAATTCCCAGGTCAAGGAGAAAATATTGCAAGCAGCTAGAAAGAAACAATTCCAGTACTGTGGAAATACAATCAGGATAACTCAAGATCTAGCAGCTTCTACATTAAGGGATTGAAGGGGGTGGAATAGGATATTCCAGAAGTCAAAGGAACTAGGACTCAAACCAAGAATCACCTATCCAGCAAAACTGAGTATAGTACTTCAGGGGAAAATATGGTCTTTCAATGAAATAGAGGACTTTCAAGCATTCTTGATGAAAAGACCAGGGCTGAAAAGAAAATTTGACTTTCAAACACAAGAATGAGAAGAAGCATGAAAAAGTAAACAGCAAAGAGAAGTCATAAGGGACTTAAAAGGTGAACTGTTTACCTTCCTACATGGAAAGACGATATTTGTAATTCTTGAAACCTTTCAGTATCTGGGTAGGTGGTGGGACCACACACACACATACACACACACATGCACACACATGTACATGTGTGTGCATACATACATATGCATGCACATACAGAGACCGAGAACACAGAGTGAATTGAATAGGATGGGACCATATCTCAAAAAAAAATTAAGGTAAATGGTGAGAGAGAAATGTAGTGGGAGGAGAGAGGATAAAATGGAATGGAGTAAATTATCCCTCATTCAAGAGGCAAGCAGGAGACTTTTTAGTGGAGGGAAAAAGAGGAGAATTGAGAAAAAAACAAGAAGTTTACCCTCATCACATTTGACTAAAGGAAGGAATAAAATGCCCACTCATTTTGGTATGAAAACCTATCTTACAATACAGGAAAGTAGGGAAGAAGGAGATAAGCAGGGTGGGGGGTTGATGCAAGGGAGGGCAATGGGAGGAGGGAGCAATTTGAAGTCAACACTCTTGGGATCAAAAGACAGAATAGAAACAATGGGGGGAAGGATAGGATGGAGGGAAATACAGTTAGTCTTACATAACATGACTGTTATCGAAGTCATTTGCAAAACTACACAGATAGGGCCTGTATTGAATTGCCTGCCTTCCCAAAGGGAAGGGATGGGGAGGGAGTGATGGGGAGAATTTGGAACTCAAGGTTTTAGGAACAACTGTTTAGTATTGTTCTTGCTACTAGGAAATAAGAAATATGGTTAATAGGGAATAGAAAGTCATCTGGCCCTACAGGACCAAAGAGAAGATGGGGACAAGAGAAGGGAGGGATGATAGAAGAGAGGGCAGATTGGTGATAGGGAAAATTAGAATACTTGGTGTATTGCAGTGGGGGGAGGGGATAAAAGGGGAGAAAATTTGCAATCCAAAATTTTATGAAAATGAATGTAAAACGTTAAATAAATAAATTGATATTAAAAAAGAATTATTAGACTGTCTGAAAGCCATAACCGAGGATCCTAAACTTAGACATTTTATTTCAAGAATTTATATAAGAAAACTGCCCTATATTCTTGAAACATGGAGCAAAATGGAAATTGAAAAAATTCAACAATCATTTCCTGAAAGAAATCCAAAAGGAAAATACCCAAGAATATTGTGACCAAATCCTAGAACTCCTAGGTAAAGGGGAAAATTTTGTTAGCAGCCAAAAAGAAATAATTCAAATACCATGAAGTTACAGCCAGGATCACTTAAAATCTAGCAGTTTCTACATTAAAGATTGGTGGGATTGGAATATAATATTCCAGAAGGCCAACAACAAAGAATAACTTTCCCAGTCAAACTGAGTTTAATCCATAAGGGGAAAATGAGCATTTAATGAAATATGGGACATTAAAGCCTCCTTTTTGAAAAGGCCAGGAATGAATAGAAAATTTGACTTTCAAACACAAGAATCAAGAGAAGCATAAACATGTAAACAGGAGAAATCATAAGGGGATCAATAAGGATAAACAATTTACAATACTATATGGGAATATGATACAAGCAACTCCTAAGAACTTTATCATTTGTAGGGAAGTTAAAAGGAATCTACATAGAAAGATGGTATGAAAGTGAGTCACTTTATTTGGAATGATAAAAAAAGAAGAGAAATATTCTGGGAAAATAGGAAGGAGGAGGAAGAATGGGAAAAACTGTCTCATTTACAAGGATTGTGCAAGAAAGCTTTTATAATGGAGGGGAAAATGGGGGGAAGGGCAGACAACACATGAACTTTACTGTAATCTGAATTGGTTCAAAGAAGGAAGAATATAGATACACACTCAACTGAATATAGAAATATGTCTTACCCAACAGGGAAGTAGGAGAAGAAGGTGATAAGGGGAAGAAACCGGGAAAATAAAAGGGAAGGCAGATTAAGTGAGGCTGTGTCAGAAGCAAAACAGATTTTTGAGGAGGGAGGAAGAGAAGAGAGAGACAGAGACATAGGCAGACAGACAGAGAGAGAAGAAAATAAGATGAAGGGGAAAAACAGTTAATAATAACTGTGAATGTGAATGGAATGAATTCATTGATAAAATTGAAGTAGACAGTAGAATGAATTAGAAACCAGAATCCAACAGTATACTGTTCATAAGAAAAGCACTTGGAAAAACAAGCCACATAGTTAAACTAAGGCTTTGGAGCAGATCTATTATTCTCCAGCTGAAGTTAAAAAAAAAGGCTGGGGTAACAGTCATGATTTCAGACAAAGCAAAAGGAGACCTAATTAAAAGATATAAGCAGGAAAACTACATTTTGCTCAAAGTTACTATAGACGAAGTAATAACAATAATGACATTTATGTACCAAATGGTATAGCATGCAAATTCTTAGAGCAAAAATAAAGGAGGAAATAGACAATAAACTATGCTAATGGGGGATATTAACTTTTGTTGCTTTAAAACCATGTAAAAATAACCACAAAATAAATAAGAAATTAAGAGATGAATAGAATTTTAGAAAGTGAAGTCTGATAGACTTTTGAAGAAAATTGAATAGGAATAGAAAAGATGTTTCTCAGTTCTACAGAGCCCCTTCACAAAAACTGACCATCAGTTAGGACATAAAAAACCTTACAATCAAATGTAGAAAAATAGAAATACTAATTGCATCCTTTTCAGACCATAATGCAATAAAATGTCATTCAATAAAAAGCATAGACTAGAAGTTAATAGGAAACTAAATAACTTCATCCTAAGGAATGAGTGAATCAAAGAACAAATCGTAGAAATTATCAATAATTTCAATATAAGTAAGACAGCATATGAAAATTTGATGAATTCAGACCAATTGGAGCTTAGGGGAAGATTTACATCTCTAAACATATACATAAATGAAAGAGAGAAAGACCATGCCACATACAACTTAAAAAAAAAATAAAAGCAGAGAAGTTTCTAGTTAAAGAACATCTATTAAATATCAAAATGGAAAACCTGAAATTCAATGTGTAGATTAATAAAACTGAAAGTTGAAAAACAAACTTTTGAACTAATAGATAAAAATAAGAGCTAGTGTTATTTTTTTTTTAAAAAAATAGTCCCTTGGGAATGTTTAAGTTCTTTGCATTGCTGTGAAAGGCAGAGAAAGTCTTTGCACACTTTGGTTATTGCTATGTACAATGATCTCCTGCTTCTGCTTCTTTCAGTCAGCATCAGTTCATATACACCTTTCCAGGCCTCTCTGAAGTCTTCCTGTTCATCATTTCTTATAGCACAATAGTATTCCACTACATTCATATGCCACAATTTGTTCAGTCATTCCCCAGTGTATGGGCATTTCCTCAATTTCCAGTTCTTGGACACCACAAAGAGAGTTGCTGTAAATATTTTGGTACACATGGAACCCTTTCCCATTTTTATGATTTATGATAGAATTAGCTCTTCACAGAAATGCAAGGACCTAAAACTTTCCCAAAGGACTCTTGAGGCAATAAGCCATCCACATCCAGAGAAATTATCATGGAATTGGATTGTAGAATGAAACAGAATATTTTCTCATGTTATGTTTTCATTTTGGGTTGTTTTTTTCATGGTCTCCTTCATTGATTTTAATTCTTCTATGCAACATGAACTAATGTGAAAATGTGTTTAATAAGAATGTATGTATATAACTCATTTAAGATTGCATTTCATCTCAGGGGGGAAGGTGAGAGGGAGGGAGACAAAAATCTAAGACTTACTAAAGTGATAGTAGAAAACAAAAACAAATAAATTAATAATAAAAAAATAAAATAGATAAACCACTGGTTAATTTGATTTAAAAAATTGCCAGTATCAAAAAGAAAAGGGTGAATATTCCACCAATAAAGACCAAATTAAAGCAATTACTAGGAGTTATTTTGCACAATTGTATGCCAATGATATGTAAATGACAATCTAAGTGATATGGATGGATAAATTTTTTAAAATGTTCAAATTAGCAGAAAAAAATAATTTAATTAAAAATTTAATTTAAATGAGCTCTTCAAGAAAAAAAAAATTCTAAGGACTAGACGCATTTCAAAGTGAATTTTACCAAACACGTAAGTAACAACTCCAACATATAAAAACTATGTGAAGAAATAAGTAAAGATAGAAGTCTACCAAATTCCTTTTGTAACATAAATATGGTTTTGATACCTAAACTAGGAGGAACAAAACCAGAGAAAGAAAACTATAGGTCATTTCCTGTAATGAATATCAATGCAAAACTTTTAAATAAAATACCAGAAAGGTACTTACAATATAACAAAAAGTTCATACACTATAAGTAGGTGAGTTTAACACTAAATGAAGAGTTTGTTCAATATTAGGAAAACTAAAACCATAACTGACCATATCAATAAAAAAAACCGCAAAAATCATATGTTTGTCTCAATAGATAACAAAAAATCTTTATTTTATTTTATTTTTTTCTAATATAAATTTATTTATTTAACTTTTTACATTCATTTTCACAAAATTTTGCGTTTCAAATTTTCTCCCCATTTGTCCCCTCCCCCACCCCAATACAACAAGCATTCTAATTTCCCCTATCACTAATCTGCCCTCTCTTCTATCATCCCTCCCTTCTCTTGTCCCCATCTTCTCTTTTGTCCTGTAGGGCCAGATGACTTTCTATTCCCCATTAACTGTATTTCTTATTTCCTAGTAGCAAGAACAATACTCTACAGTTGTTCCTAAAACTTTGAGTTCCAACTTCTCCCCCTCCCTCCCATTCCCTTTGGGAAGGCAGGCAACTCAATATAGACCATATCAGTGTAGTTTTGCAAATGACTTCGATAATAGTCATGGATACAAAAAAATCTTTTGGCAAAATGTGACACTAATTTTTTAATCAAAACTGTAGAAAGCATAAGAGTAAATAGAGCCTTTCCTGAAATGATAAATAGTGTCTATCTATAATCAGGAACAATTATTAACATTAATATAATGGAAGTAAGGTAGAAGTCTTCCCAATAAGATCAGGAGTGAAGCAAGGATGTTCATCATAACCATTTGTATTGATAATGTATTTTTGCTTAATGAGAAGATCTTTCCCATCCAGTAATAGGCCCATGTGACCTTCCTGAGCCATCTGCAAGCTTAAGTCACATGACTGTGGTAGGATGAGTTTGCTGAAAAGGGGAGCAGGAAGAGGTGGAGCAGAGCTGAGAGGAAGTTGGACAGAGCAGTGAGAGATGAGAGAGAGAGAGAGAGAGGAAGCAGGCTGCGAACTCTGAGTGTTCATTTGTAGGAGGGCCCTGGCAGGGGGAGGACTTGGAAATGATGATGCGTCCTGCATTGTTATTGTAGATTTCTTTATTACTGTGATGGATCTGACTCTCTGGTTTTGAGATTTGGCTTTCCAATGTTTGCATAATTGTTTTGGTTCTGTCTTCCAAGTGGAGAATCTGTTATATTTTGTGATTCAGAATTATGTAGGCATATTCAAAGCTACCATAGGTGCTGTGGATATGTCCTTGGTGTTACACTGTTATCATTTAAAATTGTAATATAAATACTAGATACAGTAATAAGAAAAGAAAAAGAAATTTAAGTGATAAAAATAGGCAACAAGGAATCAAAACAAATATTCTTTGTAGATGATGTGATGGCATACTTAGAAAACCTAGAGAATCAACTAAAAAAAGCTGGTTGAAATAATAATTTTAGCAAAGTAGTAGAATATGAAATAAATTCATGTAAAGCATCAACATTTCTTTGTGCTACCAATAAAACCAAATAGGATTTAAAAGGAATAGCAAATTGTATATGACAGATTTGCTGTTTCATGTGCAATCATTTTTTTTTCTTTTATACAATGCTCATTATATTATGACCTTATATCATTACCTGAAAAATTGATGTACTTTATCTACTTGTTTTTGTGGTTATTACTTATTTATTTGTTTTCAGTTTGGTTTTCCTATGCGGATTAATCTTAATAAAGGATAACAAGTACTGTGGAAATGCTTGTTTTGCTCCATAAATTAAAAAAGAAAAAGAAAAAAACATCTAGAAGAGATAAAAAAGAAAAAATAATTTTAAAATAACAGCAAACATTACAAAATACATGAGACTTCATATACCAGAATAAGCACAGAGATTTATGAACATAATTACAAAATACTTTTCAGACAAATAAAGACATATCTAAACAGATAGAGAAATATTTGTTGCTTATGTGAAAGTCAAACCAATATAATAGAAGTGACAATTCTATCTAATTATTGTATTCAATGCTAAACCATCAAACTACTAAAGAATTATTTTAGAGAGCTGGTAAAAAAACAATTTAAGTAGAATAATAAAATAGTAAAAAGTCAACAATAGGCACAATAAACACTATTGATGGAATGTCTACTGGTTCAACCATTCTGGACAACAATTTGAAGCTATGACCAAAGGGCTATTAAACTATGCATACCCTTAGATGCAGCAATACCCTTCCTTTTTTTTTTTAATCCTTCTTTGGTATAGATCATTTAGTGGTATTCCTTAATCAAAGGTAAAACAAAACAAAACAAACAAACAAAAACTTACGTGACAAGCATAAATCCAAAATACTTCCTGGAACAGCTGGTCCAATTAATAACACTACCAAGACAACAAGAGTATTCATGTTTTACTGCAGCTCCTCTAAAATTTGTCATCTCCCTTTACTTAAATTCATTAACCATTTTTCTGTTGGATAATGACTGTTTTTTAGATATCTTAGAAATGACAGCCTTATAAGAAAAATATATATTTGCCTTGAAGATTTTTATCCAGTTTTGTTTCTCTTCCAATTTTAACTAAATTTATTTTGTTTTGGTGTAAATAAAATATGAAATATATGTGTATGTGTATCCATATCTATCTACTATATGTATATGTATGTATGTATATATACACATATATATGCATGCATACATAATTACAATTGTCCAATTTATGCTTTTTGCTCTACTCTAATAAGTGCTTATGAAAACTCTTCCTTTTCTTTCTCTCATATATACATATGCATATATGTATACACATATATATGTATGCAAGTATGTATATAAGTGTCTCCATTTATATGCATATATGTGTGAGAGAGAGAAGTATATGCATTTGTACAAAGGCTATGACTTAGAACCCTGCCTATCCTCCCCTTACATTAGCCTGTGAGCATATTAGTTACTAATATGAGTATAATGATCAGATCTCCGCATATTTCAATATTTTAATGTATCTCCGATTTCATGAATATGCGTATTCTTTCAGTCACAACTCACATGTTCACTAATTACATCTAATACTGCATGAATCGTATCCATTATTTTTTCTCAAAAATTCCTACAGAGTTGTCCAGCAAACATCTAGAGGCCTTCCTTCAGTTCTTTTAAACAATCACAAAGCATTAATAGAATACAATGATTGTCACTTGCTATCACTACTCAATTTCTCACATGCAATATACCCAGAACCTTCCTCTCATTCCACTCTGTTTACATTTCTCCTACCTTAGCTCAGAATCTCATCACTTAATGCCCAGAATATGAAAAGACCTGTTATTTTTTTCTTCTTCCACCAAAGCTATTTAATGCCAGGCTTTTGTTCATAGCAGCCAAATTAATATTGCCACATTACAGAACTTGAGGCATGTCACTCCACTATCTAAAAATACTTTGAATTCAGGGGTGTTGAACTTCATTTCCAAAATCCTTCAGTAGCTCCATAGGTAGATTTCCAGGAAGTTGAGAACACAGATGGGGGGAAAAATCAACACACATCTTTGTTTTCACCATTATTGATTTTCTTTGCAATCCTGTGTATTTTATGCATCTAAAAATATCCCTTTCTGAAGAAGTCCAGAGGCTTCACCAGACTATCAAGATGTCCATCACAAACACACACACATACACTCATATATAAGTTAAGAGTTTTTGTTTTAATGTTTTCCTGTTGCCTCCAGGATAAACTTAAAAAAAAAACCAAAAACCTTTCTTTTATGTAAAATTCTTGATTGTATGACTTGGATCTTGTATCATTTCTGAACAATTGATAGACTATATACTTGTTTTTATTGTTATGATTTTTTTATTTGTTTGTTTTTAGTTTTATTTTCCCAAGAGGATTAATCTTAATAAAGGATAACAATTAGGCATTATGTTGTGAAAGGGATTAGAATTAATCAAAAGTGGGAAGTAGAAAGAACATCAAAGAGACCTTGAGAAAAGATTTAAAATAGGCCAAAGGTTAATAAGGACCTGGACTAAGATGACTGCTATGGAAAATAAAGGGGGTTGGGGATGGGGAGAGGATTTGAAACAACATGAAGTTCAGAGCAGGCTGTTAAGGTGATTTCCACAGAGTTCAAAGGGATGGGAATGGATATGAGTTCCAGGGAGAGGAGAAGACTATACATCTTATTTGGAAGGTACTTAGCTCTAAAGACTCAAACAAGGTTATCTGGAAACAGTTGTTAACAGAGATTGTAAGAAGTCCATATAGATACTGTGTTGGGTACAGAGAAAGCAAGTTTTAAAAGAAATAGTCTATTCATAGGCTACGTATGAGTGGAATGTTTTTATATGTCCTTAGTGGTATAGGGAGCCAGTGATCCAATGATGACAGCACTGGGAGAGACAGTAGAGGAAAGAATTGACAAAACACAGACAATTAATTAGATTGGGTATGAGGAAGAAGGATGGGGGAGAATGAAAAATGAAGCTAAAAGGCATTTTTTGTGTGTAATTTTATCCTAGCAACATTTGATGGTGGAGGATTTCTGGCATTTGTGACATTTACTTTTTTGTTTTAGGAAGTATATTTTGAGAACAGAAGGAAAAAAGGAGTCATGAAATACTAGATAGAATTTATTGAAAAACTGAGCACATTGTTCAAGTTAAATTATTTGAAACTTCCCAAGTATTTCTTGGAAAATAAAGAGTGATACTTAAAGAAGCCATGATGACTAGGAAAATACATGGATCACTAAAATATGGGAGGGAGTGCAATGTATGAGATCTATGGATCAGCCATGTCATTCATATAAAGTGTGTTCTATATATGTCTAAAGTGGAAAGGAAGAAAATAACATCAAATTAAAAACTCAAATGACAGAGAAAGTGATGGTATAAGATTTAAAGGGAAAATAAAGAGCATTTTAGGAGTGCATAGAAAATAAAAGGTCAGGCAGATATATCTTAAAGCTCTGGAGAACTGGTGTAAGAACTTAGTGAAAAATGAAGTGGATATTACTGATGTCTTTGTCTCCATTACCAATAGGGAGAGCAAGGGAAATGTGTCATAAGAAAGACAGATTCTCCTAGAAAAAATGAGAGAAAATCATCCTTAACCATGATACACCTGAATAGATTAAGAAAGAGAATAGATGTCTCCTTACTTAGATTCTGAGGATGATATTAAATGGAATATTCAAGAAGTAAAACTAAAACTAAAGGAAATATTTAACTCCTTGATTCTTAAGTTGGGTGCTGTCAACTTGATCTTACAAATGATTTCATAATGGTATTTCAATATGGTTAGGGCTTTTTACAATCCTATATAGCTTATTTTATGAATTTAAACTATTTTAATAGGGTTGCATAGGCTTCACCATGTTGCCAAATGGATACACACACACACACACACACACACACACAGAAGCCCTGTCAAGGATACCACCCAAACATTAATTAGCACAGCAGGGAATTATAAGAATGACCTGAGTTGATTTACCTATTCCTAAAGATTGTCAATTCAGTTGTATCCATACTTGATATGAGAAACCATGTACATCAAATGGCAGTGTTTAATAATGAGAAAATATAAGATGATGCAAATCGTGCAAACTAAAAATAAGACAGAGGAAAAAGACTGTTCAGTGTAACAGAAACTAGCACTGGGTGGAAAGTCAGTAGATGTGGATTCAATTCCTGTTTCCTAATTACTGTCTTTGTGACTATGGCTGTATTATTTAATTCCCTTAGGCATCACAATTCTTTCACAGGAAAAATTAAGGTATTAGATTTAGTGATCTCTGAAGTTCTTTTCCACTATTAACGGTATGAGAAAGCCCAGGGCAAAGAAATAGTATCACCAGTATGAATCTGACTTATTAAGTTAAGTCACTCCATTGAATCAAATGTTCTGCCACTCTCCCATAGTCTTCCTTTTCTCCAATTTCCTCCCAACTGACTTAATTTTCTACAATAGGAAAGACATTTCCTTCCTCGACAATCCAGGGCTTTAAGGTGACTTGTCGAAAGATAATCATGGTTAATGATCGAACTAGTAGGAATATGATTAGTTCTGAAAGCTTTATTTAACCTGATGTAATGATTGGTATAAGAAAAAATCTCTAAGAGCATGTATGGGATATAAAGCAGAGGGAATAGTCATATAATGAAAAGGAAATAAATCAGATGGACAGTTTAAGTTAGTATGTAAGATATTAAAAACATCAGTCAAAGGCCTCTATTTCTTTGAGTGGGACCCATAGGGATGGTTAGGTAAAGACATCAGCAAGAATCACTCAAGAATGAGAAATTGTGGAGGAAAATGAATTTTAAAAAATTAAACAAAAAGAAAGAAAACCTGGAGAGATTGAAATATGTCCTAATAGAGTGAGTACCCATACTGAGAGGATCCCAGATTCAACCAATTATGTACTAGTGGACACAGGAGTTGACCCTGAAATCATGGCCACCTAGACATCAAATCTGTCCTCCCATGTATAATTTTGGTATTTTCCTGGGCAAAACACTTAATCTAACTAACTGTCGAGGTCTTCAAATGGCAAAGAGGTTGCCCATCTGTACTGGTACAGGGAGTTTTCTCATGCGGCATTTACTCATGTACGGTAACAGGTCCAGTCACTGAATCTTTATCTTTATTTAGGTAACTATGGTTTTGCTGAATAAACTTGTTTTGAAGAGTAATAGAAATAATATATCCAGTACCACAAAAGCCTGAGGATTAGGTCCAGAATGAAATCATTAGACTCTATGGTAAATTTCTTTGTCCTTGCTGCCAAATTCAAGTAATTCAGATTCTAAAGCTATATATTTCAACCCCTTTGGCATCATATCACACTTCAATGTCTAGCCTAAATGCCTCTTGCAATAATGAAGCCTTTTGCCTGCTTTAAACACAAAAAAGAAACAAAATGGATGCTCACTCTCAGCTATATCAATTCTTGTCCTGTCCAGGCAATTAAACATGTTTATTTATTCCCAAAGTATTTACATTGTGTTTTTTTAGAAGCTGTTGTTGTGTGTGTATGTGTGTGAATGTATGTGTTTCTATTAAATGTGGTTATGTTTGAACATATGGTTGTCTATATTTTTTCTCTCCCCTAGGAAGATTTTTGTGTGGTTGCTTTTAGCATTTGTGTGTGTGTGTGTGCGCATGTGTGTGTGTTTAATAAGGACAGAATGTATCCAGGCTGTTCTTTGAGTTTCACTTGAATATTTTGTGAAGCTGCTGAAAGCTGACAGTATAATTCTCTAGACTAACCATGTTGCCCTATTTTCTTGCTTTGATTTTCTATCATCTCTGGGGTTTTACACAGTTTTATTTAGTCACTCTTTGCAAAAAGCATGACAGATATTATTGATGTCCATTTTCATTTTTTTGAAAGACAAAGTATTTCTCGCCCAAGTGATACATTTCCTTGGCACTTTGAGACTGGGGATGGGACTGTGGCAATATAGGCAAAGAATGCTTGCACCATTTGCATGTGTGAAAAGATATATTAGCTCTCATCACTAAGAATATGTCATTATGTGTTTTGTGCATGGAAGAGCATAGTTCAGTAAATAATGCATAGGATTTTGAGTCAGTAAAACAGTATTTTAATGACAGCTGTACCCCCTACTATTTCACAGCTTTGGGCAAATCATTTCTTCTGTTAAAGTGTCAGTGTCTTCATTTCCAAAATGAGGAGATTGGACTGGATGATCTTTTGCATTAAGTGTTGTAATCTTAAAATCACAGAATTGTTTTGAGTTTCAAGTGTTACATTTTTATATAAAGTTCAAATATTATATTTGAGACAGAGAGAGAGAGATTAAAACTGCACTAAGAATTTTTGATACCATGTCTATAAATTCATTATTTCATCTCCCTCCATGCTAGAACTTCTTGAGTTTATTTCATTGAACTAATATCAGCAAACGAGAAAGTTCTTACAACTAGAGGGAACTTTGGGTTAGCTAGATCAATCCCTCTTTTTGCAGGCAAGAAAACTAAATTCTAGAAATGTTAGCTGAGCAATCACAGTGTCATTGAATTTATAATAAAAATATTCTTTGGTGTCTAAAAAACATCCCTTTCACCTTCCATCTCAAACTGAAGCTATCATGATGAGATTTAATAGAACTGTATATAAAGTCTTTTGCTTGTGCTCATGAAATCAACTATGCAAATACAATAATTATGCTGTTGATGATTTTAAAAAATAATTCAATTAATTTGAATATTAATTTCAACCAATTAATATTAAATTAATTAATTTATTATTATAAATGTCATTAATATTAATTTAAAAAATTAAAAGGATTCATAATTTTGGGTAACATAGCAGTGCGTCCTGACTCTCAACCTAGTTTTCTGCTACCCTATTATATTCAAAGGATTTTTTAATGAACATTTCTCACTTCCAGGTAATACCCTTTAAATCTCTCCCTCCCTCCCTTTCTCCCTTTTTCTCTCTCTCTCTCTCTGCCTCTCTCCCTTTCCCTTTCTTTCTCTCTCTCTCTTTCAAGAGCATAAATAAGACCTGGAAGGGTAACTACATGTGTGTGCACATAAATAAATTCATTCATTCTGTATGTACATGTATGTATATGTGTATATATGTGTCTATATGTATATCTATATACATGCATACACATATAGATGTGAGTGTGGATGTGCGTCCAAGAGCAAAGTAAAAGTTAGACACATTTTTGTATCCATATTCATAAAGTAAATTCTCCAAATTCTAGTTAGAGATGTCTGAGTTTTGGAGCTGTTTATGTCTCTGGACTAAGCATAACTGAAGAGGCACAAGAAACTTTTTCTACTATAATTCTACCAGTAATTCTCACTTCCTCAAGGTCACTTGTATTCTTCCACCTTGCCTATGATTCAAAATGGCTTGCAATTAATATTATTGGCAAATCTTATTTATTTATTTAGGTACTTGTTTACAGCTCCTACCAGATAAATAATGATTTTTTTAAAGAAAAGTAAGGTCTAAAACCAGTCATTATCACACATTCTACAGTCTTCCATCTCTTTGTTGTCATTTTTCATGCCCTTGGTTTAATATTCTTAAATTATATCATTTTTGTGTCTATATCAATACCTAAGCAAAGAGGACATTTATGGATACTTCCTTATCTTTTATATACTTAAAATACTTAATATACCATATAGAAGGAGCAATATGGTATGATATGAAATATTTGTGATAGTAGAAAGCATACTGGATTTAGTGGCAAAGGAACCGAATTTTAACCTTCATTTTTACTACCAACCTACTATTTATGGGACCTTTGCTATCTCAGCAGGCCTTAGTTTTCTCATCTATAAAATGAAAAGTTTGCATTTTAGTATTTGGAAAGTCTCTCAAGATCTCAATTTTTTGGTTATTATTTCATTGTTTTGTCCTACTGTAATTAGGCTTACAGAGGAAATAATAATAAGCATTTAAATAATGCTTGCAAAACATTTGGCATATGTCATCTCATTTGAGGTAGAGCAAATTTACAAAAGAAGCTTAGAAATGAATTGAATATTGCTTAATCTAATCAAGGTTGTTTGTTTGTTTAGAGGTGGGAGGTGAGGCAATTGGTGTTAAGTGACTTGCCCAAGGTCGCATAACTAGTAAGTGTCAAGTGTCTTAAGCCAGATTTGTATCACTCTTCTAGATTTCCCATTTTTGTTAAAGTCATCTAGGTTCATTAACTCAGAATATTTTTTTTACTCTTCCTTCTCCCTCACACATCCCATGTTAGATCACTTATCAAGTTAAATCTGTTGTAAGTAGGAGTGTTTTGGAGTCAACTCCAGCAAGCTCACCAGAGTTAATTGTGAAATTTCCAGTGTGAGCATCAATATCCTGGAAATTAGAAAATGCTAAAAATCAGGGATGATTTATTGTTATTTTCTTATTAAAACTTAAAAAAATTAAGAAAATGCTAATGATGAAGATTAAAGTTGTATGCTGAGATAATTTTTTTCCAGTCAGTTATTGAATATTTACTAGTCTACTATTCCTTACAACCATCCTCTTCTCTAATCATTTTATAACCTTTACTTATGGTTGAAAATATCCTATTTACAATTCACTTGGATTCTTTAAAAAATAATGTCCTATGAACTAAAAGTATAACTATGAAAAAGGCCCTATTTCATACAAATATTATTGATATTTCACTTTTAGTGATTGCTTAAATTAACACATTTTTATATCATTCTCAAAAATTCTAGCATCCCTACTATACTTGAGTCTCTTTTAAATAATTTCATTATGTGAATAAACCATGGGTGTGGGGGTGATTTAAAGATTTTGAGACAATCAACATATATTATACACATTACTTTCAAGTAACTAGTTCAGTGTTTGTTGAATCAATAATAAGTAGCTTTAGTAATTGTTCTACCAGGGCCTCTATCATTATAATTATTATGATAGCTTCATCATATTAGTTAAATGATAACCCTGTGTAGGGTTGCAAGGAAATCAAGACCCTTGGTTATAGTGTACTACAGATATACCACAATAGGTGGTAAAACATTTAAATGTGTTGAAACATTTAAAAATGATATAGTTGGAAAAGCAAATGAAGATGCAAAGAAATGGTATTTACTTACTCTATGGGATGTTTTCCAGAACTCATTCTATGTTAACAATTTATGATTATCAGATAGAACTGTTTTTTTAAATTTTAAATTATTTTATTTGCTTTCAGTGTTCTACAATCACTTCCATATATCTTAGATTCCCCCTTCTTCCCCCCCACCTCCCCACCCTCCCTGAGACAGTATACAGTTTAGTTTTACACATACATTTCCATTAAATACATTTTCACCTTGGTCACATTGCATAGAAGAATTAAAATGAATGGGAGAAATCATAAAAGAAAACAAAATACAAAAAAACATGGTCTGCTTGATCCTGTGATTGAATTCCATAGTTCTTTCTCTGGATGTGGAAGGTATTTTGCCTCAAAAGACCTTTGGGAATTTTTTAAGTGCTTGCATTGCAATGAAGTACTAAGTCTACCAGAAAAATTCCTTTTACACTGTGGTTCTTGCTGTATACAAAGTTCTCCTGGTTCTGCTCCTTTCACTCAGCATCAGTTCATATAAGTCTTTCCGGGCCTCTCTGAAATCTTCCTGTTCATCATTTCTTATAGCACAATAGTATTCCATTACATTCATATACCACAATTTATTCAGCCACTCCCCAGTTGATGAGCATCCCCTTGAGTTCCAGTTTTTGGCCATCACAAAGAGAGCTGCTATAAATATTTTTGTATATGTGGGACCCTTTCCTATTTTTATGATTTCTTGGGGATATAGTTCTAGAAGTATTGTTGTTGGGTCAAAGGATATGCACATTTTTGTAGCCCTTGGGACATAGTTCCAAACTGCTCTCCAGAATGATTTTATCAGCTCACGGCTCCACCAACAATGAATTAGTGTTCCAACTCTCCCACATCTTCTCCAACTTTTATCATCTTCCTGTTTTCTTATGTTAGCCAATCTGAGAGGTGTGATGTGGTACCTCAGAGTTGTTTTGATTTGCGTCTCTCTAATCAATAGTGATTTAGAGCATTTTTTGATATGACTACAGATAGCTTTAATTTCTTCCTCTGAAAACTGCCTGTTCATATCTTTTGACTATATGTCAGTTGGGGAATGACTTGTATTCCTGTACATTTGCCTCAGTTCTACTATATATTTTAAAAATGAGGCCTTCATCACAGACACTAGTTGCAAAAATTCTTTTCCAGTTTTCTGCTTCCCTCCTAATCTTGGTTGCATTAGGTTTGGTTGTGGAAAAAATTTTCAATTTAATGTAATCAAAACTATGATGGACCCATTTTTTAAACAGATTTCTCATAAGACTCTATGCATACCCATAATTCACTTTGGTCACAAAAAATAAAACTAAGAGGATGACTAAATACAGTGACTTTTTAGAGAATTATAAGTTATCTTAAGTACTAGCAGAAACCAATTTGAATTAAGGCTTATAAAATCATTGTAAATGGAATGAATCTTAATTGGCTATGAACATTTAACTCGTCTTCGGTAATTTTTTAGAATGTGCCTCATTCTTTGGAACCAACAAGCTTATGACAAAATATAGCACTATTTTAGTAAACAATATCCTTGTTGAACATATTAATACTAAACGATAGAAAGCCAAATATAGAAAAGAGAAGTAAGCACTGTCAGAACATAATTTATTCAAAATAAAATATAAATAAAACAATTTAGCTGTCTAATGAGAAGCCACTCCAGAAATAACATTTACCCTTGACATACATCCTTTTATCCAAGTAATGATTAAATCAATGGATCTATCAATTATTAAAAAAAAAAGGGATCTACCTTCTCTATAGACCATTTTGTAATGCAAAATTTGGGATTTCCTTCCCTTTTGTCCAATTTAGATCAAGTTAAATGCCAACAGACCTCTGATGTACTGTGAATTTGTAAATCTTGTTTCCATAGCAGACAAGACTAAAAATGGATATCAATTTTTAATTTTCCCTTGTCTTAGAATTTAAAAAATGCTTAAATAAAGCTACCATGTGAAAATGAGTGAGATCTTGCAAATTTATACTGGATTAAATTATTCTTTAAGATTAAGATATTTGAAGAATTTCTAGCAATTAAAAACAAAATCCATGTAAAGACGAACAGCTTGAGTGACACAGTTCCATAATTTCAGAAATCACATCTCTGCATGGCTTGCTTTTTAAAAATATAAATAAAACACAACATCTTTGTCCATATAACTGTTTGACTACCATTCATCCGAATCATTTGACTCTTAAACCCGACTTGTGAGTTGGTCCCTAAGTGGCATTCATGAATTGAGCTTTTTGAGTAAATTCAATCGTTTTTTTTCTTGTCCATGACATTTAAGTTCTCAAAATAATTCTAGCATCTTTGTTATACAGCATTTGATCATCTTTTTGATCAGGTATAAATGTTATTTTGAAAGTTTATGGGAAGTGGAAGTTCAGAAGGGATTTTCTTTATAGCTGGAGAATAGCCAGGTCATTCCAGTAATTTCATCTGTAAACCGATGATGAGCCAGGGAATTGTAAGCATGTTTACATTCTATTATTAAAAACACCTATACAGTGTTCCTACTTACTATTTTGCTCATTCAAATACAGTGTGATTCTTCACATTTGTGAAATTTAAGGTTTATAAGTTGTTTTGGAGTTTGAAGGCATTTTCTAAGCCACTGGAAACTGCTCCCCAGGAATGAATCACATGGCAATAGAGATCTGTGTATTGGATTTTAATAAATTGCAATCATTTTCATGTTCATCACCAAGAAATATTTATTGAGCATCAAATTCTATTCAATCCAACAGACATTATTAAAACCTTGCTATGTATGTGGCATATTGGATGAAAGACTGTCTATAGAGTCAGGATGATCTACAGTCAAGTTCTGTCCTTCATACCTATTACTGTCAATGTGAGAAAGAGGAAATTGATTTAACCTGTCAATGCCTCCCCCAGAAGTACCCTAAGTTATAGTAGATTTGTATACATACATACATATATACATATATATATATAACATACACACATCTGTAACAAACAAATGAAACCAGATACTGATAACTTGACACTAAAATTTTTGAGGTACAATATTTGAACTTTAGAATGGTGTTATTTCATTCTAGTCTCGAATATTTTGTCTAGTATGGCAGTTAGGTGGTGGAGTGGATAGAACACCAGTGCAGGAGTCAGGAGGACCTGAGTTCATATCTCACCTCAGACACATGATACTCACTAGCTGCGTGACCTTGGACAAGTCACTTCACCCCAATTGCCTCATCCTGGGTCATCTCCAGTCATCCTGATGAATATCTGGTCATTGGATTCAGATGATTCTGGAGGAGAAGTGAGGCTGGTGACCTGCACAGCCCTCTCTCACTCAAAACAAAATCAAGTGCAAGTCATGTCATCATTTCTCTGATGGCACATGGTCTTCTTCAGCAACGAAGGACGAACACACACACACATTTTGTCCAGTGTTAGTGCCATACTGGAGAAATTACTCCAATATATTAGAAAGCATGATAAGGATTGTTACCAGAATGATGGAGGATCTGTAGTATAAATCATGGAAAAAAGACATGAAGGAACAAGGGATTTTTAGCCTTGATAGAGAAGGCAGTGAGTTTGGTGCTGGTGGGGGTGGTACAGTTATTACTGGTGATAATAGTTATTTTGGGATGGAGAGAGAAGGGGGTGATATTGATTTTCAAGTACTTAAAATGCTGCCATATGAAAAAGGATAAAACTTGCAAATTAAAAAAACAAAAAAGGAAAAACATTCCTAACAATTATTACTATACAAAAAGTAGAATGAATGGCTTCTTGGGAGACAATGAATTCCTTCTCACTGGATATCTTCAAGTAAAGTCTGAATGACCACTTAGCAGGCTGTTTTCTTGAGGATTTTTTCTTTCTTTGTTTATGTTATTAATACCCTAAAATATACATGGCATAATAGTAGAAAGAAGGTTGGTGGTAGTTAGAAAACTGTTCAGGTCCCTTTGAAGTCTTAAATCATACGATTCTTTAAGTCATTCATTTGCACTGTAGGGTCAATTTTAACATGGAAATTCACCAAGAGCATTGAAGTCACAGGTCCAAACCTAAAACAAAATGCATGGCATGGGATTGGGAATGTAGAGATTAAAGGGAAAGAAAAACAATTGCTGCACTCCTGGTACTGCCTTACTAGATATAGTCAAAGGTATATCCAAAGGATTAAAGCCACGGTATTATATCTATAGTAGAAAACTTAGTTTAGTGGAGGTGGCATGGTACTGTGGAAAGGATACTGGCTCAGTAGTCAGATTTGAATTCAAATTCTGGTACAGGCTCTTATCCTTTAGCAAGTATTTCAACCTACTTGGACCTCAGTTGCTTCCTCTATAAAATGAAATAATTGAGCTATGCAACCTCTCAACTCTCTTTCAATTCAAGGTCTAAAATACTATACAGAGGTAGGGAATTCTATAAGGTATTGACTTTTTAATCTCCCTTTATTCAAGGAGAAAGAAGAAAAGAGCTCCTTAGTGTTCACATGGAAATAGAAATGTGTGAGGGAGGGTGGTGATACTTATTCCTCCTGTGATAAATTATTCTTGACATTGAGGCATCAAAATTATAACTGCAGGGCAGCTTCTGACCCAGAACCACAAAACGACAATTATCCCCTTCTCTTTGATGTGCACATTCTAATGCCATTAACTCTGAAGACAAAGGGGGAGGATGCAGTTCAGTACCTGGAGACTGCATTCCAGTATCTGATCAAACTCACCATGTGGAAAAGGTAGCCAAGTTGTCTAACCTGAGTTCTCTGAAGTTTCAATAAATGAAAAGCTCTGGGCCTGACACTAATCTTCTGGATTTATAGATTTCTTACTTGGCTGCATAAACTGCTTGGCTTTCTTTCCCCTAGTTGTAAAATGAGCTGCAGCCTAAATCCTAGTAGGAGGCTTCGGCTCTGAAAATAGTGTTTTTACTGCTAAAACAAAAGAGACTGTCTAGCTTTAATTTTTAGCTAAGGGGGTTAAAGGACTGGGAAAATAGGTGAAAATGCAGTGTCTTATCTAAGTAAGACAGGAAAGAGCTGACTATCCCTTACATATTTACAATAGTTGGATATATTAATATCTTTGAATCACTATTACATTTCTAGATTCCCAGTTTCTATAGATGGAAGGGGTCTTAAACATTTTACAGTTGGATAAAGCAAGGCCCAGAAAAATGAAATAATTTGCCCAAGATCACACAGTTAATAAAGTGAAAGAAATGGGGTTCAAAACCCTAAATTTTCCTTCATATCATGCAGCTTCTATCTTTCTCTCTCTGCATATGTGTGTACTGAAGAAATATCTATATATATGTGTGTATGTATGTATATGCACACACATACATGAATACATAAAGCTGATTCCTATATCTAATGTCATTTAAACTTTATTTCAAGCTCCAAATATAGCAGAATCATATGACCAGAGCTACATAGGAAAACAAATTGTGGAACTGAAAAATTAACTGATGATTCCACAGTACTTGGCCAATATTAAAGGAGAAAATCACAAGGCTTGATTTGGCCATATGTCTTCCCAGTGCTCACCTCTGCTGTGAGCCATGGAGACCTGACCTAAGATGGAGTGTACATTTCACTCAGAAAATTGATATTTCACTTAGGCTCCTTTCATGGCAAGATTAGATTCCAAGGCCCCATGTCCCTTTATGGTTTTTGAGAAAATCACTCAAGTGCTGCCTTTATCATTAAGAGAGCTGGTCTTTTTCCTTTGGGGAATTTTATCTCTTTTCTCCTCTTATATTTCTTGTGATCTTTTGGAAGGTCAAACTATTTCCTTTGGTGCAAGGGAAGGTAGATGCTATAACCAACATCTTGATTCTCCTATCTTTCATAAAGCCTGAGGGAAAAATTGACAAGTTCTTACCTAGATTTAACCTTAAAATAAATAAATACCATAAGGATATGCACTTTTGACTGAATGTTTTAATTAGAGCAAAGTGCTGAGCCAGGCTGAGTTTTAAATAGGTGAAATTTGTCTTTGGCCCTCCAAGCTTTTTTCTGTGTCTCCTTCTAGCACCTCCTCTTCCCTCAAATTGGTACAAGTTCTGTTCACATAATAGCCTGAGGGCTTTTTTTATCCCTGGTGCCAATTTATCCTGTTGACTCTAGTTTCCCAGGCAGCATATTGGTGTACTCCACCAAGGCTTTTCCTTACAAGTCCCCATTCTGTCTCAATCTTGAGTTTGTTGCTAAAAGGTGCTTCTCTACTTCATCGCCTGTATTCACAGACACATCTGTCAGGAAGCTCTTCGTTATGGACCAAGTTCTCTTTATCTTTAAATCTAGTTACAATCCAGTTAGTTTTAGCAAATGGTAAAATAGGAAGAGATCAGAGACAAACTCCGAGTACTCACTCAATTCCTAGACAAAATACGATTCATGCCTTGTTTTTAATGTGACATTCTGGACATGCTATCCTTACTTTTCTATGTAGTACATTAACTTCACACTGGGCTAAAGAGAAAAGGGGACAATAAAGGGAGTTAATGGGCAAGCTCTCATTAAAATCACCTATTCTAGATTCCTAACTAGAATCACTTAAGCATTTAAATTGTGTGTGCTTGTGTGTGTATGTATGTATGTATGTGTGTGTGTGTGTGTGTGTGTGTTGTTTGTCCATTCTTGAAGACATGTTGTCATCTAATTCAACTCCAGTGCTAGGGGATACACTATCTCTTGAGGTGGCCAAGTCCATTTAAAAAATAATAATGATTCACTTTTACATAGAGATAGAAGTTTGGAAAAACACCCACAATAATCCTATATGCTTATCTACATTTTTGAGGTAAAGAATTTGAGTTTTGAGGCTCAGAGAGAATCATGATGCCCAGAGAAATGATATGATTTGTCAACACTCACATATAAGGTAAATAACAGAGGAAGGATGTTCATTCCGGTCCTTTAATACCAGATCTGGTACTCTTCTTCTATATTACATTGCCTCCAAGGTTTGAGAAGATTAACTTGATTCTGCATCATTTTTTAACCAATTCAATTTACAATTATTTTTTCTTGTCCTGTAAATGCCTAAGTCATGGTTCTTTGTCTCTGAACTAAGTGCAGAAATTCAACTGCTTGTAATGAGTTAAGTTGAGAAATCCAGTTGTCCTGCTAATCATTGCTCCATTCTTACCTCAAGAAATTATAATATTTTTGAGGGCTGCAGGTGGACATCAGTGAATCTGGTCTAGTAGCTTTACACCACCAAGCTCTCCTTCAAGGATGTCTAGTTTACTATTCAAAGAAATTTGACCCATTCTCTTTTAGGTATACTCAAACAGTGAACACGTTTTATTCATTGAAGTGAAAGAGGGGATTGCTGTCAGCCCCCATTCCCAAATTTCCAACCAATCATATTGTTTATTCTCCTTGCTGCAGCTATGTAACCATTCATATTGTTTGCAGCCCCATGATGTCACTTACTCTGCTTTGTTCTTTGCTCTAACCTTAAAATATTACCTGTCTTCATCTTGATGTCTTTAGCTAAAAATTGAGTTCAGTGTCCCATTGATAAACTTTTATCTTCATTGGAGGGAATGTATCTCCATCTACCTTTGCTGAATTATACTCTTGACAGGTTAAATGACTTGTCCAATATCCTATAGCAAGCACATGTCAGAACTGGAATTCAAATATAGGGCTCATCTCCAAAATCAGTACTCCTTCCTCTGCACTGAACTGTCTTGCATAGTTTGATCCAAACTCTGACCCTCTGTAGCTCCATTTTACAGTTCTTAGTCCTGTCTTCTGAAGCCAAAGAGAAGGGAAAAAAATTAAAATATTGGATATAGCATTATTTCATATAGAAGAAGACAAAAATAAATATTAAATATTTTCTAAGGAATATACTCCCCATTTTTTAACCAGTCCTGGTCTGGCATGGTTTTGAGTACTCCTGTGATCATCGTTATCATTTGGACACATTTTAAGTTATCAGTTTGGGATTAGTAGGCATTTAAAAAATTCAAGATTGGAGCCTAGAAGAGAAACCAGGATTGTAGATATAGATTTGGGAGTCATTTCTGTAGAGGTGATAAGTAAAAGTATATAATGCATGAATATGCCGAGGGAGAAAATACAGAAAAAGGATTTAATGGAGTCAAAAGTAACCTAGGGGCTCTCCTATCTCACATTTGGTGAATGAAGGAATCAGCAAAGAAAACTCCTCATTCAGATAGATAAGAAAAAAATCAGGAGACTAGAGTGTCACGGAAATCACAGAAGGAGACAGAATAGGTACAAGTGAGTATAAATGAGTGGTAGTGATGGAAGTCAGATCTCAAGGGATTGAGGAGTAGATGGTGGGAAGCTGTGCCAGTGAGTATAGACAATTCTTTCTAGAACTTGGACAGTAGATAGTAGCAAAAAGGTGGGGCAAGGACTTGAAAGGAAAGCTGGGTTCAAAAAAAGATTGTTTCGGTATAAAAGAAACCTGAACATGTTTGCAGAAAAAAGGGACAAAGCCAGGAAAGGAGAGACAATCTAAAAAGAGGAGGGTATGGATGGAGCAATCATCTAGAGGAGATGAGATAGGATGAAGAGAATAATGGCATCATTAATATTTTGATGGATCCATGTTCTCATCAGCATAGGCATACCATTAAACAAAGCAGATTGCAGCTCTTTCCCCATCACCCCTACCCCCAGTCCCTAACCACCGGTTCGTTCTTCTGATGCTGTGTGATCCTTGAACATGACTGTCTCTCAGTCCTCCAAAGAGTATCCACATAATATGCTGGAGTTATTCTTTTAGTTCTTTCAATATTTCATGCGTAGCAGTGTGGCTGGCATTCAGGTTATTTGTTTTCCCAGGCATTTTTGTTCATTGACCTGCACTTTTCTTTCTAGCCTTTGGTAAAATAGTAATAACTAGTACTTTCAGATTTTCAAAGTCCTTTCCTTATAGTTTTTCTGTGAGGTAAGTAGTGCAAGGGGGATGAAAGGCAGATGGAGAGTTGATTTTTGCAAAAAGGAAGGAATATGCATGAAAGGACAGAAGTGAAGGTGGGCCAATCAAGTCCATGGGAGAAGGATGGATTGAGGGAAGGGGAAGAGGAGAGATAAAGAGACTAAATTTTACAATATAAGTAAAAAGAAGATTCAAAAAAGATGGAAGTATGGAAGATAGGGCAAGATGTGGGAATTAGAGTAGAAGAATATTTCAGTGTTCAAAATTTTGGAGTTTGTCAGATAGTTAAACATTAAATTAGGAAGACAGATATTATACAGTAGGCATTCCAGTTTTTGGTATTATCATCATATTTGAAAGAAGTGATGACAAGGACACACTTGTTAAATTACAAAAGATACTGTGTTGAGAAAGATGGCTTTTATCAGGGTCGGGGCTGAATTAAAAGGCATAGGATCATAGATCACAGATTTTGAGCTGGAGGGTATCTCATAGGCTCCCATGATCATGACAAATGTGAAGAGTCAAGAGTAAGTGAAATGAGTTTGTAAAGGGCATTAATGGAGGATGAACCAACTGGGAAAATTCATATTGAAAGAAAACTGTCTACATACTCACATGATCAAGAAAATTATAGTTAAACATGCATCAACAATGCAGGGGAAAGATTATTCAAGAGTAATATATAAAGTAGAAGGGAACCCTTTTATTTTATGCTTCTTTAACTACATCTCTATACCTGTCCCTTCCTTCGTTCCTTCGTTTCTTCCTTCCCTTCCTTCCTTCCTTCCTTCTTTTCTTCTTTCTTTCCTTCCTTCTTTCCTTCCTTCCCTTTCCCAAAATCTTAAACCTAGTGCACTGTTAAGCCCATAGATTGGACAATAGATCCCTGCCCAAATTTTACTTCATGGCTGTTTCCTGGACCATCCTGGCTTAAGAGTGATTATCAATAGTAACTGTTGCTCTTTCCCTCCCAGTTTGATTTAGTTATCTATTTTTTTCTTTTGCTCATTAAAGGGGTCATTCCCTGACTACATCTTAAAGAGGCCTATTCACTGAATGGGTGTTACCTCATTGTAAGTGAGTCTCTGAAGAGGCCTTAGCAGAAAGGTCTCCCATTGCATCCTGGGCCATCTCCAGTCATCCTGATGAATATTTGGTCACAGGATCCAGATAGCTCAGGAGGAAAAAGTGAGGCTGGTGATCTTGCCCAGCCCTCCCTCACTTAAAACAAAGTCAAGTGCAGGTCATGGCATCATTTCTCTGATGTCATTGTCTTCTTTGAAATCGAAGGACAAACACAACAACCACAAGTTATCAGGGTATTGGGTATGTGGAACCCAGGAAAAAAATCACAATATTTTAGATATGGTCTAAGACGTAATGGAATTCTCAAATCGTAGTCAACTGGCATATATTAAGTGTTCTGTGTCATGATATAATCTGCACAATGTTATCCAAAAACAGGAAAGCCTAGACAATTGCACTGATTGTAAAGAATTCCTCTTTCATTTGGTCTCTGTGAAGAACATATTTCTTGACAATAGCAATTAACTTTGGTGAAAACATCTCTGTTTTATGCTTTTCAATGAAAAAAAAGTACTGAAGTTTTTTGTGTTTACATCATAGTCCTTTCAAATCCTCTGATACCAAAAGATCAAGTTTTCCATTGTGACAAAGAAAAATAATTGAAACAAAGTGAGGAATGAATAAAGAATGAGCTTTTCTTAGAATGTGCACCATATAGTGTCCTAGTAATTGCCTGTCTGTCTGCTCTAAATGTAAATCTTGGCACTATAAATTATCTCAGAAGAAAAAAAAAGATCAGTCAAAGGATTTAGCACTTTTAAATATCATATGTCCACAGGAGAGGTTAAAGCACTATTATTTCAAGGAATACTTGGGTTTCTCACTACTGTGAGAATTTGGGAAAAGACAACTGTAAAGATCATTTCAGCCTATGTGCCAGCATCTTTTACAGAAAATGAGTTAAACTATTTCAATGAATACCTGAATAAAACTCAACAAATGAGATCAACATACAGACCCAACTATCTGACCATTACATACATACATAGTTATTAGAGAAAGAAGCACTGACATCTGGGTTTTCAAAGCAGGGAGGGAGGGGGAGAAGGGTTGGGAGGCGGGGGTCTCTTTAACAGCTACTAAGTGTCTCATCTGGTCATATCACTCAAACATTCTTTCAAAGAGTAATCCCCTCAATCCCCTCAGAGGTGAGGTCAAGAGGGCATGACCTTCTTGAACTAGTACCTCATTAGTTAAAAAAGGTGTGGGTCTTCCCTACAAAATAAGGCTCCTTGAACCAACCTTTCCGCCAATGGGTTCCACCTGAGATTTATTAATGGACAGGGAAGATCTTTAATTAATATAAATCTCATTAACATTACAGATGGAAGGTAAGACTAACTAAAGGTAGCAAAACCTTTTGGAAAGTTGGAAAGAAAAATAATTAAGCAAAAATTAAGAATACAGGCAACTCATTCATTGGAAGCAGGTTATTTGGTCAGATGAGACTCTGAGTAGCCATTTAGTCCCTGTGATGGCTGGCAAACTAGAATCTTTTGCTTTGTTTTAGTATAATCAAACGCCTTTGATTGAATCTTGCCTTTATCAACCAAGAGTCTTTAATAGAAGTAAAGTAAAAAAGCAGGAGTTTCTTTAACTAGAAACAGAACATGTATTTCTACTGTTAAAAGAAATGTGATTAAAGATTTTTCTCACCCATTAATGGGCCAGGGAAGATTTGTAGGAAGGCCCATACTTTTTTTTTTTTTTCGCCCAGAGTTTAATTTATTTGTTTTCAGTTTTCAACAATCACTTCACCTAGTTTTAAATATTCTCCTTCTCCCTCACTGAGACAGCATGCAATCTTATATAGATGTACACATACATTCTTATTAAAGACATTTTCACATTAGTCATGTTGCATAGAAGAATTAAAATGAATGGGAGAAACCATGAGAAAAACAAAAGAAACATAACAAAAGAGAAAGTAGTCTACTTCATTCTGCATTCGAACTCCATAGTTATTTCCCCCAAATGTGGATGGCATTTTGCATTGTGAGTCCTTTGGAAAAGTTTTAGGTCCTTGCATTGCTGTAGAGGATTAAGTCTTTAAAAGGATACATCTTGATGATGACATTAGGTGTGTCACTCCAAGTTAGTCCCTTAACCTCTTTGTTCTTCAGGTTTCTGAGCTTTAAAGTGAGTGTTGGTTTTGATGGCCGCTAAATTCCATTCTAGCTCCAGACTTGTGTTGTTATGATCCTATATCCTATTCTACACTTTAAAGAAATTTTAAATTGCAAGTCAAATATCATTTGTCATTTCAGAAGTTATCAGTCTTCTCTAATCTCCACACAAATCTCAATTCCTGTTTAAAGTGAAAATCATTTAAAATCACTGTCTAACATTTGCTTGATATATCACTTGAGGTTCTCTGCATGCAGGGGTAGTGATTTGTTTTCTTTCACTTATGCTTTCCATTGTTCACAGCTGGCATCACTTAAACCTTGAGACAGCAAGGGAGGGAAACTATGCATTATACTTGGTATCAATATGATTTCTACCAGATCAGGGATCTCTTAGGAAATATTTTTTATGGCAAATCAACAAGCCAAGGGCTCACCATACTTTCTACTGCTCCAGACTTCCTTAGGTATTTGGGAAATATTTCAAAAATATTCATTAAGCACCTTTATTTAAGGCCTGTACCAGGCTAGAGATATCAAATACATGGCTCATAATATGCTCAAGTATAACCTGAATCATATTAAAATGTAATTGGGAAATATTTAACAAAATAAATGAAAATACAATAAAATATGGATCATATTGCTTTAAAATTAAATCGATTTGGAGCCTGCTGGAATCCTTGTATTTAGACAGGTGGTCTCTATTTGTTTATTATTATTATTATTAATAATATTATTATTATTATTATTTGTTTTTTGTTCTCAACATTCATTTCCACAAAATTTTGAGTTCCAAATTTTCTCCCCATCTCTCCCCTCCCCCTACCCCAAAACTCCAAACATTCTAATTACTTCTATCACCAATCAGCCCTCCCTTCTAACATCTCTCCCATCTCTTATCCCCATCTTCTCTTTTGTCCTGTAGGGCAAGATAAATTTTTATACCCCATTACCTGTATTTCTCATTTCCCTGTTGTATACAACAACAGTACTCAACATTTGTTCCTGAAACTTTGAGTTCCAACTTCTCTACCTTCCTCTCTCCCTACCCATCCCTATTAGGAAGGCAAGCAATTCCATATAGGCCATATCTCTGTAGTTTTGCAAATGACTTCCATAATATTCATGTTGTATAAGACTAACTATATTTCCCTCCATCTTATCCTGCCCCCCCATTTCTTATATTCTCTTTTTTGACCGTTTCCCTCCCTAAGAGTGTAGACTTCTAATTGCTCCCTCCTCCCATTGCCCTCCCTTCCATCAACCCCCTCACCCTGCTTATGGCCTTCTCTCCCACTTTCCTGTATTGTAAAATAGGTTCCCATATCAAAATGAGTTTGCATTTTATTCCTTCCTTGAGTTGAATGTGAGGAGAGTAAGCTTCATGTTTTCTCTCTCACCTCCCTGCATTTTCCCTCAATGGAAAAGTCTTTTACTTGCCTCTTTTATGAGAGATAATTTGCCCCATTCTATTTCTCCCTTTCTCCTCCCAATATAATCCTCTCTTACCCCTTAATTTAATTTTTTTGGATATGATCTCATCCTATTCAACTCATCCTGTGCTCTCTGTCTCTCTCTCTCTCTATGTGTGTGTGAGGGGGGGTGTGGGTGTGTTCACTGTCTACCCAGATACTGAAAAAAATTTCAAGAGTTACAAATATTGTCTTTCCATGTAGAAATGTAAACAGTTTGACTTTAGTAAGTCACTTATGGTTTCCCTTTGCTGTTTACTTTTTTCATGTTTCTCTTGATTCTTGTATTTGAAAGTCAAATTTTCTTTACAGCTTTGGTCTTTTCATTAAAAATGCTTCAAAGTCCTCTATTTCATTGAAAGACTATTTTTTCCCCTGAAGTATTATACTCAGTTTTGCTGGGTAGGTGATTTTTGGTTTTAGTCCTAGTTCCTTTGAATTCTGGAATAGCATACTCCATGCCCTTCAATCCCTTAACGTTGAAGCTGCTAGATCTTGTGTGATCCTGATTGTATCTCCACAATACTTGAATTGTTTCTTTCTGAATAAAGATAGCTGCTTGCAATATTTTCTCCTTGACCTGGGACCTCTGGAATTTGACTGTAATGTACCTAGCAGTTTTTCTTTTTGGATCTCTTTCAAGAGGTGACTGGTGGATTCTTTCAATATTTATTTTGCCCTATGGTTCTACAATATCAGGGCAATTTTCCTTGATAATTTCATGAAAGATGATGTCTAGGTTCCTTTTTGGTCATGGCTTTCAGGTAGTCCCATAATTTTTACATTGTCTCTCCTGGATCTATTCTCCAGGTCAGTTGTTTTTCCAATGAGATATTTCACATTCTCTTCCATTTTTTCATTCTTTTGTTTTGTGATTTCTTGGTTTCTCATAAAGTCATTAGCCTCCATCTGTTCCATTCTAATTTTGAAAGAACTATTTTCTTCAGTGAGCTTTTGAATCTCCTTTTCCATTTGGCTAATTCTGCTTTTGAAAGCCTTCTTCTCCTCATTGGCTTTTTGAACCTCTTTTGCCAATTGAGTTAGCCTAGTCTTCAAGGTGTTATTTTCTTCAGCATTTTTGGGTCTCTTTTAGCAAGTTGTTGACCCACTTTTCATGATTTTTTGAATCTCTCTCATTTCTCTATAGCTATAGGAAGGCCCTTCTCCCTTCTTAGCCAGTTGAAAAAACCCTGTCACTGACCTTTGGCGCCTGTGGCTTGAGGGATCTGTGAACTTCTGCTGCTGTGACTGGGGATTCTGCCCCCAAGACTTGCTCCTGTTCTCCTCCCAGGGCCATACCATGTGATCAAGGTTGGGCTGGGATCCATTCTGTGTCCTGTGTGACAGATATTTCCTGCTGGCCTTCCAGCTCAACCTGGGCTAGAAATCTCCTCCACTCTGTTGCTCTCCACGTCTGCTGCTCTAGAATTTGTTGAGAGTCTTTATTTACAGGCATTTTATGGGCTGTGTGTGAAGAGCTAGTATATATAGCCACCACCTTGGCTCCCCCACACCCTCATACCTTTTATTAGTGAGGCATTGGTTCTCAAGGAGGGTTGTGATGCCCTCTGGCTCTAAAAAACCCATACATACTCTGAGGGTGAGGTTTTCCTTTGGACTTTCATTTTTTTGATGAAGCTTTGTGTGCCAGATAAGATTCTAGGAAGCAGCTAAGCAGCCCCCTCTGCTTCCCTCTCTAGTAACTATATCTACATGGTCAGGCAGTTGCTTATATCTGTCTATTTGTGATGCATGTATTGCTTACATACTTTCCTTTCATAAATGCAGATATAAGAAGCTATGATAGCAGGCCCCCATGCATCTCAGAGTGCTTACTGTTACAGTCCCCTGGCTTTGAAAACCCAATGTTGGTGCTTTCCTCTCTGGTATATGTGGTCAGAGAGTTGAACCTGTCTATTGATCTGTGATGTATGTATTGCTTACATTCAGACAGTGTGGAAGTTCTGTCTGTTGATCTAGATTTCTCTATAGTTTCTCTGAAGTTCAGGGTGCTGACTTTTTCCCTTGAACTAAATGAATGATACAGGTGCTTGATTAAAGTGATTTTTGACCCCTTGAAAGTTGCCTTTCCTTTCATAAATGCAGATATAAGAAGCTATGATAGCAGGCCCCCATGCATCTCAGAGTGCTTACTGTTACATTCCCCTGGCTTTGAAAACCCAGTGTTGGTGCTTTCCTCTCTGGTATAGATGGTCAGACAGTTGAACCTGTCTATTGATCTGTGATATATGTATTGCTTATGGTCAGACAGTTGGTTGCCCTGTCTGTTGGTCTTTATTTCTCTTCTTGTATTTTTCTCTTTTTGTGAATGATATATGTGCTTGATTACAGGAGATTGTAAACTCCTTAAAAAATGAAGAATACATTGAACTATTCTTAGAATGTCTACCATAAACTGTCATAGTAGTCCCCAGTATCTATTCTGAATGGGTATCTTGGTGCTATAAATTCACCCAGAAGGAAAAAGAAAAGCAATCAATGGATTGATTCCAAAGAAGAGAAAACACTTCATGTATTTCTCCTTTCAGTAGAGAGATAGTATTCTTTGATTAAAGAATCTTGAATTATTATTAGATTTGGTTGCTCTGGTGGTCAGTTTTATTAAAATAACATTTTTTTTATAAAGGCAGGTTCAATAAGTAGGTATAGAATGTGTGTGTGTGTGTGTGTGTGTGTGTAAAGACTGTAATGCTAAAGCTACATACTATTTAAAGAGGAAAAAATTGTTCAGGAATAGGAAATGAGAGAGACTAAAGGATCTGGAATATGTAAAAGCCTCAAATTTTATATAATAGTCATTTTCTTCCAATAAGAAGGTTGGAAGTCAGTGATGATGGCAAACAAAAAATAAAATCATAAAATATCAATTGATTATTTTTAATGGAAAAGACGTGACTGGCTCCTGATGTGGGAGTCATTTCTGAATCAGCCATCTGTACACAGTCATATCACTAACTTTTTTAGAGCAATACCAAAGTATTGGATAGAATAAATCCAGTATTTATCCAGTATATTAATATAAGTATTATATCCAGTATATTAATATAATTATATAATTAATATAATTAATATCCAGTATATTAATATAAGTATTGGATAGAAATAAATCTTTTTAGAGCAATATCCAAAGTATTGGATAGAATAAAAATAAGAAGATATGGTACCCAACTGAGGAAACTCAAAACCAGAACTACTTAAACAAGCTGTTTATGTAAAAAAATTTAAAGTAGATAAAAGGATTATGGATTTGTACAAAAGACATTAGCATAGACTACCAATGTTTCTTAAGGAAATATGATCAATGTAAGTTCATTTTCACAATGAGGACTCCAATGGAGCCTAGCAATATTGGTAACCAGTATATACCACTTGAAAAATGTAGAGTTATGGAAGCCAATAGAGAAACACATTTTTAAAAAATAAACTCATTTGTAAAATGTATGGAAGGAGATGAGTGAAAAGCATCACTTTATAGTCAGAAACAGTGGGTAGAAGTATGTGTACAGAAAGCCCAATAAGAAACCCTACTAATGGAAACAGTCCTGAGGCCACTTAATAGTGAAATGTAAAGAGAACACCAAATCAGCAAATAAGTGGAAAATATATATATATATATATATATATATATATATATATATATATATATATATATACATTTGTGTGTATGTGTGTGTGTATATGCTATACATTTATCTAAGTCATCAAGTAAAAATAATTAAGTAACCAAAGATGCCACACAATAGATTTCCCTCTGCTAGTTGTCTCTCTTTGGGTTAGACCAGTCAAATCCACATAATGGTACTTCGACTTTTTCCTGTATGATTGCCACTGGGAACAAATGCAAATTCCTGTTCATAATGTAAAGGGATTTTGTTTGTTCATTTTGCTTTCTTCTTTTACCACATGTCTTCAACCTACCTTTATCTTATTATTATGCTTTACTCCTGTTCATACTCCCTTTGGTCTAATCAAATTGGCCTTTTTTTTCCTCATACATGGTATTTATAACCCTATCACTGGCTATTTGCATAGGCTATGTCATATCACTGGGATGCAGGCAAACCACCTCTTACAATTTCTAGTTACCTTTAAAGTAGAGTCCAACTGTCTCCCTCCTAGGCAATGAACACCTTTTCTGATTTACCCATATCCTACTACATTCTCCTAATGCATTGTGTGTGTATGTATGTACACATATGTGCATATATATGTACATATATGTGTGTATTTTTAAATCCCTGTAATAACTAATCAAGTCCTGCAACATACATTCACTTGAATATATTCACATTTTGTGTTTCAATCATAGAATATAAGCTTCTGGAGAACAGAAACTTTTTCATTTTTATCTTTTTCACAGGACTAAAGATAGTGTCTGGCATATAGTAGGCTTAGTAAATGTTCATTGATTTATTGATTAGGAGTTTTCCCACTTTCATTTCCTTTATCTTGCCTTTACATTTTTATTTATTACCTCTTGTTTAGATTGAAATCCATTTTCCTTGAAAATAATTAAAGAAATAGTAGAGGAACTGGAAAATCCTGCCCCCTTTGTGCCATACATTAGTATTCTTCAATCTTTCCCAAGTACAGATACATTCCTTCATTGTTCGTTTTGTAAATGATTTTTTGATTAGGCTCTCTGGACAATTTCTCCACATCCTAGGCTTTAGTCCTCCTGATAGTGTATGTAGTTTCACAGATTTTGAGCTAGAAGAAAACTTAGAGATCATTTGATAATCCTTTCATTTTGTAATTAAGGAAACTGAGGCTAAAAGGCTTAAGTAATTTACTAAGACCACACAAGTAGAAAACAGTAGATCTGGACTTGAAACCATGCTCTAGAAGTACCATTCCTTTCCACTGTATCAATCTGCCATAGAAAGAGATACACTTTTTTTTCATCAATTTCTTAAAATAAAGACTTCATCTATGAAAATACTAGATTTTTTTTTGTTCTCAGAATAAAAGAGAATAAAAAGGAGGAGGAAAAACATGATTAAAGTCCCCAAATTAGAACACTAGTCAAGCAACTCCTATGATTTCTCCTTATGTAACTGCAGAAAAGTCACTTAACATTCATGGGTCTCAGTTTCCTAATCTATAAAATGATTATTATGGGCTACATGAACTCTGAAATGCCTTCTAATCTAGCATGCAAAACAAAGAATTATCTCTCCTCTCCTCTTTTTTGCTTCCTTCTTGCCTTCCTTCCTTCCTTCCCTCTCTTTTAATATAGGTTGAATGTGTAGCAAAGGTGGAAAAAGTCAGTGAAAATATTCAGTGGGAGTTGAAGGGATGAGGTTGGTATTCAGGAACATGATTTAGATTATCTGTGAGTGTATACTGAAGAGTCATTCTCATAAAGTCAATAATTGAAGTTATGAGAGCAATCAAAAATAGTTTAGTTTCTATAGGCCATAGACTGACCATACACAATTCAGACAGATATTTTCCTTGGCTCAGAAGAAAAATGATAACCATTTCTCAACAACGTTCTATTATATTATAACAAGATTTACTTTCCTTCATAATCAATAGTTGTTAAGAAGTTATAAGCAAATAAAGGTAAGAGAATTGTCTAAGTTGTCTGCAATGTGAAACCAAAATCTTTGATTGTTTTAAAGTAAATGAAGACATCCCTTACTCAGTTATCTGGACAAACCTATAGCCAATATTTCAATAATTGTTTTATATTTTATACTAAGTAACATACTATCACCTTCCACCTCCTTCCATTATGTTAATCAACCAAACATAAAATTCTCAGGTGGTGCTGTGACTATGAAGCTGCTGCCAGCAACCAAGGGGCTGTTGATTTGATAGTTGTTGTTTTTGGATCAACGTGAGCCTGGCACTTCCCAGATTCTATTGAAGCCAACCCATCTTGGCTCACTGGGCACAGTAAACTATCCCATGCCAATAGGAGGGACCGAATGAGTGGAATAAATCACTTGAAAAAGCTTAAAAGCAAGTGCAAATTCAGGTTTTTTCAGGTCCAAATTATGTTTGTCTTACTCCACCAATAATACATTGTACCATAGATGAGAGAGGGATCTTAAAAAGTCTGACTAATCTAGTCAAAATGAATTGGGGGGGGGGGGGAAGTAGAAAGACTCACGTATGCTAGCTCCGAACCCACAGCCCATATATTTCCTGCAAGAAGAACTCCCCACGAATTCTGCAGCACTGCAAGATACGCAGAAACACAGTGGAAAAGATTTCCGTTCCAGACAGCCCTGGAGAGCCGTCCCCAGGGGTCCGTCGCACCCCAGAAAGCAGAGCCCACCCCTGAGCTGCATTGGCCACGGCCCCAGAGGAGCAGACCCGAGCAGGTTTCAGGGACAGACTCTCTGGTGGCCGGGAAGGTCCCTCTGCCCACAGATGCTACAGGTCAGTGAGAGAGAGGCTGGCCGAGAGGGGAGCGGGGTGTCTCCGTGACTCAGGCCCCCTCAGGAGGCAGCAGTGAAGGGAGCGGCAGAGGCAGTGGTGGCGACCCAGGACTCCCAGAGCAGCAGGCAGAAGTTCAGGTCTCTGCATAAACCCCCTGAGGGAACTGAGCCTGGGAGGCGGCCCTGCCCCCATCTGAGCACCAGAACTTAAGCTCACATTGAATAGCAGCCACACCTCCAGCTGAAAGCCCATTTGAATCTCAGACCTCAAGCACTAGCTGGGCAGATCTAGGCAGGGGTGGACAGGAATCTCAGAACTCAAGTAACGGGCTGGGAAAAGGCCCAGAAAAGGGAAGAAAAATAAGACTATAGAGAGCTACTTTGAGGAGGTACAGATGATCCTGCCTTTCAATTCTGATGACAAGGAACTATTCTTACCATCAGGGAAAGATGTGGAAGTTGGGGCCTCTGTACCCCAGACATCCCAGGTAGATGTCCGGTGGGCTCAGGCCATGGAAGAGCTCAAAAAGGATTTTGAAAATCAAGTTAGACAGGTGGAGGAAAAACTGGGAAGAGAAATGAGAGAGATGCAAGAAAAGCATGAAAAACGGGTCAATACTTTGGTAAAGGAGACATAAAACAATGCTGAAGAAAATAACACCTTGAAAAATAGGCTCACTCAATTGGCAAAAGAGGTACAAAAAGCCAATGAGGAGAAGAATGCTTTCAAAAGCAGAATTAGCCAAATGGAAAAAGAGGTTCCAAAGGTCACTGAAGATAATAGTTCTCTCAAAATTAGAATGGAACAGATGGAGGCTAATGACTTTCTGAGAAACCAAGAAATCACCAAACAAAACCAAAGAATGAAAAAATGGAAGAGAATGTGAAATATCTCATTGGAAAAACAACTGACCTGGAAAATAGATCCAGCAGAGACAATTTAAAAATTATGGGACTACCTGAAAGTCATGATCAGAAAAAGAGCCTAGACATCGTCTTCCATGAAATTATCAAGGAAAACTGCTCTGATATTCTAGAACCAGAGGGCAAAATAAGTATTGAAAGAATCCATCGATCACCACCTGAAAGAGATCCAAAAAGAGAAACTCCTAGGAACATTGTGGCCAAATTCCAGAATTCCCAGGTCAAGGAGAAAATATTGCAAGCAGCTAGAAAGAAACAATTCCAGTACTATGGAAATACAATCAGGCTAACTCAAGATCTAGCAGCCTCTACATTAAGGGATCGAAGGGTGTGGAATAGGATATTCCAGAAGTCAAAGGAACTAGGACTCAAACCAAGAATCACCTACCCAGCAAAACTGAGTATAATACTTCAGGGGAAAATATGGTATTTCAATGAAACAGAGGACTTTCAAGCATTCTTGATGAAAAGACCAGAGCTGAAAAGAAAATTTGACGTTCAAACACAAGAATGAGAAGAAGCATGAAAAAGTAAACAGCAAAGGGAAGTCATAAGGGACTTACCAAAAGTGAACTGTTTACATTCCTACATGGAAAGACAATATTTGTAACTCTTAAAACTTTTCAGTATCTGGGTAGTTGGTGGGACCACACACACACATACACACACACACATGTACACACATGCATGCACATACAGAGACAGAAAGCACAGAGTGAATTGAATAGGATGGGACCATATCTTAAAAGAAATTAAGGTAAATTTTGAGAGAGAAATGTAGTGGGAGGAGAGAGGGTGAAATGGAAATATCTCATTCAAGAGGCAAGCAGGAGACTTTTTAGTGGAGGGAAAAAGAGGAGAGCTGAGAAAAAAAAAAAACTTGAAGTTTACCCTCATCACATTCGACTAAAGGAAGGAATAAAATGCACACTCATTATGGTATGAAAACCTATCTTACAATACAGGAAAGTGGGGGAGAATGAGATAAGCAAGGGGGGGGGAAGATGGTAGGGAGGGTAATGGGAGGAGGAAGCAATTTGAAGTCAACACTCTTGGGATCAAAAGACAGAATAGAAACAATGGGGGGCAAGATAGGATGGAGGGAAAAACAGTTAGTCTTACACAACACGACTATTATCGAAGTTATTTGCAAAACTACACAGATAGTGCCTATATTGAATTGCCTGCCTTCCCAAAGGGAATGGGTGGGGAGGGAGGGATGGGGAGAATTTGGAACTCAAAGTTTTAGGAACAACTGTTTAGTATTGTTGCTGCTACTAGGAAATAAGAAATACAGGTAATGGTGAATAGAAAGTCATCTGGCCCCACAGGACAAAAGAGAAGATGGGGACAAGAGAAGGGAGGGATGATAGAAAGGTGGGCAGATTGGTGATAGGGAAAATTAGATTGCTCGGTGTATTGGGGTTGGGGGAGGCGATAAAAGGGGAGAAAATTTGGAACCCAAAATTTTGTGAAAATGAATGTAAAAAGTTAAATAAAAAAATTGAATTGGGGGTAGAGAGCTTGTGTGCACCTGGCCATCTTGGGCCAATTTTAGTTAAGAGTATTTTTCCCTAGTTTTAATCTCTATTGTGTGAGGGTGAGGTGATGGTGGTACTTAATCTGAGTTCCTAATATTTTCCAGTTTATCCGATTAGAACCCATTGACTTGAAGTAAGATTTTGCTGAAACAGTTTTAAAAATGAAAATCTCTCTTACTGGTCTTTGGCCATATGCTTTGGCATTTCATTGTCTCCTAAGTTTTCTCACAATAACTGAAACATCCCAACATTCAACAAAAAACAAAAAGAAAAACGAAACAAAAACACTTGCAGAGTGCAAAGTCAAGAGGCTTGTGGCCAGCAAGAGCAGCTTCAAATAATGAGCCAAAAATAGAGCCCAGTAAGTTCAGGTAGTCTCATCAACAGAAGTTTACTTACCAACTGGTGAGTTCTTCTACATTTTTTTTTCAGTATTGAAAACAGATAAAGAAAGAGCCTGGATGGCAGAGCACAGGTAGCAATGCAGCTGAACTCTCCCAATATTTCTGCCCAAATAACTTTAACTCCTCAAATAAAATTTTAGAGCAGTAGAACTAACAAAAGATCAGAGTAAGACATTTTTCCAGCCTAATACAACTTAGTAGCTAAGCAGGAGAGATCTATGAAACCAGGCTAGAGCCTAGAATGGCAGCAGCACAAGCAGTAGATTTTGGAGGTGAGCACAGTAGAAATGGCAGCCGCAGCAGCTTCTTTGGGATCCCTCAGCCCACAGATAGTAAGAGGAAGAGCAAATTGGTCAGAAAGAGATTACAGGGAAAACTGATAGCAGTGGATGAAGTTGGTGTTGATTTGCAACTCTATTATCCATAAGCAGTTCTGGGTCAAAACAGAAAGAAACACTTTTAGTTAGTCTGATTGTGGTTTTTTGACCCTTGTTCTTGGGGAGGACTACAACATCAGGGAGGTAATGGCATGACATGCAAGTGAATTTAGATTTAAGTGAGGGAAGGCAGTGCAAAATTGCCAGCCTCAGTTTCTCCTCTGAAGCCATCTAGGACGAGTAGAGATATGTCAAGCAGGATGAATGGAGATGGCCCTGAATGCAGTGGGAAACTGGCATTTTTAGTCTGGTTTTTTTGGGGGGGAGTTGGAGTAAGTCAAGGTCTCTTTATATTTAGGATTTTCATAGAATTTTTAAAAATATAACATATTTTTCAACTTTCAATATTCACTTACACAAGAATTTGTTTTCAAAATTTTCTCCCCATGTCTCCCCAACCTCACCCAAGGACAGCATGAACCCCATCCATCCTTTCCTCCATTGTGTTCTCCCTTCTATTACACCCCCTTCCTCAATTCCTCTTGCCTCTATTTTCTTGTAGGACAAAATAGATTTCCATATGCCCTTGCCTGTACATCTTATTTCCCAGTTGCATGCAAAACCAATTTTTAGCATTCATTATTAAAGTTATGATTTCCGTATTTTGTCCCTCCCTCCCTCTCTATCTACCCCTCATTGAGGAAGCAAGCAATTTAATATAGGTCATACATGTGTAGCCATGCAAAACACTTCTGTAATAGTTATTTGGCAAAAGACTAAGCACATATCCCTCTATCCTATCCTGCCCTCCATTTATTCCATTCTCTCTTTGACCTGTCCTCCCACAATAGTGTTTGCTTCTGATTATTCTTTTCTCAATTTGTTGTGCCTTCTATTATCTTCCTTCCACTATCCCCTTCCCACATGCCTTCTTGTAGGGTAAAATAGATTTACATATACAATTGAGTGTGTTATTCGCCTTCTTAAACCAAATTCCACTTATTCCCTCTCATCTCCCCCATTCTTCTCCTCCATTGTAAAAGCTCCTTCTTGCCTCTTTGCTGTGAGATGATTTGCTACTTTCTAGCTCTCCCTTTCTCTTACTCTTACTTTATTTTTTAGGTATTCTCCTTTCATATTCAGCTTACCCTGTGCCCTGTGTGTATATATATATATATATATATATATATATATATATATATATATATATATATATATATATATATATATATGTATTACACACACATACATATATACAAACATATATACATATATGCATGTGTATATATACATACATATGTGTACATATGTACACACACGTGCATATACATATATGTATGTGTACATATATACACACATAACGCACAAACATACAACACCCATGCATACACACATATAACATATGCATTCATACAGAATTATATATGTAAATATATATGTAAATATATAAATATATATATATATATAATTCCCTTTAACTATCCTCATATTGAAGAAAAGTTTAATGAGATACAAATATGATCTTTCCATGTAGGAATGTAAACATTTCAATTTTAATAAGTCTCTTATGGCTTCTCTTTCTTGTTTACCTTTTCATGTTTGTCTTGGTTCTCTTATTTGAAAGTCAAATTTTCTAATCAGCTCTGATCTTTTCAACAAGAATGCTTCGAAGTCCTCTATTCCATTGAAATTCTATTTTTTTCTCTGAAGTATTATACTCAGTTTTGCTGGATAGATGATTCTTGGTTTAATCCTATTTGTAAGTATTATTTTCTTCAGCCTTTTGGAGTCTCCTTTAGCAAGCAATTGACTTTTTTTTTTATTATTTTTTTGCATCGCTCTCACTTCTCTTCTTTTTTCCACCTGTCTTACTTTATTTTCACAATATCTTTTGAGCTTTTTCATGTCCTGAGACCATCACATTTTTTTGGAGGTTTTGGATGTAGGAGGCTTGACCTTGCTGTCTTTCTCCAGTTGTATACTTTGGTCTTCTTCTGATTGTATGCTTTGGTCTTTCTCACCTGACTGAATGGAAGAAAATACCTTTTCACCAAGAAACTAACCTTATATAATCTTATTTTTGCCCTTTGGGGGTTTTTCTCAGCTAATTACTTGACTTTAGATTCCATTGTCAAGTGCAGGGAATATTACCTCAGGCTTCAGAGATTTTGTGCAGATGCTCTCAGAGATATCTCCAGAGACTTATAAACATTCAGTTCTTCCAGAGTGGCATGCTCAAAGGAAAGATGTTTACTCCTCTCCTGGCCTGCACTCTGGTCTGTGAACAAGGAAAAGCAGTCTTTTCTGCCTTGGAAGTGAGAATAGGATTTCCCCCTCCACAGCTGCCACCAACTTCTCCACACCAGCTCTCCTTCTCATCCCAAGGTTGTCACTCATGACTGAGATTGAGATTTCCCCAAGCTCAATTTTTCTAGGGTCTGTAGTCTGAGAACTGCAGAGGAGATGGTTGCTGCTGCAGTAGTGACTTCAGCTGCTCTGGGGTTGGGGCTAGGGTTGTGGCCTAACCATGCTCCCCTCTAACTCAGGTGAAAGAGCTTTCTCACTGATCTTTGAAGCTGTCTTTGATGTTTGTGTGTTGAGAAATCTGGAAACTGCAGCAGTTGCCCATGATTCACTACCTTGAAGCCTGCTTAAGTCCATTCTATGTCACTGTGGCCCATGCTGGGCTCCATTCTGCTCTGAGCCTGGTATAACAGACCCTTCCTGTCAGCCTTCCAGGCTATCTTGGGCTGGAAATCTGTTTTATTTTGTCATTTTGTGGCTTCTGCTGCTCTAGAATTTGTTTACAATCATTTTTATAGATATTTTAAGGGTTTTGGGGGTATAGCTTGATCAGTTTCATACTTCTACTCCACCATATTGGCTCTACCTCCCCATTTTTATTCAGTCTTAAGGAAGCAAGTACCCTTGCAGCAGTTCCAAGGTGGCAAAGAACATCAATGTTTGTGGAAACAGGAGAGCAGGAGACCTCATCACAATTCCAGGGCAAATAAGAACAGAGCTAGTGCATGTGATTACAAGGGACCTGGGGCCATTCCAGAGTAAGGAACAGAGAGCAGACCAGCATAATAGTGACCATAACTCTCCCAGGATCATATTACATTGGATGTAGTGAAAATTTATAGACCTCTAGACCTAGCTCTGAGAAGCAGCAGCACAAGAAAACCTGAAGCTTGAGACACTACCTTCCCAATCGCAGGTGAACAGAACTCAACTATAACACAAAGTTCAAAGTCAAGAAAAAGGCAAGGAAAATAAATAAACAACAAAATAATAAGAGGTGATTCTATCTAAATATTTAGAGCTTGATTTTAAATTGATTAACACATCTTTACTGAATATTTCCTGTGTCCAATATTTTAATAAATACTGTTGCAAACATAATATGTGATCTATGCTTTCAAGGAACTTAAAATATTATCTAGGAGATAAATCAGCAAATACAATAGGATAAGAAAGCAGTTATCTGTTTATCTAACGATAATGATGAACTGGAAAGAGTTCTACATTTGGCATGTACAGACCTGGATTAGGGTCTCATTCCAGTCAGCTACTAGGTGAATGAACTTGTGAAATCATTTCAGTCTGGATTTCTTTTCTCTTATGGCTAAAACTAAGTTGGTGATGGGAAGTGTGGGATTGAGCATAATTGTTTCTGAGGTTAGTTCTAACTCCTAACTTTCTGAGCCATTAGAAATGTGGAGAAGGAGGTTAGGTTTGAGCAGGTCTTTGAAAACTGAGTATAATTAAGCTATGGGGGAGAAAGAATAATGAGGATCTTATAGATTTTAACCCTTGTACCTAAACTCATAGAACAAATGCTACATTTACATAAACGTTAGAAAAAGAAAAACTACCAGATCTAGTCATAGATTAAGATCAACAGATAAAATCTAACAGAACTACTAGTCAGCCCAATTCAGAATCACACTTAGGAGCAGAAGCCGAAGCTAGAATAAAATGAAAGGGAAAAATAGCTTTATTATATTAACAAAATTGAATATAAAATTGTTTCTGAATAAGTAGAAGAGATGACATTAATTTACCTAGTTAACTGGTCTTATCTCTGATTTTCCTTTACAATAATACTCTTACATAAAAATGAGACTGGTTCTAATATCTCCATAGTTACAAATAACTCCTGGTTCCACTCTCAGCCTTTTTGTCTGTGCCATACTACCCTTATACAATTTTGTTTGGTTTTATTTTTGTGTAAACTGTGAGATCAGCTTGACCACTCTGCTCTCCCACCTACTCATAAGCTCATTTTGGCAATTCTGTTAGGTGGGTTCAAATTTAGTACAGGGCTCCTTCATAGTCTATTTCTAGCTCCATCAGGCTCATGCTTCACTTTAATCACAGGGATTGTGATAGGAGCTGGGTCACTGTTCCAGGGTGAAGAGAAATGCTAGCACTTGTGGCTATAGGGAACCAGGGGGCCTTCTTAGATAAAGATCACAAGGGAGACAAGGAGAGCAGTAAGCCTATCTCCCCAAGGATCACACAACCTTGGAAGTAACAAAACTGGCAGATTCTCAGAATTAGCTCTGAAAATAGCAGCACAAAGGAGCCTAAAATTTGGGAGAGTATCTTCCCAGCCCCAGGAAATCAGAGAAGAACTTTAACATAAAGTTCAAAGTCAAGAAATACATTGAAAAGATAAACAAACCAACAAAGAATTTGACCATAGAAAGCTAGTATGGTGGCAGAAAAGACCTAATCATAAACTCAGATGAAGAAAACAATGTGAAAATAGTTGCAAGCACTCAAAGAAAAATGATAACTGATCAACACCAAAAATAATTCCTAGAGGAAGTAAAGAGAGAGATAAGAGTGTTAAGGGGAAAATGGGGAAAATAAGAATGCTGCAAGGAAATTAGGAAAAGTAAATTAACAGTTTGGCAAAAGAAACACAAAAATACTGAAGAAAATATCTTAAAAAAACAGAATTGCACACATAAAAATTAACTGAAGAAAAAGAACTTCTTGAAAACCAGAATGAGCCAAATGAAAAAGGAAATACAAAAACCGAATCAAGAAACTAATTCCTTAAAAATTAGGATTGATCAGCTGGAAGCTAACAGCTCCATCAAAAAGCAGTGAAACAAAATCAAAAGAATTAAAACATAAACAACAATGTGAGAAATATATCACTGAAAAAAGCTGACCTCGAAAATAAAATGGGTAGAAAAAATTAATTATTACTTAAAATCTATGATCAAAGAAAGAGCCAAGACATGGTATTTCAAGAAATTATCAAGGAAAACAGCTGTGGTACCTTAGATCCAGAGGGTAAAATAGGAATTGAAAGAATCCACCAATCACCTCCTCAAAAAAATACTAAAATGAAAACTCCAAGGAATATTATAGTCAAATTTCAGAGCTTCTAGGTCAAGTGAAAAATACCGTGAGCAGCCAGAAAGAAACAAGTCACACAATTTGAATTAGTAGAGGCATCAGAATTTGATATTCTGGAAGGCAAAGAAGCTAGAATTATAACCAAGAATAACACACCCAACTAAATGTAGTATAATCTTTCTGGGGAAAATGGATATTTAAAGGAATAGCAAACTTTAAGGCATTCCTAATGAAAAGATCTGAGCTGAATAGAAAATTTGACATTCAAAAATAATACTAACAAGAGGCATAAAAAGTAAACAAAAAAGTAATCATAAGCAACCCAATAAAATTAAACTGTTTATATTTTTGTATGAAAAGATAGTGCATATAACTCCTAGGAACATTATCATTATTAAGGCAGTGAGAAGAACAGGGGTCTTGGATATGAATTGATTATATTAGGACAATCTTTCTTCCACCCAAAAACATGAGGGGGTGAGAAAAAAGAATGCACTGGGAGAGGGGAAAACAGAGAGGCAGAATGGGAAAAATGTTCTCCATAAAAGAGATGCACAAGGAAATGTTACCGGGGAAATGGGGAAGAAAAATAGGCAATACTTGAATCCTACTTTTATTGCAATTGGTTCAAAGAAGGAATATATATATATATATTTATGTAATACTCAAACACACTCAATTGGGTTTAGAAATGTATCTTATTCAATAGGCAAGTAGGAGGGGATGGAGATAATAAATATTGTGGAGCCAGGGGGAGATTAAAAGGAGGGTGGATTAAGGAGGCAGTGGTCAGAAACAAAACAGACTTTTGAGGAGGGACAGGATAAAAAGATAGAAAGAAAGATGAAAAGAAGAAAACAGGATGAAAGGACATCTACAGTAACTCTAACTCTGAATGGGAATGGGATGAGCTAACCCATAAAATGGAAGCAGATAGCAAAATGGATTACAAGCCACAATTTAAGAGTATGTTGTGTATAAGAGACACACTTGAAACAATTCAAACAGTTCAGTTCAATAGTCCTCAACTGAAATGAATTCCCTTATTCAGTAGTGAGCTCTCTGTGACAGGATATGTGTAATCATTGGCCAGATGAACATCTGTCAAAAATATTGTAGAAAGGGTTCATTTAATACATAGTCTTCATATAATACATGTTATATAGTGCTCCTACCACTCTGGGATTATATGACTCTATGTGAAATCCATTGTCAACTTTCTTCGACCATTCCATATGGATATCATTGTACCCAGTCACAGACTTTCTGAGCTGGCAAAAAAATCAGAGACCATTTAGTCCAAACTCACATTTAAACAAAAAATATCTTTTTATAGACAGTCCATTTTCCTTTGTTTTCTTTTGTTTCATCACATCTACATGTCTACCTTCTGGAGTAAGGTAAAACAATTTTATTCACTCATTCCGTGACAACCATTGAAATTCTTAAAGTCATCTGTTATGTCCTCCCTCTCTTCTGCAGGTTAATCATATTCACTTCCTTCAGTGAATTTATATGTGATACAAACTTGAGGCCCTTTATCATCTTGGTTACCCTGTTCAATACTAAATAGCATACTGATGTACTTTGTAAAATGGGGCACCCATAAAACATATGATTTAAATAAGACAATACAACACAATAATATCCTACAACATCTTTGATAGTATAATTAATAAAGACTGAGATTTCATTAGCTTTCTTGGTTAAAAGATCACACTGTTGACTCATATGACCTTGTACACTAATATCTTTCGGCTTTATTTTTTTAATTTTAATATGCTATATAAACTTTTGGACAATTTCATTGTTCTCCTTTAGAAACTCCCCAAGAATGCATCTTTTATTTTGATTGTTCAATCAAGAGCCAGAGAAGGCATTATCTTGTTTTGCCAGAAAAAAGCAGAAAAGTTTAATATAGTAAGTAACTAAATTGCCTCACAGTATTTTATAATATTATGAATGCACCCTAGTATCATAATTACTTTTCTGACCTTAATGTGTTGCATTTGTAAGATTTCTCCATCCTGTGCTTGTGTAATTTACTCCCTCACACTGGCATTCAGATTTGTTTAAACAAGCAATTCATTGCCTCCTGCACTTTACAGAACAAAACAAACTCACTGTGGAATGAAGACATGGATAAACTTTCAATAAGCTGAGATGGCCTATTTTTTCCCTGATGAAAAAAGAAATCAATTTCTTTAAAAAAAAAAAACAAAAACAAACTTCCTCACAAAAATCTTAGTATTTGAAGGAACATCAGAGGCCATCTAGTCCAACACCCTGTTGAAAAAAATCCTCCATACAAAATATAGAGGTGAGTTAGAAGCCCTTACCTTGTACATAGGAAACAGGATCTTCTCTTTTCTCAAATTCAGTTTGTTAAGATTACTGACCCCTTGTTTTCTGAATTTTAGAAACATTTCTGAAATAAACTTCCAAAATAAATAAAATTATAAGTTATCGACAAAATGCCAACACTGCACTAGCAGGAAGGGGAGGAGTGGGCATTGTCCAGGAGAAATGCTTCCTTCTGGGTTTACATGCTGCCAACTCTATCTGACTACCTGAGGAGGTTGCTTCCTCTTCTACTTTTAGAAAATTAACACCTGGTTTATATCTTTTATTCTTCTTTACTTTCCCTTCTAGCCAACATAATAACATGATTTCAGGTAAACTTAACTGTCTAAAATGCTACTCTATGAAGTGATTCATATTTTGTAAATTAATAAAATTTGACTGTTTTTTAAAACAATGCTTTGTCAAATATCTTGATAAAATCCAGATAATTCATATTAATGGAATTATATCAATCTACTAATTGGCAAATAAACCTGTTGAAAAGATAAAATATGTTTATTTTGGCATAACTTGTCTTTAAGAACTCAATGACAGTTCTTGGTGATAATCTTTTTTAGTAATCAAAAACTATTCTTGTAATAATACTTTACTTTGAGAGGATTCTATCGGAGACCAGCATCAGAAGCTTATTTTCTCAAGTATGAAAGCAACAACCACCATCGCTCTTAATATTTGTAGAAGCCTATCATTGAAAAAAGCATGATTTCTTCACAACATATTTGTGAATAGGTAGTAAAAGTATCATCCCCTCATTTCACAAATGAGAAGTGACTTCATAATAATTATTCAACTAACCAACACTGTTTATTATGTCATGCAATCTCTCCCTTCTCCAATCCTCATCAACACACCAATGCCAAATTAATATTCATAAAGCACATAACTCACAATAATGCTCAAGAACTTCCAGTGATTCCCTGTTGCCTGTAGGAGAAAACACAAACCCTCCTACTTGGCATTAAAAATCCTTCACCATCTGTCTCTATCTTAGCTTTTCAGATGGGTTTCACATTAATCGTATTAATCGTAAACTGGCTGTTTTGCTCTTCCTCATACACAATATTCTACACCTTACTTCTTCTCACATTGTTTTCCTTGCCTACACTGCCTCCTTTCAAGGCTAAGCTCAGGTGGCACCTTCTACAGAAAGTTTTCCAAGATTTCTCTAGTTATCAGTTTTTCCTTCCAAAACTACTTTGTCTTTGCATACATTCTGTACATACCTGTTGGTGTAAGTATTGTTTTTTCTAAGTAAAGTGAAAATCCTTGTTTTTGTCTGTCTATGCTCAACCACTACCACACTTCCTGGCACATAGTAAGAGTTTAACAAATGTTTCCAGTTGTCATTTTCCCATTGTTGATGATCAAGACAACATTTCCCTATCTTGATTTTCAAGGTGCGTCCTCTATTCAAACCCTATGGTTGAGAGATTACTCACAGTCGTTCTGCCATCATAGCAATGAGTTCTTCTAGTAATATGGGATCTATATCTTTTGGGCCAAAGGATCCTTAGCTCAGTTAACAACAGGTAAAGACATTTTCATTAACATCTCATTATTATCTTGGGTTTCTATTCTTTGTTGGTCATTTATTCCTGTTCTCTCCTCATTTTGAAAGATCCATTCCCCTTAACAGAGGAAAAAGTAACAAAACAAGAAAACAACAAAAATAATAACAGAGACAAAATAGAAGTTGAGTAAGCAAATTTTTTAAAAAAAGTAAACTTCTTTTATTCACCTGCTAGTCTATTTATTCCATGATTTTCTTCTTGTTCCAATCATAGCAGCAGTAGCAACAGCAGCAAATGAGTGATTGAGGAAAAACTGAAAAAATTCAAGTAAAACAAAAAGATTATGAAAAGAAAGGCAACCAACTAGAAAAAAGAGATCCAGAATTATAAGGAAGAAAATGACTCCTTGAAAATTCAAACTGAGCAAGGGGAAGCCAGAATTAAATATTAAATTATTATTAAATATTTATTAAATTAAATATTTATTATGGTCTGCTTCATTCAAGGCACAGTATTGAGCACTGGAGGTGCAAAGACAAAAGCAAACAGTCTTTGCATTCAAAGCGCTTATGTTCTACTCGTGCACAAAATTTGTACATAGATAAATATCACTAAAGAAAATCTGGAGAATGAGAAGTTAGAGAACATAAAACTTTAGAGAGATGATGGAACTTGAGGTCAGCCTAGCCTATCGGTGAAAAAAATCTTTATTTAACAGAAGCAACCAACCAGTTCATATCATTATAATTGTCCTTGACAACACATTTCAGTGAGGACATCAACAAACACATTGATATGATTCTTTTTTTTTCTTTTTTTTAAAATTTATTTATTTAACTTTTTACATTCATTTTCTCAAAATTTTGGGTTCCAAATTTTCTCCCCTTTTATCCCCTCCCCCCCACCCCAATACCCCAAGCAATCGAATTTTCCCTATCACCAATCCGCCCTCTCTTCTGTCATCCCTCCCTTCTCTTGTCCCCATCTTCTCTTTGGTCCTGTAGGGCCAGATGACTTTCTATTCCCCATTACCTGTATTTCTTGTTTCCTAGTAGCAAGAACAATACTAAACAATTGTTCCTAAAACTTTGAGTTCCAAATTCTCCCCATGCCTCCCTCCCCACCCATTCCCTTTGGGAAGGCAGGCAATTCAATATAGGCCCTATCTGTGTAGTTTTGCAAATGACTTCCATAATAGTCATGTTGTATAAGACTAATTGTATTTACCTCCATACTATCCTGCCCCCCATTGTTTCTATTCTGTCTTTTGATCCGAGCAGGCTTCAGGGATGGAATCTCTGGTGGCTGCGAAGGTCCCTCTGCCCACAGGGGCTACAGGTTAGTGAGAGAGACTTCTGGGCTGGCTAAGAGGGGAGCAGGGTGTCTCCATAACTCAGGCCCCATTGGAAGGCAGCTGCAGAGACAGGGACAGCAGCAGACCCGGGCTCCCCAAGCAGGCAGGAGCTCTGCTCCATTACTGAAGTTCTCTGCATAAACCCCCTGAGTGAACTGAGCCTGGGAGGTGGCCCGGCCCCAAGCCAAGCAGCAGAACTTAAGCTCACATGGAATAGCAACCATGCCTGCCACTAGAAAGCCCTGAGGCTGGAAAGCAGCATTTGAATCCCAGACCCCAAGCACTAGCTGAGCAGATCTAGGCAAGGATGGAGAGGAATTTCAGAAGTTAAGTAACTGGCTGGGAAAGTGCCCAGAAAAGGAAAAAATATAAGACCATAGAAGGTTACTTTCTTCGGGACCAGATGTTTCCTCCTTTCCTTTCTGATGAGGAACAATGCTTACCATCCAGGAAAGACATAGAAGCCAAAGTCTCTGTATCCCAAACATCTGAAACAGATATCCAATGGCTCAAGCCATGGAAGAACTCAAAAAGGAATTTGAAAATCAAGTTAGACAGGTGGAGGAAAAACTAGGAAGAGAGATGCAAGAAAAGCATGAAAAACAGTTCAATACCTTGGTAAAGGAGACCCAAAAAAATGCTGAAGAAAATAATGCCTTGAAAAATAGGCTCACTCAATTGGCAAAAGAGGTTCAAAAAGCCAATGAGGAGAAGAATGCTTTCAAAAACAGAATTAGCAAAATGGAAAAAGAGGTTCAAAAGCTCACTGAAGAAAATAGTTCTCTCAAAATTAGAATGGAACAGATGGAGGCTAATGACTTTCTGAGAAACCAAGAAATCACCAAACAAAACCAAAAGAATGAAAAAATGGAAGAGAATGTGAATATCTTATTGGAAAAATAACTGACCTGGAAAATAGATCCAGGAGAGACAATTTAAAAATTATGGCACTACCTGAAAGCCATGATCAAAAACAAGGGCCTAGACATCATCTTCCATGAAATTATCAACCAGAGGGCAAAATAAGTATTGAAAGAATCCATCGATCACCACCTGAAAGAGATTCAAAAAGAGAAACTCCTAGGAACGTTGTCGCCAAATTCCAGAATTCCCAGGTCAAAGAGAAAATATTTCAAGAAGCTAGAAAGAAACAATTCCAGGATTATGGAAATACAATCAGGATAACACTAGATCTAGCAGCTTCTACATTAAGGGATCGAAGGGAGTGGAATAGGATATTCCAGAAGTCAAAGGAACTAGGACTCAAACCAAGAATCACCTCCCCAGAAAAACTGAGTATAATACTTCAGGGGAAAATATGGTCTTTCAATGAAACAGAGGACTTTCAAGTATTCTTGATGAAAAGACCAGAGCTGAAAAGAAAATTTGACTTTCAAACACAAGAATGAGAAGAAGCATGAAAAAGTAAACAGCAAAGAGAAGTCATAAGGGACTTACCAAAGGTGAACTGTTTACATTCCTACATGGAAAGACACTATTTGAACTCTTCAAACGTTTCAGTATCTGGGTAGTTGGTGGGACTACACACACACATACACACACACACATGTACATGTGTGCATGCACACACATACAGAGACAGAGAGCACAGAGTGAATTGAATAGGATGGGACCATATCTTAAAAGAAATTAAGGTAAACGGTGAAAGAGAAATGTAGTGGGAGGAGAGAGGTTGAAATGGAATGGAGTAAATTATCTCCCATTCAAGAGGCAAGCAAGAGACTTTTTAGTGGAGAGAAAAAGAGGAGAGCTGAGAAAAAAATCATGAAGTTTACTGTCATCACATTCGACTAAAGGAAGGAATAAAATGCACACTTATTTTGGTATGAAAACCTATCTTACAATGCAGGAAAGTGGGGGAGAAGGAAATAAGCAAAGTGGGGGGGGATGATGGAAGGCAGGGCAATGGGAGGAGGGAGCAATTTGAAGTCAACACTTGGGGAAGGACAGGATCAAAAGACAGAGTAGAAACAATGGGGGGCAGAATAGGATGGAGGGAAATACAGTTAGTCTTATACAACATGACTATTATGGAAGTCATTTGCAAAACTACACAGATATGGCCTATATTGAATTGCCTGCCTTCCCAAAGGGAATGGGTGGGGAGGGAGGGATGGGGAGAATTTGGAACTTAAAGTTTTAGGAACAACTCTCGAGTATTGTTCTTGCTTCTAGGAAATAAGAAATACAGTTTTTGGGGAATAGAAAGTCATCTGGCCCTACAGGACAAAAGAGAAGATGGGGACAAGAGAAGGGAGGGATGATAGAAGAGAGGGCAGATTAGTGATAGGGGAAATTAGAATGCTCGGTGTGTTGGAGTTGGTGGAGGAGAAAAGTGGGTATAAAATTTGGAACCCACAATTTTGTGAAAATGAATGTAAAAAGTTAAATAAATAAATTAATATTAAATAAAAAAAAATGACAAATCTTATTTTTTTCTCAATCTCATGCTCTTTCCCATGGGGGATGAGGGGAAGTGGATTCCTTGTAACAAATATTCATAGTCAAATTTACACAGTGGCTGTGAATACATACATACATACATATATATATATATATATATATATATATATATATATATATATATGCCTCATCCTGTATTGAAAATTTGTATAATTTTAAGGCTATGGTATCTATCCCTGCATATCAATATGTTAAAACCCACAATCCTTTTATGGCTTAAGGGAATAAGACCTAAGGAGCTGATTGAGGCAAATAGAAATTTAGTAACTTGTCCAGAAACATGCAACTAGCAAATGCCAGAGTTATGATTTGAAACTATGTGTTCTTGAACCCATCTTAAAACTGTTAGTTACCATGTCATATAATCTAAAATTACTCAGCATACAGTCAGGCTGAGATGTTTTCGGAAAGAAATCACATGCAGCTGCTTCTGTTTAAGAGATACTTGGGTAAGAAACAATAACATTTTGACCAAATTGATATTTTCCTTGTATCCTTTTTTTCCTTCCTTCCTTCCTTCCTTCCTTCCTTCCTTCCTTCCTTCCTGCCTGCCTGCCTGCCTTTTCCTTTCTTTCCTTTATCTTTAATCTATCAATCATTTATTATTTTCCTAGTCACTAATTTTATTTTTATGTTGATATATTTTGTTAACATCTTTTCATCCGAAATGTTCCCCTTCCTTTTCCCCTACTAACAGAGTAAAAGAATAAAAAAAAAGGAATTTCCCACATTACTTAGGATAGAATAATACTACTATAAAGTCAAGGAAGAGGAAGATCAAGAAAAGCAGTAAAAAGGGGAAAGGGAACATTTCACAAATTAATCATTTCATATCATTTCATATATATATATATATATATATATATATATATATATATATATATATATATATATGGAATACTATTGTGCTATACGAAATGATAAACAAGAAGATTTCAAAGAGGCCAGGAAAGATTTATATGAACTGATGCTGAGCGAAAGGGGAAGAACCAGGAGCACTTTGTACACAGCAACAACCACAGTGTTTGAGGACTGTTTATAATAGATTTAGCCTTTTAAAGCAATGTGAAGACCTAAAACATTTCCAAAGAACTCTTGCCATCCACATCCTGAGAAAGAACCATGGAGTCAGAACTCAGAAAGAAGTAGTCTATTTTCTATTTTATTATGTTTTGTTTTGTTTTGTTTTTCTCATGGTTTCTCCCATTCATTTTAATTCTTCTTTGCACATGACTAATGTGAAAATGTGTTTAATAAAAATGTATGTATAGAACCCACATAATATTGCATGCCATGGTGGGAAGGTAGGGGATAAGGAGGGGGAGAAAAATGTAAAACTTACAGAGGGGATTGCTGAAAAATGAAAACAAATTAATTATTAACAAAAAAAGAAAGATAATTGAATGAATGCTTATTGAAATGAATCAATTTACTCTTACAGCATTGGAGAATTGGACTGAATACTAAAAAAATAAAAATAAAAACTTCCTAACAGTTTGGTAAGAATCTTACAAAAGTGGAATGGGATGCCTCAGAAGAAATTAATTCCTTACATAGGACTCTATCTCTTGTAGGCCAGGAGAGCACTGATTGAAGATAGTGTAGAAGGAATTCTTCCTCTCACGTAGCTTGAACTAGAAGATCTTTGATTTCTTTTACAAATTTGACATTCAGTAGTTCTAGGCTTTAACCATTTGTATGTGGAAGGGGGCCAGTTTTCCAATTCAGTTCAATTCAACAAACATTCATGTAGCAACAATGAGTGAAAACAACAGATGGATGGTTTTAGTCGTACAATGGTGCCCCTGAGATATGAAAAGAACAGGAGTAAGTTTTCTAATTTATTGGTGGATCCTCTATAAAATGGTGGTGGTCAAACATGACAAAAAATTGAACTAAATACAAAGGAAGAGGGAATGTTTTCTTGATGTTGATAAAAATCGCATAAACATAAGGAAATCTATGTAGACCAGCCATTATTTATTTGCAAAGAGTAACTGTGGAAAATGTTTATGTAAAGGCATATATATGTCATATCTGACATTACTGAAATTTTGTATGGCTAAATTTGAATAGAGAATATGAATGATTAGAAAGATTGTGAGATTGACTCATCACCAACTTACATTAAAAATAAAGAAGCTAAATAAAAGTGGATCTATGAGGGCAACAAAGGAAGAAATCACTTTCTATGTTGTGATTACTGCCAATAGTATACATTTGTTTATGCCCTCTGCAAGACATTAGTTGTTATTCCTATGCAGGTAGCTGTTATTTAATAAATATTTTATGAGTTTCTTGATAAATTCAATATATACATGTTCTATCTTTACTTCCTCAGCAAGGAATGTATAAATACACATTCATTCAAGACGAATGAATGAGAAAAAATAGCAAGATAGATTTTTATTTTTATATTTTTATTCTCACATAATTCAAGAGCCACTTAAGATTTAAAGATTTATATATATATATATATATATATAATTTTGCTATTTCTGTATAATTCATATTATGCATTCTTACCTGTGTTATATGTTTATATGTAGATATATATATAAAATGTATTTCTTTGTGTGTATAATTAAGAATGATTTAAAACATTAAGAATTATGTAAGAAAATTGTATTTTTTTAAAATTGCCTGCTACTCCTTAAAAACATAGATATGCAAATATTCTGATTTTTAGATCCTAATCAAATCAAAAATGTAAATTGAGTATCTTTTTTGTCCAAATTCCTTCTGAAGCCAAACATTAACAGAAAAAGAGATATGAATTATTTTTCTCTTCATACCCAATCCATGTCAATGAAAAATTGAATATTTTTTGAAATCATTAATCAAGGAAAATATAAGAACCACGATAAAAATGGATCTATAGAATTTTAATATAATTTAATTTTCCAAATTCTGACTTTTATTTTGCTCAGAATTCTAAGTTAATTTCAAAATTAAATAAACCCTAACTCATTTAGAAATGCAAAATCAATTACATATATAACCAAATATCTCTTAAAACATTATAGTCATAGTTTAGGAATCAGTATTGTATTGTACATAATTTATATTTATATTCATTTCTATAGTCACTGATTCTTATAAGAAAAGATCAGTTGAGCATTTAGAAACACAATGTTAATACACAAATGGAAAGAATTGTAGAAATATTAATTATTTTAATTGAGAAAAAACAAATTTGAAAAATTATATTTCCTTGGTGCTTAATTCAATGAATTATCTTCTCTCCCCTCCCCAAAAATTTATTATTCACATATGGAATGTGTGATAATCCAATGGAATTGGGATACAAATTTATTCAAATTGACACTTTATTTAGCTTGATCTTTTTTAACTACTAAAATTCGAAGAATTTCAAAAACTCATTTCTTTCATTATATCAACAGAATGAATTTAAATTGATTTCTGCAGGCCAATAAAGTAAATACCAACATGTGGATGGTCACCCAATTAAAAGTTGATTCTAACCTGTTAAGGTGTGCACTAAGCATATGCAACCTGAGAATGCTGAGTAAAGAAGAGGAGTATGATAAATATCTTCAAGTATTTTGAGGACTGTCAGAAAGAAGGAGAATTAGTAGTGTTTTATGTAAGGGACAGAACTGGAGCAAATGGACATAAATTTTTAAAAAAAGAAGCAGAATTCAGTTCAACATAAGGAAAATATTTCTCATGAATGTTTACAAATGGAATTCCTCAGCCCAATAAGTATTGAATTTTGGATCTTTAGAATTGTTTAAATAAAAGTTGCTTGAACATCTGTTAAATATTGGAGGAGGCTTTTTTTGCATTGTGACTGAGTTAGAACTCTTTGATCTCTAAAGTCCCTTTCAATTTTAAGAATCAGTTGCTCTTTACTGGGAAGAATATGGGATTGAGTTTTCAGGAAGAGAAAGTTATTAACATCAATTGCTGCTGAAAATTTGAGAAGGAAATATTAAAAAAAGGTAGTGGATTTGGCAATTAGGAGTTCATTGCTGACTTTTCCAAAAATTCTGTAATTGGGAAGGACAGACAGTACAGAAGAATGGTAAAGAAATAAACATAGAGGTTGCAGATGCTTTAGAAAAAATATGGCAAAAAGAAAGGAGAGAAATGATATGACATACTGAACAAGCATACATGTCAAGTGAAATTTGTTTTGTTATGTACATTTTTTCCCTAAAAGATTAGTCAGGTTTGTGTATGTTTAAGGGCAGAGGAGTAAGTGGTAAGAGGGAGAGTATATGGTACAATGGATAGAGTGCCAGATTTGGAGTCGGGAAAGTCAAGGTTTGAATTTTGCCTCAAATTCTTTTTTTTAAAAAACTAAACAAGTCCACAACCTTTATTTGTAATAACAAGAAAAGCAGCCAACTTGGAATTAGAGCACGAGGGAAGTCCTTTTAAGATGCGTTAACTCTCCTTCCCCCAAAGTCAGGAAGCTTTAAAATACTTAGTACCCTCCACTGAAGCACCTGCCCTTCTGACCCACACTCCCAAGGGGGCACAGAGATGCCTAGACCAGACAGTGCCTAAGGGGAACATCTGATGAATGCCACCAAGAGGCTAGTGGAAGGGCCATGGCCCCAGGGGAATCGAGTAAAGAGCAGAGACAAGGATGGGTCCATATGGAGGACTGGAGGCTGGGAAGGGGGTCAGAGGAGGCTGTAGAGGAGCAAGAGGAGGCTGAGGTGTTCTTAAGGGAAGCAGAGGGGTAGAGGGAAAAACAGAGGAGGAGCATGCATCTGCTCACAGGATTGTGAACTCTCAAGCCCAAAGCACAGCCACTCCCAAGCATCAGCATGCATGTGCCTGATCTCTGGAATCAGCACATGGAAGGCACATTCCACGCCATGCCAGGTCTTGGCCAACACCTCCAAGAAGTGGGGACCTTGAGGCTCTTGCCCACTTCCTGACAATGTATGAGTCCACCAGCCAGTAGGTCTGGACGATCTTGTTGGCCCAGCACCATGGGTACCCAGCTGGAGCCCTTGATCCTGTGGATTCATTTCCAGAAGATGCTCACATCCACAAAGGTCTTGATATAGTCAACAGTGTAGACACAGAGGAAGCCATCTCCCCAGTGGATGCATCTCTGGAGCAGCTCAGCGCAACTCTCAGTTCCTGAAATGTCCAAAATGTTCTATTCCCAGGATTCCCAGTCCACCACCACCACACCACAGTACATATCTCTAAATGTGGGCTAGTACTCAGTCACAAAGCAGTTGTGGAGAAAGTAAATGATCACTGCACTCTTGCCCATGCCACAGCTGCCCATCACCACCAACTTATAAGACATCTTGGCTCTGTACCTGACCAATCACCATTTCAGAATTATTCATGGGGCTGGCAGGGAAGCCTGACTGGGGGCCCTAGGTTCAACAAGCCAGAGAGGCACAGAGGTCTGCATGCCAGGAGAAACTGAGACCTCAACTTCTTACTATGAGACCAAGGTCCAATGGCCTCAGTTTTCTTATCTGTAAAATGAGAACTTTGGAATCAACCTTTAATGTCCCTTGTAGTTTTAGATGTACAAGTCAATGCCTTAGGTTAAAAAAGAAACTTTTTGAGGAAAAATTGAAACAGAGCTGGGAGAAGAGAGGATAAAGGACACAGGTGAAGTCATGGACCCATTCCTAGCCTATGACAAATTTTGAGGATTACGTTGGGCTTCTGGTGACAGTAATTACTTCAGAAGGCAAAGAGAGAGGGCAGAAGGCAAAATAATCCAAGAGACCCAAAATGCCATCTCTCTGAATCTACTGTGGCTGTTCACTTTGTCTGAAAAAGGCTATCACCTTCCACTGGCTGAATTCCTACCCATCCTATAAAGAGCAATTCAAATGCCACCTCATCCAGGAAGATTTCTCTGATCTACTCCAGGTCAAAATTCACAGAACTATTAGTCTGCACTTCTCAAACCCTTCTTCTGTGATGCTGGGCATTAGTTTCCTATACTAATGTTTTCTTTTCAGGCAAGTCATTCAGTCAAGCAATAAATATTAAGCAACTTCTGTGTGCCAGCATTTTGCTAAGCACTAGAGATACAAAGAAAGGCAAAAGACAGTTTCTGCTAATGTAACAGAAAGAAGATAAGTCAGGAAAAGGAACCAAAACCAAGGAAAGTTAGCCTGTGTAGTGACAGCATGAGGAGATACAGAAGAGTGAATCAAGGTGGGAAGTGAGGAGATGACCACCCTGGTCACCCACCTTAAATAGATGATATAAGAGGAACTGACCACTGCCAAAACTCTACCCTTTCCAACCAAAGGAAAGGAGGGGTCCCAGAGGTACAAAAACATGTGCCAAAGACATGTGAGTTTCTAGGTTAATGTGATCTTGCAGAATGATAAGAATCTGATGAATTCCACGAGCAAAGTCCAAGGAGTATAGCCAGGAGACAAATGTTGAGGCACTGACTATAACCATTCTGATTTCAAAAATTCTGTTTTACCAAACCTCTATCTCTCAGTATGAAGCTTTGCAATCAATAGGCACTGAATCTATATTTATTGATTCTACAATTTTTTTCTCTGAGCCTTAGATTGCTCATCTCCAAAAATTCAAGCTAACTGATGATTGTGAGGAAAGTACATTGTCTACAAAAAGTGCTTTTTGAATTAAATAACTTTTTTGCATTGTTGCCTTTGTAAAAGATCATAGGATCATAGATTTAGACATAGAAGGAATCTGTGAGATCATTTAGCCAAAGTCCCTAATTTTCAGATGAAGGAAGTGAAGCCTAAAGAAAGTATTTGATTAGCTCATGGTGACAAAGGTAGTAAGTAGCATAGTTGAAAAATGTAACCAATGCCTTGGACTATAAATATAGGAAGGCTATATTTAAGTCTGGCAGGTAAAGGCATTTAATAAATGTTTGTTCAGTTGAATAGGATTAGTCCTTAATCTCCCCAATTGTCACTATAGTAAGAAACTGAAAACTGTTCTTTTACCTTTCCTAGGCTACATATTATACACAAGTGATTCTTATTTTATTTTGTTTATTTCAAAACTTTCCTTAAATTGGATGTCAATTTAAGTTCATCTTATGGTAAAGTACAAAAGGTTATACCAGTTGCTGTCCATTCCATAGAATGATCTAAGGAATGTGATAGAAGTATATGCTATGAGCAATTTTCTATAGCCTGAAGTGAGGATAGGATCATCTTGGACTTGATATGTCCTAGGAATAGTCCTTAGTGGGGAGATTAACTTTAGAGAACAGAAGTTACTTCCTCTGCTCCAAAGTCAAAAGTTAGGAAGAAGGGATAGACTTTGAGACAGATGTAACGATATGGGGAATGATAAAAATTCTGATTTCAAGCTTGTCAGTAAAATTACAAGAGTGAAGGAACAAATGTTGAGAGGACAGAAGGGTTTGGGTATAGAGACTTGTGTATAACAGAAGAGATTTTTGAATACTCACTGTGGAGAAGGAACAAAAATTAATAAAAGCATTCCAGAGCATTAATAAAGGTGCAGTATAAGTGAAACATAATCTTGTAAACAGAGAAGGATCTCACTTGCCCTACAGCACAGAAAGAGAATATACATTTTAGGGGTCATCTGACTTGGGAAATAGCAATGTAATCTCGTTGGAAGTTAATTGCAGTGCAAGAATTTAGGAAAAAATATATATTTTATATGAGACTTCCCTCAGGATTGCTAGAGTTTTATTGGAGATGAAGAGTTAATGTAAAAAAACAGAAGAAATCAATAAAAATGTATTAAAATAAACAGAACAGAAGAGAACAAAAGGGGACAAAAACAAGAAGAGCAATTTTTATCCAATTGAAATCAATTATATGCTTAAATGAACTATATGAAGCAATTTTTTTTAAACAAGGAAATATTAGTGACAAGAAAATATGAAAAAAATTTGAGAGGCAGATAAAATAATCTGCAGGGGAAAAAATAATACTCCTGTAAATAAACATTTCAAAAAATAAAAAAAGGGGACTAATGAACCAAATATACATTTAAAAAAATAGAAAGTCCAAATTAAGAAACTTAAAATAAGTATAAAATATGACAAAATATGAGAAATATATAAATTAGAAACAAAAAACACAGGAATGACCAAAATAAAAGCTAGTTCTTTGAAAACATTTAAAAAATAAACCTTTAGCTACTCTAATAAAAAATAGAAGGAAGAAAATCAAAAACAGAAGAACAAGGTGAAATCGGAACAAAACCATAAGAACTGAATGATCAGACTGTATTATGTAATTATATGCTATCTAAACTTAGAACATTAAATAGAAACAGAAAAGAAATAGAAAAAGAATACACATACACACAATATCCAAAATATAAGAAGACTAAATAAAGAACTTATATATCTCAATTAGAAAAAAAAAATAAAAACAGTTACAATACTACTGGCAAAAGTTGGGAGGGAAGGGGAGAATAAAACAAATTTTTGGTTCTGATATAGTCACCGGAGAATTCCGTTGCAATGTTAAGGAAAAATTACTCCTCTTATTTCACAAATTATCCTCAAAAAATAAAGAGAGAACACTAAAATAATCCTTTTAGAATTAGTTGGATCAGGGGATGGAGTGTTAGGCCTACAGTCAGGGAGACCTAAACTTAAATCCAGCCTCAGAAATTTACTAGCTATGTGACCCTAGGCAAATCACTTACCCTCCATTTTCCTTAATCCACTGGAGGAGGAAACGGCAACTCACTCCAATATCTTTGCCAAGAAAATTCCACAGGTAATATCATCATGCTATAGTACATGAAGTCATGAAAAGTTGGATACAACTAACCAATTTTTTTTTTTTTGGAGGGATAGTAGCTGGGTGTATCAGTGAAGAGAGAACAACCTAGAGTTAAGAAGATTCATCTTCTTGAGTTGAAATGTAGCCTCAGACACTTAAGAGTTATGTGATCCTGGACAAGTCCCTTAACCCCACTGGCCTCAGTTTCCTCATCTATAAGATGAGCTAGAAAAGGAAATGGCAAACCACTCCAATACCTATGCCAAAAAATTCTCAGATTGGGTCATTAAGAATGAGACACAACCAAAATGATGAACAACAACAAAAAAATTCAAACACCTGAACCAGGAAAAGATAAAATACAAAAGAAATACTTTAGGCCAATATAATTAATGAATATTAAGCAAAAACCCATCAAATAATTACAGTGATTTTATTTATCCAGGGAAATCATTGGATGTGAACAAGTTGGATTTATACCAGGCATGCAAGAATGGTTCAATATCAGGAAAGTAACAAAAATAATTATATTAAAAAACAAAACTGAAAAAAAAAACCCTCAAGAATATCTCAATACAGAAAAATACTTTGACAATGTAGAATTCATTTCTACTAAAAATTTTATAAAGTCTGAGAAAAGAGGGTTCTTTTTTAATATCATAAAACACATCTATTTAAAATCAAAAACATGTATCATGTAATGAGGATACATTAGACCCTTGCCCCCATTAAATATGGGAGTAAACTAAGAATTCCCACTTTCCCCACTGTTATTTGATATAGCTCTTGAAAAGTTAGCAATAAGAGAAGATAATGGATTTTAAATCATAATGATAGGCAAAAGCAGAAAAACATATCCATCTGCTGATAGTATGATAGGATAAATCAATCCTAGAGAAAAGCAAACATAACTGAGGCAATAACTTCAATAAAATTATAGGCTATAAAATAAACCCTCATAAGTTAACTGCATTTCTCAATAATAATAACAAAATCTATAATAAACATGGTAATATCTTGTATTATTTATATCGAAAAATAATCAATTATATAGTGGTAAAAATGTGGTTTATAATATACTATTACATTTTGAAAATTTATTCCTTATCTGCCATTACCCTCTGTGGAGATGTCCTCAATTTGTGTATAAATAATTCATATAATAATTTTCTATAGACAAGGAAATCAAATAATAAAAACATTTTTAAGCAGCATGCACATATGAATGCAACTCCTTGTGATGGTAGCAGGGGGATTATACTCTGCTAAGTCTCTCTTAAGGATGATTAACACACAACACACACACACACACACACACACACACACACACACACACACCCCTTTCCTTTTATCCTTTCAATTCCTTGTCATATAATTACTCCCAGTTGGCTAGATAATCTTGAAACTCTAATAAGTTTATCTTCATCCCCTGCTAAAAAGTATCAGAAATCTTACTAGGACAACTTCTTCCCAATGTTGCTAATGATCTTGAGGTTGTTAGACTTTTGTGATGGAGCAGTATCATATAAATTTGAGATCGTGAGTGTTGATGTGATATAAATGACTAGTACAAAATAGCAATGAAAGTCAATGGAGTCTAGTCAATCAGTCTATAAATATTTATTGAGTGTCTGTTATATGGCAGGCACTGTTAATTTCCATGAATTCAAAAAGAGGTAAAAGACAGCCTCTGTCCTCAACAATGGAGGATAAGATTCTGATTCTCTGGATCTAGAATACAAGAAGAATCATAAATATGGATGACTGAGTCACAGAGGAGACCTGGTGATGAAGGAATATGTATTGAATTCATTGGGGAAGATAACACCCTAGTTCTATCACTTAGTACAGTTGCTGACATGTTATAGTCATTTAAAAATACTAGTTGACTGATGAACTAATGGCATTGAGGAAGATAGGGCATGGAAGGGAGTTTGTTTCCCATTGCTCATATGCATTGTTCATTATAAACCTAGTCAAATTCCCCATGTCCTATGCATAGAATTAAATCTGCCTCTCATTTCTACCTTTTGAATTTCAATCTATCCTTTATGTCCAATTTAACTACTGTACATTCCATGAAGACATTCCTAATCCCTCCATGCTTTCCAGCCAATCATTACTCCCTTTTCAGACTTCTTGTATTTCTCCCTTCTTCTTACCATGTATCATTCTATAATATATCATTTGGTTGCTATGTCCAACAACTAGACCATCAGTTTTATGAGAGACTTATATTTTTGTCTTTGTGTTCACAACGCATGGTAGATGTTTGACAGGTATTTGTTGATTGGCTGAGGTCAGGAATTGGGTCTTATTTTATTTTTCTTTTGCTTACAGTGCCTCATACAAGGTTATTCTGTTCAGAGGGCTTAAAAAATGTTTGTTCAAATATTACTTTGGAGTGAGGTAAGGTATCAGGATTCCTAGGCTGTTTATTTGTCAGGTAAGCCTCTTTTTGTAAAGCCTATAAGGACTTCCGTTGAGAATATAGCATACTTAATTTCTTTTTCATGCTAAAATCTGAATTATTACAAAGTAAATTAGAATTTCATTTTTGACAGCTCACTTCTTTTAAAAAAAGAAGCAGTCTCAGTAACTAATGTTTTAAGTCATCTTAAGTGTTTCTTTGAATGATTATCTCTAAACAGCCAATGGAAACCAGGATGGGAATCTCAGGTGATAATAGTGCAGCTTTTGAGATCATATCTGAAGTGATTGTCTTGATAAAGCTTCTTTTCCCATCTAGAACTAGCTTATCCATGTAACTTTATGCTAGCTCATGCTATAAAAAGAGTTCAAAGTCCAGGATTTTGTGCAATATTTTTGTTTTCCGTTTAATAGGAACCTATTCCAAATAATCAGATAAAGAAGGGAGAAGCCCTTTTCAAAGCTCATTAAAGGAAACACATAATCATGGCATCTTCTATTTAGTATATAAAGGACAAATTCCAAGATTGAAAAGTGCCCTGTTGGAGTTTATCTTGAAAATGTCAGGCAATCTGCTATAGAACAATATGGTTGCCTGCATGAAGAAATATGTTCGTGCCAAGTCAGCCAGTAGGCAGATCATTAACAAACAGTATAAACAGAGAAGAAACAAGATGAGATCCCTAAGGAGATGAAGTATTTATGTTCCTTGGCTCAGAAATTCACTGGTGTTAAGCCCAACAGGTAGTCTCCATACTAAGATGCCATCTGCTGAATGAAGTGAAATGAATCTTGGGTCTCAAATGGTAATACAGCATCATGATCTCATTGTTTTTTGTGGGAATCATGTAAGCATTTCTAAAAGAGTCTAAAAAGAAAATGACAATAGCAATTCACCTTGATTCCACTCTCTGTGAGTAATGGAGGCTCCACTGGATTCATAGGACTCAGTGCCCAAGAGACTTCCCTTCTTCCTTTGGTTAGGTAAATTTAATCCGAGGGAAGAAAAGAGAAGTGGCATCTTCAAGTAAAAGCTCTCTCTCTCTCTCTCTCTCTCTCTCTCTCTCTCTCTCTCTCCCTCCTCTATGTCTCACTCTCTTTTTCCTCTCCTTTCTCTTTCACACACACGTGTATGTGTATGTGTATATGTAGAAATATATATTTTAGACTACTAAAGCTATTATTCCATACATTTTATACATGTGCATTTGTGTTGTCATTTAGTCTTGTCCAACTCTTCATGAGCCCTTTTGGGATTTTCTTGGCAAAGATAGTGGAGTGATTCTCCATTTCCTTTTCTAAATCGTTTTATATATGAGGAAACTGAGATAAACAGAGTTGAGTGACTTGCCCAGGGAGACAGAGATAGTAGGTGTCTGAGGCCAGATTTGAACTCAGCATGAGAAGTTTTCCTGACTCCAGGACTGGCACTCCATCCACTGTGCCACCAAGCTCTCTTTCACTTTATATAAACAGACAAATATATACATAATTTGAAGTATACATAGAAAGTAATTCTGAGATCTCTTTACAATCTATCATTAGCACTTTGTAATTTTTTTCTACTGGATTCAAACCCTTCAGCTTACCATATAGAGTTATAAGATAAACTAAAAGGTTAACACAGGAAAACAAATGCATTCCAATGAGGCCCACATTCCCCACATGTTATTTGCCTCTTAGTGTTTTGCTCACATCCTCTCTTTTTCATACCTCAGATGAACATCAGGACACTGAGCTGTGAAGCTGAAAACCTGTTCACTCAGCATCTCTCTGCTTTTGTGAAATTTCCTGATTTTGATGCTTTATTGGGTTACCAGGACAACAGATATTGTCTTAAAAGGCAAGTAAATAATACACTTCTGGAGAGGTAAGCCATTTGCCAGCTATTTGTAAACTTACTTTCTCTCTTGTTTAGCTTTTTACTCTTTGCTCAGTAAGCAGAAACTGAGTTTCAAAGGTTAATATCTCCCATGTCCCTAATTAGGTGAAATTTCCCTCACATGCTCATGGATATAGTGTAAATTCCAAAAGGCTTTAATATCCAATAAATATAATATACTTAGGGAAGAATCATTCAAGGGCAAAATGTAAATTTCTCATATTTATGGCATGGTAGGAGAGCAGGGGAGGAGACACTGATCATTTTTACCTAAATAGAAACCTTATATACAACATCTGATGAGTAGCTATTGAAGCCCTAAGGAGCCATAAACTAAGCAGTGACATGGCACAGTGGACGAAGTGGCAGGCTTAAAGTCAGGGCAGGACATTTGCTATTTGTGTGACCCTGGGTAGAATTTTTCATCAATAAAATGAGGTAATAATAGTACCTACCTTACAGAGCCATAAAGATCAAATAATATAAACTATGGCAATATATGCATATTTATAATGTTTTTTACTTTAAAATTGCTGAAATTTTGCAAGCTTTTAAATAAATTTGAAGTGCTACATAATTGATAACTATCATTTTTTTTTTTGCATTTGCACATCATTGTGAGCTTATTATCTAAAACCTATGAGGGAAATGGTTAATTTGAAGTAAACTTTGATTAAGCATATAAGACAAAAATTAAGAACAAAATCAGCACTAACATTATCCAGTAGAGTTTAGTGTATCCATAATTGCCACAAAAATGTTTGTGGGGGCAGAACCAAGATGGCAGAGTGAGAGCAACAACTCACTAAGCTCTTGGACAAACTCCTTCAGATACCTCTAAAAAGAGAATCTGACCAAATTTGGGAGGTGCAGAATCAATAGGAGACAGACTGTGGCAAATTCAAAGCCCAGGATAGACTGGAAGTTTCACAGGAAGGATCTGTTCTGCGGGGGTGAGCCCACAGTGCACAGCTCAGTGCATCCAGCACAGTGGAGCAGGAGGGCCTCAGGAAACCTGAGACAGCAGCAGGCAGAACCAGCGGACCACCAGCCCAGGTATGAGAACTAGCAGAGCCGAGCCAGTGACAACCATTGAGCACCAGATATCAGCCACAACAGCTCCTAAGACTCAGCCTGCTGATTAAAGTCTGTTAGTCACCTACTTGGACCTCTGGGAGCCAGGATGGCAGAGTGATCAGTAAATGCTCTCTCCTCCCCACTTGATGACCTTGAAAGAACCATAAAATATTTCCCCAGAAAAATCCAGGATCAGTGGGAACAGCAGAGGGGGCAAATAGTCTCACAGCTGAGGACAGGAAAATAATTAATAGGGGATTCCTCCTACTGTGGTGGAGGCAAACCGGAAGAAAGGAGCCACAGGGCAAAGGAAACTCCCACTAGGACCCAGGCAAGCCTCAGTGCCAGGAGAGGAGCCCCAGGAGGGTTAGAAACTCACACTATGATCTAGGTGTGTCTCAGCACTACAGGGGAAACGGGAAGACAGTAGGGCAGCTGGGATCACCATCCCCTGAGCTTGCATTTGCTTCAGTTTAACAGAGGAGATTTCCCATGAGCAGACCACCCCTTCCCCACACTTAACAAGCTAAACCCAAGGCTGATCCAGGAAACACAAAACAAAAACCTGCCCTTAGCTCCTTCACACAAGTCAGTTCAATACCAAGTTCTGCAGCTTCTAACTGAAAGAACCAGAATCCACAACACAAAATCACCACCATGAACAAGAAAAGCAAAAGAAGGGTGAAAAAACCATAGAATCTTTCTATGGGGACAAGGACCAAAACCCAAATATGAAAGAGGTCAGTGGTGAGACTGTACTTCCATCTGAAACTTCGGAAGGGACTATGAACTTCTGGCATACACAAACAGCTCTCCTGGAACAGCTGAAAGAAGGAAACAGAAGAAAAACTGGTCAATGATTTTAAAAGTATAAAAAAAGAATTCAATAATAAGAATAATGTCTTTGAAAAGGAAAATTGAACAAATGAAAAAGGAAGTACAAAAATTAACTGGAGAAAATAACTCCTTAAAAGGAGCAATTGGACAGATGGAAAAGGAGATGCAAAAGTTTACTGAATAAAACAATTTGATAAAGATTAGAATTGGGCAAGTAGAAACTAATGACTCTATGAGACAGCAAGAATCATTCAAACAAAATCTAAAGAAGGAAAAGATAGAAGAAAATGTAAAATACCTAACTGCAAAAACAATTCACATGAAAATTAGATTCAGGAGAGAAAATTTAAGAATTATTGGCCTGCCATAAAGCCACAATGAAAATAAGTCTGGACAACATCTTCCAGGAAATCATCATGGAAAACTGCCCAGAAGTGCTAGATGCAGGGGGCAAAATAGTTGTTTAAAGAATCCACCATTCACCTCCCAGGGATCCTAAACTAAAAACACCAAGACATATCATTGCCAAATTCCAGAACTATCAAGTAAAGGAGAAAATACTACAGGCAGCCAGAAAGAAACAATTTAAATATTGAGGAGCTACAGTCAGGATCATACAGGACCTTGCAGCTTCTACATTAAAAGATCAAAGGAATCGGAATCCAATAATCCATAAGGCAAAGGAGTTGGGACTACGACCAAGGATGAACTACCCAGCAAAGTTCAGCATAAACTTTTGGGCAAGGAGATGGTCATTCAATGAAATAAGGGATTTCCAGACCTTCCTGACAAAAATGTCAGAACTTAATAGAAAATTCAATTTTCAAACACAGGTCTCAAAAGAGGGATAAAAAGGTAAATGGGGGGCGGGGGGCAACAAAAGAAAACAAACAAACAAAAAACTTGTTACTCAATTTGGGCAAACTGTTTACCTCCCTATAAGGGAAGATGATATCTGTTAATCTTGAGAACTGTACATCTATTATGAAATGTAAAAGGGATATACATAGTGGGAACATGTATAAAGTAAATGATGTCATGTTAAAAATATGATTTAAGTATGTGAAGGGATTGTAACAGGAGGTGTGAAAAGGAGGAAGCAGAAAATGGTAAATTACATCACAGAAAGAAGTACAAAATTATAGTAGAGGGAAAGAGAGGAAGGAGATGAGCATTGTTTGAGAGGTACTCTCATCTGATTTGGTTCAAGGAAGAAACAATAAACTTAAGTATATAGTCCTAACTAGCTCTATAGGAAGTAGGAGGGAAAGGGGAAAGAAAGGGGAGGGAAGGTAAAAGGGAGGGAAGAAGCAGTAAGGGTAAAGGGGAGTTAAAGGGAGGGGGGCTAAAAGAAGGAAGGAAAGGCTGCAGGTGAATAGTGAATAGTGAATACTGAAAAGTGAAAACTATTAAGGAGGGGAAGGAAGATGGGAGAGCTAAAAGCACAACTGGTGGGAAAGAGGATGGAGGGAAATACACAGATTGTAATCATAACTGTGAATGTGAACGGAATGAACTGTCCCATAAAATGGAGACAGATAGCAGAATAGATCAACAGCTATAATCTAACAATACGTTGTTTACAAGAAACACATTTGAAACAGAGGGGTAGGCGGGGGAAGAGATAGATATACACAGGATAAAGGTCAAAGAAAAGAGGAAGGACTGGGTCTACTCCATTTCTAGAGTACAGGAAAGAAGCTACATCAAGAGGCATGGGTCTGTCAGATCCCAAGGATCTAAACCTCTAGAGTGTTTTTGGTTTTTCTGTGTATTCCCAGAGATCAGCACAGTACCTGACATATAGCAAGCCTTTTATAAACAATTATTAACTGACTGTTAGACTATGGTTTCTATTCTCACAAGAAAATTTTCTTAAAATCTCTAAGTAAACAGAATCTGAGAGATAACTGTATTCCTTTGCTTAGTCTTACTTACTAGCCTGCTGTAAATAGGAAGAAGCCATACAGCATCAGAACAATGATAATGGAGCTATATTGACAATTTTAACTAATTCTGGGACAGGATGCAGATTGAATCTGATCACTTGGCCTCAAGGGAGTAAAACGTGGAGACAAAATCTAGAAGATTGGCCTTATTTCAATGGGCAGTAACATAAGGACAAAAAAGTAAAATGTCTCAAATAGAAAGTTAACAAACACACTCTTAAATGGAGTTGATATACAGGACCAATCTTCTTTCCAACTTCTATATTTATGACAATGATACCACTATTCTTCCAGTCATACTGATCTGCAACCTTTGGGTGCTTGTTGACTTTTTGCTCTGTTTAATTTCCTCTGTCTAATCAGTTGTCAAGTCTTTTTAATTCTCCTCACACAAGATCTCTCCATGACCTTATTTCTACCTGTATGACTTACTCCCTATGACTTACTCCCTTATTACCTCTGACAGACTACTGCAATAACTTTCTGATTGTCCTCACAAGTTTACAACTCTATTCTCCAATACATTCTTCAAACAGCTACTGAAGAATTTGGATATTTTGTTTGTTTGCTTATGTTCTGTTTTAATTTTTTTTAAACATAAGTCTAACAAGTCATCCCCCTGATCCACCGATTCCCTTGTACTCCTGGAATTAAATACTTTCTCTTCTGTATGTTATCTAAATCCATTTGTAAACTGGATCTAACTTTATTTTCTTTTTATTCTATGTTATTCCCCTTCACACAGTGTATTATGGTGCACTTTGAAGAAACTTTCTCTGGCTGTGCCTTCAGAATGTCAGAGTTCTGGGCTACAATAGTATTCAGTCAGAGAAATTAAGACCAGAGAGGATTAGGACAGAATGGCAGCCTATATGAAGCTCCAACAGACCTGAAGCAAAAGGAACAGACAGAAAATTGAGGTCAGTAGGCACCCTGAGAAATTGTCTGGGACAGAGACAGATTCCAATGAAACATGAATCATCCAATATACCAAGGAGCTTTAAATTCCTTTGAGACCCAGATCCCAAGCCAATTTCATTCAAAGGAGAAGTATTCATAAAGTAAACCATAAGGCAATATAAGTTGGAAAAATTAATTATTAAAGACCTTGGAAGGAAGAAAACAGAGTTAAAAACCTTTAGCAGAAGCAAATAAACCAAAAGTAAAGATATCATTAATAGAAAGGAAAATGGTCTCTTGTTCATCTAATGTGTATGTTGAAGTGCTTCACAGATATCTGTGAAGAAATACTGTAAGACAGAGGAAAATGAATCAATCCTTGATGAAAAAGAGGACCATGTATATTTTAAAAGAGCATGGAGCCACAGTAGAATATGTTTTAATGAGATAAAACAAGATGTGTGAATGTGGAATTTATTGCATACGCAGAAGAAATAATCATCACACTATTAAAAATTTGAATTCACACTGGTCAATCTCACTGAAGAAACATAAGAGAACAAGGGATTGGAAAGGTAAGTATATCAAAGTGAAAGGCAATCTGGAAAAAGAGAAAGAAAAAGTGGTATTGAACTCAAGAAATGTGCATTAAGTATCTTTTACTGGACACTTTCCCCAACCATTCTTGATTCTAGTGCATTCAGTCTGCTAATAATTTCCTATTTATGCTCTTCATGGCTTGCTTCATAGGTTTATATGTTTTTCCCCAATTAGAATATAAGCTTCTTGAGGACAAGGATTGCCTTTTCTCATTTTTTTCCCTCTTCTTAAGCACATTTTTTTCCCTCATCTTTAGTATTTAGCACTTTAGCACTCAGAACAGTGTAGGTTCTTAAATGTCTACCGATCAATGTATTGCCATATGCAGGGTAATATGATACACAGTGATAAAAAACAACTTATCAATTAGTTATTCCTTATTTCACAAAAATAAATTTCTTCCAGAATTTTTCTCCCAACAAAATGCCCGTCTAAAATCTTATGCTGACCGCAACTCAGTAAGCTCAAGTTGCTCCCAGTTGCCTTAGTATAAAATATACATTCTTCAAATTAGCATTTAACACTTCTCCAAACTTTTCCTAGTTTACCTTTCTCAGCACAATGCCTTTTGCTCTCCTGAGTTTAGCCAGTCTTTGCCAACTGCCCTTTAGGGGGAGTTGGGTTAGGGGAAATTTGTAGGAAGGCCCACACATTTTGTTAATGAGGCACTGGTTCTCAATGGTTGTAATGCCCTCTGGCTCTGAAAAAGTGTATAAAGACTCGAGGTGAGATTTTACTTTGGGGCTTAGTTTTTCAAAGAAGGTCTGTGTGCCAGGTGAGACTCTGGGAAGTCACTAAGCAGAGCACTGGCTTTGAAAACCCAGATGTTGGTGCTTCATGTATGTATGGTCAGAGGGTTATCTGTCTATTGATCTGTCATGCACTTAGTAAGCCTGTCTGTTGGTTAATCTTTCTTTCTCTGTATTTTCTCTGAAGTTCAGGGTGCCGACCTTTTCCCCTGAACTAAGTGAATGATATGTATTTGCTTGATTACAGTGATTGCTGACCCCTCACAAGTCTCCTTTCCTTTAAGAAAAGCAGATCAAAGAACCTGTAATAGCAGGCCCTCTTGTGTATGTTGAAGTGCTTGCTTTTACAGGTACCCCCTTCATCAGTCTCCTGGGGTAGCTCCTCACCAGTTAGTATGGTTAGATCAGGTTTGGCCATACTCTAATAAACACACAAAAATATCATAGACAACAATACATACTAAATGAATTAAAGGGATGTGGAGAAAAGTAGGATACTACAATACAGAATTAAAATTAACCATACTGATTATTTAGTCCAATCTCTAAATATCTTATAGATGAGGAAATTGAGGTTTAGAATCATCATGTTGCTTGCTCATAGAAATACAAGCTAGTAATTTTCAATTAATACTTAAAATTGGTTCTCCAGACTACAAATTCAGTGTGGAAATCCTGAGATAGATTATAGTAATGGTATGGAAACTTTTGGATTTTATAAAAGTAAATGTAATAAAAAGACAGCAACAAAGTCACTGATTTTTCTAATTCTGATCAAGATTTGTCCTCTGTTTGCATCTATCAGATACCAAAAACAGTGATTGAAATATGAAAAATTCAATTAAACATTTGGACAGGGTTGTTTTCCTCCATTTCTTTATAACATCAATAAAAATATTCTTTGCTAAAACATAGCCTGATTGTTTGACAACAAATGAAATGAGCACTTGTCTTGGCATTCTCTATCTGGAAACTAAATTTGTGAATCACATCATAATTAATAAATTATTAGTTTTCACACTGAGTCTATTGCTATCAAATCACTTTAAATGTAGTATTGTTGAAACTTTATTTGACACTATATATATATATATATATATATATATATAATACCTGAGACTCACTTCTTAGCTAATTTGATATTCTCTCTAAAACCAACTTTATCACTTGTCATAGTCCTTGATGATTTCCCTTTAGAAAAATTTGTAATGAAGCATGAGCTTCATCTTAAGAATAATTCAATTCATGATTTAAAAAAAAAAAACAAGTTTTGCTAAATCTGATAATTATTGGATTTATGGATCAATGTTTGATAATCATCAAATACATTTTCATTTTCTTAATTGCAAAATCAGTGACTGTTTACATTTCAAAAGAGTTTTACAGCTTTTAATTTTTTTCTTACCAATCACCTTACAAAACACATGGAATCAGTATTATTTTGACATGTTGCTAAGGAGTAACTAAGCTGCAGAGAGTTAGTATGTGTTGCTCATGGTCACAGTTGGCTAATATTGACCTGGGATTTTAAGCCAGGTCTTCTGAGTCCAAATACAGAACTCATTCAATCATTCTATCTACTTCTGTGTCAAAGTATTCATGAGAAAATCAAAAATGTATTCACTTTTAACAATATTTTTAATATGTAATATCAAACAAATGAATAGGTTCAAATAGAAAAAACATAAATAGAATACTCCAATATCATGAAAGTTACACAAATTTGGCAGCACAATAAATTTGTGGTGGTGAAATGTGGTTGTCAGAATTTTTCCCTCTAATGATTATATTTTGGCAAAATGTAAAAAGTAGAAATTACTTATTTTTATTCAATTTGATTTGCAGACATTGGATAGAAAAATGTTGGGGAAAATATGCAATGAAATAGAATTATGCAGACTTTAAATAAGTTACATGAAAGAATCACTAATTTTTTTCTGCAGTTATTCTGTGTCAACTTGGAATAAGGAATCTAGCAGAGTGTCTCTGTGTATCTATCCTTGTTGTCTGTGTGTGTGTGTGTGTTTTTAACAAATTTACCAATTACTTCTGTAAATGTTTAGTTTGCTCACTTCTCAGAGTTTTAGGTGGTACAAAACTGGAAGAAATAGCTAATACATTTAATGTCAGGATACAAAAATAACTTGATAAAATAGAACATTAGGCTAAATGCAGTGTCATGGAATATAGAATGTCAATTCTGTTACTTCAAAGTTTAAAAAAAAGTCCAAGAGGGAAAAGGTATAGCCAGACAAGTATTTGTCTGATAAACATCTGGAATTTTCAGTGGATTTAAAGATCAGTAGTGCAACATGTTAGGCAAAAATAAAAGCTCATGAGCTCTTAGACTTCAATTAAAAAATATCTAGTATCTAGATGAGAAGCCCATTGCATTGTTGTCTCATGAGAATATATACATATATATGTATATACATATGAACATATATACATACACATATAATAATACAGATATAGACACTTATATGTGTATACACATAAACATGCACATGTATATATACACATACATGTATATATATTTAAATACACACATGTTTATATACATGCACATATACAGAGAGGGAGAGAGAGCTATGTCAAGTACTGTTGGTTGCTCGTACAACATTCCCGAGTACAGCTCAAACCAAATTAAATTAAAATGTAATTGGGAAATTTTTAACAAAATGAATAAAAACAAAATAAAATATAGATAAAATTATTTGTTAAACTAGATTGACATGCAGCCTACAGTAATCTATATGTTTGGATTAGTGGCCCAGAGTTATTTGAGTTTGTCACTATTGCTGTAGGGGACTTCCAATAATGATATTTTCCTACGCTGGATTCAAATTGTTCCACTCAAACATACCTTCTTCAGCAAAAGCTTGAAATTCACATGAGAATGAACAATAATCAATTAATCTAATTTCATTTTGAAACTGTACAAATACCAGCCAGAAGCTCACAGGCAATATGCAATGGGGTACTGTAAGGGAATTGCCAACTCCCAGCCTCTTGGATGGCATTCACTGGTCACAACTCAGGTAAACTGAGGGGAGACTGGTAAGGCATGAACAAGATGGCGCTGGGAGGAAGGGTTCCACCCCTGTTTTGCTCAAGGCTATTTTCCCGGGCTTTTCAGAGAACAAAGAAGCCAAAAATGTTTTTCTTTCTTGTGGCTACGTGTCCACACTGGGCAGTCCTGGTTTAAGGTAAATTACTTCCTTATAAGGGCAAACTAATTGGTGATAGGTTCACTTAGAGCACTGGTGTCAGAAAAGAGATAAAAGCCCTGCTCACTGCTTGAATAAATGAAGTTCTTACTATCTTGTCTCCCACCTCAATCATTGCTTACACCTACTCCACGAAGGCCTGCAGGCCTCTGCTGGTCAGATAAGCCTGTGGGCCTGAGAGATCAGGCTCAGACTCCCGGGGTCCCTAACAGGGTACTATGCGCTATGCCAGTATCAGAACCAGAAAGCAAGGTGATATGCCCCAATGTGATGGGAAATGAGCAATAAACATACATATCCACTAAAATCATATACAGAAAAACAAAAGCCAACGGTCCCTTCCAAAAGAGATCTACATCAGGGGATAGGAAACCTGAGTCCTCAAGCCTACTTGTGGCCTTCTAGATCGCTGGGTACAGCTTTTTGACTGAGTTCAGGTTATATAGAACAAGTTCTTTTATTAAGGGGATTTGATCTGTTAAGTTTGAATTCAGTCAAAGGTCCGTAGGTTCCCCACCCCTGACCTAGCTGGTTCTAATAGCTTCAAGGTAATCAAAAAGCCCCAAAGTAAGGGTCCTGAAAACCCTATGTTTTAGCAGCAACCAGACTAGTGTAGAGTTTGCAGACCAGTAAACACCCAGCTCCGGGTCTTTACCCTGTATCTTTTTTTGAGATTCCACAGGGAACTTGAACATTAACGATTCAGGAGGTCTAAATCCTAGAGGTAAGAAGGTCAATGAAAAACTGAAGTTACTAAGGCTGAGACCAAGTAAAGTTAACCAACTCACCCAAAAGTACAGCAGAGGATACAGTCTTGTCCATGTGAAAAGTCCTACTTCAGGAACTAAAGATGAGTAAAAGCAAGAAAACTGGTCATTATCATACTATCCACATCCATAGCCATATGCATGAACACACATTTGAACACATATACACATCCATATCCATATACACATCATAGACATGATTTTGTGTTCAGTTGTTGCTCTTGTTACTGTTGTTATATTTTAAGTTGGACAAAATGGTTTCTGAAATCACTAATGTGGAAATCTTATAATTCACTTTGCTTTCAATTTATGCTTTTATGGCATAATATTCAATATTCTTGCCATTCAATTTTTCTTATTCTGGATGATGTGTAAATTATCTATTTCTTTCCTGAAATGTCATTCCCAGAATGGAACACCGTACTCTACAAATGATCAGGGTTAACTCTAAGGTGGGACCATCATCTTTCAAGTGCTGGAAATTCTTCCACTTTTAATGAAGGTTATGATTCTGTTTGCTTGCTGTTTTCCTTCATTGTATATGTTTGCAGTTTCATGGTTCTGATTAAAATTGAGGTTGTAATTCACTAAAATACCAAGATGTCTTTCATGTGAAATGTCATCTATTTGCATTCTCTTCATTCTAAACTCAAATAATTAATTGTCTGAGCCCAAGTAGAAAACTTTGCATTTTTTTTTTCTATCAGGAATAAAGTGATGGAGCTGTGATTTCACTGCTTTAGTGAACTCCCAGAATAGCAAACTAAATCTTCCGGTGCATTTTGACACTTTTTCTGTATTTTATAATCTCTGAGAGTTATGGGGGGCGTTGAGTCATTAATTAATTTACCCACTGTCACACACCCAGTATGTATCAGAGGCAGGAGTGGAACTCAGTCTCTAGTTACAATGTCACCTTCTCTTACCACTATTAAAATTCCTCTCATTTGAATTGTCCCCTATTGTAGCTAGTCAAGATCCTGTTGCTTTTGAGTCAGAGAGCCAATGTGAAACATAAATGAGAGGCACTCATTCATATGAATGAGATGCCTGCTTTAGTTGATATTTGAATATCTTACTTTTCTGTTATGTCACTCCTCTTGGGAATTGAGCTTTATCTACTTGTAGCCATAAAATCAACTCATCACCAACACATTAGCATAAAAAACACATGACAACAAAAAAGAACAAAGTTAACAAATCACAGAAAATTATCAATTTATCAGTTACTAATCTGCATTATCATATTTTGACTTCTTATCTTCTAATGATCTTTCTAACCACCCCTCCACATATAATTATTATTTATTTGTATATTCAGTGGTTTATTCTTCCTTCCATCTGAACTCAAAATATAATTTAGATTTAGAACTAGAAGAGACCTTGAAATTTTATTCCCTCATTTCATATATGAGGCAATTGAGGCACAGAGGAAAAGGAATTCTTTGTCTTTCCCCACCTGAAAATTTACCATATTTCTCCCCTGCTATTATCTCTCATACAGTGGCCAACTTATATCTACATTTGCTTTGTTTCACCTTACCCCTAAGTTTGAGGCTTTGATCCTTGTGTAAGCCCCCCTCCCAAAATAAAGATAAATTTCAAACTATCATTGATTCACACAACTTTAGAAATTAATTAAATATCATTCCTTAGGATCATGTTTTATTAAAGGGGTAGGAGGGAAGGACCCTGAAGCCATAGAATAACTTAAACTTGAGGAAGAAATCTCCATGAATATGATGAAAGAGCCCATAATGGGGTGGTAGGGAACAGTGAGAGTAAATTTACATATTGTGGATTTTTTGCTACAGCTAGGCCTTTTTTAAAACTTAATGCATCTAATAGATATCCAGAAACCATGTTCAGCCTTCAATGTCCTATAGCAATTTCTAAATATGTATATATCTTGGGATAGTGAAAATCAAATTTAAGTGAAAAAGGATAACCAAGTGACACTGTTTAATCCTCTCTAAGAATCTTTTCTTTAATTGAATAGTTAAAGGAATTTCCACACCTTCAATAATGAAGTGTAAACCATTTGTTCACTGTTGAAATTAGAGACATTTCTCTTTCAACATAAGCTATGTTGCCCCATTCTTCTGTGTGCCATATGTATTAAGTTGCTTTTGTAAATTACTACACTACCTGGCATAACTGACTAATTATTCCCACCTATTAGGGAAAACTAATTTCTGTTAAAATGTCTGCCCAATGAAAATTAAAGTTTCTTCAACACATAAGCCAATGTGAGAGACAGAGCTTTACATTTGATTGGTTGCACCTTTGCTTGGACATAGCTAATAACATTTTTTCCCCTTTCCCCTTTCAATTATTCCAATAAATACGGAAATATATGTTTTAGGAAGAGGTATGCCTTATACAAGCAGGGAATCCTATATGTTCCTATGATTCATATCTTTTGAGGGCATTCCAGGGGCATGAATCAAAAGTTCATTTCATCTTATGTAATTTACTCACATAAACAGTTACCCTGATAGGTCTGGAAAGATTTCAGGACACCCACAGTTTAGAAAATACACATAGCAAATAAAACTACATCAAAATTTGAAAAAGTATATGAAATTTTAAATCAAACACCTAAATATTCAACCAGTACAGCTGATACCTCAGACAGCTCCAGAATTATCATTTTAGCTTGGCCCCTAAAATATTGGCTATGATAATTTTGGATAATTTATTTAGAGTTAACTTCACATTTCATAATCATTTATTTCATCCATTGCATAAACATGCTGGATTGCTGTCTCTTGTATTTGCCTAACTCTCACCTGTAGATTACACACCCATCCTAGAATCTGAATATCATCCTGTATTGAGACAATGAAAAGAATAAAAACTGGTCCATAAAGAAGACTTCCTTTGTCAATGCAAGTTGGCACTTTATCTGAAATTATACACTTAAAAGAGTTGTATAAAGCAGAGATGATTTTTATTTATTTTCAGTTTTCTACAATCACTTTCATATATGTTAGATTTTTATCCCCTCACTCTCCCTCCTTTACCCCTCCCTCCATACTCCCTCCCAGAGATGGTATACAATCATATATAGGCTCTACACATGCATTCTTATTAAATACATTTTCACATTAGTCATGTTGCATACAAGAATTAAAACAAATAGGAGAAATGATAAAACCAAACAAGGCATAAAATGATTTGATACATTCTGCGATTGAATTCCATAGTTCTTTCTCTGGTTGTGGAAAGCATTTGTCTCAAGAGTCTATTGGGAATTTTTTTTGTCCTTGCATTGCTGTGAAGGACTAAGTCTACTAGAAAAATTTCTCACACCCTGTGGTTCTTGCTGTGCACAAATTTCTTCTGCTTCTGTGCCTATCACTCAGAGTCAGTTCACATAAGCCCTTCAGGCCCTTCTGAAGTCTTCCTGTTCGTCATTTCCTACAGCACAATGGTATTCCATTACATTCATAAACTACAACTTGTTCAGCCATTCACCAATTGATTGGCAACCCCTTGATTTCCAGTTTTTGGTCACCCCAAAGAGAGCTGCTATAAATGATTTTGTACATGTGGGATCGTTTTTAATTTTTAAGATCTCTTTGGGATACAATCCTAGAAGCAATATTGCTGGGTTGAAAGGTATGCAAATTTTTGTAACCCTTTGGGCATATGCCAAATTGCTCTCCAGAAAGGCTGGATCAGCTCACAGCTCCACCAACAATGAATTACTGTTTCAGCTCTCCCACATCTTCCCCCAACATTTATGATCTTCCTGTTTTGTCATGTTAGCCAATCTGACAGGTGTGATGTGGTATCTCAGAGTTGTTTTGATTTGCATCTCTCTAATAAAATAGTAATTTAGAGAATTTTTTCATATGAATATGTAGATAGCTTTAATTTCCTCCTCTCAAAACTGCCTGTTCATATCCTTTGACTTTTTATCAATTGGGGAATAACTGTATTCTTGCACATTTGTGTCATTTCTCTGTATATTTTAGAAATGAATCCTTTATCACAGATACTAGTTGCAAAAATTCTTCAAAAGTTTTCTGCTTCTCTCCTAATCTTGGTTGCATTGAGTTTGTATGTGCAAAAACTTTTCCATTTAATGTAATCAAAATTACTCATTTTGCACTTCATAATGTGAACTATCTCTTGTTTGGTCAAAATTTCTCCATTCTCCATTAATCTGACAAAGAAATTACTCCTTATTCTCTTAATTTGTTTATACTATCAGCCTTTATGTCCAAATTATATATCCATTTGGACTTTAATCTTGTGTATAGTGTCAAGCATTGATCTATGCCCAGTTTCCATTACACTGTTATCCAGTTTTTCCAGCAATTTTTGTCAAACAATGAGTTCTTATCCCACATGTTGGGATCCTTGGGTTTATCAACCAGTATTTTGCTATATTAATTGACTACTGTGTCTTGAGCACCTAATCTATTCCACTGGTCTAACCCCTGTTTCTCAGCCAATATCAAGAGGTTTTCATGATTGCTGCTTTATAATACAATTTGAGATCTGTTAAGGATAAACCACTTCCCTAGCATTGCTTCTCATCAGTTGCCTTGATATTCTGTACCTTTGGTCTTCCAGATGGAACAGTTTTGAATGCTTTGTATAAGTTCATTTACCTTGGTAGTGTACTTTCCAAGGATGTACACATTGACAATGAGGTTGATACACACATTGCCAGAGCTAGCTAAATGTTTGGGAGGCTCTGAAGAAAGGTTTAGGAAAGAAGAAGTATTAGACTGACTACCAAATTGAAGGTCTACAGAGCTGTTGTGCTGACCTCATTGAAACATGAACAGTCTACCAGTGCCATGCCAGGAAACTGAATCGTTTCCATTTGAACTGTCTTAGGAAGATTCTGAGGATCATCTGGCAGGATAAGGTATCAGACACTGAAGTCCTTGCTTGAGCTGAACTCCCAGTTATTCACACCATGCCTCAGAGAGCACAACTCCTATGGGCTGGCCACATTGTTCAAATACAAAATGTATGCTTGCCAAAAAGACTCTTTATGGAGAAGTTGCATGGGGAAGTCGATGACATGGTGGCCAGAAGAAATGATACAAAAACACTCTCAAGGTCTCTTTCATGAACTTTGGATTTGACTGTGCAATGTGGGAGACACTGGCACAGTACCACTCAGCCTAGCTTACCCAAATAAGGAAAGGTGCTGTGTTCTTTAAGCAAAGCAGAATAGAGACAGCACAAAGTAAATGCAGGATGCACAAATTTTCATATGGGCTATCTGTGCCCAACCTGTGGTACAGTATATCGAGCTCTTATTGGTCTGATCAGTCACAGTTGGACACACTGAAATTTCACTTTACAATGGTGATGTCATTTTGGTCCTCTTCAAATACGAAGGACAACAACCAACCAATCTTCCAGATGAATTTTGATATTATTTTTCTAACTCTACAAAATAATTATCAGATGGTTTCATTGATATGGCACTGAATAAGTCAATTAATTTAGGTACAATTGTCATTTTTATTATATTGGCTCGGCTTACCTGTGAGCAATTGATGTCTTCCTCCTACTTAGATCTGACATTATTTGTGCAAAAAGTGTTTTGTAATTGTGTTCATATAGAGACCGGATTTCTTTAGGCAGGTAGACTCCAAAATATTTTATACTGTCTATCTTAGATTTAAACAGGATTTGGGCTTTGTTAGTAATATACAGAAATAAATATTTGTGTGAGTTTATTTTGAAAACTGAAACTTTGCCAAAGTTGTTCATTATTTCAAGTAGTTTTTTACTTGATTCTCTGGGATTCTCTAATTATATCATTACATCATCTACAAAGATTGAAAACTTAGCTTCTCCTTTGCCTATTCTAATTCCTTCATTTTTTTTATCTTCTGTTATTGCTAAAGCTAACATTTCTAGTGCCACATTGTATAATAGTGGTGATAATGGACATCCTTTTAGTCTCTCCTCCCTTTTCTTTCCCCTTTCCCCTCCTATATAACCTGTAGCCTATAACTAGCCTATATAGCTAGTTAGATTTTGATACTTAACAGATTTTGTTGTTCCTTCCTTGAACCAAATAAGATGACAGTAAATCTCAAACAATGCTCATATTTCTCCCCTCTTTCCATCTACAGTAATACATTTTTAAAAGTGCCTCTTGTAATGTCATTTGCCTTTTTCTACCTCCTCCTCCTTTTCACATCTCCCATTACAATCCTTTCGCACCCTTAAATCACATTTTTATCATCATATCATTTAATTTATACCTACTCCCTCTATATATGTATATCCCTTTTATATGTCATAATAAATATACAATTCTCAATATTAACAAGTATCATCTTCCCTTATAGGAATGTAAACAGTTTGCCCATATTGAATAACAAGTTTTTTCCCCCTGTTTACCTTTTTATATCTCTCTTGAAACATGTTTGAAGATTGAATTTTCTATTGAGCTCTGACCTATTCATCAGAAAGATCTAGAAATCCCCTATTTCACTCAATGCCCATTGCCTTGCCTGAAATATTATGCTCAATTTTGCTGGGTAATTGATCTTTGGTTGTAGTCACACCTCCTTTGCCTTATGGAATATCATATTGTAATCCTTTCATTCTTTTAAAATAGAAGCTGCAAAGTTCTGTGTGATCCTGAATATAGCTCCTCGATATTTGAATGGTTTCTTTCTGACTGCCTGCAGTATTTTCTCCTTTACTTGGTAGTTCTGGAATTTAGTAATGATATTCCTTAGTGGGTTTTTTGGGGATCCTTTTCACAAGATAAATGGTGGAATCTTTCTATGACTATTTTTCCTCTTGATCTAGAACTTCTGAACAATTTTCCTTGATGATTTCTTGGAAAGTATTGTCCAGGCTCTTTTTTCATCATGCCTTTCTTGTAGAGCAATAATTCTTAGATTTCCTATCCTGGATCTATTTTCCAGGTCAGTAGTTTTTTCAATTAGATTCAATTAGATATTTTACATTTTCCTCTATCTTTTCATTCTTTAGATTTTGTTTGACTGATTCTTGATGCCTCATAGAGTCATTAGTTTCTACTTGCCCAATTCTAATTTTTATTGAATTGTTCTTTTCAGTTTACTTTTGCATCTCCTTTTCCATATATTCAATTGTTCCTTTTAAGGAGTTATTTTCTCCAGTTAGTTTTTGTACTTCCTTTTCCATTTGTCATATTTTCCCAGTTAGGTTTTGTGCTTCCTTTTACATCTGTCAATTTTCCTAGTTAGGATTTGTACTTCTTTTTCCATTAGTTCAATTGTCTTGTTAAATTCTACCATGATTTCTTTTTTCATATTTTTAAAATCATTGTTCTCTTTTTCTTCTACTTCCTTAATTTGGCTTTTAAAATCCTTCTTGCCCACTTCCATGAATGCTTTTTGGGCTTGGGACCAATTCATATTCCCTTATGAAATTTCAGAGGGGAGTACAGTCTCAATGATGACCTCCTTGGCATTCGTGTTTTGGTGCTTGAACCCATAGAAAGATTCTATGGTCTTATCTTTTCTGGTTTGCTTCTTGCTCATGGTGATCACCATTTTCTTGGTTTTTAAAGTGGATCTCTGCTTCTGGGGTACAGGAGGTTCTCTCCCACAATTCTTGTGCTTGGAAATTTTGACTTTGTGTATTGTGGGCTCTAGTTCTTTCAGCTAGAAACTAGAATGCTATAGCTTACTTGGTGCTGAGCTGGCTGATGTGCCAAAGCAGAGGACAGGCATAGTCCTTCTGAGTTTCCCTGAAGTTACCCTGGAGATAGCTAGCAATGCTAAGTGTGGGGGAGTGATGGTCTGGCCACAGGAGGTCTACTGTTCTGAGTACAAGTGGACTCAGTGGTTGGTGAACCCCATTTTCACTAGCATCTTCCCTATTGCCCTGACTGTGCTGAGGCATGCCTGGTGTCCTGGTGTTGACGATTATGGGCTCTACCCTCTTGGAGCTCAGGATCTGTTCCCAGTTTTCTGAAGTGGGGTTGTTTGGAATAGCTTCAGTCCTGTACCAGTATCCTTCAGCCAAAGAAATAGGGCCACCCTGCTTTGCAATTTTCTTAGCCTCATGGGTTGTGAAACTGTTTACCCCTTTGGCTGATCCCACTGTTCCAGGGCTTTTCCTTGGGAAACATTCTCTGAGTTTTTTAAGGTCAATAAGGGAAGGGGTAGGGTATTTACCAATCATTCTGCCATCTTGGCTCCTGGACATTCAAGTAGGTGACTTAACTGACACTTAATCTGCAGGCTGGTGGTCTCAGGAGTGGCTGCTGCAGTTACTTCTGTGGTTCTCTCTCACTCAATTCCACTGGACTCCCATCCTGGGCTGATAGATTTGAGAATCTGTAGTGCTACTGCTGCTTCAGATCACCCGGGGCTTCCTGCTTGGATTTGCTATGCCAGGGTCTGCACTGGTACAGCCTGTTTGCTGTGCTCTCTGCACTCCTCCAGTCTCATGCAATGGATGCCTGCCATTGACCTTCCAGTCTATCCTGAATTGTAAATCTGACACACACTCTGTCACCTATTGGATTCTGCCATTCTAAAATTTGTTCGGATTCTCTTTGTAGAGGTATCTGATGGAGTTTGGCTTAAAGCTTAAGTGATTAGTTGCTCTCACTCTGCCATCTTGGCTCTGCTCAAGAAGAGATAATTTTTTAAGTGACATTTCAGAGGCACTGCAATTTATCCACAGGGGTGTGACATGGTCAGATTTGTGCTTTAGTGAAATCAGTTGACAGCTAAATGGAAGAGGGACTAGAGAAAGAACTGAAGCAAAAATATGCTGCACCATGGTGTTTACATTGTCCAGTGTGGAGGGTTGGGAGAGGAGTAGTGTGAGAGATAGTGTGAAGATAATAAGGTAATTGATAAAACTGACAAACAGATTGTATATGTGGGATGACAGAGAATAAGGAGCTGCAAATAAAATGTAGGTTCTGAACCTGGGGACTGGGAGAATGATAGTATACTTGACAATAATAGGGAACCTATGAAGTAGAATAGGGAAATGAAGGATAGAATGAGTAAAATTTTGAATATATTGAGTATAAGATGTCTATAGGACACCAAGTTTCATACTTCCAGTAGGCAACTGTCAAAGACAAAACTGGAGGTCAGAGAAGGTGTTGGGATGGACAAAGGGATCTGATAAAAATCTGCATAGAACATATAAATGATTCAATGGAAACTACTGAGATCATATAGCAAAATTATATAGAAATGGAGCAAGGACAGAGTCTTTGGGGACATAGAGTTATTGAGCATTGCTTAGATGGAAAATTCAACAAAGGTTCTCCCTCTTCAGACAGAAAGCTCCTTGTGCACAGGAAGTATCTTATACCTTTACATTCTCAACAATTAGCACAGTGCCTGGTATATAGTAGATGTTTAAAACATGTCATTTGACTTAGTGACTGACCGAATAATCTAGGGAGGCCTTACGTCAGAAGCTCCTGCTGTGATAATATGACATAAATTTGTACTGAACCCATTCAGCACTTTATTCACTCCAGGTTTATTTAAGAATATAGGAGGCAGAAGGATCACAGATGGTGAGAGAAATTCAAGGCTGAGGCTGAGCAAGGCATGTGATATGTATGTCTAATGATAAGGAAACAATGTACTCAAGTAGAGAATAGTGTGAAGCTGCCCTATTTCACCAAGAAGGGAAAGAAATGTAAGCAGGGAGGGTATGGGGAAAGCAAGAGTGTTGGACTAGGAAAGAATTGATAGGTAAAAAGATCAGAGTTTACAGTGAAGGCATTGAACACAATGAGAAGTTACAAAGCAGAGGGTAATGTGGAATCAAAACAGATTATGATCAGGTAAAGGAATTGCAGTTCATGAAAATGGATGTGCAACACTTTTTTGGAGATGTCAAGCTTCTTGTCTATAGCTGAGGTAGAGTATAGAAAAGTAGGTCTTGTGGAATGATTGTTGAGCAATTGTGAGGTTAGGGCATTTGAAAAAATGTCAATATTTTTGTTGAATCCCCTAGAAGAAAGATAGGAGTAGGATAGAAGAGAAAGGCTGTGATCCTGGCTTTGAACTCAGTGAGGAGTAAGAATGTATTAATGCCAATAGAAAACACCTACCAGAATCTTGATTGGGTGATAAATATGGATTGAACAAACCTCAAAGGAGAAGGGATTATTGAGTACTGATAATACTATGACAAGTGAGTTGGAAATAGAAGTAAAGTGTAACTACTTTCAAACCTAGACTTTGAATCTCCTGGAAAGGAAGGCTAAGGTAGTTTTCTCAAGAGAGAACCACATTTATGTGAAGGCAAGAAAATGCAAGATAAAGAAAAACAAAAGTTTTCCAGTGGAAACGGTGTGTAGCCAGGGAAAATATTGTCTGCAAACCCCAAACTTCTTATGATCAATTTTTGTGTAAGTTGCCAAAACTAGTTAAATATAATCAGCGAAGATACTTGAATTGTATTTTCTAAGAATTTTTTTTAAAAGTAATCTACAGTATAATTTTATTTGCCATTTTAATATTCTTGACCTAAGGCCAATGTTATTTCAGTAAAAACATTGGAATGGAAACAACTCATATTTCACAAAAATTAACAAAAGAAATATCCTTTAATTGATTATGGAGACAGATATTCAGAATAGAGAAGGTGGGCAATGATTTAGGTAAGCACAACTTCCCAGGCATTATCAAGATCCTGTTCTATGATCTTAGACTTCAGGTAGGAGCCTCAGTCCCTGCTGTCCTGACTATTTTGTACCCAGGTAACTTGAAATTTCTGCCAATGACCTGAACCTCAGTCCTCTAAGCTAATCAAATCTCCAGGATAGTTTTAAATACCTTTTAAGGAAAAATTATCCATACAAACACGGGGAAAGGGAGGAAAGGCAGAGGCAGGTAGTCAATATTGTTTCCACTACACTCAAATATCAGTTGAAATAGCTAGTTAAATATGTTTAAAAGTTTTAATAGTTTTAAATGTGTATATATGTTTCTATTTTTAAAATAATCACAGAACTATGTCTAATATATTGTCCTACCCTGTACTTAGGAACTACTCTTCAATAATGCAGCTCTGGTATGATTCTTTAGCAAGATAGCTAAAGAAATTCTGGTGTTAACTTCTCCAACTGAGGGCCTTGTGAAACTAAAGAATTATTAAATTTCTATCAGGGTATCCTTGCAAATGTGAATCTATTTAATAATGCAAAATGTCACAGCATGTCATGTACCAATGTCTATCACTGACAATTGTTCAATTCTGGACTGCCTTGTCATGGCTAAAAAGAGGCAATTATAATTATTCTTCATCCTTTATCTTGTATCTTTTCTCAAAGTATTTAAAGAAATAGTTTGTGTGGGGGGGGGATGTGGGGGGGGGTGTTGAAAACAATAAATAAAACAAAACCATTTGGAATTTTTTTGGTTAATCTCACTTGATAAAAACCTCCAGAAAACAAACAAAAAAACACACAAATTTTGATGGTGCCCAACATAACAGCTACTTCTTGATATTGGTGTTATTTGACTAAGTGAAAAGCACGTCAATTCTAATGAAACTATAAAACATTGTATTGATATGAAAAGGTTAATTAAATGTTATAATGGTAAGATACTCAACTGGAGAGTACATCATCGATATAACACTTTACACAGGAAAATAAACAGAATAGAATCATTCAGAGCATACATTCTTGCTCCCGAAACTAGGTTTTAGTAATAAAAAAAAATGGAATATATGTATCTATTACCAAAAGGAAAACCAGTTTTATTAGGGAAAAAGCTGATACAGAAGAAAAGAAAAAGATGCTGAAGAATTCTGTATTTAGTTAAGTTCCCTGAACAGCAGTTTAATTATAAAAATTCCTTTTGCTATTAAAGAATGCTAATGCCAGCTACCTTAAGATATGGTTATAAATTGTTCCAATTCATTTTAAGTATTGGAATCCATAAACAAAGAATATTACTTGCAGATTGCATTGTTAACTCTTTAAGGGATGTCCTGCAAAGAAAAAAATCTATAACTCTTGCAATATTTTTTTAAAGTAAAGAATCAAGTTCTTAATCAATCGCTGAACAAGTATTTATTTAGCAACTATTATGGATCAGTCACTCTATTAGATACTGAGAATATGAAAACAAAATGAAGCAATAGCACTCCACAAAATTTGATATTCTTTCTGGGGAGACAAAGTATTAATAAATAACTATAGGCTAGATACAAAATAAAAGAGTAGAGGAGTTTGTAGGGTGGAGAGAGCCCATTATTGTAGTCTGTCATGTGGTTTTTGAATGTTTGTTCCCCCATCCAATGCATAAGCTATTGCATATTTGAAAATCGTCCATCTATATCCTTGTTTAAAATGTTAATCAGGATAGAGTTAGACACATATCTATGGGATATTGCACCACAGATTTCTTTCAGGACTAATAGGAAATCACTTAATATTATTCTTATGCCATTTTTAGAAGTTTTGAATCCAACTCTTAGAAGAGATAAAGGAAAATATTTTTCTGTGGAAATCTTGGCCATTGAAGTCAATCCTCTCAGACCAGTCAGGAATCAAAATCCTGAAACTTTCTTCCAGTTAATTTTAATTTTTTTTACCAATTAATTAATTTATTTATTAATGCTTTTAATTTCCACAGCTATAATGGAGCAGTTTTTCCTTCCCAGTTGGTGCCTGTGACCGAAATGTGGTTCCTTTTTCAAGGGCATGAATTCCCAAATCACAAAAGATAATTTCCTTTTCTAAGGTCGGATGTTTGGCTCAGCTTTAGTCTAAATCCTAGTGCAGATATTGACACCCATGTTAATCTTAAGGCCATATGAATTGACAGGCACTAGCCCTATGTCTTGCCCAAGGACAAGTAGATCCCTGGGTACAGGTCTTGTCCAATAGCCAGTGGACTATCAGAACATGGTTTAATCCAAAAACCGGTGATCACTAGACATATGTCTTTACTGACCAATATGCAAAGTGTTAGGGTAAAGAGAACTGCAACAACCCCCTAAGTAAAATACTATTCATCCTGGCATCATGGAGGGATTTTTTAAAAAATTAACTTCCATCCACTTTTTTCCTTTCTCCTTTTCTTCTCCGTTATTTACTACTATATACTGTAATGGCATTTTGATTCTTTACTGAATGAATTCTGTTTTGAAGAACTTGAGTATTCAATGTGCTGATCATGTCCTGTACTTAGTGCATATTCAATAATTGTTTTTGATTGATGAATGAATAATATCCTTAGGACTAACATACATAAAGATTCAGCTGCTCAGGGTTCAAAGGAATTCAACAATTAACTTATATATTTTAAAATTATATGTTCATCCAGAGCATGAACTCAATTTATTTTAATTTGTTCAGCTAATAGTATTTTTATTTTCAGACACTTGATGACTCAAACATATTTTCATAAAATGTAAAGGTCATTAAAATAAATGTCAAATTATGAATCTCTACAAAACATGTCTTTCCCTTCCTATATGTATAATAATGTATAATATGTATAATAATGTATAATAAACACACTCATCACACAACATATAAATATATATATATTCAAAAATATGACAGTTGGAAGCAGATAAAAACGTATTATTTCAAAGGCAGGGACTTTCCATGATCAGAGTAAAATATAACTCTTCTTTACAATGGTCCTATATCTATTTTCAGAAAACAAGATGGAGTAAAATTAGGTATAAATAAGTAGTATGGTTTACACTTGCTAGTGACTAGCAAGCATTCCTAATGAGTAAGGCATGGAGAGAAAAGCACTCACATTTCTTATATGGTTTGTCAAGTGCAGATATGATTGAAACTGCTAGTCAAATTCCTTTTCCTTGACTGAACTATCGTTGCTAGGATGATTTATAATTATCTCTCTTGTGATGAAAAAAGGGAAGGTTACCTTGCACAGCCTGAGGATGGGAAAGAAAGATATTCTGGACAGGGACTTTGTGTGCCAGTTCTTTCCTTCTCTGTTTTTTCGTTTCAGTTTTTCAAAGACAGAAGACACAAGGAAACCAGGACTACACAAGAGTAATTAGGATTCTTCTAAGAGGTAGAAAATCTAGGAGTCAAATTCAAGCTTATTAATTAGTTTAACTTATTAATTGATTCATGTGTTTATTCCGTGTGCACCAACCATGCTAGATTTGGGTGGGCAAAGATACAAACAAAACAGTCTGTGATGTCAAGAAGCTCACTCTGTTAGGGGAAAGCAGAGAGAGAGAGAGAAAGAGAGAGAGAGAGAGAGCACAAATATTGTATTGATTTTTTTGTTTGTTTGTTTTCCACATCATAGTCACTTCCTAATTAAACACTTTAATCACAAAGAAAAAAGTTTTAGGCAAAAGTGAAATGAAAAATAACATAACTTGCAGAATTTCACCATTCTTCTCCTATAGTTTCCAATTCTTTTAATTGATAAGAGTGATGTGCAATAATATATTTCTCCAAGATACGTTACAAACTGGGGCTACTTTTGCAGAAAGAGATATGCCTAGGAGGGTAACTAATAGGATATTTTGATCCAGTCTTTGTTCTCTGCTCTTAACTCATTATTTTCTCATGGTTCTAGAAGGACTTTCTGATTAGCATCTATAAATGTTTTGTAGGATATATGTAATGGCAAATGATATTCTTGTGGGCTATCAGTGGACAATATAGGATAGAAAGTGGATCGACTATTTCATTTAAGTTAGTTGATCTAATTAGGACCTTTCAGAAAAAATATAAAATACCTCTGCTAAGTGAGGGACTTGAGAAGAGTACAACAGCCAAGTGGTTAATTATAGGGATTGAGTAATTCTCACTGGCTCCATCTTGTGACTCAATTCTGGCCCTTTCTATTCATTTTAGGTCTTTTCCAGTTTCCATTTTCTGAGAAAACTTTATTCAGTTGGGGAAATTAGAAGAAAATTTCCTGTGAACCTAATTCTCTGTGGCTAGGAACCTAGACCACCCCATTCTTATTGCTTAGAGACCCTTAACTAAGGACCTGCATTATTCTGACATGAAACCCAGTCAGATATCAAGAATATATGTCTCAAGCAACCTATATGTCTGACCTGAAAATTGTCACTACTGATTAATCAGTTATTGTTTCCATGTTGTTTTTGTTTTTGTTTTTTTTTAATTGTATACAAACAGTTCAAGGGAGTGGGATACCTCTTTTTCTAATTTCAGGGAATTGCACCTACTTGCTCTTCTTTTCCCAACTTGGAAAGTCCTTAATCTTTCTTCCAATTAGAAATCAGATTGCCTACATTTGTATCCTGAATAATTGTTGTCTTTTTATTCATTTAATTCATTTGATTAATTGTTCTTAACATATAAAAGTCTGTCTCCTCCTGTCTTCAGGGTCCAGAGTCAAAGCTGAGGAAGGTTGCTCCTTCTATGCTATTGGAAATCTATGTAAAACGGAGCAGTTAAGCCCTAGATACCTGCCTGGTCTCTTTTTTTCCCTCTCTTATACCACATGTAGACACGTAAAAAAGATCTTTTTTTAAGAAAACATATTTTTGATTCAAATAATTCTACATATTTGGATAGAAGTGGGTCAAGTAACCTATATGACATGCATAGACAATCACTTCAGGGCTTTATACTCAAGTTCTATTCCATGTGTTTCTCAACTTGAGTCTCATAATTGAGTCTTTCATACATGCAATGTAACCCAGGGCTTTGCAACTAAACCTCACAGATATTGAAACCACTCTGTGGAGAACTTTATATAATAAATGCAAAGCTGCATAGCCTCTCTGGCCAGACACCTTATCTTAATGCTTGTTTTTGCTGTGCACTCATAAACTCTCAGTTCTTAAAGTGACCTAGAGTGACTCTAAGGCTTGTCACTCATAGATACCCTTTATTCACACTGACTCCACTCCCTCCATATATCATAAGTATCTTCTACTATACTCTACCCCGATCTTCAACCTTTAAATTCACCATTCACTGAATTCGCTCTACAATTACTCCCCTGCTCATCATAAATTCACTTCAGGGTCAGATCTTACAATATTAAATCAAACAGTGATGATCAATGTCAAGAAAGCATTTATTCTCGCCTTACTTGGCATAGGAAACTCCATCTCCAGTGCAGATTGGCCATTATGCTTCAACTGATAGTCTTAGAAAAATGCATAAGGCACTAAGGTTAAGAGATTTCTGTGGGGTCACATGACCAGTACACAGTGCACAGAACTTCAACACAGGTCTTTTTATTGGGGAGGTCAGTTTTTTATCTTAAATGCTCTCTTGTTTTTGTCTACACTCCTACTCTTTTTATACTAGGGAAAACAAATTCAGACAAGTTCAAAATGGATTTTGATTAGGTTTACAGTTCTATGATTACCTCTACCTGAACTCACTTAGGTCTTCTAGTTAGTAGGACTTATTTAAATTCTGTACTCTGTCACACACAACCTGTGTGACCTTGCGCAATTCACTTAATATCAGTGGGCCTATGTGTCCTCATCTGGACTAAATGGTCTCTAAAGACCTTTCCAGCTATAAATCCCTACTTCTATGATCTTAGGATTCAGCATCTTGATATATTATGAGTGAAAAAAATAAATCCATGACATTAGATTATGAGATTTTTTTGGTGGCGGATAGTGTTTTGGGGTTTGTTTTTTGCTTTTTTTCTTGTTTTTATTCCTCAGTACTAAACACAGTGACTAAAACACATTAGGTACTTAATCAATGCCTGTTGACTTGACTAGATGAATACATTGATTCAGCAAAATAGTTGGATGGAAATCGCTTGTTAATTTTACATATCTTATCACATTTTGTGGCTTATCAAGTATACTTTATTTGGTGTCCTTTTCAGTAATCTATTCAATTCAAAAAGCACTTTGGCCACTAGGGATGCTGGTACTATATAGCAACCCTGCTTAAGCAAACCTAACCAATATCTTGGCATTCCATGACCCATTTTCTATAGGACTTTTGGGATGTTGGACCATTTCTTGGTTCCAAAATAATTTAGTTGTACATTGGGGAAAATGATCATGGAAAATGTGGCAAATTTTATTGTCAGATGTGTCTCAAGTTCAGTAAATGTTAGCAAATAAAAGATGACCTTGAATCTGAAGTTTGTAGTGTCTACATACCTTACTAAATTGTATTTGATAGCTATGTTACTGTTGAATCAAGAATATCCTACCCCAGCATGCTCCACAGGATAACTATCAATGCCCAGCAAATGACCACGGTGTAGAAACATAAAAAAAAAAAATGCATCAAAAACAAATGAACGAAAAACTATTGTTTGGATCCCTGCAAAAATAATAGATTTCATTTTTATAATGCTGTCTTCTTTGTCTTTCTGAATTCTAAAAATTCTAAAACTCAACAGTTTAAAAGAATTAAATTTTTCCACTTATTTTCAATTCTGTTTTCATGCAATCCTAAAAGATGATGCACAAAAACTTTCTACAGACAGATTGGAGAAAGAAACATTTCTTTTCAATCCTGTGTACATTGACTTGACATTACTCTTCAAGTTTCGTTCAAATTCATGTACTACATATGTGTACCTCCTGTTCACAAATATATGTTATTAATCCAGTCACTCTTTTCTATGTTAGAAATTTCATTTTGGAAAACAGAAAGAAACATTCGAGGTCATAGTTTATTTTATGATCATATTTCCTGAGGTTAGCTAGGCAACATATGGCATTTAGCATCCCTTCATCTTCAGAAATATATAATCCTTTTTTTTGTTCTCATAGTACTATTCTTGGAGGTATGTCTCATCATAATATTCATATTCCTTATATCTAAAAATTCTATTACATAAAACATAATTTTTCCCTCAGGATTATCTGAGTTTAATTTTTCCACTGCTTTAGTATATATAACAACTACTGAAATTAAAGGTATATTACATGAAATTACTTTTATTTTCCTCTTTTTTTCCATTCTCTAGTCTTCTTTTTCCCTTTCTATTTTTCTTTTTTTTAAATTCATTTACCATCCTTTAGAGAGGAAAATAATAAAAAAAATATATAAATTAACAAAATTAGACATTCTTTTTCATTCCTAAATCTTTTTTTTTTAATTATAGGAATAAAAATAATGTACATTTGATAAAGGCACTGGACCTGTGACAACACTGGTATATACAAATTCCTAGTAAGAAAGCTTCCCCCAGCAATGTCAATTGGCATCTTCTCTTCAATTTATAGCCATAGGGAGTGGTTTTGATCACTGTAAGTTTAAATGACTAACTCTAACCCAACAAAAAAGGGGCCATGGAATGCCAAGAAATTGGTTTAATCAGGCTCTGTATGCAAAAGGAACATATTTTTCCTAATCTACTTACAATCATGATATTTAAACCTATAGGTAAGAGAATCTAAGTGGCTAATCACAGTTGTACCATCGGTATGTGTCAGAGGCAGAATTTAAGCCCAGGTTGTGCTGGTTTCAAGGTTAGCTGCCTTTCTGCAATACTAGGTTGACTTGAAAAAGACATACACATACACACACTTATATGTGTATATACATGTGTATGTATGTCTGTATATATGTATCATATTTGAAACAATGTAAAATAGAAATTTAGTATTACTATGATATATTTGGTATATTTTTTCACCTCTCTCTCTCTCTCTCTCTCTCTCTCTTTCTCTCTCTCTCTCTCTCTTGATCCATTGTACTGGTTAACACAAATAAATTTATTCAGTTTCTAGAAGACCTCTCATATTTTGGTGTTTTCATTTAAAATATCACATCAGAAGTATGATTTTTGTGGTCAATGTAGAGTAGTGAATTTAATATATGCATTGAAGGGCAAGTGACAAAAATTAAAATGAGATTTATAGATTTTACAAAGCTGTGTGATATATGAATGAATCAAATAACCCTCCTGACTCTAGAAATGTTCAAAGTAGAAGCTGTCTACAATAGATAAATTCCTCTTTTCTTTGCTTCTCTTTCTCTGTAGAGCACCTACAGAGTTACATTCAGTGAGCTGTTCCAGGTAATAGCCAGAGAGTCTTCAGACTGCTCTGTCCTTTGCCTTAATTGCAGAAATCACATTTTCTTTCTTTGAGGACATACCTGTTTGCTTTGTGGAACAGACCCAGACTTGGCTTTCTGCTTCCACAGAAAATAAGCTTTTCACCACACGTTCCTCTCTTCTTACATTTAGCAACCTTTCATATTCTGGGTTTCTTGAAGCTGATCTGGCAGTGCAAAGACCATTATTCAGGAGAGCAAGATTCCTGGGTTCCAGTCCCAGATCTGCTTCTAACTAATAGTGGAACCTACTAAATTACATACTAATCCTCAAGTATCCTCATCTGCAAAACAAAAGAACAGGACCTCAGTTGTTTAACAAAGATTAATTGTGTTTAAGGATGCAGGGAGAGATACAAAGTATAAATTTGATATGGAGGCTGGCCTCCACAATCTAGTAGAAATAACAAGACATGTGCATAAATGAACCTAATGCCAAATAAAGCATACCAAACATATAAGAAGTTTCTGAAGTATTATGAGATAAGATGACAACGAAGTCTTTTCTGTCCTAACTCTTCCTGACTCTTCTTGGCAAAGATACTAGAGTGGTTTGTCGTTTCCTTCTCCAGCTCATTTTGCAGATGAGAAAACCGAGGCAAACACATTTAAGTAACTTGCACAGGATCACACAGCTATTAAGTTTCTGAAGGTAGATTTGAACTCAGAAAGATGAATCGTCTTACTTCAAGCCTGGCACTCTATTTACTAAGTCACTAGTGGACCAGAAATATAAATGGTGGCCACTAAGTCATACATAATGAATGCTGGGGGCCACATATTGACTTAGAAAACCACACATACATACACACACAGAAACATGTGCAAGTGTGTGTATGTATATATCCTGTTTGGGTACCTCATCACATCAAAATCAGATAGGAAATACACTTTAATCTGCTTCAGGCAACATTTTGGAGTGTTGTACCCATGGGCAATGTGTTTGACAAGCCTGAGGTACAACATACTACTTGTCTAATCTATAGCGGAGTGCTTAATAAATCTTTCTTAAATTGAATTCTTAACTTATTGAAAGAAAAAAAAATAGAGCAAAGTAGAAGGCATTGAACAAAGTAAAAACAAAAATATACAAACCCTTTTGACCAGGGTACACCCAGAAGCACTGGGAAAAAAAAATATTATTGTAATATCTAATATAGCAATGACTTTGCCTTCATTCTCCTATACTGAGGATACCTATATCTCCCTTCACAGGTCTAGGGGAACCTCAAGTGGTAGTGTTATCTTCTGCTAATGCTTTTACCTCTTGAAGCTTTTTTGGTGCAGTTTCTCCCACGGTTAACTAACAGTGACTACTTCCCAATTTCACTTAATCTTAAGTCAGTTTTGCCTCTGTCAAAGTAGATCTGTTAAAGATCTTAGCTTGAAGGGCCAAGGTTCCTGTTATATCATGATCTATCTCCTGTTATCTTACTCAGTATATTGCCTTGGGACCCAGATGGCTCCAGAAGTGAAAATGAGGCTGGTCACTTTGTACTGCCCTGCCTCATTTAAATCCAATTCATTTGCATTTCATGGCCTTCACCTTCCTGATATCCCGATCCTCCTGGAAAACAAAGGACAAATAGCAACAATATTCTTAAATCAATAGGCTTCTCCTGATGGATGCTATTTTATAATTATAGCAAGCACGGAAATACAAACATCTTTTCCAATAGCACCTCCATTCCTAGGGCACATGGGATCAGATATAACTCAGTTTCTACATAACATTCACATCGCCAAGTTTACCATTGGATAAGTACATTTCTTCCTCCATTCAGCTGTATTAAATTATTCTTTGGAGGACTGACGCTGAACTGGCCAGCTTTGATGCCAGCATAGACTCTATCCTCAAAGCTTAGGTGCCTCATTCTCCTGACCTTTTGAAGCTCACAAGGTAATAGCTATCTCTAATCTCCTTTAATTAAAAACAGAGAGAGTAAACATAAAGAGGCAAAGAGAAGAAGCCTATATTTCCAGGTTACATTTCAGGCTTGGATGAAGAGGTGTAAAAGTTTCTCCCCTTAAAGCTTCTTTATCTTCTTGGAACACTGCCAGATGAGAAGAATTCAAACTGGGCCTGTCAACCTACTGGCTGTTGAATACACTCCTTTTCTGTCTATGTGCCATTCCATATCTTCTTCCTGTGTTTAGTAAATTAGAACCAGTTATGGAATGTGTGCATATACTTGTAATCTAAGAAAGCAAGGGACTTCTGTTATACATCATAATATCTCATCAACTTCTTCCCCATTATCCTAGCATTCTTGCCTGTTCAAAAACATTAGATCATACTGGGATGCTTTTCCCTAGGGTACACTTTAAAAAAATCCATATTGGTGGTTTAACATGTTTACCAATGGACCCTTGTATTCAGACACTAAAAGAGCTCTGAATAGCCTCAATTTGCAGTCTTAGAAAATCTTGGTTCTCCAGAGAATTGCTGGTTCTCCTGTTTACTTTGTATTTCACTGACCTGGTTCTGGAGCCCATACTTAATCTTTACTGAAAGAAGTGAATTTTGGTTGCTAGAAGCACAGAGCCCAAAAAGATTCCTTACACTTCTTTCAAATGTTCAGCATGAGTTGATATTCAACAAGGAAATGGAAAATGATCGACTGTCAAAATGACAGGAAAAATTCTTGTTAACTTGCTTCACTTTTTGGGACTTGGAAAATTTATGGATAACTCCAATACCCAGAAAAGAAAGAAAGTGAGTTGCATCTCTGAAATCGTTTCTCTTGCTCTCCCTTTGCAGTAATTCTACCTTCTGTCCTGGCATTTCCTGTCCTGAAGAAAATGACTCTGGGATATAGCACTATAACCTGCTTGTTCACAAAGTAGGGAGATGACTAGGAGATCATTGTTCACTGTATTGGGACATCTCCTTCACCTTCCACTGATTCCAGGAGTACTGAAGGGATTATATTCACCCTGTTTGTAAGGTCATGGACTGCAATATTGTTATCCAGAAGGATTTTCTAAAATATAGTAGCTTCACATAAACATGTAAATAAACAGATACCAAGACAAAGCCTTGAGTTCTAGTCTCTTCAATAATTAAGAGTTTAATCATAGAAATCAATAATAATAGCTGATTTTTATATCAATCTATACCCACATTAACTCCTTAAGGTACACAATAGATCCTATTATGGATCTAAAAATGATTCGAGTACATAATAAAATACAGTCCCTGCCTTTAAGATTAAGTGAAGGAGCTATGGTATATTGCATAGATGCTGCTATTAAAATGGTTTGAAGAAAAGGGAGTGATAATACAGAGAGAGTTATATGGCTCACTTGATACAGAGTGCTGAGTCTGGAGTCAAGTAGTAAAGTTCAAATGCAGTCTCAGACATTCCCTAATTATGTAAAAGGAAAGTCACGTAACCTCTGTTTGCTTTGGTTTGATTAACTCTAAAATAAGGATAATAATAACACCTACCCTCTCTCCCTCTCTCTCTCTCTCTCTCTCTCTCTCTCTCTCTCTCTCTCTCTCAATATATATGTGTGTGTGTATATATATATACACACACACATACAAACATACATACTACATATGTACATATACATACATATATATGTGTGTATATATGTATGTATGTGTGTGTGTGTGTGTGTGTAACACACAAACAAATAAGACCATCATTGACCTTTAGGAGCATAAATAGTAATGTATAAAAAGAAGGTAGGTGGCTTAGTATTTAGAGTTCTGGGCCTGGAATCAGGAAGAACTATGTTCAAATCCAGCCTCAGGCTCTTACTATCTATATGACCCTGAGCAAATCATTTAATCTCTGTTTGCCTTAATCTATTACAGAAAGAAATGGCAAACCACTCCAGTATCTTTGCTAAGAAAATCCCACAAATAGTATGGTCAGTAGGATCACAAAGAATGAGACATAATTGGTTGTTGTCCTTCGTTCTCCAAGAGGACCAAAATGACATCACCATAATAAAGTGAAGTTTCAATGAGTACAACTGTGGCTGATCGGACCAATACTCACTTGGAATGCTCTACCACAGTCTGGGCACAGATAGTCCATGTAAACATTTGAGGTGGATAATTCAAATTTGTGCATCCTGCATTTATGTTGTGATGTTTCAATTCTGATTTGCTTATAGAGTACAGCACCCTTTCTGGTGTGGACACGCCATGCTGAGGGCCCATGTCTCCCATGTTGTACAGTCAAATCCAAAGTTTTTGAGAGACCTTAAGAGTGTCCTTGTATCACTTCTTCTGACCACCATGTGGTTGCCTGCCCCATGTGAATTAGAACTCAATGCAAATTCTCCATAAAGTAGTTTTTTAGGCAAGCATACAGTTTGCATTTGAACAATGTGACCAGCCCATCAGATTTGCACTCTCTGAAGCATAGTTTGAATGCTTGGGAGTTGAGCTCAAGCAAGGACTTCAATGTCTGGTGCCTTATCCTGCCAGGTGATCCATAGAATCTTCCTAAGACAGTTCAAATGGAAGTGATTCCATTTTGTGGCATGGTGCTGGTAGACTGTCCATGTTTCCCAGGGATATAACAATGAAGTCAGCACAAAAGCTCTGTAGACCTTCAGTTTGGTAGTCAGTCTAATACCACTTCTCTCCCAAACTTTTCTTCAGAGCCTCCCAAACAATAAGCTAGCTCTGGCAATGCATGAAGCAACTTCTTTGTCAATGTGTACATCCTGAAAAGTACACTACCAAGGTAAGTGAACTTATATACAGCATTCAAAACTTCTCCATTTGTTGTAACCGATGGTTCCACATATAGATAGTGTGGTGGCGACTGATGGAGCACCTATGTTTTCTTGGTTAACTGTTAGGCCAAAATTAGCAGAGACAGCAGGGAATTGATTCATACTTTCTTGCATCTCAGCTTCAGAGGCTAAATTGAGTGCACAATCATCTGAAAACAGAAAATCATGCACCAACACTCCTTCCACTTTGGTCTTGGCTTGTAGCCTTTTCAAATTGAAGAACTTACCATCAACATGGTAGTTGAACTTGATGCTGTATTCATCGTCATTGAAAGTATTTAACAACATGGCTGAAAACATCATGCTAAAAAGCATGGGAGCAAGCACACAGCTCTGTTTCACTCCACTGGTGACCGGAAAGGCACGAGAGCACTGTCCACTATCCAGAACCTGGGAAATATGCCATCATGAAATTGATATACGAAACTGATGAGCTTCATCAGGCAGCCAAATGAGACATAATCAAACAACAGCAAAAACAACTTTTGAAGGGGAACTAGAAATAGGGAAGGGGAAGAGCTTCCTTGAGGAGACATGGTTTGGAATTGGTCAGCAAATGTCATAAAGACTTGAGCAAAAGCAAAAGAAAAAAAAAACAACAAGAAAGATTTTGTATCAGAGTCCAGGATCTCAGGGGCAGATTCCTGTGCCTTTTACTTTTACACTAAGACCATAAACATGCAAGTGACAGAAGAGACAGTGTAGATATTTTACTGTTTCTGATGATTATAATAGAGGAGAAAAGCAATTGGTAAAAATTAGATTCACAGATGATGTGCGAACTGTGCCATAAAATTGTTATATATGGGCTATGATTCCTCCTTCTGATGAGGTAAAGCTGAGAACCAACTCCTTAGTTTTGCTCCTCCTACAATATAAAAAGTCAGAGAACATTTATTTTGTCTCTCTTTAGTGGCAAGATAGACCTAGATTCAGGGTTAAGGAAATGAAGTCTCCAAATGAGAACATCGCATAGAGTTCTTGGCAATGATTCCTTCACTCTCTGTTTTTACCTTAGAATTATCTACAGCTTAAGAAGGCATACTCTAGTTGATTGCTCATTAGTGATTCACTTGTAACTCCCTAAAGGGAAGATCAACATTTAATAACAAAGAAGGAACTAAGATTTAGATCTCAAGCTTAAGGTTGATACCATCATAAATAGGAAACATGGAAAATTTTACTTTGCAAGGTGGATACTCCATTCAATAATATTGGTAACAACTCATCCCTTTCTGCTTGTTCCATGTGAGATGTCTCCATATTTTCCCATGAATCTACCACAAGGGTCTGTCCAAGATGGTGGGATTGCTCTCTGGAGTTCCTGATAATGTATAAATGCCAATCACGCACAATGGCAATCTATCATTTATCCCCCATTCTCACAATATGCCTGGCCCATTACTAATTCAAAATGCAATAAATGGGGATAGGCACTATGATCTGACAAAAATGGGAATTAAGAATTGAAAAGCAAGATTAGAGAACCAATGATTCTTGGTACAATCAAAGTCATTTAGCCTAAGTACTAAGTACAATTGAGATTGTGTTGTATAATGGATAGAGAGATAGTTTTGGAGTTCAGAAACCTGATTGAAGGATAGCCTTTTACACATACTTGCTATACAACTCCATCTAAGTCACTTACACTGTCAATTTCCTGGGTAACTCTGAAATTCTCTTAAATTACAAACTAATACTTATCAGTTTTAAGAGAGGGTGTTTCTACTCCAAGAATTCATATAGTGATGAAATCACAGATCTGGATTATCCCTGTTCCTTCTCTCCCTGCCCCCACCCAACCCATCCAATCCTTTCAGTAGAGTTTCATATATGCAGTCCAAGCATTGAGGCTATTTCGGGATCTACAGCAAGTCCCACCTCTGATGCTATCTATGTGATGTTGGGTCAGGCACTTAACCCCTGTATGTCAATTTCCTCATCAGTAAAAGTGAGGTGGTTGTTGTCTTTCCTTCTCGAAGAGTAACAAAATGACATCACTCTGTTGGAGTCAAGTTACAGTACAGCTGACTATAGCTGATCAAACAAATATGAACGTATAATGTTCCACCACAGATTGTGCACAAATAATCCATATGAATATTTGGGATAGAGTCGTCTCTAAATTTATGCATGACATCTTTCTTTTAAACTCCTACAATTCTCCTTCAGTCATAGAGCACAGCACATCAAGCTGGGTGTTCCAGTATCTCCCATGCCACGCAATCAATTTTAAAGCTCTTCAGAGGTGCTTACTAGCAGTATGAGAGGATTAGATAACGAAAACCAAGGTCTTCTCCATTTCTCAATCTATGGTCATGCTATCCCATAATTCCTGATTAAGCAAAAGAAAGATCAAATTTTCATGAAATTAAACAAGGAATAAACATAAGCATGGGCTTCATGACATAATAGCTACTGTTGTGATGTTCTATTTTAAACTGACACATGCTAACCACAGCCCTCTGCAATGTTGTTTATTTTCTGATGGAGAAAATTAGTTTTCATTAAAGATCATTATGTATCATATCTGCTTTTAAATAAATAGATGATTACTGCCATAAAATACCACAATGTTAATAATGAAAAGAAAATATTCAGGTCATATTTTTCTCCAGGTATTCTATTAAAATGTTAACTTTTCTTAGGAGTTTTAAGCTTGCCAAATGCTATCAACAATGGCAAAAGACAAATTCTAATATCATAAATGAGAACAAAAACAACACAAGAAAAGATGATGGATACGAAGAAAATGGTAACATAAAACATGCAAACTGGTACAAATCTAATTCAGTGTTATGTTCATGTGACCTGTTAAAAAAATAAATTAAAAAGTCATAGAGGGAAGATTACTCCTAAGTCTGACCATATTGTGTTCTGGGAGATCATATATAATGAGGAGCCTGGTCTAGCTATCTGGTACTGAAACCTGGAATCCAGATTTGAGACTCTTCTTCTTGCCTTAGGGACTGATAAATTAGCTTTAGACAAATAATTTTACCAATTCAAGACTCAGTTTCCCCAGATAAAAATGGAAATAAGGAATGGATAAAATATTTTTATATTTTGAAAACATTAATATTAATTTGAAAAAGAAAATGATGGATTGAATGTCAGGTAAAAAGTGGGAATTCAGAATTGAAAGTCAGGACCAAAAAGGTATTGGAGTTGTGATGGAAAAAAAAAACCAGTTATTTTTTAGGATGTAGATAATTATATAATTAAACATTCAGCTAAGTAATTTATTATCACTCCCATACGGGATGTATAGGATGGATTGTAATGAAAACCTTAAGTTAAGAACTGTATAACTTCTCAGTTTTAAGGAATGTAACTCTTGTGTTTCACTTATTTTATGTGTGAGGTTATACATATTTTATCATTTCTATACTGTCTAGAGTACAGCTGTGGCCCTGTCCTCTCACCTTTAATGAAGCAGACCTAATGGAGCATGGGTGGTAGGAGGAAAGTAATAATGTTATGGAGTTTTCAGTAGCACACCCAATAATTAAGGTGTCAAGAAAATTTCCATTAGAGCACCTTGTTTCCTCTTATAACTTACCCAGAATTGACTTTTGGGCAGGAAATTTTCCATTCTTAACCCAAGCCTGAAGGTAAATTTATTTTGGAAAATTTGATCTAAATCCATTCAGACAGTTTGAGATCTATGATGAGAATTTCAAAAAAAATTAAAAATAAATATGTAGGGCTAAAGATACCTCAAAATGGTTAATAAAGTTGCATGTCTATGCAGAGTTGAGATTCCATTTCAGAGAATGCTGAAATATTTAATGATATATTTTAAAATATTTACACTAATGTCTTCTGGTATTCATGTGATAGGGCTGGAAACAAGGCTATTGAGACCCTCAAGAGACAGAGATTAAAATGCATTTGTTGTATTTTCCTCTTCCACCCCCCATTTTTTTTCTGAACTGAATTAATTTAAAAATCTTTATATGTATATCCTATTATTTTTTGTTTTTTTAATTCATTCCACTAATTTAGCTGTAGTGACAATCATGATGATTGTCATTCTCATTACCAACAAAAATACACACCTGGAGGTACAGCAGGAATGAAGGTTAGAAATGCACCCTTTCTGCTGACTTTATACTTATTAGGAGATTGGAAAAGCACTATCATCTACAATTTTCATACTTCTTGCATTCAAAGAGAGCAGCAGAACCAAGAATGGTAGCTGTGTGGTGGTAAACTGGACATTGTCTTTTTCCCAGCTCTATGGTAATTCTATATAGCATCCTTCTGTGCTTTAATTACTCACTCTCAGCTCCATGACATGATAACATGAGCTTTCTCCTTTGTGCCTGGATGGCAATGGCTTACATTATTTTAATGCATTATTCCTGAAATACAAGAAGAGTTCAGACTTTCAAGAAAGAAAGAATGAATGAATATTCTGTCAATTGCTTAATACACACAAGCACTGTACTAAGTTAATGGGATAAAATTTTTTAAAAGCTAACTAGTCTCTAGTTTCAAGATGTTCATATTGTATTAGAGGGAAACTACCTATAAAAGAATATTCAGTAGCAGGATGAATAGTTCCCAGATGTACTAAAAGTGTATTGATGAACCAACGTCAAGACCAGGGAGACAGTTGGTGATATTACAATGTCACAGCAATATATATATTTCATAATATATCTCTGATAAGAAACCAGAGTAAAGATTTTATATATTGATAAGAAGAAGGGAGGAGGTCAAAAGTGTGAAGCATCTTTTCAGTCAAGGAATATCCTCCATGGAATTATACAAATTCATATTTGTAAGGATTCTAAATCTAACCCCATTTCATTGACTCCTACAGGTTAGAGCATAATGCTGCACTTCATACTCAACCCCACAACGTCTCAGGAAAATAACACCTCTAAAGTTATGCGGAACAAGAAATAACTTTTTGGGGAAATGATTGGAATACCTTGTAGTCAAGAGTTTCTCATAACTTCCTAAATAGCACTATTTACACTAGACTTCAACCTGATGCAAGACAAATTTGTTTTCCAAATGTAATGATTCAATTACAAATAAGTCTTACAGTTTCTATATATTTGTAAAAGTTGCAATATCACCCCCCACTAGAAGTTATAAAATGTAAAACACTTCAAAGAAGGAGTATGTATGTGTATGTATACATACAGGTAGGTAGACAGGTAGAAAGATAGATAAATAGATAGATGATAGATAGATAGATAGATAGATAGATAGATAGATAGATAGATAGATAGATAGATACACATGGCTCTTTAAGCTCACTAACAAATAATTACTAAGACAGCCTTCCAAGTATGGACAATGTATTCACATTTGCTGAATAAAAATCCATTCTGTCATTCAATTTTATATTGTAGAAGAGATGAGATGAGATTTTTAGTGATATTGATATTTTTGAAAATGTTTATATTCTACTTTTTATGAATTTAACATTCACAGGATTGAGACAGGATTTGACCTTTCTAAAAAAAAAAATCTAAGACCAAATCATTCCCACAAGCATTTATTAAGCAGTTTAGATGTACCAGGTGCTAGGGATCGATATCTAGAAACTAAGAATATAAATTAAAAAAACAAAGAAACAAACAAATAAAATAAATAAATGAATGAATGGATGAATGGATGGATAAATGAATGAATGAATAAATAAATAAATAATGTGGTACCTGTCCATTTGGGAGTGTAGTGTGTAATAAAATATAATTTGATTAAAGCCAAAACACTGATATATAAGTAGGTCTAGAAAAGCTTCCATTAGATGCTCCTTGTATTGAGTCTTAAAGGAATGTGCAGAAGCCAAGAGAAAGAGGTTAGGCGAAAGTACATTCTAGAAATAGGGAGAAGGTACTGAGGCAAGAAATGAAAGGTCAAGTTTACTGTATATGGAACAGGGCCATTTTGACTTGGGGAGATTGGAATATTGAGTCAAAATGTCAGAGAGTTATATGTGTTCTTTGTGGAAAAAGCAGAAATGATTTTGAATATTTTCAAATGGAAGTGCTTGAAAGATTAGTTAATCTATGATGTGCAATTGACAAGGCAATAACACAAGATTCTGGGCCAAATGCTTTAATGTGAAAGTCGTGTTCGATTTCAGCATATGCTGCTGAGCCCAGCAGATTACTACATTCGGCTGCTCTTACGCTCTAGAAAATGTGTCATCTCAAATTTTGTATGTGATTATGTGGGGAGGGGCAGAGAGGGAAGGTTCAAATCTAAATATATACTTTCATCACATATTACTCTTAATCATTCTTATTATATAATGATTTTGCCATGAAAATGAAATAAAATTAACCTATATTCCAGTGATTTCCTTGATAGAAATTCCATATAATCAACCTGAAATGGAAATTTTTTGAAGGAAAACATGATTCCTATCCCTCCCCCTTATGGAAATTAAGGAATTAGATTGCTTTGCCCAAAGGATAAGATATTGTTGTTAAATATTTATCACAATGCCTACCACACATGAGATATAGTCTGTTTCCTTCAACTTTGAGTTAATTAAGGTTACCATCTGTGGTAATGATGCCTTCAAATTCCTTCAGTCGGCATGAATCTTTGCCTAGCCACATCTGTTTGCCTTTGGATTACAGTTAAGTTGGGTTAATTAGCCATAGTGCATCTCCATGGTCTATCTCTGACTCATGCTGCTTATGCTCATTTGATTTATTTTTTCCTCTAATACTTGTGTCCTGAGTGTGACCATGGTGATGGGCTATGTATCTGATTTTTTGAGGACCAGTCACCCCTTTCCAAGGTAGAGAGCCTCAGTGCCTGGTTGTCAACAGGTTTTTTACCAGAGTAATTCCTGAGGACATTGCATTAAGATGTAGGTAAGGCTCTTATCTGGTTCAGTGAAGGAGAACTCCATCCCACATAAAATTACATATTCTTGGTTAATTTGTATAAAACCTTAAATGTGGCCTGCATTAATATTTTTCAGTGTTTGTCTATGTATTTCCTTTCATTTTTAAAGAGGTCACATTTTAGCAATGTGTGCTACAGTAGTGCTACTTACAGTATTTCTGTAGGATGCATGACAATGCAATGGGACCCTTGATTTGGAATTGGGGTATCTGAGTTCAAATCTTGCCTTGCATGCTCACTGCTTGTATTACTCTAGGCAACTTACTTGGTCTTTCTGTGCTCAGTTGTGGTTTAGATTCAACAAGCTATTAGATCCAATCCTCTCAATCTATAATCCTATAGATTGGAAGAATTGCCTATATAATATAGTCCAGAGCAAAATTACTTCACTGTTGCGCAGATTACAAGCAAAGGGATATTATCACAACCAGCTATTGACCTAATATGTATCCAACTATTTGTACAAAATGTTTTATTGCTACTTTGCTTGTCATTATTCATTGGAACTCTATGTTAGGATTTTTTCAATGAGACAATAATTTTGAAGCATTTAGCTCGGTGCCTAGCCCATTGTAGGTACTTTATAAATATCTATTTCATTTTCTCCCCATCTATTGCATTTTCTTTCACTCTCACTAATTTATCCTTTTCTATTGACAATAGAAAATCTTTCGAAATTCCAAGTTTTAAGGGTTTAGACTTTTCTTATAATTGAATTTTGGTTTTACCTGAGATTACTTTTTATTTCTTTAAAGTATTTGTTAGAAACAGCCTTACTATATCTTTTAAACATTCCTAGCTCTTTTCCTTCACTGTCCTGTTGCACTCGATTTGTGTTCTGTGAGATTTCCCCTCTACTTGCTGTTCTTCACGTAGGAAAGTCCATTTTCTTTATTGAATGGTCTCCCTGACTTCATGGAGCCTTGAGTACACCATTTCATGATTGCTATCTCCCAAATTACATTCCCTCAGTGAATTTGCAACCATCCCTGTCCTATTGGGCAGAAATGGAGTCAGTCCCTGGCTAGTTGCACTATCTCTTTTATTAAAAAGTTGTCAGTATCATATAGAAAAAAAAAAAGTTACTGAGTGATGTGAGTTTCTTGCTCCAGGTAATTGATACCCCTTCCCTCATTACAACTAAATGAAATGATATAGTTGATTCTGTTAGTTGATAAAGTCTTCATCCAAGCCTTTCTACTGATCTGAAAGTGGGTAACATAACAGTATTACTCCTTCTAGCTCCAAATCTTAGTACTTTAACATGCTTTTGCAATATTTTGCACTTTAATCAGTTATCAAAGATTCCCTAACATTGCAATAGTTTCCTGGTAGAGGGGAGGAAAATTTTAAAAAAAACAAAATAAAACAAAACAGAAAAAAAAAATATTTCTTCTACCTTTTCTTTATATAGTCTGCATTTCTATTACTAATACTGTCAAATAACAATTATTTCCACCTCTATTTACTGTATACTTATAATTTTATCTCTGTATTTTTTTAGAGGGCAATATTCCCATTTATTTAATTCACAAAATTTTCAAAGCAAAAATGATGTTGAGAATCACACAGACCAACCCCATTCATTTTCCTGATGAGAAAAGTAAAGCCCAGATTGAGGACAGGACTTGCCCATGTGTAACCATAAGCACCCCAACATACACAGGGGAATCTGCTATCACAGGTTCTTAGAATTTCATTAATGAAAGGAAAGATAACTTTTGAGGGGTTAACAATCACTTTAATCAACCACAGGTATCAGAGAAAATCAAAATCAAAATTTCAGAGAAAATACAGAGAAATCAAAAGTCAACAGACATGCTTCCAAAATGTCTGACCATTAGAAACATACACAGTTACCAGAGAGGGAAGCATCTGGGTTTTAGCCAGGGGGCTCCTTAGAGCCTTCCCAGAGTCTCTCTGGGCAAAGAAACTCTTCCAGTCAGTAAGCCCCATTTTATCTCTTTATTCACATTCTAGGCTCCATGGTCACCCTCCATTGCATCATCATCTTCATGAGGAAAAGTGAATAATTACTCTGTCACTATTGTCCTATGAGCATCCCTTTGCTCATGCAATTCTCCCTATGTAAGACCCTTTTCTTCTTATATATATCTACTGGTACTTGATTTATCCTTAAAGGTTTAGCTCAAGTTTAAACACTATCTTAAGGATTCTTTGATTAGTGCAACTCTTGTTGGTGTCTCCCTGTTTCTTTTTCTAAATCCTTACAATATATAGTGCACTGCACAATTCCACAATTATTGATAAGCTATTAAAATGGTGATAAATAACTATAAACATTTTATCACCATTTTAAATTCACCATATTAGACTGGAAACTCTTTGAAGTTAAATACCACATCTTATGAGGCAGATATATGATGTCGTAGATTGAGGGCTTTATCTGGAGTCAGGAAAACTCATCATCCTGGCCTCAAAATCTTACTGCGTGACCCTAGGCAAGTTACTTAACTCTGTTTATCTGTTTCCTTATCTGTAAAATGACCTGGAGAAGGAAATGCAAACCATTCCATTATCTTTGCAAGAAAACCCCAAAAGGGGTCACAAAGAGTCAGACACAACTGAAATGAATAAACACCATGTCTTATATTTCGTAATTTTCTACAGTTTATTTGGTCCCAATATAGTTCTCTGCCCAGAGTACACTCAAAATAATGCTTGATTTGTGTGCCCAGGGAAGTCCTTGGCATCTCCTTCTTCAAATTAGTTTTAATTCAACCCAGAGTAAAGAAAATTTTGACTATCATGACATCAATACTCCATCTAGGGGAGTTAAAAGTGGTAATGGACAGGATAGACACCTGAGCAGAGGTCAGCATGGTTCCCTGGCCAGACCTGTGAATGACCATCTATCCAAATTGCAGTAATACCTCTCTCAATGATCATATATAAATTTAGTGAAAAACACTGAACTGGATTCATTGAGTTGGTCCATAATACAGCTCGTTATATTCTCCAGGGTGGCCCAATTCTGTTTTGAGTATGTGTGTGTGTTTCTGTGTGTGTGTGTTTCTGTGTGATTGCCTACTTTCATCTGTATGGTATGAAGATATTATTGACAGGAGAAATCATTCTAGTGAAGCTACAGGCAAGATTAATAATGATCAGTACTCAGAAACTTGGGTTGAACTAGAAATCCATGATGTAAATTATTATTTTCCCCTTTAATATATTTTTCACATGCATGTTCATCAAAATTAAATAAAACTTTATTGCTTCATTAAACACTAAATATATGGAAATCAAAAAACCAAATAAAGTATCTGTCCCTACTCTCTGAGAGCTAATAGTCCAATAGCAGAATATGATAAATATTGATAAATAGCTAACACTATTGCCTCTCATTCTTTGTGAGTGGATAGCTATATGGAAATTCTTCTATTCTGTGCTGCCCTACAAAACGGGTTGCTAGGTGGCATGGTGGATAGAGTATCGAGCCTGGAGTCAAGAAGACTGTTACTAAGTTCAAATGTGGCCTCAGACATTTGCTAGCTATGTGATCCTGGGTAAGTCACTAATTCCTATTTATCTCAGTTTACTCATTTGTAAAATGAGCTGGAGAAGGAAATGGCAAACTCAGTGCCGTATCTTTGCCAAGAGGACCCCAAATGGGGCCACAAATAGTTGGACACGACTTAGCAACAACAACGATATAAAATGGGGAAGATTTTTTTCTTTTGCTCAATTTCTCTTTTGCCGATATTTAAGATTCAGAGGGGTATATGTGTTTACTAGTTCTTAATGACAGTTTTGGGAGAGGAGAACACAAACACATAACAGTTGTATATGCCTGCCCATGTGATACTCTCAGAGAGGAGAGGTCCTACACAAAATTAAAATCCTGAGCTCAACCTTAGTGAGGCAATGTGTAAACATGACGTCCTTAGAAATGTCAAGTAGTGAATGTTGCTACTGATTACCTTTCTAGCCATCAATCATTCAATTAAGCACCAACTGTGTTTCAAACACTGTGTTGGTCACTAGGCATACAAGTATAAAGAATAAAATAGTTTTTACTCTCAAGGAGCTTATATTCTAATGAGCAAAACAATAAATGCATATATAAGTATAGACATAATATGTATAAAGTCAATAAATACAAATATCTGTGAATTGCTAAATGCAAAGAAGTTTGGAAAAGTGAGCTGTTAGGGGGAATAAAAAAAAGGCTTAATGTAGAAGGTAATGATTGAGCTATGCCTTAAAGCCAGAGGAGATCTCTACTGCTCAGAGGTAAGACATGGTTTAAATTCATGCATGGGAAATGGCCTGTGCAAAAGCACAAAGATGGGAGGTTTGACTGTCACATGTGAGGAAGAGAGGAAAGGAAAGTATGGCAGAAACTTTGGACAAAGAAATGCCCAGTAAGTCTAGAGCCATAAATTGTGTCCAGTTGTGTAGGACTTTAATGCTAGATTTTATATTTGAAGGGAATGAGTGTCTATTTGAGTGCACTAAATGAGAGGGGAAGGTACCTGATACATAGTAAGCATTTAATAAGCATTTATTAACTGACTTCCATGATCAGACCTGAATTTTAGGAAGATTCATTTGACAGACGAAAGGGAGGACTGGAGTAGAGAACAGCTTTAAAGCACAGAGACAAATGAGAAGGCTGTTGCAATAATGTAGGAGAGAAGGCAGAAGAGCAAAAACTAAGGTGGTGGATGAGAGGCATATTATAAAGGCAGAAATGGCAAAATATATCAACTCAAGGGTGAGAGAACTTTGCTTTTTGTAGATAGGATTAGAAAGTATATATATATATATATATATACACCTTGAATGCTTGTATGGGATCTGGAAGCCATTTTTATGAACATCTATACAGACTTAAGGAGAAGCAACAGGACCTAGTGGATAAGAGCACACCTTGGAGTCTGGAAGACTTGCATTCAAGTTCTTACTCAAACACGCACTGACTGCGCAATCTTGGGCAAGTTAGATAATTCCACTATGCTCTAGGCAACTCTATAAATTGCAGAGAATGTCCTGTCCTAAATTGGCAGATTTGTCTCTTCAGGGGTTTGCCTATATTGATGAACTCACATCAATAAAATCTCTGCTTGGATAGAAAGACATTTTATTTAAAATCAATTTTACTTCTGTGTTAAAATTCTCAAAAAATCTTTGTCAAAAGCTTACTTTTACAATAATAACTCAGTTGTTGCTATGTCAAGAAGAGGCCGTTACTATCTCTGCTGCCTCAGGTTTACCCAACATAAACTTTATTTCTGTCTAAACAAAGAGTTTGGTGATATGTGCATGTGTGTGTGTGTGTGTGTGTGTGTACATGTGTGTATATGTATGTAAAAATTTCTGACCTTCTTGCTATGACAGATATAACAGGTAAAGTTAGGGAAATTTCTAATTCTATTCCTCAATATATGCCCTGAAAAGCACCACAAAGACTAGTAATCTCTGGGAGTCATTATTCATTTGCTGGAAGGTCAGTAGCACGACTAACACATTTCACACTGAATATCTCCAGAGCCTTTGGACTCAATCATGAGAAACTGCAAAAGCTTGAAAAAAATTCTTCAGGGCACGTGTTTTCTGCTAACTCAGTTGTTTTAGGTGCATGATCTTGCTGAATAGCTTTAACAGCCCTAGAGAGTATGAAACATCTTTGAAACTCAGGGAGGAGGTGACTTTATAAAAGCATATATTCATGTTTGACATGAAAGGATTTTGCTACCACACTGGAGAAACATCCTTTACATTTCCGAATGTAAGTGCCTTGTGAGATATGCCAGGGACTAGTCTCTGGACCTTTATTGAACAATATTTTTCCAACTGATTTGGAGATGTAGATGAAGTGTTTGTCATATTTGCCTATGACATGAAGCTTAGAGAGAGGCCACACACATTGAATGTCAGTATCAATATCAAAGACAAGACTAACAAGATGGAATGATTAGAGAAGGAAATCAAAGCAACTTAACAAATGCAAAACAGGAGAGATATGACTAGCCAAAATATTCTACAGTACTAATCTATGGGTTTTAATGAACTACAAGGATGACAGGAGTCAGTAGTTTGACCTGACAATCACAAAAGTCATCCAGTCTCCTTCCATTCATACAGGCTTGTAAACTCATTATCATTCTTAACTCCTCTCTCTCTCTCTCTCTCTCTCTCTCTCTCTCTCTCTCTCTCTCTCTCTCTCTCTCTCTCTCTCTCTCTCTCTCTCTCTCTCTCTCTCTCTCTCTCTCTCTCTCTCTCTCTCTCTCTCTCTCTTTCTCTCTCTCTCTCTGAATCAGTCACCATCTTTTGTTGAGTCTACCTTTGTAGCATCTCCCCTTCATGGCTCCTTCTTTAAATGATGCTGCTACAACTTTAGTACAAAACTTTTCCTGTAAACTACTGGTACTGCAAAAGCCTGAAAGCCTGTTGGTTGATGTCTCCCTGCCTCGATTCTCTCTCCACTCCAGGTAATACACTAAGCTTTTAAAATGATCTTACTAAAATGTAGAGCTGATTATGTTATTCCCCATCCTTGACCAATTCAATCAGTTCCATTAACTCACTATTCCCTCAAGGATCAAACACAAAATCGCCAGATTTTTTTTCAAGTTCTACATAGCCTCACTTTCTTTATTCTTTCTAGATTTTACACCTCACTACTCCCCATAATGTCTATGATATAGTGACACTGTCTTCATTGTTGTTTCTTTCACAAGACATTTCATCTCTTGACTCCAAGAATTTTCATGCCCTGTCCCCTATAACTTGAAAACTCTCCCTGCTTACCTGCATTTCATGGCTCCTAGCTTACTTTATGTCTCAGATAAAATTCCCATCTTCTGCATGATGGCTTTCCCAGATTTCCCTTCCCTCTGAGATTATCTCCGATTAATATAGCTCATTTGTACTTAGTTGTTTGCTTGCTTTTCTACATTATACTGTAAGCTCTTTGAGAACAAGATCTTTTTTTAATTGCTTGATTGTTTTACTTTTCTTTCTATCCCTAGTATTTAGCACAGTGCCTGGAACACTAGAGATGATAGATACTTCTTGAATGATTGAGTAGCTTCAATACAAAAGGACTAATGGAAGATAGAGAGGAGATAATCTTGCTATGTTCCCCTTTAGGCAAACAGCATCTGGAGTATTATGTCAAGTTGTTAAGTGCCAGATCTTAGGAATGATTTGACACGTTGCAGCACTTTTGGAGGAAAATGACCCTGATGGTGATGGAGCTGGAGACCATGCCAAAATTATTCAGAGGAACCAGAGGTAGAGATAGAGATAGATAAATCTATATTGATAGATATATTTATAGCTAGTTGTGCACATATACGTATATGTGTGTATGCATGCACTCATATACACATGCACACACATATATATGGGTCAAGAAATAGACAGAGCCAGATAGACACTGACTTGAGGACACTTAGGAGTGCACGATGGTCCTTTTCAAATATTTGAGGTGCTATGTTATGGAAGAAGGACTTTTATTTTCTTCTTGATCCAAACCAAGAGAGTAGAACTAGAAAAAAAAAATTGGTAGAAATTTCAGGTGGACAGATTTCTCCTTGATGTGATAAAATATATTATTGTAGTCATACAAAGGCATAACAGACTGCCTTTGTTTGTAATATGTTTCTACCTACTGAAGATTTTAAAGGGGAGAGAAAATGATCCATTGTCTGAAAGGTTCTTTGTCAAGTGTGATTTGATCTGGATGACCTTTGAGGGTCCTTATTGTTCTTAAAGTATTTAATTCAATGAGAATGTCTCTGATGACATAAATTATGGTGCACATGTTAGTATGTGGAAAGACCTTATAAAAGTCCATGGCAATTATGTGACCAGGTGCAGCTTGGTATCCACCCTAACATCTGGACTTTATCTGTTGGTGGAAACATGGTTTGTGTGTCCATTCTTGAGCATGATCAGATTTCATAGAATCAGAACTCATCATTCCTAAGTGCTTACAAAGTGGTACATTTCAAGCTTAGAATATGGGTGCAGAGAAGTGTCAGGAGATGATGGTAAGATTAATATTGAATTAAATACATGTTGTCTCCAAAAGTCTAGAATAATTTTTACACTATAGTAATTTGGTTAACTAAAGAAAATGTTTGTTATCTTTCATTATGGCCTACACCCGAAGCTCTAGCCCCAGATTTCCAACTGCTTATCAGTTATTGGGAGGTGCTGTTAACACCTCCAAGTCACAAGCTCCAAATCAAGATTATGCTATCTTTTCCACCCCCTCCAATCTATGTCATCTCTTTCCGATGTATCTTTGACTCTTCTTTCTCACCCATTTCCATTGTCCCAGTACTTAACATATCCTTTTGATCCTACCTGCATTATGTCTCTCTGTTATTAGACTCACAGAATTTATTTCCCTTGGCACCATTACAATTACTTTAACCACCAATAGGCATCGATGTCTCTGATCTCTTTTCTCCATTCCATCTTGTCAAGATTTGTCCTTCTTGTCTTTCTTATCCAACTATCACTCCTCAACTCAAAAATCTTGAGTAGCTAAGTTCTTTTGCCTGGCTTTTTTTTTATTTTCTTTTTAATTTTTTGGCAAGCCTATTGCTATTTTCGTAGGCACTCCACACACGCGCACACACACACACACACACACACACACACACACACACACTTAAAGAAAAAGAAAACCCTTGAAATAAATATATTGTTCTTGCCATTCAGTCATGCCTAACTCTTTATGACTTTTTGGACCAACTGTCCTTGGGATTTTCTTGGCAAAAATCCTGGAGTGGTTTTCCACTTCTTTCTCCAGATTTATGCAGGCAAGGTTAAGTGACTTGCCCAGGGTCACACAGCTAGTAAGTGTTTGAGGTCAAATTTGAACTGTAGTCTTTCTGATTCCAGGGCCAGTGCTCTATCCACTACTCCACCTAACTGCCTCAATAAATATGTAATCAAGCAGAACAAATCTATCCTTCTTCCATGTTCAAAAAATTGGTCCTTTTTTCTCCACTTTGTATCCATCTCCTCTGTCAGTAGGTGGGCAGTCTGATTCCTTATCAATCTTCAGAAGTTAAGATTGCTTAGTGCATTGAGCAGAGTTCTGAAGTCTTTAGGAGGTATTTTTCTTCATGCTGTTTTTGCTACTATATAAATGGTTCTCCTCAGATTGCTTATGTCATGTGCTCACTGCTGAAATTACTCTTTCTATACTTTGCAGGTGCACATAGTTATGTATGGCATATTTCATTGGGATAGGCATCAAGAGGAAACTTTTTTAAGTTGAATGTTTATTAAATACTTAATTGCAAAAGCGTTATGTTTATTTGTCAAACTAAAGAAATGAAAATAACTTACTTGTAAAAAATAATAATAGGAACTAAACTCTATTTTACAAATACAACCTTTGGAACAGATTCTTCTTATAATAAAACCTTCCCCATAAATACAGAATAACTTTTTCAGACCTTTATTTTTAATATTATGATGATGATGATCATCCTTCCAACCATATACTGTTAATTTTGCTTTACATTTTGCAATGATGTACTTGAAGTGAGGCTTATGAACTAGAAAAATAGATTCACATTCTTTTGAAATTTAAAATGTCAATTTATTTACCTTCCTTGCCTAGATCATCTGGAGTCTCAGGGATACTTACTTTTTATAGCCTGAGTAACAAGAAAAAAGACACATACACACACACACACACACACACACACACACACACACACACACACACATGCCTGTCCAGAATAATGAAAGGGGGAATGGGAAGGTAAAGTACTTAAATCATTTTTCATTCATTTCCCCGAATCAGTGGTTCACTGAACCTTCAGAGGACAAAGGAAGTGGAAATCAGAACAGGAGGAGGAGAGTGAATTCAGTACCTAGAGGTTCGTTGAGACTAACAGTATGGCTCCACCAAACTTCCAGATCTCACATAGTTTGTCCATAGTGAGAAGTCTGTTGACAAACCAGGGTGTAATTGGGCACATCTAGGGCTCCCTCTAGTTAGGTCCATGTCTGTGTATGTAGAGTATCCCCTCAGTAGACTATAAGCTCCTTGAGGGCAAGGAAAGTTTCAGTATTGCCTTTGTGTCCATAGTGCCCAGTACAGTGACTCACAACTAGTGTGTTCCTTCAGTAGGATTTAATTGGATTGAAAGATGACAGGGAGTGAATAATAACTCACTTTTTATCTTACTTTTTATAACATAACTTTTTATCTTACCCCAGTGGCTAGCACAAAACTCTGCATATAGTAGGTGCCTAAAAAATGCTTATTTAATTGAATTGAATTTGGCTGAAAGTAGGAGCAGTCAATGTGTTGGAGAAGTGGGTAATAATCTATGAGGGGAAGTTTCTCTTTGTTTTGCTAGCTTCCAAGTTAAGATATTCACAATTATTTTCCAATATGATCAGCATTTTTGGATCTCAGTATCAGCATGGATATTGTATTTCAATATATTTTGGCTATAATGAGTCAGAACTGTAGGAAAATATATAGCAAATTGATGTAACTAATCAAAGTAAATTAAGTCATATACTTCAACAGCTTTTCCAGTAAACAGTAAAACATAAATGTATCTGCCATTTTTATATAGAAGAAAATGCATAACTGACTAGGAGAATCCTATTTTGGGCTAATTTGCAGAGTATAAACATGAGCTTTGTGAGTAAGTTAAATAAGACAGTTGAATACATTAAAGTCGTTATCCATTCGTTACTTCATAGTCAAAAATCTTCCTGTATTAAGACTGGTATGGGTTTGTTTTTTTGTAAAAGTGCCATTTTTATTCCAAGTTGAACTCCTTGGCCTAGAATGTGAGGGTTGGATTATTGTTTAGGATCTTTATGATTGGATTGAGTCCCATCTTGGAGTTAATGGGTTTGAAATTTAGTTTTCTTGGTAAGAAAATATTATTTACTTTTCTCAATGAAGTGTCAACAATTTCCACTAACAATCTTCATGCTTTTCTTTGCTATTAAGTGGCCAGAGTTGGCTGATCTCCTGTTGTACAACTTAAACCTGTTTGGTGAAGTGAGACGTATTCATTTAAGACATAAAATCTCCCTAGACTGATCCACTCTTTGTCACAAGAAATAATAGGTTCCAGTGGTTATGGAAGTTTCTAGTGGCTATTTATATCATTGGTGACTCTGTCAGCTGTTCTTATAGCCTTTATTACTGCTTAGAGCATGGGTGGGGAATCTGTGGCCTCCAGGCCATATGTGGCCTTCTAGGTCCTTGGGTGAGGTCTTTTCACTGAGTTCAAGTTTTACAGGACAAATCCTTTCATTAAGGGGATTGGTTTTGTCAAGTTTGAATCCAATCAAAGGGCCACACTAGGCTTAGAAGCAGAGTCTATAATAGCACATTCTGAAGATAACTCCTTAATTCTTCTAATAGAGCCATTTGTTTTTCTCATCTTTCAACACCCTGAAATATATCCTGGGCCCCTCATTTTAATGTTATTACCATATCCTCTTTGGAGGGTTGCTAATAACTTGTTAGAAGGCTACCAAAAAGTTTTGGCAGGTAAAAGGTTAATCTGGTCAGGAATTGCTAGGAGGAAAGAAAGTAACAATATACAACTGTTGATTTGGACTAAACAGACACTGCCTCTAATTCTGAGTACAGAGACTTGCAGTCCTATATCCCTACATGAATGAAGTCATGTTTGCTAGCATCCATCATTGACTAAAGGTATTATACAGATAGAGACTTGCTGAGGTCAGAGAAAGCAGAAGAGGATTAACTCATCAGGTCCAACGAGTTGTACTGAAAAGAGACTACAAAACCAAAGGGTGGGAGAAAAAAATAGTGGGTATATTTTAAGGAAATAAGGGAAAAATTGCTAACAATTAGAGAGTGCACAAGAAGGGGTTACCTCAGAAAGTAGGAAATTCTTCAATTTTTGTTTCTCACCAGTGCCTCTAAGTCACATACTCCAATAATGCTCATTCCATTCACCATGGTTTAATTTTTAATACTTAATTTATTTCTTTTCAGTTTACAACATTCACTTCCATAAGGTTTAAATTTTCTCCCCTTCATTCCCCAAGATGACATGCAATTTAAAATGAACTCTATGCATACATTCCTATTAAATACCTTTTCACATCATTCATGCTGTATAGAAGATACCATAGTTTTATTAATGCAATGTAAAGTCATATTGTATATTTAATGACCACAATTTCTCCCTCAAAACAAAGACCAACCTTTTGAATACCAATATCCCTCTGATCATGTAGTATAATGTTATAGATAATCAATATCTCTGAAAACTTAAAGATGGGGGTCACTCAAACATAAAAAAGAAATAAAAAAAATACATGGTATGTGTGAATAGGATGTTGCAATAAGCATTTTGGTAGAGAAGGAATTCAAAGTATTGCAGGAGTATTTTGGACCAAGGCCAGATGGATATTATACACCGAGAAGGAATTCATTTGCTTCATTAGTATTCACAATAGGTCAAGAGAGCTAGAGGAAGGCCACCAGCTCACCAGTTCATCGACTTATTGAAGGATATGGATGTTCATGAAAGGAGGAATGGATAGTAGCAGAGTAGGGGCTGTGGATATCAGAGAGATTATAGACATGTCAAAAAAATCACAGTAAGAACATATTTACTTTTTTTGTCTAGTACACCACAGGCTGTTGACTATTATTGCCTTTATTACTCCCTAGCTCCCTATGCTCCCTAGCCATAGTTCATCCATGTTGTAGATGGTTAGTTAACCCAAGTGTAGACTTTTACATATATCCCCATTGTGTGCCATTTAATTTGATTGAACCCAACATTCCAACCATAAAGATCTTTTGGGATTCAATTCTTACCCCTCTCAGAATTCTTTGAGATAACTCAGAAAATGAAAATCTAATACTAATCCTGAGATCAACAGGAGAAAAACTCATGATTAGCAATCCCCAAAAGGTGAAATAATGTAGAGTTATAAATGTTCTCCACAAAGTACTGATTAAAGCTTCACTCAGAATTCAGAGCCAAGGAGCCAGCTTCCTTTGATGAAATGCTATGCATCTGCAAACTCCAACATGAGCTCTAAATAATAATTCCAATATTTCTTGGGGTCTGGAAAAAAACCCTCTCCTTTAACAGTATTGTAAGGAGGAATAAATTATTAGCTAATAATTTGTGCTCCTTTTGTAAAACTTCTCCCTCTTTGACTTGCTAATTAATTAGAATACTGTTGTGTGATTCACACTGTATAATGTTAAGCTGTCTTAAAAATCTACTGCTTTTCTTTTGACACTTAAAAGTCAGATAAAACTGACCGAACAAATATGCCAAATACCTAAGGCAAGAGTACTACATCATTCTTAACACAGAGCCCAAGCAAACACTTTTATTCCTGTTTGTGCAGCTTAACCTTCTGCAAAAGTAATTAGGTCTATAATTAAAAAGCTATTTGGAATGATTAAAACCCTGTTATCTGGTGGCATTTAAAGACAAATGCAAATGTCAGAAAGGATGAATTCATTAAAATTGCTATTGAAAAGAAAAAAAATCATTTGGTGGTAGAGGATTCTATTTACTGAAATGTTACAGTTTCCGTGAAGGTTGGATCTGCAGAGGGGACTAGAGTGGGTGGAAGGCATCTCTCCTGGCATTTTGTGGAGCAATCAGCTGCTATTCACAAATATTTATTTCTGAAGTTATTTTAAACTAATGTATAATAACTTTTAATATCAGTGTTATTTAAAGCGTGACATCATTCCTCCTCAGAGTTCGATGTCTCCCTTTGATGTGAAAAATACATCATACTTCTTGGCATTCAGAGTTATCCATCAGTATGAATTCAGTTACGCTGGTGACAAACTATGGTCGATAGTCTATTTCAGGGGAGGATCAGAAGTAATATATGGATGGCCATTCCAAGCAGTGAACTCCAACATGGCTTATTGTGAGTGAATTGTCTGGGCTTTAATGCTTTCTTTCATTTGAGCAAATAGTGTACTAAAAAGTAAGGAAGAACATTGAGGTGAAGGAATTGATATGCTAAAATGTTTACTCTTAAACTATTTTTTTCTAAATAACACAGCAGTTGAATTCCCAGAGCTTACAAATGTCCTTTCAGTGATATTCCTGTAAAGGTGGTTCAATTTTCCATAGGCAGTTAAAGTAAATTTCCATCTGCTAAAGGTTATCAGTGATTGTCATACGTATTGGTATAAGGTGACAATTTTAATTCATGAATTATGTAGGGAATTAATTCCTGAGAGTTCAAGAAACTTTAGAATAACCAGGACTTAAAATAAAATAAACCAAGGGGTAAAATCAGATTTTATAAATACAGATTTAATAAAAATCTGTACATTTCACTTCCTATCTTAAACTATAAAAATAACAGAATTTAGGAAAGTATCCCTGAATTTTATAGATTTAAATGAACAGTTGAGAAAAAAAATCTCATTTTAAGAGAAGGAAAAACAAAGTTTTCAATTTGAATGTGAGTTGTGTTAGATACTTCTGTCACAAGGTATTGTTGATGCTGTTATTGCTGCTGACATTTGATCTAATTGAATGACAAAGAGTTACTCAAATTTCCAAAAAGTACTGAGAACAGAACTGGATGCAAAAACTCTAACTGTATTTTATCTTTGGCAAAAATTGAAAAAGAAGGAATTCTCTTGCACTGTACCAAAGTTAGCATGGGGGAGAATTTGCAGGGGCAGGAGAATAAATACCAGTCTTGACCATGATTTCTAGATCTGGTCTTACAACAACTAACTTTTCACTTGACTCTGGGCCAGGGACTTAACCCTTCTGAGCTTCAGTTTCCTTAAATTTAAAGACAGGCTAATAATCATTGTCCTTTCTTTCTCCCTGGTCTGTTGTGGACATCTCACTGCATCTCACTATGAGAAAGTGCAGATTTCTGGGAAGGAGGAGGAAGCATAGTCATTGGTGGAAAGGAAGTGTGTGAGGGAGGAAAGGGGGCACAACTTTCTGAAACAATTATACCTTCAGAGTTAGAGGTCTCAAAATTGTATGGTGAATGTTAGAAAAGAGAATCCAGGAAGAGAAGGATAACACAAAAATGTTGAGGAGTTCAGTAATAAGATTAGTAGGCAAGACTGAGCTAAATTTTTAGTGGCACATATTAGAACTAAAGATTTAGCAAAGTGAAACCAAAAACAAAGAGGACAACACAGGCAGTTTGGAGGGATCTCAATATCTACACACATACAAAAGTAGAGAGACATATGGGCAGGGGAGATTATGGATAGAACATTGTATCATAGGCCTCTGGGTAAGATGCAAACACTGAGGGAGTGTGAAGGAAGTTCAACTCATTCTCCACACTCTCTACCTCCTTGCCAGCTACCTTTCCCCTCAAGGTACATCCATCCTGGGTTCTGTTCTTCTGACTTCTGCGTCTCTAGGCCAGATGGTCATTTCATAAGGAGCCCCAGTTACACTCCCTTCAATCCCGCCCCACGTCACTAGTTAGACTTCATGTCCTTGCTAGCAACTTTGCCAACAGCAGATATTCCCTACTCTCTTCTAAATACCTTCTGTGTATTGATCCCCATATTAGAGTGTAAGCTATTTTAGGGCAGGGATCGTCTTACATTCTTTCACTTGTGTACCCAGAACTTAGCACAGAACCTACCACAATGTGCTTTGTAAATGGTATATCAATACTTTATTTGAAGACTAACTTTTTTTTAATAGAGAAATATAACAACTGAAAGTAGAAACAATAAATAAGAATAGCAGAAAAGTATAGGAGGCTAAAGAGATGGCTTAGAAAACTCTAATAAAGAACAAAATGAAAAAAAATAAAAATTGAGTTTGTGTTTATGAGAAATAGAGATATGATTCAGAAAAAAAAAAAATTCATGGTATGGTTGCTAAGAATTATGTATATCTAACCCCTGGCCAAAAGCTCATTGATATGGATCTTTCTCCTTATTGTTGGCAATCAAGGCTCTGTGTCTATGTGAGATGCTTTAATGACAGAGTGAAGAGCTCTTGAGTCTCTTCAAGTCTTTAGACGTGTTTTAAATATCATTGAAGATCTTCAGGTCTTATCAGGTGCTACAGCCAATTTGGGTGATTGTGACCTCCAGTATTAAGAAGTAAGATGGGAAAGATCAACTTCACTTTAGGTTGCTGAAGGAAAAGTCTCCATCATGTTACTACACACAACGTGCTAATTTATAGACTTTGGGAACCTTCTTGGGTGAGATTTCAAATTCTCTGTTTTGGTCAAATTGAACTACCTTGCTCTCATGGTAAGAGCTCCTTCCCTCTATATTCTCTGGAATATATTCTTTTTTTCTGTTTTTTTTTTCTAATTTCTGCTTTACTGTCAAACTAGATAAATAGATTTCATTGGTAATTCCTTTGTATGTTAATTGTGGAACTGGTATTTAGTGAAAAAAGGGTCAAGCCTTAAGTAAAAAGCTTGGGGTCATACTTCCCCCAATAATTGAATACATATCAGAAGTTAGGTTGAAGTTGAAACCCATATCCCCTAGAAAAGCCTAGGCTAATAGTATTTAAGGGATATAATTCTAACTGAGTACTCCCTCTCTGAGGAGAGCAAAAGGTTCAGTCTCTGATTCCAACTTCTTGCTTTTTTGGAAGGAATTCAAATCTCCTTTGCAGAAGGGTTGGTAAGGAGACTAGGGATGTCTATTCTGCCTCCCTTCAAGAAAAAAAATGACAACCCATGCTGTATGTAGAGAGGAAGTCTTGAAAAAATAGAGATAGCTCTCTTCTTATATTGTACTGATTTGAACATATAATTATTTGTAATTATAAAACAAAACTTTAGTAAAATCTTTGGAAAATTGTAAGCTATTTTATAAATTTAAGAAATATTATTAGTGATAACATTTTCATGTTCATACCTTTTTAATTAATATAGTGATTCAAAACTAAAGCCATATGTTCATACCATCTGAAAAAATGTATATACTTGTGTGTGTATACACACATGGGGGTGTTTTATTAACTGTAACAGCAAGGATCCAGACATATATAGGAGGGCCTGCCGTACAGGTTCTTAGATCTACTTTTCTAAAAGGAAAGCAACTTTTGGGGGGGTCAACAATCTACTTTAATCAAGCACATATATCATTCACTTAGTTCAGAGGAAAAAGTCAGCACCCTGAACTTCAGAGAAAATACAAACAGCAAAATAAAGACCAACTGACAAGTCTTCCAACCATCTAACCATGAACAATACATACATCACAGATCAACAGACAGATCCAAATTTCTGACCATTACATATCTACATAGTTACCACAGAGAGAGGCACTAACATCTGGGTTTTCAAAGTCAGGTGGCTCCTTAGCTGCTACCCATAGTCTGATCTGGCCAAATAAACACTTCCAATAATTAAGCCCCAAAACAAAACCTCACCTCAGAGTATATATATACTTTCAGATTCAGAGGGCATCACAGCCCTTCAGAACCCATGCCTCATTAGAAATTAAGAAAAGGTATGGGTCTTCCTACAGAACAAATCTTCCCTAATCAACCTTTCTTTAATGGGCAGACACATTAATGGGTAGGGAAGATCTTTAACTCTCTAACTAACATTATCAAAACCTACTTTATTAACTGTTTAATCAAAACTTTACCTAGAAATCATTACCTTCATGAAGTAAACTTTACAGATAAGATGGTTAATTGTGAATATTAATTATGTCTGTAATAGTTTACTATACTCTATCTCTTTGTGGCCCATGCAAATAACAGAAAAAATTATTCTTGTGTGATTGAAAGTTCTCAACTTTAATGAGCTCTATGTAATGAACCTTTTAGAACCATACATCTGATCACTCAACATATACTTAGGTATGTAGTATATGCAGAGGATTATGCTAGGTGCCTATATAGGACACAAATATGAATTAGATGCACTCTCTGAACTCATAGTCTAGTTACTTAGATATTTTGCTTAAAATGAAGGGAATATCATAGGTCTAATTCCTGCCACAATATCTTTAATGGAAATAATAGCAACATTTGATACTGTTAACGTTGAATTTAAGAGAGAAGACAGCTAGCAAATTCTTATCTGAATAAAGGTCATGAATTAATGTCCAAATCACTTTAAATGAGTCTACAGCAATAAACCTCCCCTCAGATGAAGTTTTAATAGAAAAACAATTTTCATTTGATAGACAATAAATTCATCAAAAATAGATCAATTTGAATTGTCTTTTAAACATACAATGATTTGTTTCATATATATATATGTATATATGTATATGTATATATAAAATCTCCATGGCCCACATACAAAGTTAAAAATAATAAAAAAATGATTTACCTCAGTAGATTTCTTTTTATAATCATAAACATAAATGAACACTCCAGTATTGGTTCAGTTTCCTCCCTGAGATTTGTAACTTCAATCCAACAGTTAACTAGATGATAGCACTACAAGCATCTTTTTCTCATCATGACTTACCATTCTCCCCACTGTTGGGGATGCCCACTTGGTATCTGTCAAGACACATTACAGAAGGGAATTTTTTTTTAAGCATCAAGGAAGTAAGGATATGACATGGATAACAAGGGAACAGGAAAGGCAGGAAGCATGATGTTTGGGGGTATTGATGGAGAAGCAGAGCAGATCACTGAGGTGGGTAGAAGAATGAAGACAGTTAGTTAAGGATATGGCTAAAGGAAAAGTATTGATTGAAGATCTTAAGGGTCAGTTTTCTTTGGTAAAAGATCGCATTATTTTGGCTCTATCCATCTCAATATTAAATTCAACCTTTGAAACCAAGGATATTTCTAATATGAATATTTCCATATAATACAACATACATATTGTACTGTTGTATTCATGTTTTCAGATGCATATGATTACACTTATAATAATTTTGAACTTTTCTTACTTGTTATTTAAAATTCACTAGGATTCATTTATTTGTTTATTCATTCATCTATTCATTTGTTTTTTAAATTTAATTATTGTATCAAATCTATGGTTTCATGATGGAAGAGAATGGTGCAGAACTTCTACCAATATTTATTGGCACTTTCTCTGAAGGCAGCTTCCCTTCCTTAGTCTTATAGAATTGCAATTAATTGCACATTAAAGTTAAGTATGGTTTTGCCAGGGTCACATAGAACCTATGTGTTACATAGGTGAGTCTTGAACACAAGTATTCCTAACTAACGTTTTCTTTTCTGCCTTTCTATTGGATTCTGTACTTAAATATGCATTGTTAGTTTTTTCTTAGTCATATGACCCTATAAGTTTGGTACTGCAACAGTTGTTAAAAGGCCACATTAGAGATGAGGAAACTGAGGCTGAGAGAGAGTATGTCACATCTTCAAATCTATAAAATTTCAGAGGTGGGATCTGTTTCTATGTTCTCTTAACTTTAAGCCTCATATTCTTTCCATTATAACATGCTCCACTGGACTTTTTCTTAATTATTTTTTATCATATCACATATTTAAGTTCCCTGTGTTATGCATTCCCTTGCTTCATATAGAAATATTAAATGCTGACATTTGTTGACTTCTAATTTTGTGGATTCCTTTGGCTTGATACTATATCTTAGAGGGGGAGGAGCCAAGATGGCAGAGTAGAAAAACACACATATGCTAGCTCCTAACCCTCAGTCCATAAAATAACTATAAAGAAGAACTCCCAACAAATTCTGGAGCAGCAGAAGCCACACAACAACGGAGTGGAGGAGATACCTGTTCCAGAGACGCCTGAAAAACCGACACCAAAGGTCTGTCGCACACTAGACAACGAGAGGAGCCCAGCCCTGCCTTGGCCCTGGCACCGAGGGGAGCAGATCCAAGCAGGCTTCAGGGACAGAATCTCCGGCAGCCATGCAGGTTCCTCCACCCACAGGTGCCAACGGTCAGTGAGAGAGTCTTTTTTTCCTGGCCAAGAGGGGAGCGGGCTGTCTCCATAACTCAGGCCCCCTCGGGAGGCAGCAGTGGAGGCAGCAGTGCACATGGGCTCCCAAAGCAGACAGGAGCTCAGATCCATGGTTGAAGGTCTCCCGCATAAACCCGCTGAGGGAACTGAGCTCTTTGTGGCAGCCCTGCCCCAACCCGAGCACCAGAACTTAATCTCACACTGAATAGCAGCCCTGCCCCTGCTGAAAGCCCTGAGCCTGGGAAGCAGCATTTGAATCTCATCCTCCAAGAGCTAGCTCGGTGGATCTGGAGGCAAGGTGGATGTGGAGACTTGACTCAGAAGTCAAGTAACTGGCTGGGAAAATGCCAAGAAAAGGGGGAAAAAATAAGACCATAGAAGGTTACTTTCTAGGGGAACAGGCATCTCCCCCCATCCCTTCGGATGAGGAAGAACAAGGCATACTGCCAAAGAAAGTCAAGGGCCCTCCCTCCAAAGGGGACTTAAACCTGGCTCAGGCAATAGGAGACCTTAAAAATCTAGTTAGCAACTTACTAAAGGAAAACCAAAAAAATGCTGAGGAAAGTGGCAGCTTTAAAAAGAGGTTAACTCAATTGGAAAAAGAGGTCCAAAAAGCCAACAAGGAGAAGGAGGTTTTAAAAAACAGAATTAGCCAAATGGAGGAGAAGCTTCAAAATAATTCTTTAAAAGAGAGAATTGAGTCCAGGGAAAAGAATGACTATGAGTTCAACCAAGAAGTTAGTAAACAAAACCAAAATTTAAAAAAATAAAAGATGATGTGAAAGAACTCATTGGAAAAACAGCTGACCTGGAAAATAGATCCAGTAGAAATAATTTAAAAATTATTGGGCTACCTGAAAGCCATGATCAAAAAAAGAGCCTAGACACTATCTTCCACGAAATTATCAAGGAAAACTGCCCTGATGTTATAGAATCAGAGGGCAAAATGGATATTGAAAAAATTCATTGGTCACCTCTGAAAGAAACCCGGATGGGGAAACTCCTAGGAATATTGTGTCCGAATTTCAGAGTTCCCAGATCAAGGAGAAAATACTGCAAGCAGCTAGAAAGAAACAATTTGAGTACGGTGGAAATATAATCAGCATAACACAGGATCTGGCAGCTTCAAAATTAAATGAACAAAGGGCTTGGAGTAGGATATTTCAGAAGTCAAAGGAACAGGGATTGAAGCCAAGAATCACCTACCCAGCATATCTGAGTATAATACTTCAAGGGAAAAAATGGACATTCAGTGATAGAGACAAATTTGAAAATTTCATGTTGAGGAAAAGACTAGACCTGTATTTAGAATTTTGACTTTTCAAGATAAGAATCAAAAAATTAAAAGGTAAACAGGGGGAAAAAAAAGAAAAATCATAAAAGACTCTCTAAAGCTGAACTGTTTACAGTTTACTACATGGAAAGAAAATATTTTTAACTCTTGAATCTTTTCTCAGTATTTGGGTAGTTGGAGAGATTGTACACACACACTCACACACATGCACATAGATAGATAGAGAGCACAGGGTGTGTTATATCAGAAGAGATGATATCCACTTCCACACATACACACAAACATAAGTAAAATAAAATATAAATTAAGGGGTGAGAAAGGGAGTAAGGAAAGAGGCAGGCTATAACTCATAAAAAAGATAAGAAAAATCTTATTCAATAGAGGAGATAAGGCAGAAGAGGGGAATAAAGCTACTCTCCCCACATATGACTGAAGGAATAACATGCTCGCTAAATTTGGTATGAAAATTTATAACACACCACAGGAAAGTAGGAGAGGAGGCAACAAGTGGAGCAAAGCGAATGGTAGAAGGGAGGGCAAATGGGAGAAAGGAGTCACTAGAAATAAACACTTTTGAGAAGAGACAAGGTCAATTGTAGGGGGGGGAAGAATAAGGGGGATAGGGTAGGTTAGAGGGCAATATAATTAGTATTCCACAACATGATTACTATGGAAGTCTTTTGCAAAACAACACATGTTTAGTCTGTATTGAATTGCTTCCCTTCTTAGTGGGGCTGGGGAGGGAGTGGGGAGGGAGAGAAGTTGGAATTCAAAGTAGCAGAATCTAATGTTGAGAATTTTTACTGCATATAATCGGGAAACAAGAATTACAGGGATAGGGGTATGGAAATTTATCTTGCCCTGCAAGAAAAGAAGGAAGATGGGGATAGGACAGGGGTGGGGTGTGATGGAGGGGAGGGTACACTGAGGGAAGGAGCAACCAGAATGCAAGGTATTAGGAAGTAGGAGGAAGGGAGTGATGGGGAGAAAAATTGGTCATGTTACAAAGTGAGGTAAAAGCAGTTAGTATTAAAACAATAGACTGAATTAATTATTGAGAATAAATCAATGACATCTTTAGTTTGGTGAAAAGAATTTCAGTCTAACTTTCCAAGAGGAAGGTAACCTCTGATAAAATTTGGCATTGATGGAAAAGTCAAGGTTTTAATGGTAAATTTGATTGTATTATTTGCCATTTAATCAGGAACTAGAACATGTATAGAAAGACATGTAAGCCACTTAAGACTTGCCCAAAAGATGTTCCTTAGCCAAAGCGAAACTATCATCATATTTTAAACCTGGTTATAGGAACTTGCCATTTTTAGATGATGTGGGACTACTAAGTGACTGTTCCTCTGAGTCTAACTCCAGGCATGGGAAGCAAGAAAGGCGATCCAAGCCTCCATTACATGATGCCAGTATGCTCATGAGATGCTGGTATGAACTGCATAGGTGATCTCAAGGGAAGAGTGGGACAGCAGTTGTTCAGCATGGGCTGAGGTGGGATTCTCTGGACTCAATTTCCCCAATGACACCTAGCAGACTTTAAGTCTGACTGAATACAGTGGACAATCTACTTCTGCCCGGAATAGACATGAAGTTGGGGAGACATTGTTTCCCTGCAATGTCCCTACTCTCGGTGGCAATTCCCTATAGTCAAAAGGTTTGTAAGCTTAATACCAGATCTATTCAATTATAGGTTATGGGTAGAGGAACATCCGAGGCTGTTATTAGGCATAGGACTTTAGACCAACAACATTGTTAGGATCTTTTTATTCTTAGTAATACTGAGGAGACAATTAGATCAAGAGATTGTGGTGTTAGCAACATAAATAGTATTTGTGTCTCAGTTGGCTTCTGTTTAAAAAAAAATCTTTTGTTGTCCATATTGTAAATACTTTAAAAAGATGTATCACCTGACCAAAAGTTTGAATTGCTTTATCTGTTATAAACTGTGTTAAAAATAAAAAAAAAAGGTATTATATCTTAGAAAGGTTACACTTTCTTTTGTGTGTGTGAATGGGAGTAGGGATGTATAGATGGAATTTAAAATTTTGAAATCTGGAGTTTAGAAATATCTATGGAATAATTCATGTGTTTTAAAAGATATGTGTAATTGAAATATAAACTTCAACAGAGTTCAAGTAAAGTCTGTATGTATATATATATATGTGTGTGTGTGTGCTCATATATTATATATACATATATAGTTGCTATATTTTTATTCATGTATTTAAAATCATAAATATAGCCCAATGTTTGAAGGTTTTTTTAGTGTTATTGTGGACTGGATATTTATGAAGCTTAAATACTCAGCATATTCCACATGCCTTGCTGTACTAGGCATTTTGAAAGATATTTCAATACTCTAAGAGTGAGCAAAGAAAGCAGATGCTTTTTAGATTACCCACTTCTGCTTTCTGACCAAACTAAACCAAAATAATACAGTCTAACATGATACTTTCTAATGATATTTCATAATTCTAATTTTAATTTTATTTTATACCTACTCTAAGTTCATAACTGCACATAGCTTCTAATGCGTGAGAGGTTCATGTTTACCAAACTCAGTAACCTATAGGTTTTAATAATTGTTATGGACTTGAGCAAGCCAAATAAAGAGAAAAATTTTACCCCTAAATAAATGCAAAGGTAGCATTTCCTGTTGTTATGAAGAAAGATAAGTTAAATTTAAGAAAGTAAAGCTATATATAAATTTTTCTGGTGAAGTAAAATTTCACATTCTTTATCAAAGTTCATTTAGTTTAACATAGATTGAAAATAAGTTTATTGAAATAAGAGAGCATTAAACATATCGTGGGATTTTAAGGCACTCTTCATGAAGTATAAACACTCAGTGTAATGTGCCACTGGTCTAGCTAGCTGGTAGAGAAGTCATAGTTAACATGTTAACATTTATTCTAATGTTCAATGCATCTATACAAAAATATAATGAACTGCAATAGCTTAAAATGGTAAATAATGAAGGTCACACTTGTAATACAATGCAATGTGCATGTGACTTGAAATAACATTAAGTGACCTCAATCAAAGTCCTTGAATAAGTTGGTTTCAGGACTTCTGGACTAATTGATCCTTATTCAAAATAGCTGTCAATATTAAAAAATGATCCCTTTCTAATTGGTTAATTGTGCTATTAGTATATAAAAGCATGCATACATAGACAAATGTGTGTATACACACGCATGTGTGTATATGTATATAGGTATGTGTAGGCTGGCACATGTCAGGATATTAATAGGAGGTGATTAATTCACAATATGGAGATCTTGGATAGCTGCTGCTTATTTGTGCTTATTCAGTCATTTTTTTTCAGTTGTACCCTGCTCTTAGTGATTCCATTTGGGGTTTTCTTCTCCAGCTTATTTTACAGATGAGGAAATTGAGGCAAGTAAGGTTAAGTGGCCTGCCCAGAGTTACGTAGCTAGTAAGTGTTTGAGGCCAGATGTGAATTCAGGTCTTCCTGACTCCAGGACCAATACTCTATCCATTGCACCCCCTAGCTGACTTTATTGATTTATTTTTCTTTGTTTGTTTAAACACAAATATCTCAGATGTTTAACAAAGTGAGCCTATGGGAAATCAACTGCCTTATATATAATAATAAATGTTGGTCTTCAAGACATGGCAGATACTCATTTCTAAGACACAATTAGCACTGTTCTCTAACCTACTGAATCCAATATCTTACTTAAACAAAATCAGAGGCATTCAATTGGTGTTGATCAGGGCAGTTCACATGTAGTCAATCTAGGATTAGGATTAGTGAGAGACTGGCCCATTTAAAATATTTTTTAAATGATTCAGAAATGGGTTAGCATGGAATTTATCTCTATTTCATTGTACAGTTTGTTGCCAAGAGTATATCAAGATTTTCTTTCATTAAATTTTGACATTGTGAGTGTGTGTGTGTGTGTGTGTGTGTGTTTCACCTCTAAGTGCCAGGGTTTATTTAAAAAAGTAATGTGTCTCCTACTGCTGGATTAAGTCCCCCATATAAGGTTTCATGCTTGTGATATTAATTTATTGTACTTGGGCTTCTAACCAAATTAAATTGATGAAAAACTGTCATTTTGTTACAAAATGTTTGACTCCAAAAATCAGTTTTTATAAAAAGAGTTTATTGAACAAAGAAAGAGGAGCTTTTTTATTTGTTTTGTCTTGTTTTTATCCACCCCAACAGATAGAAAATCAAGACACAATTGCAGAATGTTACTTAGGCAATCGGATAGTCACCTCTTATAGGTTGGACCTAAGTAAGTTCTAGGTATTTGTTTGTTTGTTTCTGTTTTGCTTTTTTTGGTTTTTTGGTCTGCAAGTCTGATTCTATGAAAGAGCACTGAAACCCATTTCTTCTCTCCTTCCCCTTGACCAGAAGGGAACTTTGCGAAATCCAAAGAATCCTGAAAGTTTTTTTTTTTTAAATTTTCCATCTTCCCATTTAAATTCTGGAATCCTCTCTAAGAGAGACTGGTGGTATTATCTGCTTTAGGAGGTTAAGGATGGACTTGACAAAAATTCATGGCTCTGTGAAATCACAGCATAGAAGTTGAACTATATATAAGGTGAACATCTTGAGCATGTGTGGAAAGAGGGAGGGATTTCAATAACTAGGAGCTCCAATGCTGGCATTCCAGGTAAGTGGCATTAGAATATATATTAAGAGCACAAAACATGAGGCAGGAAGAATTGAATTCAAACAGCCATAGAAGCATACTAGATGCATGACCCTCAGAAAGTCACTTAACCTTCATCTGCTTAGTTTCCTCAACTGTAAAATGGGGATCAAAACAGTACCAACCTTCCAGGGTTGTTTTGAAGATCAAAGGAGATATTCATAGAGTTCTTAGTACACAGTGCCTGATGTTTAATATATTTATTGCATTCCTTCATTCCATTCTTTATTCCTTCCCCATATGTGCTCTCAATGTCTAAACTCACTTTTTTTTTTTTTTTGAGGCAGTCATGGTTATGTGACTAGCTCAAGGTCACAAAGCCAGAAAGTATCTGAAGCTGGATTTGAACTCAGGTCCTCCTGACTCCAGGGCTGGTACTTTATTCATTGCATCACTTAGCTGCCCCCAAACTTGTTTTTATCCTGTACTGTATATGTACTGGTAGGAAAGCAGGTATATTTCATACCAACTCTTCTTGCTGTAACATATTAGTATGTAACCTCAGTCTCAAAGTCCATTGTTCTGGGACTATCTTCTCACTGGGAAAGAGAAATATCTTATCTTGAGTCAGGGAAGGGTGGAGTTAGAAAGAGCAGGTGAGTGCAAGACTTTTAGTCTTCTTTCAAACTCTTCAAGCTTTAAGTCTTTTGAGGCCCTTTTGGCTTTCATCTTCTAGTTGGAAAATGCAAGAGGTCAATCCCACTGCAGATTGCTGAAGGAAAAGATTCTGGAAAGATGTAGAAGGAACAGGAAGTCTCAATCATGCCTCTATCCCCAGCTAGCTGTAATAGAGATTTCGGGGTTTGTCCTTGGGAGAGATCCAGGACTCTCTTGGATCAGCTAAGTTATATTGCTTCCAGTGGGAAAGTTCCTTCACTCTGTATGATCTAGCATCTGCTCTCCTATGTAATACATTCTCTGATTTCTATTTTGCTACAATTTGGATAATTGAGTTTCTTTGTAAAGTGCTACGTGTGTTCATTGTGGAAATGGAATTTGGCGGGTAAGAGTTCAAGCCTTGGATACAGACTTTGGGTCCTCCTTGCCCACAATAAGAAGAAAAATAGTGATCACAAAGTTAGATTTAACCTGATCATATCCCCCTACCTGGGTGGGGAACCTATAGCCTCAAGGCTACATGCGGTCCTCTAGGTCCTCAAGTGTGGTCCTCTGACAGAATCCAAACTTCACAGAACAAATCTCCTTAATAAAAAGGATTTGTTTTTGTAAAACTTGGACTCAGTGAAAAGGTCACATCCAAGGACTTAGAAGGTCACATGTGGCATTGAGGGCTCAGGTTACCCAACCTGACCAACAATGTATGAGAGCAGATAGTTTAGATTCCAGCCTTGTAATCCCTCTCTCTGAGGAGAGCAGAATGGCCACATGCCTTAACCTCCTGCTTCCCCTTTTGGCAGGAATTTTGGAGAAGGGAGGATGAAAAGAGATTCTTTGAGAAAAGCCCTCAAGTAGAGGATTATGAACTACATCATGAGAAAAATACAACATGTATTTTTGGATGTACTTTTGGAGTAAGGATGTATTTTTGGAGTAAGGGAAACCCAAGTTCGAATCTTGCCTTAGATATTTATTAGCCATACAACTTTGTACAAGTTACTTAATCTTTAAGTGTCCTTATCTATAAAATGGAAAATACAGTAGCATGTACCTTCTGATGGGTGCTTGGGCCTCAGTCCTAAGATCACGTCTCTGAAAGTACCCCAATTTCTCAGTAGGCCCCTGTCTTGTGTGAAAACCTTCTCTTGCTGCAGAACACATACTCTTATCAGAACAGATAGAGGGGAGTCTGGCTCAAGAAATTTTGTCCCTGGCTGGCCCAAGGATTCTCCCTCATCCAGGATCCCCAAGGTCCATGCCTCTGACAACTCCCTCAATGCCTGATATGCCCCCCCACATGGCTCAATGGCTCCCAAAGACTCCTGGACTCCTAGATTACCTAATCAGTATCCCTGGCATTCCTTTCCCATGTTCCTTTTCCATATCAGCACCAGCATCTTCTTTACTCTTGTGCTGGTTCCTTAAGTACTCACTCTTGCCTGTGTTTGCTAAAGTGTTATAGTAAACTTTTTGCCACTTGACTAAGAGAAGACTTGAGTGTGTGAATTCATTCCAGGCAAATCTGCTTTGGCATTCTTGGGGTCCCAGAACCCCCACAAGTCTTCATTTTGGTGGACCCTGTATGGGGAACTGCCTAAGTCCTCCTCCAGTCAAGATCAGAAGGCACACAAGGATCCTCTCCATACATTTTTTTTCACCCTGAAGTGGGAAAAGGGGAGAACAAGAGGGAAAAGGGGGGAGAATGAAGAGGAGGAGTCGCTCTCCAAGCACTTAGGAAGGCATGGAGGTGCCCTTTGAGCCTGACACTCTCAGGCTGTTGGGGGAGGCAGCGGACCTGAGCACACCTTCTGCCATATAGAAGATGCCCTATCTGAAAGTTTACATCCACCTCACTCATTTCTCTGGGAAGCTGGGCAACTTGAGTGGCTGCAGGTGCTTTTTGGTTTCACAAGCTTACAGGCAAAGAAACAGGCCAATCTTTTTCAATCTCCAAAAATTTGCCTCTGGGTTATCTTTTAAGAACTGGAAAAAGTTCAGTTTCTCCTGAGCAGCCCATCACTTCCATGGTTATTGTAAGGGACAAAAATGTTAATATTTGCGAAATGTTTTATAAATCTTAAAGGACTTTATTCATAAATATACAAATGTTATTGTAGTTGATGATGATGTTACTATTGCTACTACTTCTTTGGGGGTCTAATTCTTTAGTGGGAGAGGGAGTTTGGAAGGTAACCCCCATGTCATGCACTACACATTTTAATTCTAAAGAGTCAGAACGGTATGATGAAACAAGAGTACCAAGATTTACTCTTATTTCTGATATTAAGTCAATTTCAACAAACCTACAATACAAATATATCCAGCAAAGTTCCCTACTGTTCTGAAGACTTCATGGTTTTTAGTAGTTCTCTGGTAGAAATGTTTGCTCAACCACTGATTCATTTCTGATAGCATCAGCAATTTCAAAGTAAAAATGTATAAGCTGTTAAAAACCACAAGCTCCAATGTCAAGTCAAGATACTGTCATTGTAACTAGACACACTCTTTTCATCACTATAGAGCAAAATGGATTGATCTAGGATTCCAAAGCCTTTTGTGGCTTAAGAATGAAAAAAAGATCGTATTAGAATTTATGCACGAAATGATTCAGATATGCTCCTCCAAATCCCTTTTCGAGGAGCAGGTGGAGAAAGACCATTAATCAAGATTGCATCTTATATTTGCCTCATTAATTTCAATGCAGTTTATCGCCTATCAAAAAGAATCATTTGTGGTTCTAAACTTTGAATCTTTAGTAAATAATCTGTATAAAATATCAACAACAAAAAACGAAAAAAGATATACCCATCATTGTGCTATTTCCTTATTGACTTTAAGAATAGACTATCAAATTCTATGGTATAACCTTCTGGAACTGTCAGGAAATCCGTGTGTGTTTTGCACTCAAATTATCCTTTTATGTAATTGTACCATTATCTATTTTATCTGTGTTTTAGAAGGGAACAGAAATTAAAATGCCAACGCTGTAACTCTCTACAATAAAGTATGAACATATTTCACCAGTGGATTTTTAGATACTTGATTGACTTATGCTGACGGCTATTTATGGCAGATTTAAATCTAAACCCATAGTGTATGATGCTAGATCCTTTGTGAGGAAGAGAATTTATGTACATGTCATACAATTTATAACTACACACCTTTTCCTTAGAAAATACTTCTCCAAATATGTAATCAGGTGTTTTTTTTTTCTCCTACTGAGTAAGTAAATGTGCCAAATTTACATCACAGTTTCAGGTTTTTGGCTCAGTTTGAAAAAAAAAAATCAAAAGAAATATTCTAATCATGACTTGGAATCTGCCACCAAAATTCAGCTTCTTTAGTATATTTTTTTGCATTCAATCAACATCTTGAAACAGAGTACATCCTATTTTGGAATAAGGCCACTTTCCCAAGTGATTTTAAGTCTAGGCCTTTATCCCAGAGCTGAATTAATAATCCTTCAGTAAAGTGGTTCAATTGCATCAATAGAATTTCTCATAAAATATGCTTGTGCATTGCCATTATAAACAAAACTGAAGGATTTAGACTTTTTCCTATCATTTTAAGGCACTAATGGTATCCATAAGAATAGACTTATAAAAGTAATGTTTATCATATATATTAACAGAGAACCTACAAAGAATTACAAAGAAATGAAATAGTACTCTGACTATTGAATAGCCCTACTACTAAAATATCCCGGAGCCTGTAAGTACTTTCGATCTCTTTATTTGCATTTAACTACTCTTCACTTTCTAGTGCTCCTCCCCCAGTTCTCAACATCGCTTTCCTGGATTGCCACAATAGCCTCTCCACTTCTAGTCTTTTCCCCCTCTTATCTACCCTTCCCCTAGTGCCAGGTCAGTCTTGCATATGCAAGGTCATATCATGTTACCTGTCTATTCAACATCTTTTAGTGGCTTTTCCTAATGTCTGCCAAATAACGCACTAGAAGTACCCTGACCATTCATGCTAGATAAATGAAGTGAATAAGAAAAAGAACAAATAAATGAACAGCAACACAAAACTCAGAACAACTCTTAATGCCTAGATTTAACTGAACACAACTGTTTGGTCAGTCCATCAGTATGGATACTGTGAACAGGCAGTGTGATTCCAACGAATAAGATGCAATCCAATCCAATAAGCAAACCAAGAAGCAATTCTCCATTTTGAGAAAGAGATGAACATTTGGCTTGGTCATATTTGGAAAACGGTGTAATGCTTCCGGTTATTCTAACAAGTACACAGCTGCAAATATATAACTCTTAGGTAATAATATTCTTTTTAAAAAATGTTATGAGTGTAAAGCATGGAACACTGTTACCTTATATAGAAAAAAGTTACAAACAAACCTATATTCAATGAAAAGAAACACAACAGATATTAATATCCTATATCATTATTATCACTTATATTTATGCAGTACTTTAAAATCCATAAAAACCTATAAAGTAAGCAACATAAGTATGGTTACTTCCATTGTTACAAATGATGGCACTTAGGTTCAGGGAAATTAAGAAATATGCCCATGGTCATATAGCAAGTGATAATGGGAAATGGAATATGTTGTGAGGACAAGATGATATGATTTTTATAAAGTGCTTTGAAAGTTTTAGAATGCTATATAAACATGATTTATTAGTACATGATAAATTGCATGGGAACAGCAAACATAAAAAGACATCCTTTTGGATCAGAAAAGGAGATAGGTTGATCAATTATCCTGAATGGGAACAAACTGATAAACATTCTGGGGCAGGTAGGTGGCACAGTGGACAGAGTAACTGGTCTGGAGTCAGGAAGATTCATTCTCCACAGAGCAAATCTGAACTCAGACACTTACTAGCTCTGTGACCCTGGGCAAGTAACTAAACTATATGCTTTGAATTTCACATCGATAAAATAAGCTGGAGAAGGAAATGGCAAGCCATTCCAGTATCTTCGGCAAGAACATCTCAAATGGGGTCACAGAGATTCAGATACAACCTGAAACATAGTTGAATAACAACAAAAAAAATAATAACTGATACACACACTCCTAATGCTATGTGGGTGGTTCCCAAGAAGTTATATAAAACTGCAAGGAGATTTTAAGAAGATTTAGAGATCTCCTCTGGAAGATTTATGGAAAAAAAAAACATGACAAATAATAGCAGCAGATGAGATGTTTCTAATGATGAAGAATATACCAACAGTGGTGAAATAAAAAAATCAAACCATCAGAATTCAAAAGTAATTTCTATGTTCTTTTCCTTCTTTTCAATAGTACTAACTTCACTATTGCAAGAAATTTGATATGGCTATAACAACAAGACTTAAAATATACTGTTGTCTAACAAGATAAAATCAAGAAATGGATATAGTTAAACCATGAGAGTGTATCACGTGCTCTTTGTTCAGGAGAGTATTGGCTACATTCTTATACTAATTTGTGCTTTGTTAGGGTGGTTTGCTTGAGGAAATGTAACTAGCATTTTTCAGTCTAGTTTGATGCCACATCTTTTTGGTTTTGAGGACAATAATTCAACACTGCCTTTCTTTATAACAATAAGATTGCCCAAATGTGAATACTTCTAATTTTGCTATCTGTCACAAAGGAATAGAAATTTGTCTCTTGATACAGGAAAAAGGAAATCCATTGCTCAATGGAAAGAAAAGCTGGTGTTACTTAAAGAATGAGAAAAAGCTAGTTAGTAAGGTTTAAGCAACCTCAAGACCACAATATTCCCTTTTGTAGAAGTTACATTTCATATTTCTTATGCATCTATAGATTACAGAATTTTGCAGTAAATAATTTTAGTTGAAAGAAAAGGATCACAAAATCTTCCCCTTCATGAATATTATTCTATTATTTTATCACATCTATTTCTTTCTGTAACAGAAAATAAAATGGGACTAATGTTTTTGGTAAACCTCATTATTAGAAGTACTTTAAAGTTTGCTTTCATTCAGAAGTGAACCAAAGGCATATTTTTTTTTTCTCCTTAGTAACTGGGTTTTAAATGATATCTTAAAATACAGTCCTTTGATCAACTCCTACTTAGGAAAAAGGAAGTTTAATGCAAACAAGAAAAGAATCATAATAAAGGTGGCAAAAAGGAGAGGCAAGGGACACAATTTAAAGATATGAGAAGATTCACTTTCCAAAAGTTAAAGGGGAGTGAAAGAAGATGGAAAAATTAGTGACCTTGATGTCAGTGTTTATAAAGTTATTATGTCTTTAACCAAAAAGAAAACAGCATGGGAAGAGTTAAATTTAAATTCTGTGAGTAAAGCTAACATTTATTCTCTTCTTTTTTGTAGCAATACACTGAAAATATTGGGAAGGTTCAATTGTCTAAATTTGTTCGAACCAAGGATAGTATCACAGCTGTTAACTAATCAGAATGTAGCATTTCCATAATGACACTTTATAAGACACATTTTCTACCTTGCTGCTGCTAACAATCAAATTACATACATTTAGCAATTTCCTGAGTAAGTGCTTTGAGAAAATACCCTTATTCTCCCATCTGAGGTTTTATTTTTCAAACTAACATTTCCTACAAAGAATATATAATGGGAGGAAGAGTATGAAAAAAGATGGATGCACTCCAACATATTATTTCCTGTTCAGAAGAATGAGAAATGGATAAGAGAGAAACACACACACACACACACACACACACACACACACACACACACACACTTTTTAAAAGCAAAAGCATTTCTTTTTGGGGAAGAATGGCAGAAACTGAGAGATGTTCCTTAGAACTCCCACTGAGGGAAACTGGTGTGTCTGAGATGTGCCTGTCATTGAAAAGAAAAGGGAAAGGCTTTGGGGTTGTTCACAAAGGGCTAAAGGCACAAAATGGAGACATACTTAGGAACCAAGCACCTACCACTCAGGGGATAACAAAGGTACTTGTACTAGAGAATCTTTTTGGAGCTTTAGAAAGAGAGGGAGAAATCAGTAAGTTAAGCCATCTCCTGTGAGTATACACACATTTGGATACAATTGCCCCCATTTTCCTTAGGCTTATGGAGCACACAAATGCATAATACTCATTTCATCTCAGCATGAAAAACAACCTAAGGATTTTTAAGATTCCATCAGTGACTCATAATAGACATAACTGTAAACCCAATGTTCATTCATTTTTAATTAGGAGACTGAATCAGAGCTTACTGGTATAATGTAAGCATCATTGGGTCAAGATCTCTTCTTAATATTGCCTTTGTATCCTCAGTGGTTACCTGTACACAATAGGCATTTAATATATGGTTGTTTTATCACATTTTATTATATCGTATCATATTATACCATATCACATTGTAATACATCATAGTATAATATATTATAATGTACAATGCCATGATATATATCATATCATATTAAGGTGGATTCTGTTGACCAAAATTCTTAAAGGACTCAACCAAAAATCAAGGAAATATGAACTAGTGTAAAGGCAATACTGCAGACAATTTCTCAGATTATCAGAATTTTGTTAAAACTGCTACAAGAGTAGTCTTAATATTTGGGAAGACTCTCTTATCCAAAAGAACCAAGCTATTTTTCTTTTTTAGTAAACCTGCATATGTTGCATTCCAAAGGAGTATGATCTCCACAACATTTACTGACATCATTTCTAACTAAAATTCAAGTTTTAACATCTATAACAAAGATGAAGACCTGGGCTGACAGTACATGCCTAATTCTGGCCACACATCATATAGATGAGCTAAATCTCAAACACACACACACATACACACACACACACGTGCACACACGCACACACACAAACGCATATATCCACCCTTCTTTCTTTACTTCTCATTTCGTTTTTTTTTTCTATCTTTAATTAGCAAAGGCATGGAGGAGGCAAAAACCAAGGTCCTGGACATCCATTTCCAATTTGAATCATGGCCTGGCTTAGCCTGCTCCTATCTTATAGCATGAACATTTATTTTTAAACGATTTGTTAATTGTATTGATTTCCCCTCCAAACAAGCTATCCCTTCAACTGGTAGCACCTCCTTATAATCAGCCCATTATAGGAGAAAGAAATTAAGACAAACAGAAATAGGATTAATGAGTTTAATATATAATCAGAACTAATATTAGTGGTAGGCAGAGTAATGAATTTTATGGCATAATTTAAAGGACATCCCAGAAAGCTTATCTTCTCCCCAAATATGCCTTCCCCACCAGCTTATTGGTTTTGAGAATTACATAACAAGCATAAATGGCATTCCTTCTATGAAAGTGATGTCTTAAAATGCAGATATTCTGTGAGTGAGGTAATGCTTAATTTCCAATCATACTAATGCATAAATGACTACTTTCCTAAGAAAACTGTTTTTAATAGAGGAAATTTAATCAGTACCTTAAAAAAAGGAATGAAGAGAATGCTTAGAGCACTGAAAATAAGCCACTATTTCTCACCTTTTTCTATGGTTTGCTCTTGTCAATAGAAGAAGTTTGCCATTTTTGCCAATAACTTAAATTAAATCATGGGTGGCATGTTTGTCAACATTTCCTCACATTCAGAGCTGTGAGGGATACCTAAAATACTGGATAACACTTAATATGCAAAAGATTCCCAACAGGATATGCTAAAAGCATATGCCAAATCTAATAAAATGAGATTAAATAGAGACAAATCATTTTTGAGGTAATTTTTAAGGTAGTATCCTACTTATGAACATCTTTTCTTTGAATTACTATTAAGTTAAACATTCCTTTTTGAGATGTCCCAAATATCTTTATGATTGCCCATAAAGGATCAAAAATATGCTTCTAGGTATAACAAGACATTTCCATTGTTCAACAGAAAGTAAATTGAGTATTATTTAAAGAGGAGGAGAATGAAAAGGACAGGTGGATCTTAGTTTGAAAAAAATATATTTAAAAACTTAACTTATACATGAGTCCTAAATGTGGGTCTAAAAAAAATCAGTTGCACAAATAGCAGGTTGAATATGTATACTTAGACAACAGTTTCCATGAAAAGGAGCTAAGATATCAGTAAACTTCTTGCTTAATGTATTTCAAGGTTAAAATTGTATCCCTGGCAAGGCTGAATGAGGGAAACTATAGTCCTGCACTTCTGGTCTATTTTCAAAGTATTATATGCAGTGTGAGTTGCTATATTTTAGGAAGTTCATTGAAAAACTGATTCACTCTAGAAGAGAATAACATAGAAGGTAGAAGATAGTTTTGACTATCACACTATACTTACTCTACTAATGAACTAGTTAATAATAGTGTTTCATTATATTTATTAATTCAATAAATATTTTAAATGATAAGTATTACACATTCAAATGGAATTTCAATGATATATGAGGAGAAGAGTAGGTGGGGAAGGGAAAGGAAGCAGGATAGCTAAATGCAAGGACTGGAATTTTCTAGTGATTTTTTTCCCCCTCAATTGATCCAAGATGACAGAAAAAAGAACCATAGTCAGAAGAGGAATATAATCACTTTTCCCCTTGATGTTAGAATTAACATTATAACACTTCAAACCATCTAAACATTGAATGTGTTGTTTTGTAGGTAGTATGTTTCCCTTCACTGGGTGAGATCTTTATTCAAAAGATTGATGACCACTCAGTGATGCTGTAGAGGGGATTTCAGGTGAGACACAGGTTGAACTCCTGTATACCTTCTAAATTTGGGGAGTGTGTGGTCCTCTGAATTTGCTCCACTAAATGAATTTCTTTTTTAAGTAAATTGCAACCTATGAGCAGGAAGACTGGTAGCAATAACACCCCATTCTTCTGCTTCCTATTGCTTCCTATAACAGCATAGTACGGAATTCTCTGTATTGCCTCCCCCTAACACCCCCACTTCTGACAAGTCATAGTGAAGCCCATCCCAGCTGTTTCACCCATCTTCTAGTTGATTCCACTGTTCTCTTTGAAATCCTCATTCTGTTGTGAACAGACCTCCTTTAATTCTTCAAACTTTTCAATGAATAATTTTTAAAGACTCGATTCAACCAAAACTTGGTTTTTCAAAATATACTTTAACTGAAACTTGATTTGAAATCTCTTTTTACCCCCTCCATGAAAGTCTGTCCTCCCACTCTCCTGGCTTCAGGGGGTCAGAAGAGTGAGCAAACCTGTGGGTACCCACTTCTAACTAAAAACTATTCCTTTTTTTCCATCTCTTTTCTGAAATTGTACCTTTCTCTCTCAACTTTTGTGGCTGTCATTTACAAAATTCTAACTTTTAATGACTTTAGTAGAGGGATCATTGTCTTCCTCTTTGTATCATGACCTGCTATCATTCTCATCATCTATGTTTATGAGAATAACTCCTCTATGTGTTACCACTATTATTCAACCTCCCAAAAAAATTATTTTCCTCCCAAATTCCACTGTATACCCCTATGATTACAGTTGAGGATTCACCATCTACTAACAACATCACTACTAAGAATTTGAACATTGAAATCCCATTCCCTTCTCATAACCTCCCATTGTTTCATTCCTTCTACTGTCTTATACTAATCCTATTGACACTGACTTCTTATCCCTTAACCCATTTCTGTTCTCTTAGTTATTCTTTCCCAATTCAATTCAACATCACTTGCATGTTGTAATGAATAGAGAGCTAGTCTTGTAATCAGGAAGAACCGTTTATGACATGAACTGACCATACGGCATGGGTAAATCTCAGTTTCTCAGTCTTTCTTTGCCAACACTTAAAGATTATAAATTGGAAAGTACATGCCTAAGTCTGTCATATTAAATATAAGGTATAATTATTATGATTGTAATGATTATAATATATCAAATATAAATTACATATTATAAACATATATGTATGTATATATAAAGAATACATGTTCTTGGTGAGCACAAAATATACATATACACACATATGTTTGCCTGATGATATATGTATATATATATATATATTTGCATTTAAATCACAAGTCTGTACCCCAATAATTTTATTTTTGAGATATTATGATAGTTATCCAGGACATAAAGTTGAAAAACTGTCAAAGTCCTTACTTCTAATCTAATAGGTATTTCAGCTACAGAAAGCAGTATGATAAGAGGTAAAATGTACTAAGAGAAAAGGAGAGAAATAAAATTCTTTATGAAAATGTGTGGAGGAAGAGATCACTTTTAGCTGAGGGGAAGCAAGCAAAATTTCAAATAAAGGATGTAGCATGTGAGCTGGACTCTGAAAGAAGATAAGGATTCTAACAGACAGAGTGATATGAGGGACTGCATTATACTCTAGACATAGGGGTAAGACTGTGAAAATTCATGCTTGACATTAAGAGATTGAAGAAGGAAATCCAGAATCAGTTAGCTATCAAGTTTGGCTGGTAAAGAGTATGAATGAATGGCTGGAGCAGGAAATAATGCTGAAAAGGCAGAATGGAGGCAGAGAGGGATTTTAAAAATAATTACACAAAGAAAAATCTACATATCATATACTGAAATCATATGATTCACTATGCTTTGGAAACATACTTCAATAGCTGTTTACTTTCCTGAGAGGTAAATACTAAATATGGGGTACAAACATGAGCTTGTTAATTGAAGACAAAGCATCATTTTGACAATTACCGACATGAATACAGAAAAACTTAAGTGATATTTCTTTTCTTTCATGTTTTCTTCATTAGTCAATATGTTCCTTGGCAAACCAAGGGTTTCTACAGCTAGTAGTTCTTGTGCTTTGAGATCTATTGACCTGAATATTTGCAAGTTTAGGTCAACGATCTTGGATGCACTGAATCAAGGCTGCAGAGATGTATAAAATGGTATCTTGAAGAGTAACCCTGAATAAATCTGAACTTCTGGTGGGAGCCAACTCACTGCAGAAAGTTGAATGTTTCAAGAAGCGGTTAAAAAAACTTCCCTGGCTTGCTTTCTTTGCTCCACTAACTTGTTCGCAATGAAATGCCTAGAGGACTCACAAAGGCATTTTAACAGACATACCTTAATAGAAGATTCCATAAAAGAGAACGCTGAAGCATAGCAAACTGAAGAGGAAAAAGAAAAAAATGAAAAATGAGTTTTGCTTGAATGGAGTTTCTGATATGTCCCTTTATGCTGAGCCTTGGAGATAAGGTAAAAGCAGAAATCACTTACCTCACATATCAGTAACATGTGCAGTTTGACTTAAGAAAAAAGGCAATTTCATTACTTAGAGAAACAGTCAATAATTAAAATGAGAGTACTGACAATTTTTAATCACCAAATATATATGTATATATATTTATATATATATACATACATACATATATATACACATATATGTGTATATATATGTATGTATATATGTGCTCTTAAATTCATCAGTGTTTTTCTCCCCTTTTTTTAAAATAACATGAAAATGTCTTGCAGGTCAATTCAACTCAGTTCAACTTATAATTTTTCATTCAGCAAACATTGCTTAAGTGGCTACTATCCCCAGAGACCTCTGCAAGAGTTAGGAGGTTCAAAAATGAAAGTTGAAAAAAAAAAAAAGATGTTGCCTTTAAAAATAACAAATTATTTTTGTAGAGGTAGAGAAGAAATGTGAAGCTAGGTGTCACAGTGGATGAAGTGCCAGGATTAGAGTCATGAAGACTCATTTCCCTGAGTTTAAATTTGACCCCAGACACTTACTAGCTACATGACCCTGGACAAGTCACTTACCCCCATTTGTCTCAGTTTCCTCATCTGTAAAATGAACTGAAGAAGGAAATGGCAAGTGACTCTAGTATTTTTGCCAGAAAAACCCCAAATGGGATGATGAAGAGTTGTACACAACTGAAAAATGGCTGAAAGGATTATCAAGTACAGGGCAAGGACAAAAGGCATGCAGAACATGCAAATATATACCTATGCAAGGGGCCATCAGGGAGCAACATGAACCTATTCATTCATTCATTCCTGATTTACAGCTTGTGAGTTTCCATAGTTGTTACTGTAAGGATTCCCAGAGTACCTCTATAATTCTAAATTTCACATCCATTGAAGTCTTTTTTGGATCTTACCTGTTACCTGCACCAGAAAAACATGTAGATATCTGAGACTCATCCAAGAGTCTTTGAGGAAAGCTCTGTTGGCATAGTCGTCTTTGACAACAAAGGACAAACACCTCCCCAACCTGTCAGAAAAGAGCCACACTTGGAGCCATGAATCAAAGCCACCATATAAATGGGGCCTTCATATCTGTGTGTGTGTGTGTGTGTGAGTGTCCCAAAACACTGACTGGAAAATACTATTCTGGGCTAATAAAAATTGAACACTAACTTTCAATCTCAAATGTCTCTTCTATGAGGCCCCAAACTTTTACTTCACCCCCACATATACACACACTATAATCTTTTAAAGTAAATTCACTATTTAGTCTTCCCTAATTTCAGTATAAATATAAACTAGTAATTCAGTAGGGAAACCATATCATCAAACCACTTTCTTTTGGTGGCATATAAATCTTGATTGATTTTTTTTTTCCTTTTTCTACCTATTGCTGTCTATAGCTTTGGCATTACCTTAATCTCTGAATATAGCACTTTTTTTCTTCCTGGAAAATAAGAAACTAAATTGTGTATTTGGAGTTTCATAAAGTTCTTGATGTCTTAAAGAAATAATACATGATGAAAGTCTAAAACACAATTATGAAACAAGTACAATTTTAGATGGGAAAGAGTCCTAGAGTTGGTCTTAAGTATAAGTGAATTGCAATGAAGTATGATTTACTATATTAACCCCCAATTTCATTTTATATTGCTACTGAGATATTCCAGTTTGAGATAGGCAGGATCTAGCTACTAATGTAATTTCAACTGAGTATAGTATATTATTGCTTTCAGCATTGAATTGAATATTATGTTTCTTTTGCTTTCACAGTGTATTAGAAATGAGAAACACTTCAAGCAAATTGAAACTAGATTAGCATTTCAGGCTTCAGGTAATCCTTAGGTGTTGAATTTCTTTTTTGGAAGGAAACTGTAAAAATATCCCTCCTCTCTCTCTCGTTCTGTTATTCCCTTGGTCCTCCCTCTCCCCATAAGGATTTCCTATATCCTGAGATTCATCTGCTTTGTTGCTATATTCTCTTATTCAAGAATTAAAATTTAAGGGTCAAAAGTCATATTTTTGTATCACTTGCCATCCTGAGTATATTAATGTTTTTCTTCCCTAAAATGGAACAAATAAGATGATAGATCAGATGAGGGTGAGGATGAAATGAGGATGGTGCAGGAGGAAATAAATTTCTTCATCACTCCATGATACCAAAGCAAATTAAATGAAAATTGGAGAAGCTAGAATTTTTGTTTCACATGAATGAATAGGTTCTTATAGAATAAGTACTAAGTTGTTTGAGTGAAAAAACCACTGATTGGCAAAAGACAGGAGAAAAGCTCTTCTATTTTACATATAAATAAAATAGAGCAAATTTGTGTGTGTGTGTATTTAAGTCAGAGGGAATTGAAATCACAACGAAAACTCTCAAAAACTACTTTTGGTATCTAATTAACTTGTCTTATTCAGCTTGTTTTATAGGGTTTTCTTTTTGTTTTCATGTTTTCCTTTACCTGAATTGGTTGGAGATGGGGGCAAGAAGAAAAGACTAAATTGTGATGAAAGATGAAGATAAATAACGATGTTTACATATATGCATGCAAAACACAATTCTGGAATAACTAATATTTTAGAGAAGCATTTTTCTTACTTCATTCATCAGAGAAAGCAAAATCAAACCAGTTTAAGATTTTTGAAGCATTTTCAGTAAAAGTGGCTTAGTACTCAGATGATGTAACCAAAGACAAATATGTTTCTCACTATTTTAAACATTAATATTAATTTACTCAATATAATTCAATCTGAATATTATTTTAAATAAGTTTTTTTCATTTCTACCTTATACTATTTTGATAAATCATGATATTTTTAATGTGTTAGAAAATTTCTACTCTATAAATTTAAAACAGGAAGATATTGTATGCAATGTAGGTTAATTTTCTGACACTGAGTTTCAGCTCTAGAGTTTTTAATTAAATATCTACCTTTGGTCCATCTGGGTCTTGTTCAAGGGCACTGTTTTAATTCTGACCCATGAGTAAAAATACATGAATTCTTCTTTCATTATACAATATTATTTTAAAATGAACTACTTTTCAAGGAGCATTGAGGGACCTCTTCCATTCAAATGTGCAGCTTGCCCATTCTTTATGACACCTATTCAAGGAGATAGAGGTTCTAATGCTGCCTCTGACACAATAGTATTTAACACTGGGCAAGTCATTTCACTGCTAACATCCTCAGCCAACTTCCTAGGACTTAACATATTAATTCTTAGACTCATTTTTTTTTTTTTTTTGGTCCATGTTGATCAAGGGGCTTTGTGTAGCACAGACCCTTGTTATGGTCATGCTATCTTTCCAATTGTATCTACATTGTGATTAATTCATGACTTCATGAATCTTTCATTTCCCCAAAACAAAGTATCTTAGGAATCTTAATCATAAATTAAGGAGGCAATTACTTAGAGATCTTGGTCTAAGCTTAAGATTTATAAAAGGAATGGTATAAACCTTTTGTTGAAAAGATACTTTATTATCTATGTTATTTAATCCTTAATTTTTCACTTTGGATTGCCAGGAAGGGTGATGGCTATGATTATGTCTTTGGTGATAGAGATAATTTTCCACTAAGAATATCATAGGATTTATAGCTGGAAGAAACCTTAGAGATTACCTAGTCCAACCCTTTCACTGAGCCTATCAAAATACTTTATGTAGATCATTAAGCAATAATGAGTTTTGTTCAGTGTGATAATAACCCATATTTAAATAAGATAGTAAGAGAGTACATGGGTGTCTTTGGTGAGAAAAAGGCACATGGTTCAGGTAAACTGTCATAGAGTACTGGAAAAATGCTAGATATGAAAACTGAATTACTGTCAGTAATAATTGTTGCAGAAAACAAGAGTGGTACCACAGGATGCAAGAAGGATACATATTTGAACACACACATACACCCTTTTTAAACACAAAGATGTAGTAACTATATGTCAGTGAACTTGAGTTTGATCTCTGGCAAAGTTCTAAATTTTGTGGTAGAAAGCCCACTTAGTGAATATGTAGAAAAAAAAAGATGAAAGAAAAAAAAAGCAGTGTGGCTTCAATAGTAGTCACATATGTCAAGAACAGGACTAATCTCATTTTCTGCTTGGACAGAGTTGTTAAACTGATAGATTCGATTAATGGTACATATATATTTTCCCTTGATTGCAGAAGTAATATGATAACGTCAATCATGGGATTATTGAGGAAAGTTGGAGGTATGTGAACCAAGAAGAATTCTAAGCAGAATTAAGTACATTCAGTATGAGCTGAATGGCAAGTCAGAATAGTAATCAATGCTGATTCAAGCACAACTGCTGAAAGGTTGACACAAGGAGAGTGTCCCATGAATCTGTGATCAGCTTTACACTGCTTCAAATTTTTGTGAGTGATTTAAAGAAAACATAGCTAGCAAGTTTATTCAATTTTCAGCTAATCAAAAGCTAGCAGGGGTAGTTCACGTATTGAATGATAGTGCTAGGATCAAAAAAGTGTTAGAACAGGATAAAATATTGGACTGAATTTAATATGATGGATTTTAATAGGAACAAATGTAGAATAGTATGTTAGATCCTAAGAAATTTATTTCCTAAGTACAATGGGAAGAAAAAGGATTAAAAAGTATTTTGTCTGAAAAAAAGATCTAGTGGTCTTAGTAGATGATAAACTTAAAAATGAGTTAACAGCTTGATATAGCAAAACGACAACAAAAGATAATCTGGTATTAGGACGCTTCAAGAAAGAATAAGCTCCGGTAATAACGTGATCACCCTGCTGTATTCTGCCCTGTTCAGATGACAGTAACCTTACTGTGATCAGTTCTGAGCACTACATTTTAGAAAAGTCAAAAATGAACAATAGGAAAGTAAATAGATAAAGCTACTGCATATATATATATATATATATATATATATATATATATGCAGTAGCTTTATCTACCTACCTATTTATAGATATATCTATATCTATACCTATGTGTATATATATATATATATATATATATATATATATATATATAATGATTATTTAAATTAGAGATGTGTAGCCTGGGGAAAATTCAGTGGGAAGAAGATAGCTGTCTATAACTATTTGTAAGTCTGTCATGTGGAAGATAAATTATACTTGTTTCAGTTGGTTGCAAAAGACAGAATTTGGAGCTATGTGTAAAAGTTGCATGGAGGCAAATCATGGACTTAGATAAGTAAAAATCTCTTAATTTAATAATTATAGTTATCAAAACATGGAATGGGCAATATAAGAAGATTGTGGGTTCCTAATATCTGGAGATCTTCAAGGAAAACCAAGTTGTCCATTTGTCAGTGTATGGTGTCACAAAGATTGTAGGCAGCTAGGTGATGTAGTGGAGAGAGTACTGCCCCTGGAGTCAAGAGGACTTCAGTTTAAATCCGACCTCAGACACTTAACTAGCTGTGTGACCCTGGGCAGTCAATATAACACCAATTGCCTCAAATACAAAGAAAATAAAACAAAGATTGTAGTAGTGGAAGGGATGGAGGTTATCAATCAAACAATAACTATTTATTGACAATATACAAAGTTCAAGTATTAGAAGCAGCGCAGCATAGTTATTAGAGAAAGAAAAACCTATGGTCAAGTACTACCTTTGATACATACAGTCTGTGTAACCCTGGGCAAATTACTTAAACTCTAGGGCTTCAATTAACTCAGTAAATTAACTCTGTGACTTGCAGCAATGGCGCTGACTTACTTTGGTAGTAAGATCATATCTCTAATTCTTAGTTCTTTCCATAACCCAGTATGGCTGATGCTGTGCTAACAGTCAGTGACACAAAGACAAAAAAAGGAAATATTCCACAAATTCGAAACCCTGGCATTGAATTAGAATAACATATAGTCCTTCTACTTTATACATAAGGCCACATATGGATGATATCTGTGTGAACTCATCTAACAATATATAAACAAAAATGTCAAATAATTGAATGAATTAAACTGATCTATTTGTGGAAATTAAACTATCCAGTTCCATAGTTCTTTCTCTGGAGGGCAGCTAGGCAATACAGTAAATAGAGCACCAGTGCAGGAGTCAGGAGGCCTGAGTTCAAATCTCACCTCAGACACTTGACACGCACTAGCTGTATGACCTTGGGCAAGTCATTTAACCTCAATTGCCTCATCCTGAGTCATCTCCAGTTATTCTGATGAATATCTGGTCACTGGATTCAGATGGCTCTGGAGGAAAAGTGAGGCTGGTGACCTGCACAGCTCTCCCTCACTCAAAAAACAAAAGCCAAGTGCAAGTCATGTCATTATTTCTCTGATGGCATGATCTTCTTCAATAACGAACGATGAACATACATCTTCCTCTGGATGTGTAAGGCATTTTGTCTCAAAAGTCCATTGGGAATTTTTTAAGTCTTGACATTGCAATGAAGTGCTAAGTCTACCAGAAAAGTCCCTCGCACACTGTGGTTCTCGTTGGGTACAATGATCTCCTGGTTCTGCTCCTTTCACTCACCATCAGTTCATACAAGTCTTTCCAGGCCCCTCTGAAGTATTCCTGTTGTTTCTTTTTGAATTCAAAGACAAGGAGAGCACTTTCTGCTGATGCCCCAATAACTGACATGAACTGTCTAAAATTGTAGGACATATCCAAATCCTCAAAGATAATGAAGTTACTTGAAAGCTAGTTATTAACCCTTGTATAGAAAAACACATGTACACAAAAACACACATGCTGATGAAGGAACATAAAATCTTCATAGTGACATAAAGGATATATCAAAGACAATAAAATATGCCTGCTAATAATAGTAGGGAAAGGTGAAAAGAGGCAACTTTTCTTTTCTCTTTTTTTTTCTCCAGCCAGACATTTAATGTCAACACTGGCAGCAACTTTTCTCTTTCCACAGTAGTAGCAGGTGTCTCAGCAGCAGGAATGAGACTACCTATTCTCAATGGACTGATTGTTCATATCATAACTATTACAATATCTTCAATGAGGAAAGTTATGATACTTTTCAAGAAACCATTCTTATCCACAAAAAAGGAACCTTTTAAGACTTGAATAGGAAATATGAAGAAATAATAAGAAGGGGTAGCATATTGAGGGAAGTAATGTAGAACACAAATTGATGGGTTCAAGACATCATTTTTGACCTCATGTCATTTTGGAAAATGTAATGTAAAATTTATGTGCTCACATATGTTGCATAATAAGTTTGGTGGCATGGAGAACATGTAAGTAATCTACACTCATTTTCTTAATATCTGTCAAAAGAAAGGAGAAAACACTCCATTCATTTATTCATTCTTTTATTGAATTTTTCAATTTGTTTGTTTAATTTACTTACTTAACCTTTGGAAATTCTGACTCAAAAAACTGGCAATTAAAGGAAATTTACCCATGAAACAAATAAATAATTATTCTGACCCAAAGGACCAAGGGCTTGGGGCACAATAGAATACTATTGTCACAACTACCATTGAGTGATCTACTTGGACAACTTCTTCGTAGCTTAGAGTTAACCAGGAAACCTAGTCAACTCTTCCATGAATAGTTCATAGTATTCTTGTGACATCCTCAGATATTCTGTTTAATGAAGTTAGCCTTGTTAATAATAATAACAATAAGAAGAATTAATCATAATATAATTCAAGGGAGGGAGGGCTACACAAGGTCACCAACCTTACTTTCTCCTCCTGAGCCGTCTGGGTCCAGTCGCCAGATATTCAGCAAGATGACTGCAGATGGCCCAGGATGAAATAGGAGACCCTGGATCTCTTAGGCTAGGCCTTTTCAGTTCTCACTTTGAGTGAGATAATGCTCATTCAACAAATACGTCTCTTTAAGAAGTTAGTCAAGGGATGACCCCCTTTAATCAAAAAAAAAAAAATCAGACTGAGAGGGAGAAGACACTCAGAGTTGCTGATCAAAAGGGAAGCTGTTACTATTGACATTCACTCTGAGCCAAAATATAGCTATTAAGTGGAACTTGGGCAGGGACCTATTGTGATCTAATCCATGAGCCCCAGAGTGAAATGGGTTTAAAGTTTTATCTTTGAGGAAAAAAAAAAGATAGAAAGGAAGGCAAGAAGGAATGAATCTTGCCAGTAAACCCTCAGTTACCTGGGCAGCTTCTGGCCATCAAAATTTACCTTCCTTTGGGTGGGACAAGGGGAGGATGAGCTGAGTTACCCAACTGACTGGGCCAATATTCAGGCAGTTCAGACTACTCACAGGTTGTGTTTGTCCTCCATTTTCAAAGAGGACTACGACATCAGGTCAATGATGACATGATTTCAGTTGACTTAGATTTGAGTGAGAGAGGGCTGTGCAAAGTCACTAGCCTCACTTTCTCCTCCAGAGCCATCTGAGTCCAGTGGCCAGATATTCATCAGGATGACTGGAGATGGTTCAGGTTGAAATGGGAGTATCCTAGCCCTTTAGGCTAAGGCCTTTTCAGGTTAACTGCAAGCCATGTTATCATTTCCCTGATGTCATGGTCCTCTTTGAAAATGAAGGACAAACAACCTGTGAGTAGTCTGAGCTGCCTTAATGGACACCCAGCCAGCTGGCTAACTCAGATTGTCCTCTCCCTTTCCTCTCCAAAAGATGACCAGAAACTGCCCAGTTAACTTGGAGGTTACTGGCAATATTCCTTCCTTCCTTTTTTCTCCAAGACCAAACCTTAAACCCATTTCACTCTGGAGCTCATTGAATGAACCACAGTAGGTCCTTGCCTAAGCTCCATTTAATGGCTATATTTTAGGCCCTCCTAGCTGAGAGTGAATGTTAGTAATAACAGTTTCTCTTTTGACCAGTCACCCTGAGGTCCTTCTCCCTCCCAGTTTGATTTTTTTTTAATTAAAAGGGTCATACCTTGACTTACTTCTTAAAGAAGCTGAGTCACTGAATGGGCACTGTCTCACTCAAAGTGAGAATCTGAAAAGGTCTAGCCTAAAAGGGATCTCTCATTGCATCCTGAGCAATCTCCAGTAGTCCTGAACTATATCTGGCCACTGAATTCATATGGCTCTGGAGGAGAACATGAAATTTTTGACCTTGCACAACCCTCCATCACTCAAATAAATGTCAACTGTAAGTCATGTCATCAACTTCCTGATGCCATGGTCTTCCTCAAAAATGAAGAACAAACATAATAACAACAACAATAAAATAGCAGCTTGCATTTATAGAGACTTTATTATCTCATTTGACATATAATACAACCCTGGCAGGTAAACACTATTATATTCCACATTTTACCACTGAATAAGCTGAGGCAAGCATGGTTTGGTGATTTGCCCAAAGTCACATGGTTTGGGGCTGGATATGAATTTTGGACTTTCTGACTGCAGGTCCAGTACTTTATCCATTATACCACCTAGATGCTTCTTTGAATGACTGAAATAACTGAGGATATATAAAGTAGCCATTGAAAAGCCATTTGTCTGAACTGAAGAAAGTGCATTATTCCAAATAAACAAAGGAAAAGGACTAGCTGGAGCTTGGTTTCTGGGGACTTCTGTACTTCTGAAGTTCCAGTATTCCTTGATGGTTACCATGAATGGCTTAATGACTGCCAGGAACCACATTTGGAAAAGACTGATAAAGAGCCATCAGTGATATGTCTTCTAATCAATGTCACTGATTACAATACATTTTTCAACCTGGAAAATCCAAGGAAGTCACAGATTGGAGGTTTGCATGGGAGACTGATGTTTATTTGGCACTAGTGCCAGAGAAGGAGCAAAAATATAGGCAATCTTATATTGATGTTGTCAGGTTGCCAACCATGGCTAATAGATTATATCCTGTGAATAAGAAATATTTTTAAAGGGGGCAGAGCCAAGATGGCAGAGAAACAGCACAGACTTTCTAGAGCACTCCCACCAAGCCCAGTCAAATATCTGTAAAAAATGGCTCTAAACAAATTCTGAAGCTGCAGAACCCACATAATGATGGGGTGATGCAAATCTCCAGTCCAAGACAGCCTAGAGAATCACCAGGAAGTGTCTATCATACCATGCTGGGAGCAGAGCACAATCCAGTGTAGGTTGCAAGTGCATAGAGGGGATCTGAGCAGGTTTTGGGCAGATTGAATCTCTCATATCTGTGGTGGTTTCAATACTTCATGACCCCAAAATGCTGAGGAAAAAATGGAAGGTCAGAAAGCCTGTGGGACCACTGCAAGAGAATGGAGCAATCCAGACCCAGCCCCAAGGCAGCTGAGGGGGCATAGGAACCCACAGCAGCCATGGCAACAGCAGCAGGGGCAGCTGCAGTAACTGTTTTTGGAGCTCTAGACCCACAGATTGTGGGGTGATCAAGTGACAGTACAACCCCTACCCCACTGGAAGCAGAGAACTACCTTGACAAAGAACTCAAAAGTCAAGTAAATGGCTGGAGAAATGAGGGAAAACCAGAAAAAGAATCAGACTACAGCATCTTACTTTGGTGACAAGGAAGACTAAACCATGAAAACAGAAGAACACAAAGTCAAAGTTCCATTCAAAGCTTCCAAGAAAAATATGAATTAGTATTCCTATGGAAGAGTTCAAAAAAGATTTTTAAAAATAAGTAAGAGAAGTGGTGCAAAAATTTGAAAAAGAAATGAGAGTGATGCAAGAAAATCATGAAAGGAGACCCCAAAGAAATGCTAAAGAAAATAACACTCTAAAAATAGATTAACCCAAATGGGAAAAGAGATCTAAAAAGTCAATGAGGAAAAGAATGCCCTAAAAAGCAGAACTGATCAGATGGAAAAGGAGATCCAAAAGCTTCCTGAAGAAAATAATTCCTTAAAGATTAGAATGGAGCAGATGGAAACTAAGACTTTATGAAAAACCAAGAAATGATAAAATAAAACTAAAGGAGTGGGAAAATAGCAGACAATGTGAAATATCTCATTGGAAAAACAACTGACCTGGAAAAGAGATTCAGGAGAGACAATTTAAAAATTATGGGACTACCTGAAACTCATTATTAAAAAAGACACCTGACATCATCTTTCATAAAATTATCAAGGAAACCTGTCCTCATATTCTAGAACCAGAGGGTAAAATAAATACTGAAAGAATTCACTCATCACCTCCTTAAAGAGATCCTAAAAGAAAAACTCCTAGGAATATTGCAGTTAAATTCCAGAGTTCCCAGGTCAAGGAGAAAATATTGAAAGCAACTAGAAAGAAATACTATGAGTGTTATGAAAATACAATCAGGATAACACATGATCTAGCAGCTTGTACATTAAGTGATCCAAGAGCTTGAAATATGATATTACAGAAGTCAAAGGAGCTAGAATTAAAACTAAGAATCACCTACCCAGCAAAACTAAATATATTCCTTCAGGAGAAAAATAGTCATTCAATGAAATAAAGCAAATCCAAGCACTCTTGATGAAAAGATAAGAGCTGAATAGAAAATTTGATTTTCAAACATAAAAATCAAAAGAAGCATGAAAAGGTGAATAGGAAAGAGAAACCATAAGGGACATACTAAAGTTGAACTGTTCGCATTCCTACATGGAAAGATAATATTTGTAACTCTTGAGACTTTTCTCAATAGTTGGGTAGTTGGAGGGATTATATGCATATAGACAGAAGGCACTAGGTGAGTTGAATAGGAAGGGATGATATCTAAAAAACATAAAATTAAGGAGTGAGGGAGGAATATATTGGAAGAAGAAAGGGAGAAATGGAATCCAGCAAATTATTTCTCATAAAACAGGAAAGAAAAAGCTTTTTCAATGTAGGGGAAAAGAGATGAGGTGAGAGGGAAAAAGTGAAGCTTATTCACATCACATTAGACTTAAGGAGGGAATAACATGCAGACCCAATTTGGTATGAAAGTCTATCTTACACTACAGGAAAGTAGGGGAGAGGGGGATAAATGGGATGTGGGGAGGGTATGATAGAAGGGATGGGCAAATGGGAGGGGGGATTAAATAGAAGTAAACACTTTTGGGGAGGGACAAGGTCAAAAGAGAGAATAGAATAAATGGGGACAGGATAGGATGGAGGGAAATACAGTTAGTCTTTCATAACATGACTTTTTGGAAGTCTTTTCCATAACTACACATATATAACCAATATTAAATTGCTTGATTTCTCAATGGGGATAAGTGGGGAGGTAGGAAGGGAGAGAAGTTGGAACTCAAAGTTTTAAAAACAAATGTTAAAAACTGTTTTTACATGCAACTGGGAAATAACAAATTTAGGTAGGAAGGGAGAGAAGTTGGAACTCAAAGTTTTAAAAACAAATGTTAAAAACTGTTTTTACATGCAACTAGGAAATAGGAAATACAGGTAATTGGGTATAGAAATCTAACTTGCCCTATAAGATAAAAGAGGAGATGGGAATAAGGGAAGGGAGAGGTGTGATAGAAAGGAGGGCAGTTTAGGGGAAAGGGGTAATAGAATACATAGTATCTTGGAGTGGGAGAAGAGAGAGTTGGGGAGAAAATTTGGAACTCAAAATCTTGTAGAAATGAATGTTAAAAGCTAAAAATAATCAATCAATTAATCAATGTTAAGAAGAAGTATTTTTAGTATCTTATATCCTATGATATTAGAATGGAAGGATAGGGTGGAGAAAACCTGGAATTCTTATTTAGGATTGCTCATTGAGGATCTGGCAGTGTGGAGGAAGTCATGAGATCCATCTTTATTCTCATACAGTTCATGTAAACAAGCTCATTGCTCATGCTCTGGCTAACAGCTTCCTTGCAGCTCAAGTCCGGGTGGATAAATATAAAGAATTTTATTACCATGAAATATGAATGCCTGCAAGGAACCATATGGAAATGTAACAGAAAGGCAGCGACTCTGTGTTAAACTCAAATGTAAAATTTTCAAATGGTTACTGGAGAATATGTACCCAGAGTTATATCACTTGAAGAGAGAACTGACTACTTTGCAATGTTGGCTAACCTAAAAATGTCAGATTATTGCTTTGACTCTAACACTCAAGATAAAAAGTAACATGGCACCATACCACTCTCCATCCCTGATATGAAAAGGGACACCACCAGTTCTTTCAATATATATCATAAAAGGAAATATGTTTTCATCCAGCCAACTAGATGATGGACTAAGGGTCAGAAGGTCTTGATTCTAGTTCTAGCTCTACTGTTTAATAGATATATCACCATAGCAAGTCACTAAATGGCTGAATTTCAGTTTAAAAAAACCTACTCTAGCTGACAATGATGAGGGTAGAAGGAGATATATGAGAGTGCTTTGTAAATGACTATAAAATTCTATACAAATGTAAAGTATGACAATGAATATGATCAGGAGGATTTTGTAACTAATAGCTTCTAGGTTCATTATAATTAAAAACTTGACTGTAATGTTTTCATAAATTTTTGTATAGGGTATGAGATTTCATGAGAATTTGTAGAAAAATGTAAGCTTTGCACTACTTATTTTAAAAGTTCTACCACTATTTCATGATAGGTTATTTTCAGAGAGAAACAAAAAACCTTTTGTTCAATAACTTTAGATTAATTACTGACCAAATAATTTTTGTAGTATTGTGTATATTGTACTTTGTTGCCTTTTTCAGAAAGGAGGGACAGAGCCAAGATGGCTGAGAGCAACAACTCACCAAAGCTCTTAAACAAATTCCTTCTGATACCTCTAAAAGAGAATCTGGAGGTGCAGAATTAATAGGAGACTGACTGTGGCCGATTCAAAGCCCAGGACAGACTAGAAGGTCAATGGGAAGGATCTGTTCTGTGGGGGTTAGCCCACAGTGCACAACATAGCATGTCCAGTGCAGCAGAGTGGGGGGAATGACCTTGGGGAGACCTGAGACAGCAGCAGGCAGAACCAGCAGAGCAACGGCCCAGGGTGAGAGACCAACAGAGCCCAGTGAGTGACAGCTGCTGAGTACCAGATATCAGCCACAGTAGCTCCTGAGACTTTCAGCCCACAGATTAAATGTCTGTAAGTCACTTACTTAAACTTCCAGGAGCCAGGTTGTTGGAGTGATCAGTAAATGCTCTGTTACCCCTTGATGACCTTGAAAGAACCATAAAATATTTCCCCAGAAAAATCCTGGATCAGGGGAAACAGCAGATGGGGCAAATAGTCTCATAACACCTGAGGCTAGGAAAATAGCTAAGGGGGATTCCTCCTACTGTGACAGAGGCAAACTGGAAGGAGAAGAACCCCAGGGTGGTGGAACCTTGCACTAGGAAACCGGCAAGCCTCAGTGCTAGGAAAAGAGCCCCAGGAGGGGTGGAAACTCCCACTAGGATCTTAGCGTGCCTCAGCACTCCAGGGAAAATGAGAAAACAATAGGGCATCTGTGATCACCATGCCCTGAGCTTGTCTTTGCCTCAGTTCAGCTGAGGATATCTCCAGTAACCAGACCACCTCTCACTTACACTTAACAAGCTAACTCTAGGGCAGATGGGGGAAACACAGAACAAAAAGTTAAAAAGACACTTGTTAGCTTTTTCACACAAGTCAGCTCAGCACCAAGTTCTGCAGCTTCTAACTGAAAGAACCAGAAACCATAACACACAAACACCATCATGAACAAGAAAAAGAAAACAAGCATGAAAAAACCAGAGGATCTTACGGGGACAAGGACTAAAACACAAATACCAAAGAGGTCAGTAGTGAGACTGTACTTCCATCTGAAACTTCAGAAGGGACTATGAACTGTTGGCATGCTGAAACAGCTCTCCTGGAACAGCTGAAGAAAGAAATAGAGGAAAAACTGGCCAATGATTTTAAAAGTATATATAAAAAAAGAATTCAATGATGAGAACATTTCTTTAAAAAAGAAAACTGAACAAATGGAAAAGGAAGTACAAAAATTAACTGGAGAAAATAACTCCTTAAAAGGAACAATTGCACAGATGGAAAAGGCAATGCAAAAGTTAACTGAAGAAAACAATTTGATAAAAATTAGAATTGGGCAAGTAGAAACTAATGACCCAAGAAGACAGCAAGAATCAGTCAAACAAAATCTAAAGAATAAAAACACAGAATAAAATGTAAAACATCTAACTGGAAAACCAATTGACATGGAACATAGATACAGAAAGGAAAATTTAAGAATTACTGGTCTGCCAGAAAGCCATGATGAAAAAAAGGGTCTCGACAATGTCTTCCAGGAAATCATCAAAGAAAACTGCCCAGAAGTACTAGATCCAGAGGGCAAAATAGTCATCGAAAAAATCCACCATTCACCTTCCAAAACCCCAAGAAATATCGTTGTCAAATTCTAGAACTATTAAGTGAAGGAGAAAATACTACAGGCAGCCAGAAAGAAACCATGCAGATATTGAGGAGCTACAGTCAGGATCACACAGGACCTTGCAGCTTCTACATAAAAAGACCGAAGGAATTGGAATCCAATATTTTGTAAGGCAAAGGAGATGGGACTATAACCAAGGATCAACAGCAAAGTTCAGCATAACATTTCAGGCAAGAAGATAGTCATTCAACGAAATAAGGAATTTCCAGACCTCCTTGACAAAAATGCCAGAACTTAATGGAAAATTTGATCTTCAAATGCAGATCTCAAGAGAATCATAAAAAGGTAAACAGTAGGGAAAAGAAAAAAGAATTTGCTATTCAATTTGGGCAAACTGTTTACCTCCCTATAAAGGAAGGTGATACCTGTTAATCTTGAGAAATGTGCATATATTATGAAATATAAAAACAATATACATAGAGGGAACGGGTATAAAGTAAATGATGTCTTGTTAAAAATATGATTTAAGAATGGGAAGGGATTGCAACAGGAGGTGTGAAAAGGAGGAAGCAGAAAATGGTAAATTACATCACAGGAAGAAGTACAAAATTATAGTAGAGGGAAAAAATGGAGGGAGATGAATATTGTTTGAGAGGTACTCTCATCTAGTTTGTTTCAAAGAGGGAACAAAACCTTAGGTAGATAATCCTAACTATCTCTATAGGCAGTAGGAGGGGAAGGGGGAAGAAAGGGGAGAGAAGCTAAAAGGGAGGGAAGAAGCAGTAAGGGTAAAGGGGAGTAAAAGGGAGCGGGGCTAAAAGAAGGAAGGGAAGGCTGCAGGAGGAGGTGTTGAAAAGTGAATACTATTGAGGAGGGGAAGCAACATGGGAGAGCTAAAAGCATAACTGGTGGGAAAGAGGATAGAGGGAAATACACAGATTGTAATCATAACTGTGAATGTGAATGGAGTGAACTCTCCCATGAAAAGGAGACAGACGGCAGAATGAATTAAAAGCTATAATTCAACGATATGTTGTTTACAAGAAACACATTTGAAATGGGAAGATACACACAGGAAAAAGGTCAAAGGTTGGAGAACAATATATTGTGCTTCAGCTGATGTAAGAAAATCAGGAGTAGCAATCCTAATCTCAGCCAAAGGAAACACAGAAATAGATCTAATCAAAAGAGATAAGGAAGGAAAACAATATCCTGCTAAAACGCACCATAGACAATGAAGCAATATCATTACTAAACATGTATGCTCCAAGTGGTATAGCATCCAGATTCTCAGAGGAGGAGTTGGGGGAGTTGAAGGAAGAAATTGACAGCAAAACTATACTGGAGGGGGACCTTAACCTCCCCCTCTCTGAACTTGATAAATCTAACCTCAAAATAAACAAGAAAGACGTTAATAAAATAAATAAATAAATAAATATTAAATAAATAAAACTCTTGATAAGGTAGATATGATACATCTCAGTAGAAAACTGAATTGGAAAAGAAAAGAATATACCTTTTTCTCAGCAGTACATGGCACATATACAAAAATTGACCATGTACTAGGACGTAAAAATCTCATAATCCAGTGCAGAAAGGCAGAGATAATCAATGCATCCTTCTCAGATCATAATGCAATAAAAATTATGTGTAATAAAAGGCCATGTAGATATGTACCAAAAATCAATTGGAAAATAAATAATCTAATCCTGAAGAAGGAGTGGGTTAAACAAGAAATCATAGAAACAATCAAAAACTTCATTCAAGAGAACAACAATAATGAGGCAACCTACCAAATCTTATGGCATACTGCAAAAGCAGTTCTTAGGGGAAGATTTATATCTTTGAATGCCTACATATATAAAATAGAGAAAGAGGAGATCAATGACCTAGGCATGCAGCTGCAAAAGCTAGGAAAAGAACAAATTGAAAATCCCCAAGTAAATACCAAATTAGTAATACTGAAAACCAAAGGAAAGATTAATAAAATTAAAATTAAGAAAACTATTGAATTAATAAATAAAACCAATATTTGGTTTTATGAAAAAACTAATAAATTGATAAACCTTTGGTCAACTTGATTGCAAAAAAGAAAGAAGAAAATCAAATTACTATATCAAAAATGAAAGAGGTGCACTCACCTCCAATGAGGACGAAATTAAGACAATAATTAGAAATTACTTTCCCCAACTTTATGCCCACAAATTTGACAATCTAAATGAGATGGATGAGTAGTTTAAAAAATGCAAATTGCTCAGATTAACAGAAGAAGAAGTTGAATACTTAAACAACACCATCTTGGAAAAAGAAATTGAACAAGCCATCAATGAACTACCTAGGAAAAAATCCCCAGGGTCAGATGGATTTACAAGTGAATTCTATCAAACATTTAAAAAAAAGTTAATTCCAATACTATATATTTTGAAAAGTGGGGAAGAAGTCCTCCCAAATTCTTTTTATGATACAAATGTGGTTTTGATACCTAAACCAGGAAGAGACAAAACAGAGACAGAAAATTACAGACCAATTTCTCTAATGAATATAGTAAAAGTTCTAAATAAGACATGAATACAGCATCTTATCCCGAGTAAAATACATTATGACCAGGTAGGATTCATGTCAGGAATGCAGGGCTGGTTCAGTATTAGGAAAACTATTAGCATTATCGATCATATCAACAACAAAACTAACAAAAACTTCATGATTATCTTAACAGATGCAGAAAAATCTTCCGACAAAATACAACACCCATTCCTATTAAAAACACTGGAGAACACAGGAATAAAGAGAACTTTCCATAAAATGATAAGCAGTATCTATCTAAAACCATCAGCAAGCATTATATGCAATGGAGGTAAGCTAGATGTATTTCCAATAAGATCAGGGATGAAACAAGAATGTCCATTATCACCAGTATTATTCAATATGGTACTAGAAATTTTAGCTGTAGCAATTAGACAAGATAAAGACATTGAAGGAATAAGAATAGGCAAAGAAGAAACTGAGTTATCACTCTTTGCAGATGACATGATGATATACCTGGAGAATCCCAGAGATTCAAGTAAAAAAACTACTTCAAATAATAAGCAACTGTGGCAAAGTTGCATGTTACAGAATAAACCTACACAAATCTTCTGCATTCCTATATATTAATAACAAAGTCCAACAGCAAGACATAAAAAAGAGAAATCCCATTTAATACTAGGGTAGACACTTTAAAATATTTGGGAGTTTACCTGCCAAAACAATCCCAGGGACTATATGAACACAATTACAAGACACTTTTTTGCACAAACAAAATCAGATCTAAGTACGTGGAAAAGCATCAGTTCCTCATGAGTAGGCTGAGTCAATATAATAAAAATGACAATTCTACCTAAATTAATTTACTTATTTAGGGCCATACCAATTAAACCATCTAATTATTTTCTATGGCTAGATAAAATAATATCAAAATTCATCTGAAAGAACAAAAGGTCCAGAATATCTAAGGGATGAATAAAAAGAAATGCTAGGGAAAGTGATCCAGCACGCCAGATCTCAAATTGTATTATAAAGCAGCAATTGTCATTACAACTTTGCACTGGCTAAGGAACAGAAAGGTCAAGAAGTGGAATATGCTAGGCACTCAAGATGCAATAGGCAATGAATATAGAAATCTCCTGTTTGATAAAGCCAAGGACCCCAGTTTCTGGGGTAAGAACTCACTGTTCAACAAAAAATTACTGGGAAAACTGGATAACAATGTGGTGGAAACTAGGCATACAACCATGCCTGACACCGTACACAAGAATAAAGTCCAAATGTGTACATGATCTAGGTATAAAGATTAATATCATGGACAAACTGGAGGAGGAAGGGACAGTGTATTTATCAGATTTATGGAGAAGGGAAGGATTTTTGACTAAAGGAGAGATAGAAAGCATTATGCAATGCAAGATGGATAATTTTGATTACATTAAACTAAAAAGCTTTTGCACAACCAAATCCAATGCAACCAAAATTTGGAGGGATATAGTATATTGGGAAAAAATTTTTATAGCTAATCTCAGGGATAAAGGCCTCATTTCTAGAATATATAGAGAACTGAGTCAAATGTACAATACAAGTCATTCCTCAAATGATAAATGGTCAAAGGATATGAACAGGAAATTTTCAGGGGAAGAAATTAAAGATATCTATAATCATACGAAAAAATGCTCAAAATCACTTTTGATTAGAGACGTGCAAATCAAAACAACTCTGACATACCACATCATACCTATAAGATTTACAAACATGACAGAACAAGAAAATGATAAATGTTGGAGAGGATGTGGGAGAGTTGGAACACTAATTCATTGTTCATGGAGCTGTGAACTCATCCAACCGTTCTGGAGAGTGGTTTGGAACTATGCCCAAAGGGCTACAAAAATGAGCATACTCTTTGACCCAGCAATATCACTTCTAGGACTGTATCCCCAAGAGATCATAAAAATGGGAAAGGGTCCCACATGTACAAAAATATTTATAGCAGCACTCTTTGTAGTGGCCAAAAACTGGAAATCAAGGGGATGCCCATCAATTGGGAAATGGCTGAATAAAATATTGTATATAAATGTAATGGAATACTATTGTGCCACAAGAAATGATGAACAAGAATACTTCAGAGAGGCCTGGAAAGACTTATATGATCTGATGCTGAGCAAGAGGAGCAGAACCAGGAGAACTCTGTGCACAGCAATGACCACAGTGTGTGAGAGGTTTTTCTCATAGACTTGGATCTTTGTAGGAATGCAAGGACATTAAAAAAAAAATTCCCAATGGTCTTCTAAAGCACAATGCCTTCCATATTCAGAGAAAGAACTATGGAATTCAATTGCCCAATGAAGCAGATCATTGTATGTGTGCGTGTGTGTGTGTGTGTATGTGTGTGTGTGTAGTATGTTTTGGTTTGTTATATGATTTCTCTCATTTCATTTTAGTTCTTTTACACAGCATGACTATAATGAAAATAGGAATATATGTGTAGATCCTATATAGGATTCTATGCCATCTTGGGGAGGCAGGGTGGTGGGGGGTGGTAAATAGGGGGAAAAAAATCTCAGTTTTATATTAGTGATTGTAGAGCATTAAAAATAAATAAAATGAACATATTAAAAAAAGAAATGGAGTAGAAGTTAAACCTAGAACAAAAATTACTGCACACTGAACAGATCAATCTTTGTTCAGAATTATGTCAATGCATGAAATATTAAAAAATTCATATATGTAGAAAGGCATGATAGCTCCTTCAGGTCATGGGATACTCAAATCTTCTCTAATAAATAAATTTTATTATCTATGTGTTTTATAGCTTTCAGTGTCAGTTAGAAAATGATATACCAGTGATATCTGGAATCACAGAATTTTAAGGAAGGTCAAGTCCAAACCTCTGCTAAATGGATAAAATCCCTCTACATCACTCCCGGTTTATAGCCATGTAACCTCTGCTTGAATACATTCTGAGATAAGGAATTCACTACCTAATAAGGCTGTTCGTTCCATTTTGAGGAAGTCATAATTGCCATATTGTTCTTCTTTCTATTAATCTGAAATCTGATAAGTTCCACTCATTTGTTCTTAGGTATGTCCTCTAGAGTCAGAGTAAGTTGAGGCCTTCTTCTATATGAAATTTTTTAAATATTTGAAAACAGCTATCTTGCTCCCTCAAGTATTTTCTTCTTTAGACTAAGCATTCTAATTTATCTGAACCATCCTTTATATGATATGATTTTGAGTCACTAAAATAATTCACTCATTTCAATTTTTCATTGTTGGTCTCCAATCTGAAGACATTCAAGTACTCTAAATATGGCATGTTCACAGCATAGCATATTGACCTATCATTCTTTCTCTCTGGAAAATATAGTTCTATAAATGTTCAGCCTCAAATTGAATGTTTTGAAAAAATAAACTTACTCTAAATTTTCTTTTAAAATATACTTTTAATAGTGGTTCATTGTGGCTTAACCATTAGTAAACAGTTTTTGAAAAAGAGAATTTCAATACATAATTCAGTATTTAAATCTGATGACTAAATTTGGCTCATAAAAATTGTGGTAATGCTATTGAAATTATTTTCTAAATGTTTTGATTTCTGTAGCTGATTTTGATTTCAGTATAATTTCTAGGTAAATTTCTATGTTTTGCTTAATACAAAAAGATGAAAGATGCAAATATAGGAAATATGATATTTTGAGTGTTGAAAAGTCTTTCAAGCAACTGAAAGTTATTTCATTCAATCAGATGTAAGATAATGACATTGATAATTTATTAAATGTTCTATAACCTCAAAAATGTCATTAGAGGAGTTTGAAAAGATAAACGATATTAAACTGAAAAGAAACTCCTATTCTCAAAATATTAATTGACGAATACCAGTACTACCAAGAACATGGGTCACATAGTTTCTCAGGAAGAGGAGTATAGAAACTCTTATTAGCTGGACACATCAGAGTTACTGAGAGGAGAAGACATTTCTAGGAATTAGTAATGAGTATGAGAGGCTTATAAAGACCAATGTTGTTGAAAAATTAACAAGGAATTATTAATTATCTATTATACATTTAGTAGCACTAAGTACTATGTATCATGTACCAGATACTGTACTAAGCACTGCGGATAAAGTATGAAGAATGAAACAATACATACAAGTGAGTAATTTACTTTTCCAATGGAACTATCTAGTACATTTACATATATATAAAACAAATTTAATAAATGCAAACATATATAGAGAGTAGCAAAATGAAAGATAATTTGGTAGATGTAACATTAATCATTTAGGGAAATATGTAGAAGATGGTGCTTCAGTTAAATTTTGAAGTAAAAGAGGGCCTCTGAGGACCCTAGCTGCTTAACAGTCATTGTCAAGGATATGTACTTCAAAAAATAAAAAATAAAAGAACAGTAAAGGAAGTACAAATTGCCCTTCAGCACTACCTGGTGCATCACTGGGATGACAAATGTGAGCAAGACTTTAAGAATAACTGCACAGGAGTAAGGTTTTGCAGATTCAAGGAAGCTCTTGTGTTACACATTCACACTGAATGTATACATATCAATTATAATGGAAAGATCTTCAGCTCATAACTGTAGGGCCTTGGAAGATGAAGAAACTGAAGATCAGAGATGGGCACCAACTTGCCTGAAGTAATTCAATTCCAGAATTAAATGAAAGAAGTAGGATTCAAACCCAAGTCCTCTTATTTGCAATCCAGTATTCTATCTACCATATCATGCTGTCAAATCCATTCAGTAATACCCCAGTAGAAAAAGGGACAGATTTGGTCTAAGTTTGAACCTTGGTTCAAATCCTGGCTCTGCTACTGTGTGACACTGGATAATTCATTTTACCTTCTCTGGGTCTCATATTCCTGCTTTATAGAATGAAGGAACTGTGCTAGATGTTCCCTTTACTCACTCCCCAAAAAAAGTATCTTCCAACCTTAACTCTTCAGCTTTTGAAAGATTTTATTTTTCCTGAAAGTCAGCTCAAGTATCACACTCTATGTAATGGGCCTCATCCAATCCTCTCATACAATAGCAAGTATCTCCCTTGCAAAATGACGTATTTATTTTGTATATAATTATATAAATGCATTCTTATCTGTGAAAGAACATAAACTCCACAATGGCAGGGGTTGGTACATATTTGTCTTTGTATTCCTGTTTCCTAGCATAACGCCTAATATATAATGGTTAATTATTGTCCTTTATTCTCAAAGAGGACCAAAGTGACATCACCATGATAAAGTGAAATTTCAGTGTGTCCAACTGTGGCTGATCAGGCCAATATGAGCACGGAATGCTCTACCACAGGTTGGGCACAGATAGTCCATGTGAATATTTGGGGTGGATACCCCAATTTTACACATTCTAAGTTTACTTTGTGCTGTCTCAATTCTGCTTTGCTCACAGAGCACACAGAGCACAGCACCCTTTCTGATGTGGGCATGACATGCTGAGTGGTCCTGTGCCGGTGTCTCCCATGTTGCACAGTCAAATCCAAAGTTCTTGAGAGAGAACCTTAAGAGTGTCCTTGTACGGTTTCTTCTGATCACGAGAGAAATGTCTTTTGATCCATGTGTAAATTGGATTTAAGTGAGGCAGAGTTGTGCAGAGTTGTAAGCCTCACTCTCTCCTCCAGAGTCATCATAGTCCAATGGCAGGAGAGAGTCAAGACAACTAGCAGTGGCTCAGGATGCAGTGGATGACCTTGGTGTCTTTGGTGTCTAACCAAGCTCTAAGCACTACCTGCTTCAGCTCCCTTCATGGCTGTTGGAATAAATTGTTTTCATCCACCCCTTCTATCAGAGAAAGTTTTTGTATGTTTGGGTTAGACACCCCCCAAACTCACCAATAGGTTTGAGCCTCCTTGGTTACCCTCAACCTGGTTTGGCCCATCTGCTGAAATGGTTTACTGGGGTGTGGCTACTGCGCATGCTGTAGCTTCTTGGACCCACAGGTGAGAACTGGGTGAAACAGGTGGACACACCAAAGGTGGAAAGAACCCCAAAAAGGGCTTGGCAGTCATCAAAGGTACTGGTCCTTCCTGAACACACTCTACAATAAACCCTCACTGATTGATTGACTGATCATATGGTCCTATCTCTATACTATCTTAAAAGGCAGTTAGGCAGGTCAATAGAGTGCTGGGCCTGTAGTTAGGCAGACCTGAGTTCAAATTTAGCCTTAGACACTTAGTAGCTATATGACCTCGGACAAATCTCTTAACCTTTGTCATCATCATCGTTTCATCAATTGTAAAATGGAGATAATAATAGCACCTACCTCCCAAGAGTGTTGTGATGCTCTATGAGATGGAATTTGTAAAGTGCTTACCATTTTACTGGTGTATAGGAGGTGCTTAATAAATGCTTATTCCCTTCACCTATCCTACAAGTCAGTCAATTAATGAGCATTTATTAAACATCTATTATATACTAGGCACTGGACTAAGAGCATTTAGGGCATCCAAGGAAGTATGTGAGAAATACAACTAATTGAATGATTCTTCTGTCAAAACACATTCTTATCAAAGTAAAATTTGGTGGAGGTAACTCTAAGAGATAGTTTTACATAATCAAAATGTCTAGAAGTCTAGCTTACTGTTCTAAAGGAGACACGCAGTTAGTACTCTTGAATTACACATTACTAAACCTTCTGAGAATCCTGTGCTTTGATAAAACGGCTCAGTGAAGTCAGCTCCATCACTGTTCTTGTGCATACATGCATATAACAATACCAAAAAAATACCCTAAGGTTCACTTCACGTGACTGACTTTGCCAATCAATCAACAACACTTTATTGAATATCTAATAAGAAACAATGAATACTTAATATGAAGCACTATTAAGGGTGCTGCATTCTAATGGGGGAGAAAATAAGCCCTTATATGTGTATTATAGTGAATAAATAGTAATGTGCACAGAGCTAAATATGATATACTTTGGAGAAAAGGACATTCACACATGGCGGTATTGGGAAAGGTTTCATGAAGAATGTGGTACTTGTTCTATATCTTAAATGAAGAGAGGGATTCTATGAGGCTGGTGTAGGGAAAGAAAATATCTCAGAAGAAAATGAAGGCCCAGAAATCAGAGATGCAGTATCTCTCATAATGTGAGGAACAGAAATGATACTGTTGTAACTGAATTCCAGAGTTCAGGAGAGGAAAATGAGTGGAAAAATAAGAGACTTCATTTATGTGGCTGTTGCAATGGTCTAGGTGAAAGGTGCTAAACATTCAGGTGTTACCTGAATGAATAGAAAAAGAAGTCAAAAGTCAGGGATATTGTAGGGTAGAGGTGGCAGGATCTGGCCCCTGACTGGATATGCAAGTGAGGAGTTGAGGATAAGAACAAAATTACAAAACAGAGACTATAAAGAATGGGGAGGTTTTCACTAGAAATAGTGAAGGTAACAAGTCAATAAGAGTTGGATGGGGCTGGGAGTGATCCAAAAATGAAATCTCATGTCTCCATCATCCTTAAAACAAAACTTCCCTAGACCCCCTTAAGATTAAGATTTTGACATTCTGGGGGCAGAGCCAAGATGGGAGAGTAGAAGGACGCACATTTACGAGCTCCAACCCACAGCCTATAGAATTAATGTAAAAAGAGATCCGCATAAATTCTGGACCACTGAAAGGTGTACAGAAATGGAGTGGAAGAGATTTCAGTGCCAGAGAGCCCTGGAGACCTGTCCCCAGGGTCCGTCGCGCCCCGGAAAGCGGACCCCACCCCAGCGCTGCCCTGGCCACAGCCCCAGAGAAGCTGACCCTAGCAGGCTTCAGGGACGGAAGCTCCAGCAGCCGGGAAAGTCCCTCTGCCCACAGAAGCTACAGGTCAGTGAGAGAGATGGCTGGCTGGCTGAGGGGAGTGGGATGACTCCGTGACTTGGGCCCCCTCGGGAGGAAGCGGCAGTGGCAGAGATGGGGGCAGGAAGCGGCAGAGGCAGAGGCATGGGCGGCAGGGGAGGCAGCAGCTGCAGCAGCCCAGGACTTCCCCAGCAGCAGGCAGGATCTTCATTACTGAAAGTCTTTGCATAAACAACCTGAGGGAGCTGAGCCTGGGAGACAGCCCTGCCCCACCCCGCTCCATTACTGAAGGTCTCTGCATAAAGCCCCTGAGGGAACTGAGCCTAGGAGGCGGCCCTGCCCCCACCCCAGCACCAGAGCTAAAGCTCACATTTGATTAACAGCTGGGCAGGGGGCGCAGAAAGCCCATTTGATTCTCAGAGCCCAAGCACTAGCTGGGCGGATCTAGGTGGGGGTGGACAGGAATCTCAGAAGTCAAGTAACTGGCTGGGAAAATGCCTAGAAAAGGGAAGAAAAATAAGACTATAGAGAGTTTTTTCCAACAAATGCAAATGATCCCGACATTCGGATCTGATGATGAGGACGTATTCTTGCCATCCGGGAAAGACGTGGAGGGTGGGGCCTCAGTACCCCAGACACCCCAGGGGGATGTCAGGTGGGCTCAGGCCTTGGAAGAGCTCAAAAAGGATTTTGAAAAGCAAGTTAGACAGGTGGAGGAAAAACTGGGAAAGGAAATGGGAGAGATGCAAGAAAAGTATGAAAAACGGGTCAATACCTTGGTTAAGGAGACCCAAAAAAATGCTGAAGAAAATAACATCTTGAAGAATAGGCTCACTCAATTGGCAAAAGAGGTTCAAAAAGCCAATGAGGAGAAGAATGCTTTCAAAAGCAGAATTAGCCAAATGGAAAAAGAGGTTCAAAAGCTCACTGAAGAGAATAGTTTTCTCAAAATTAGAATGGAACAGATGGAGGCTAATGACTTTATGAGAAATCAAGGAATCACAAAACAAAACCAAAAGAATGAAAAAATGGAAGAGAATGTGAAATATCTCATGGGAAAAACAACTGACCTGGAAAATAGATCAAGGAGAGACAATTTAAAAATTATGGGACTACCTGAAAGTCATGATCAGAAAAAGAGCCTAGACATCATCTTCCATGAAATTATCAAGGAAAACTGCCCTGACATTCTAGAACCAGAGGGCAAAATAAGTATTGAAAGAATCCATCAATCACCACCTAAAAGAGATCCAAAAAGAGAAACTCCTAGGAACATTGTGGCCAAATTCCAGAATGCCCAGCTCAAGGTGAAAATCTTGCAAGCAGCTAGAAAGAAACAATTCCAGTACTGTGGAAATACAATCAGGATAACTCAAGATCTAGCAGCTTCTACATTAAGGGATCGAAGGGCATGGAATAGGATATTCCAGAAGTCAAAGGAACTAGGACTCAAACCAAGAATCACCTACCCAGCTAAACAGAGTATAATACTTCAGGGGAAAATATGTTCTTTCAATGAAATAGAGGACTTTCAATCATTCTTGATGAAAAGACCAGAGCTGAAAAGAAAATTTGACTTCCAAACACAAGAATGAGAAGAAGCATGAAAAAGTAAACAGCAAAGAGAAGTCTTAAGGGACTTACTAGAAGTCAACTGTTTACATTCCTACATGGAAAGACAATATTTGTAACTCTTAAAACTTTTCAGTATCTGGGTAGTTGGTGGGACCACACACACACGTACATGCATGCATGCACACACATACACACATGCACACACACAGAGACAGAGAGCACAGAGTGAATTGAATAGGATAGGACCATAGCTGAAAAGAAATTAAGGTAAATGGTGAGAGAGAAATGTAGTGGGAGGAAAGAGGGTGAAATGGAATGGGGTAATTATATGTCATTTAAGAGGCAAGTAGGAGACTTTTTAGAGGAGGGAAAAAGAGGAGAGCTGAGGGAAAAAAAAACAATTAGTTTACCCTCATCACATTTGACTAAAGGAAGGAATAAAATGCACACTCATTTTGGTATGAAAACCTATCTTACAATATAGGAAAGTGGGGGAGAAGGAGATAAGCAAGGGGGGTGATGATGGAAGGGAGGGCAAAGGGAGGAGGGAGCAATTTGAAGTCAACACTTGGGGAGGGACAGCATCAAAAGACAGAAGAGAAACAATGAGGGGCAGGATAGGATGGAGGGTAATTCAGTTAGTCTTATACAACACGACTATCAGGGAAGTCATTTGCAAAATTACACAGATATGGCCTATATTGAATTGCCTTCCTTCCCAAAGGGAATGGGTGGCGAGGGAGGGATGGGGAGAATTTGGAACTCAAAGTTTTAGGAACAACTGTTTAGTATTGCTGTTGCTACTAGGAAAGAAGACATACAGTTTATGAGGAATAGAAAGTCATCTGTCCCTACAGGAGAAAAGAGAAGATGAAGACAAGAGAAGGGAGGGATGACAGAAGAGAGGGCAGATTGGAGACAGGGAAAATTAGATGCTTGGGGTACTGGGGTGGGGGGAGGGGATAAAAGGGGAGAAAATTTGGAACCCAAAATTTTGTGAAAATGAATGTAAAAAGTTAAATAAATAAATTTTAAAAAAAAAGATTTTGACATTCTGAGTTAGAAATGTCTCTAGTATATCCATTTTGAAGGCAATTACCATAGGGAATTGATGTTCATGGCATAAATTTGGACTAGATGAGATCTGCCAATCATATAGAGAGAGGATATTTATGAGATTACCAACCAAGTGAGAGTGTAGAAGGAGAAGATAGCTTAGGATAAAACCTTGGAGAATACCCAGTCTTGGAGGGGCATGATATGGATGATGAACCAGGAAAAGACACAAGGGAAGAATTTAGATAGGCTAGGAGGAAAATTTTAAAGAATAGTATTATGATAATTCAGGGAGAAGACTGTACCTTTGAGGAAAATCAGTTAACAGGGGCAAATGCAGCATCTAGATCAAGAAGGATGAGGACTGAAAAAACATCAAAAAATAATCAGATCTGAAAATAAATAGGTTATTTGAGACAGCAATTGCAGTTGAGTGATAATATCAAAATCCAGGTTTGAGGAGTGAGTAAAAAAGGGATAGGTGGAGGCAGTGAGTGCAGATCATTTTCTCAAGGAGTTTGACTGAAAAAGATAGTAAAGATATAGGATGATAGCTTAAGGTGGGGAGGGGAGGGGCTAAAGAAGTTTTGTTTTAATTATGATGGAGACATGAGTGTTTAAAGACAGTGGACATGTCGAGCTGTATTTTGAATCTCAAAAGGTAAAAAACAAAAACAAACATGGAGGCTCACAGACTCATTGTCTAAGAAATCAAACAAAGGTGACCTACTGTCTAGCAATAATCTTAGCTTAGAAGAACTCAGAGGTGAACAAACAATTGTATGAAGCTTGAGTTTGGCTATTGAAACTCTAATTATAAATTGAATCCTATTATAAAATATTAGTGTTTAGTGAAAAATAAAATGGAGGTAATGAGTTATACCATAACAATTAGTTGAAAGATTATGCAAGTACTTGTTCTACAAAATTTCCCTGGAGAATGGTAAATTCCATGAATGGACAATACATTGCAACTTCTTACTAGATATAGGTAGATTATTTAGAATGTCTGATGACCAACAGGAAGGGAATGATATAAAAACCAATTAATCAGATTCGAAGATGGGCCTGTCTACTAACTGTGGAAGAGTACTTGGTACCAGATGACAATCCACACAGATAATGTCTAAATCACCATTTTAAATATAAAAAAAAAAAAAAAAAAAAACTTCCTTTGGAACGTTACAGTGATCCTGTAGAGACTACCTCGTTGAAAGGAATTGTTTCCCAGAGAACGGGGAAGAATAAATTCAGAGGTTAACCCTTTCCATGCTTAATATTTAAACTTTGGAGTACCCAAGGAAACAGCAATTAGATATAGAACCTGTATCATTAGGGGACCAAAATAGAGATAACCTATGAAATTCATTAGATAAGGGCTGGAATTTCAAGCCAGTGATTTTAGGAATAACAAGGACCACCATCCAAATTAAACATGCAGAGAAGGTTAAATATGTAACAAGAGGATGCCCGTTAAGATTGAATATGTAAGACACATTTTATATATGACCTTAGTATGTGATATGGGTTTCATATATTATCTTTGTGTTGGGATTATTGGGTACTATTTATTTTGAATAATTGATACTATCTATCTTACATGCCAAGTTATGCTTCTTTATGATGTTTGTCTACTGATGCACCTGTGTACCACTCTGCTATTTATTCCTCATTCAAGAAGATCATGATATCAAGGAGGTGATGCCATGACATGCAAGTGAGTTGGATTTAAGTGAGGGAGAGTTGTGCAAAGTCACCAGCCTCACTTTCTCCTCCAAAGTCATCTGGACCAGTGGCAAGATATGGATAAGGATAACTGGAGATGACCCATGATGCATTGGGGGACCTTAGCCTTTTTAAGCTAATGTCTTTAACAGTTTGACTAAGTCAGTGTCCATTGAATGAATATGGTTTAATAAAAAAAAAAAGAGAGAGGCAAAAAAAATGACCTCTTTAAAAAAGAAATAGATCTGGGAGGGGAAGTCTCAGGGTTTCTGCCAAAACAGGAGCAATTGTTATTTATGTTCATTCTGAGTCAATCCATGCCCAAACAGTGACTAAGTGGGGCTTGGTCTGGGAACAGAGAGATTTTGGATTAATGCTGGTCTTTAAGAGAAATGGGACTAAAATTTACATTCGCCTTGGTAGAGTACTGCAAGATAAGGGTTTGATACCCTAAATGGAGAGAGAATATAGAAAAGAGAGAGTGAAGTGGGGCAGAGGGGAGGGGGAGGGAAAGGGAAGGAGGGAGGGAGGGAGGGAGGAAGGAAGGAAAAAAAAGGAAGAAGGAAAGAGAGTGAGAGAGAGAGAGAGAAGAAAGAAGAAGAAAGAAGAGAAAGAAAAGAAAGAAAGAAAGAAAGCATAAGAAAGAAAGAAAGAAAGAAAGAAAGGAAAGAAAGAAAGAAAGAAAGAAAGAAAGAAGGAAAGAAGGAAAGAAGGAAGGAAGGAAGGAAAGAAAGAAGAAAGAAAGAAAGAAAGAAAGAAAGAAAGAAAGAAAGAAAGAAAGAAAGAAAGAAAGAAAGAAAGAAAGAAAGAAAGAAAGAAAGAAAGAAAGAAAGAAAAAGTCATGCTGCAACCTGGAAGTTTGTCCCTAGTGGGCAGCTCCTTCTTTACACACAGAGGCTGCTATTTGTCCTTGTCTTTGCCTCATTTTTATTAAGTGATTTATTAAGTGATTAAGATTTAATCACTAAATAGATGCTGCCTCAGTCAAGCTGAGACCTGTTAAAAAAATTCAACTTGAAAAGGCCAAGGTCCCTCACTGCATCTGGGACCACCTCAAGTTGTCCTGATGTGAATATCTGGCCATTGGACCCAGATGACTCCAGAGGAGAAAGTGGGGTTGGTGACTTTGCACACCCCTCCCTCACTTAAATCCAATTTGATTGCATGTCATGGCATCTCCTCCCCAATGTCACAGTCCTCTTTCAGAATGCACCACACTAATTTGTAGGGAATCTCAAATTTTATAACATAGAGATGTTGTAATGTGGCCCAGGGTTGCCTTTCTCCTTAATGAGAGCACTCTGGTAATGTTTCAGGGATGTAATGGTGAGGCAGAACAAACTTGGAAAAGGAAGAAAAGAGATGGAAAAATTTGAGAACGATAAATAACTATGATACAAAGGTCTTCATGAAGAAGTGAGAATTGTGTTTTTTTCATGGGAAGTCATGAGCTAAGAGCCGATCAGGAAAAATCTAATGTTTTCATAGTATCTATCAAAAGGGGGTTGCTTATGCTTCAGCATTGAGTAGAGAAAAACCTAGTAGATTGACCCTAACCAGATGGAGCTGGCATCCCAGAGTCTGGTCACTGGAAATAAGTTGGGATGCAATGGGAAAATGTTCCATGTTTTTTCCACACTGTGTTTTCATAAACTGCAGAATAATTCCTCCACTTTGTAATTTTTTTACCTGGGAGGCTTCTATCCCCATCACCTAGCATTGGTGTTGGAGATTGCATCTATTTTTGTACTGAGAACAGAGAATGAGTCTACAACTTGATTCCCTCTTGTTATTTACATTATTTTTAAGTCTCGATTAAATTTGAATTGTGTCTTACATAATCTAATATTGGTGAAAATTGCATTGGTGACAGTTTGAGCTGTGCTATTAAATTAAGCCTTGACACTACCTCCCCAAGTCTCCTCTCCCCTCTGACTAGAAGGCTAGAATGTGCAGTATCAAACTCCTTCCAATGTTTTCTTTTATAGAGGGCAGAAACTGTATTCACAACTCACTCCACTTTGCCTCTGCTGCACTCCCTGATTTCAAGTCCATGGAACAAGATGCCCACTCCCACCCCACCCCTGACCATCTCCTGACCACCACCTCCTTTTCCAGGTTCCTTTTGTGTGTTGTCTTCCCCCATTAGATTGTATGTTCCTTGAGGACAGGAACTATCTTTTTCTTACTTGTAGGCCCAGCACTTAGCACAGCATATATGTGAGAATGGATGGTTTGGAGATGAGAAACTGGGGAGATGCATTTGTTGGAGTCCTTGGATACTATTCATCACTAGTACCCCCTTCATAGAATGGAATCTGTTTCTGAGATGTTATGACAGGAAGGCAAATCTCACAGTAAGCTAGAGTGATTGGTATTTCTGACAGACAGCCCCAGTCACTGGAACCGGAAATCCAGTTAAAAAGATAGTTTTGACTTTAAAAGCATTAATTACTTAGGTAGGGATATCTCTACCAATTCTTTTCTTGAGAAAGAAGGGGTACTGTAGCCAAGGGCTTGAACTGAATGATGACTCAAAAAGAAGATCCATACCTATGTGTTTAGTGCAGGGCAGGCCTACGAGTGTCTGATAGAACCACCTGCAGTGCCAATGCAATATTGACAGCACCTACAGTGGCTATGAACATGCCAGCATAATTCTGAATCTCAAAATATAACAGACTGTTCACATGGAAGACAGAACCAAAACATTTATTTAAACACCAGAAAGTCAAATCCCAACACAGAAAGTCAAATCCATCATAGTAACAAAGAAATTTATACACAATAACAATGCAGGGGGCACCATCATCCCCAAGTCTTCCCCCTCCTACGGCTTTCCCGCAAATAAACATTCACAGCTCAGTGCCTCCTTCTTCTCTCTCTCCCTCAGCTCTAACAGCTGTGTCCAACTTCCTCTCAGTTCTCTTCCACCCTTCCTGCACCATCTGTTTGGTACACCACAGACCCAAGTGACTCAGGCTTCCATGTGACTCAAGCAGGTCACATGGGCCTATTAAAGGATGGGAAAGATCTTCCCATTATGCAAATACTTGAACAATACACCACTCTACCTTAAATCTGGGACAAATGTCACTGAATGACAATTCTCTGAATTGCAGGATTATCAGTATTATGAGAATAAAACATTCATTAGTAATTATCCAGTGACTGATACATCACTTGTAACTACTTTTTTCATTTCACTTTCATATCAGTTCTAAATGATGTAAGCCAACAATCATAGTTCGATGTAACATCACAAGGAGGAGCAAGAGAAACAGACAGACAGAGACATAGATACAAAGACAGAGACAAAGACAGAAAGAGAGAGACAAAGACAGAGGCAGAATATATATTTGTTTGTTTGTTTGTTTTTCCTAGAGAGCAGGAATTTAAGGTACCAAAACAATTTTTTTATATATTTTAATTACAATAATGCCTATTTAATAATTACATATTATGTAAAAATCAAAAAAAATAAAATACATTTGTGCTATTTTTCCTCTGAATGTACTCAAAACAGTCTTTTCCTAAATAAATTTCTACTTCTAAAATCATCAAACTTTCTTTCATTTTATTCTTGAAATATTTCTGATATTACTTTTTTCATTTAAAAGTTGTGTGGACCACACCTAATCTATGTCTGTTTATCCACACCTAATCTGTATCTGTTTCTCTGTGGTTATAATTAATTATAAACAAAAAAACTTCATACTCTTAGGATATCTCTCCTTAAGATTCAGTTGATTCTCTTTTTTTTTTTTTTATTTATTTAGCTTTTTACATTCATTTTCACAAATTTTTGGGTTCCAAATTTTCTCCCCTTTTCTCCCCTCCCCCCCACCCCAATACCCCAAGCAATCTAATTTTCCCTATCTCCAATCTGTCCCTCTCTTCTGTCATCCCTCCCTTCCCTTGTCTCTATCTTCTCTTTTCTCCTGTAGGGCCAGATGATTTTCTATTCCTCATTAACTGTATGTCTTCTTTCCTAGTTGCAACAACAATACTAAACAATTATTCCTAAAACTTTGAGTTCCAAATTCTCCCCATCCCTCCCTCTCCACCTATTCCCTTTGGTACGGCAGGCAATTCATTATAGGCCATATCTGTGTAGCTTTGCAAATGACCTTCCTGATAGTCGTGTTGTGTAAGACTAACTGAATTGCCATCCCTCTTAACCTGCCCCTCATTGTTTCTCTTCTGTCCTTTGATCCTGTCCCTCCCCAAGTGTTGACTTTCAATTACTCCCTCCTCCCTTTGCCCTCCCTTCCATCATCCCCCCCCCCAATATCTCCTTCTCCCCCGCTTTCTTATACTGTAAGATAGGTTTTCATACCAAAATGAGTGTGCATTACACTCCTTCGTTTAGTCAAATGTGATGAGGGTAAACTTTTGTTTGTTTGTTTGTTTGTTTTTTTCCTCAGCTCTCCTCTTTTTTCCCTCCACTAAAAACATCTCCTACTTGCCTCTTATATGACATATAGTTACCCCCCTTCCATTTCCCCCTCTTTCCTCTCACTACATTTCTCTCTCACCATTTACCTTAATTTCTTTTAAGGTATGGTCCCATCCTATTCAGTTCAATCTGTGCTCTCTGTCTCTGCATGGGAATGCATGTGTGTATGTGTGTGCATGCATGTACATGTGTATGTGTGGTCCCACCAACCACCCAGATACTGAAAAGTTTTAAGAGTTAGAAATATTGTCCTTCCCTGTATGAATGCAAACAGTTCATTTCTGGTAAGTCCCTTAATACTTCTCCTTGCTGTTTACTTTTGCATGCTTCCTCTCATTCTTGTGTTTGAAAGTCAAATTTTCTTTTCAGCTCTGGTCTTTTCATTAAGAATGATTGAAAGTCCTCTGTTTCATTGAAAGACCATATTTTCCCTTGAAGTATTATACTCAGTTTAGCTGGGTAGGTGATTCTTGGTTTGAGTCCTAGTTCCTTTGCCTTCTGGAATATCCTATTCCACGCCCTTCGATCCCTTAATGTAGAAGCTGCTAGATCTTGGGTTATCCTGATTGTATTTCCACAGTACTGGAATTGTTTCTTTCTGGCTTGCTTGCAAGATTTTTTCCTTGAGCTGGGAGTTCTGGAATTTGGCCACAATGTTCCTAGGAGTTTCTCTTTTTGGATCTCTTTCAGGTGGTGATCGATGGATTCTTTCAATACTTATTTTGCCCTCTGGTCCTAGAATGTCAGGGCAGTTTTCCTTGATAATTTCATGCAAGACGATGTCTAGGCTCTTTTTTTGATCTATGGCTTTCAGGTAGTCCCATAATTTTTAAGTTGTCTCTCCTTGATCTATTTTCCAGGTCAGTTGTTTTTCCCATGAGATATTTCACATTCTCTTTCATTTTTTCATTCTTTTGGTTTTGTTTTGTGATTTCTTGGTTTCTCATAAAGTCATTAGACTCCATCTGTTCCATTCTAATTTTGAGAGAACTATTAAATTCAGTGAGCTTTTGAGCCTCTTTTTTCCATTTGGCTCATTCTGCTTTTGAATGCATTCTTCTCCTCATTGGCTTTTTGAACCTCTTTTGCCAATTGAGTGAGCCTATTTTTCAAGGTGTTAATTTCCTCAGCATTTTTTTGGGTCTCCTTTACCAAGATATTGACCTTTTTTTCATACTCTTCTTGCATCTTTGTCATTTCTCTTCCCAGTCTTTCCTCCACCTGTCTAACTTGCTTTTCAAAATCCTTTTTAAGCTCTTCCAAGGCCTGAGCCCCACCCAACACCCCCCCTGGGGTGTCTGGGGGTACTGAGGCCCCCACCCTCCACATCTTTCCCTGATGGGAAAAATACGTTCTCGTCCTCGCCATCAGATCCGAAGGTCGGGATCATTTGCATTTGTTGGAAAAAACTCTCTAAAGTCTTATTTTTTCTTCCCCTTTCTAGGCATTTTCCCAGCCAGTTACTTGACTTCTGAGATTCCTTTCCACCCCCGCCTGGATCCGCCCAGCTAGTGCTTGGCCTCTGAGATTCAAATGCGCTTTTCCCGCGGCAAGCTTTAGTTCTGGCTCAGGGGTGGGGGCAGGGCCGTCTCCTAACCTTGGGCCCTCAGGGGCTTTCCGCAGAGACTTTCAGGAATGGAGCGGGTGGGGGGCGGGGTGTGGGGGGCCCCGCCTGCTGTGCTCAGCTCCCTTGGGGGGTTTTATTCAGAGGCGTTCAGCAGTAGAGCAGGGTGGGGGCAGGGCCGTCTCCCCTGTTTGGCTCCCTCAGGTTGGAAAGGACCTTCAGTATTGAAGATCCTACCTGCTGCTGGGGGATTCCTGAGTCCCGGGCCGTTGCCGCCTCAGCCGCCCGCCCACCGCCTCTGCCTCCGCCGCTTCCTGCCCCCGTCTCTGCTGCCGACGCTTCCCTCCCAAGGGGGCCCGAGTCACGGAGACGCCCCGCTTCCCCTCTCCTTCAGCCCGGCTTTCTTTTTCACTGACCTGTAGCTTCTGTGAGCGGAGGGACTTTCCCGGCTGCCGGAGCTTCCCCCGGAGCTTTCCTCTCTGAAGTCTGCTCGGGTCAGCTTCTCTGGGTCGCGGCCAGGGGTGGGGGTGGGGGTCCGCTTTCCAAGGTGCGATGGACCCCCGGGACGGCTTTCCAGGGTTCAGTGGAACGGAAATCTCTTCCCCTATGTTTAATGCACCCCCTGCAGAGATTCAGAATTTATGGGGATCTCCTTTTACCTCAATTCCATGGGTTGTGGGCTCGGAGCTCGAAAATGTGCGTCCTTCTACTCCGCCATCTTGGCTCCGCCCCTCGATTCAGTTGATTCTCAAAATGATCCATTTCTAAATAACAAGTTAATGACTTTTTTCAAAATGGAATTCTGCTATAAATTTATATAACTGTCAACAAACTGAAACCAAAATACATACAGCCTATAGAGTTCATGTGTGTGCATGTGTGTGTGAGCATGTATGTGTGTTAAAAATAAATACATGAGCACAAGATAATACAAGGGAGGCATAGCATCAGAGGGATAAAAAAAATGCCTCACATATGTAACATTTAAAATTGAAGTGCCTGGTCACAAGGATCTTCAGTCCCTTCATGGAACCAGAAAGGAGTTAAGAGATGTGTTCAAGGTTGTACAGAGGAATAGGATCCTAATCTAGCCCCATGACTCAAAATCTAGAGCTCTTTCCACTGAAACATGCTGCTTCTCATTTCAACTCTTTGCAATTCCATTTCCACAAACTTTAACTAAGGCCTTAAAAACCTCATCCTGGAAAAGAAAATAAGAAGTCCCTGGAAGCTCCTCTACATAGAAGAATAGAGTAAAAGTGGGGTATAGAAGGCTGTTTAGATTTAGGGGAATGGGAGGATAAGGGAGGGATTGTTGGAGTGGGCAAAGTGGCAGGTAGAAGTAAAGTCATTATGAGAGATAGGAAAAAGGAGATATGCACAAACATAAAACAAGATTAGGAGTAGAATCTCTTAGGGAAAGTGCATGTTATACATGTATATATTTTTATATGTATGTATGTATGGGGGTATACATATGTATATCTATATCTATATAGATATATAAAGATATGTATCTTTATATATCTATATATTTATATGTATTTATGTACATATATGTATGTATGTATGTATATATGTATGTATTTATATACAAGTATGTATATCTATATCTATATAGATATATAAAGATATGTATCTTTATATATCTATATAGATATAGATATACATACTTGTATATAAATATATTCATGCTCAATTGTAGCCTCGGGGTGGCAGGTAGGAGGGAGGAAGCGGGGGAAAAGGACAAAGTAAAATATGTACAACGAAGAACAAAAGAAAACCTACAAGCAAGCAAAGAAAAGATGGATAGCTTTCAACTTAATGCACAGTATTTAATATACAGGCTTTCTTGAAGTGAAAAGTTATTGCTATATATTCTGAATCTTCTCCTATGTTCTTCTATGTACATGACATATTTTTTTTATTTTCTTATTCTACATTTCTTTTTCTATTTTTTGTTTGAATTTCAGTATTTGTCTAAAAGAAAAAAAAAGAAAAAGAAAAAAAACAGAGAATCTAAATCCTTTGCCATCATATATCAATATGTAAAGTATTTTCCTTCATTGTTGATTACCCTAATCCAACCTTCTATGTAATGTCAAAGAATGTGCCTCCTCTGTTGACAGGTATTTCAGTTGTGGAGAGTGAGGCCTCCCAGACTAAAGAGGAAGAATTAAAATCTTACACAGTAGAAACTGCAAGATGGTGCTTCTCTATTTGATATTGTTTGAAAAAGGATCATTCAGAGCTTCCTCAAAATTTTCACTATGAATAGGTTGATCATTCATGGTATTATTTTGTTATAGCTTTCTTTGACTCACAGTGTTTCAAGATACTTTCAAAATTCAATGCTTTCGAAAGATCCTAGTGTGATAGACTGCGAGCTACAAGGGATATTCACAATCATCTAATCTAATTATTAGATTTTAAAGATGAAGTAACTGAATTCTAGAGAGGGTAAGGGATTTTTTCAAATCTAATGTTTTTTTCACTACATCTATCCCTGCTCTCTAAAATATTCTAGAAGATATAGTGTTCTTTCTCTTTCCTCCAAAATGGTCATAATTAAAGCAATTTGACTACAGGGTTTGTTTTACTCCTGCATTCCCAAAACTTCCCTAATGTAGCTCAGCTAGGTAAAAAACATCTGTCTCTTGAGTTGGAATGACAAGCCTAATTATATTGGTGATATTAGGGGTTTCCTTCTTGGTGAAATTAGCATGATGGACTCTTGGTAGAGTAATGTCACTACATCATGTATAAAGTTCCCCTACTTTGACGTTCAACCCTTTCCCTGGATTGTGGATCTAAGTTCCATTATGTTTTGAAATAAATTTTAAATGTTTTTCCCCTAGTTCTTCACCATTCCACTCTCCAATGTCAAAAGTAAGTTTCTTTTGATTTTTTTTCCCAGTTTCTGTTTCTAAGTTTATCTGAGTACAGAAAGCCTCATTTGCTTGATCTCCTTGATCTTATTATGCAGAATGATACAGAGCACTGACCTGCACATTATAAAGAACACAAATCACTCAGTTTAACATTTTTTTAGATAAATCTTAAAGTTGTGTGGGTCACAGGTTTCAGCTAGGTCAGCTTCTAAAAATAAATAAATAAAATATTACAGGCATACCTCAGAGAAACTGAAGGTGTGGTTCTGTTAAAGGAAGACCCTAGGATCCAAAAAAGAAATCCTAGATGAAATAGTCTGATTGTAGATTACACAAATGTTTATTTTCTGAAAAGAGCGTGCAAAAGAAAATCTTCCAAGGAAGGAAGGAGAGAAAGAGGGAGAGGGAGAGAGATGGAGAGGGAGAGAGAGAGAGAGAGAGAGAGAGAGAGAGAGAGAGAGAGAGAGAGAGAGAGAGAGAGAGAGAAGGCAGGAAGGAGGGAGGGAAGGAAGGAAGGAAGGAAGGAAGGAAGGAAGGAAGGAAGGAAGGAAGGAAGGAAGGAAGGAAGGAAGGAAGGAAGGAAGGAAAAATTAAAGTGCTCAAAGAGGAGTGGAAAAATGGTGAGATATTATAGTTTGTGGAAACTTTCCGGTGAATAGTGCGGGGGGAGGGAGGAAAGGGAGAAGATATCTGTAAACACAATAAGCCAGGCAACAGGATGTTTAAAAAGTGCTGAGTAACGTCTTAAGTCTGCATCTGCTTTCTAGATTGCCCTTGAGCTGATCAAGGCTGATTCTGTGGTTTCTAGCTGCTACAGGCATCCCAAACTCACCTAAGTTCACACTAAGATCACTGGCATGTCAAGAACTTTTGGGCTTCAGAAGCCTTTGTGACTGGTTATTTCTTGTGTAACTCTGACAGGTTAGTAGAGCCATTATAACACATATACTAACAGTTTCAAACCACAGCAACTAAGCAAAAATTACAATAAAGAAAGTCTCACAATTTTTGTTTTCCCAGCAAATATAAAAGTTAGATTTATACTATGCTGCAATCCATGAAATGTGCAATTGTATTATGTCTAAAAAATGTATATATCTTAATTTTGAAAATACTTTATTGCTAAAAATAAATGCTAACCATCATCTGAGCCTTCAGCAAGCTGCAATTCATTTTGCTAGTGAAGGGTTTGCCTTGATGTTGATGGCTACTGACTGATTAGGGTGATGGTTGGTGAAGGCTGGGACAGCTGTGGCATTTTCTTAAAATAAGGCAACAATGAAGTTTGCCACATTGATTGACTCTTCCTTACACTTGAACACTTGGAGGTCATTGAAAGGTTATTAATTGTCCTAATTTCAATATTACTATTTCTCAGGGAATAGGGCGACCCAAGAAGAGGGAAAGAAATGGGATCAATGGTACGTTAAACAGTCAGGACACGTACAACATTTAAAAATTAAGTTCAAAGTATTATATGGGCATGGTTAGTGGTGTCCCAAAACGATTATAATATAACATCAAAGATCAGTGATTACAGATCATAACAGACATAATAATAAGGAAAAAATTTGAAATATTTTGATAACTACTAAAATGTGAAACAGTGACACAATGTAAGCACATGTGGTTGGAAAAATATTTCTGATAGACCTGACAAATATAGTATTCTCAGAAATATTTAATTTGTTAAAAATCAAAACAAAACAAAAAATGCAATATCGGTAAAGTTCAATAAGGTAAAGTACAATAAAATAAGGTATGTCTGTATTATTTTTTAGAAGTTCTGAAAGATGACCAATAAGTGTCTAGTTGATCGTTTCTGATAATAGGAGACAGTAATATGTCTAAAAAAAAACTATTCCTTATAGACAGGCCTTTTTAACATGTTCTTTCTCTCACTAAGACAAAAACTGTCTCCTTCTAAGTCCCCTGGAGAAGAGATTTCTGTTCCAGAGAGCCCTGAAAAAAAGTCACCAAAGGTCCGTCATGAAGCAGAGGGCAAAATAAGTATTGAAGGAATTCATCAATCACCACCTGAAAAAGATCCAAAAAGAGAAACTCCTAGGAACATTGTGGCCAAATTCCAGAATTCCCAGGTCAAGGAGAAAATACTGCAAACAGCTAGAAAGAAACAATTCCAGTATTGTGGAAATACAATCAGGATAACACAAGATCTAGCAGCTTCTACATTAAGGGATCAAAGGGCGTGGAATAGGATATTCCAGAAGTCAAAGGAACTAGGACTCAAACCAAGAATCACCTACCCAGCTAAACTGAATATAATGCTTCTGGGGGGAAAATGGTCTTTCAATGAAATAGAGGACTTTAAGCATTCTTGATGAAAAGACCAGAGCTGAAAAGAAAATTTGACTTTCAAACCCAAGAATGAGAAGAAGCATGAAAAAGTAAACAGCAAAGAGCAGTCATAAGGGACTTACCAAAGGTGAACTGTTTACATTCCTACATGGAAAGACAATATTTGTAACTATTAAAACTTTTCAGTATCTGGGTAGTTGGTGGGATTACACACACACATACACACACACACATGCACACACACATACACGTGTGCACACACACACATACACACATGCACACCCACAGAGACAGAGAGCACAGAGTGAATTGAATAGGATGGGATCATATCTTAAAAATATTAAGGTAAAATGTATAAGAGAAATGTATTGGGAGGAGAGAGGGTGAAATGGAATGGAGCAAATTATCTCTCATAGAAGAGGCAAGCAGGAGACTTTTCAGTGGAGGGAACAAGAGGAGAGCTGAGAAAAAATCATGAAGTTTATTCTCATCACATTCAACTACAGGAAGGAATAAAATGCACACTCATTCTGGTATGAAAACCTATCTTACAATACAGGAAAGTGGGGGAGAAAGAGATAAGCAGGGTGGGGGGGATGATGGAAGGGAGGGCAATGGGAGGAGGGAGCAATTTGAAGTCAACACTCTTGGGGAGGGACAGGATGAAATGACAGAATAGAATCAATGGGGGGCAGGATAGGATGGAGGGAAATACAGTTAGTCTTACACAACATGACTATTATCGAAGTCATTTGCAAAACTACACAGATATGGCCTATATTGAATTGCCTGCCTTCCCAAAGGGAATGGGTGGGAAGGGAGGGATGGGGAAAATTTGGAACTCAAAGTTTTAGGAACAACTGTTGAGCATTTTTGTTGCTACTAGGAAATAAGACATACAGGTAATGAGGAATATAAAGTTATCTGGCCCTACAGGACAAAAGAGAAGATGGGGACAAGAGAAGGGAGGGAGGATAGAAGAGAGGGCAGATTGGTGATAGGGGAAATTAGAATGCTTGGTATATTGGGGTTGGGGGGAGGGGACAAATGGGGAGAAAATTTTGAACCCATAATTTTGTGAAAATGAATGTAAAAAGTTAAATAAATTTGTATTAAAAAAAGGACATTGGTAGGATCCTCTTCTTTGCCTATTATTCCAAATAATGTATTTAATATTGAAATTAGTTAATATTTAAATGTTTGATAGCATTGTAATTCTGTCTGATCTTGGTGCTTTTACTTAGGAAGTTCATTTATATCCACTTCAATTTTTTTTCTAAAATAGAAATTTTTGGATATCCAAGATAATGTAAACTTTTAATCAGAAAGTACAAATCAAGGATTCTTAATGTGGGTATATATAAATATATATATATATATTCATCAATCACCACCTGAAAAAGATCCAAAAAGAGAAACTCCTAGGAACATTGTGGCCAAATTCCAGAATTTGGCCAATTCACTCTGTGCTCTCTGTCTATACATATATGGGTGTGTATGTGTGTGTGTGATGGAGCCCTTTTATAGCAATGTTGAAATGTATGTATTTTTAAATGAATAATATTTTAAATAAAATACATAGGATTACAACAAAAACCAATGCTGAAATATTGTTGCATATGTAAAAAATAAATAGATTTGTTTCTATCTCTCTATATACATGTACTTGTAAATATATCATATGTGTATATGTATGCACATATATGACATAAAGCATACACATGTGCATATATTCACAAACCCCAGGTTAAAAGCCCTTCCTCGAATAAAGATATTTAAAAGTAAATTATTTCCTCTCACAAATAGATTTGCTTTTACACTTGTTAGGCATGTATCTGCATATCACTTTTCTTGGAAGTTTAACTACTGACTTTAAACAATTACAATACAAATTGCAGGAAGACTTTAATTTTTTTTTTATTTCATAATTACAAAACAAGCTATGTAGCTTCTTGAGCTACTCTGGCAAACATCTCTTTTTTTGAGACCTTTTTTAATTATATTAAGACTTGTCAAACCTGATTAACTTTAAAATGTTATTTAAACTAAGTTATTTGCAGGATCCCAACTGAATGTCAGTCTAGGTTTATGAAGAAATATGTAGAAAGTGTGGAACATTTGCTTGTAAATCCTGGATGTCTTATAGTTTGTGATGTCATTTTGAGTGGAGAATAGCTTGCTTTTAAGGTAGTGATTAGGCTTCATAGAGAAAAATTACTGTAACTAAAAATACCTCCAGTTTGGATAGGAAGAAGAAATTGAAAAATGACCATGTTTTGTATTACACGGAACACTGTTCACTCATGAAACAGAATAGGTTCCTATGGAGGTACAAATGTTCCATAAAGAACTGCTTAGCTCTCTAAGTGCTTGCTACAGATAACTCAGGCTCAAAAGAGCAAAATCCTTAAGCTCAGGTGAATAAACAGTCCTTTCCAAATTAGGTAAACTACACAATACGTTTATTTATTTCAATATCTTAGAGTCACATTCTTTTTTGACTGTATGTACAGAGGGGAATATCTGACTATATTTGCAACCTAATGGTGGATAAACAACATTGCTGAGCCATCAAAATGTAATACTTTCAAAACCAGTCCAGAATATGTTGTCCCAATGATGGACAGGCCATTATGGATAATGGGGACACAGGGCTCAGTAGGTTTCTTGCTTTTGGTTTCCCCCATCATATACAAAGTCAGATGGAGTGGAAAACATCAACTCAGTTCTTATTAAAGCATATATCTCTATCTTTGTAACTGACTTAAAATACAGAAGCTGGAGTCACAAGAATGATCATTCAAAAATGGACACTAAAAGGCATTTGTGTATACAGGAGAAGTGACACATACTGCCTTGTAGGTCAGTCACTTGCCAAGAGAAATAAAAGCCTTTAATTTACTTATGTGACAAAATTCTTGATTAATTGTGAATGCAGTGATTGAAAAGTATTAACAGGGGACAATATATAATTTGGGGTCAGTTAAGCTTGTGGTTTATTTCAAGTCTCCTCAATTGCCAATACATTGTTGTATTACTTGCCTTTCCCCTGGGATTGAACAGAAGTAATGGCCCCTTTCCTCCTGTACCAAATGAGATCTCCCAGAAGAAAAATGAATGGGCAGAGGGTAAAAAGAACACTCCTAGGATCTGTGACTCTGTATTGTACACTAGACTAAAGCATCCAAATACCCACAGGGTATCTGTCATGCCTCCCTGAGGAATTATATAGAGCCATTGTTATTACGGTTATCTCATCTTACCCACAAGTAGGGTGACTTCTGCAGTAATATTTTGTGACACTTTTTGAGAGAAATATATTAAATGTGTTCACTCTTCTGGATCATTCTTTAAGTGATCATTTATTTAATAACTCACAAATCAAGAGAGGTCATGGTAAACAAAGCACTTTTCACAACAACCTGGACAAAGACTATAGGTATTTCTATCCCAGTAAATGGGTAAAGAAACTGGTACTATGGAAGGCTAAGTGATCTCTTCACCATTACATAGCAAGCATCTGTGGTGAGCTCTAAAACCAGGATAATTTGAGAATTATAGACTGAGAACATAATATAATCACGCACATTATACAGATGAGGAATTTGAGCCAAGGAAAGGTTGGATGAACTGCCCAGGGTGACATAGTAAGCAGTAGATTTGAACAGAGGAACTCTAATTTCTAAGCCAGTATACTTTCCATTACACCATAAATACTCCTTGTACTTAAGCTACAAGTCTTCTTGATTTAGTATCTACTCAATTATATACATGAACCCAGATTGATACTTGAAATCCATCTTTATACATGCTTTCTATGACTTAAATTAGCAATACTGAAATGTAAAAGGGAGTTAATAAAATTTCATAATTAGAAAAGTCAAGTGATGCATGAGTTACAAAGGATGAGTTGCTGCTGTTTTAATTTTAGAATATGTATAGCTTGGCTTAGAAGTTCATTGGGGAAATGCAAAGAACACTTAACTAGGGGTAGGGAGTGAGGATGATGGGGTGATTGGGTGCCTATGCTTACACCCCAATTCCAAGATCACATTTCTCAGTAACCTCAAAACACTATCTCCAGCAGTTTCTCCCCAGCCCAGGGACACTTCCTAACAATTACTCACAAGAGAGCCCCAACAAAATACTTATCTTTTCCTGGTACAGTAAGAAACTGCATTTGTAGGAACTGATAGTTTGAACTAGCTTTGAACTAGCTCATAAAGATACTCTATACCCACTGGGCTTTCTATACCAATTCCCTACCTCATTATATGCATGCTGGACTCTTCATTATGTATATCCTAGACTTCATCCATATGTATACCCTCTATGTATATTGTCAAACAAGCCCCTGATTGATTGGTGGCAGACTGGGCAACTCTCAGTCAGTGCTGAAAATTAGTTAACTTAGTGATGTAGGAGACTTGAAAACCATACCTTCCTGTGCTCTACTCCTCCCTTGGGCTTTTCCTGGTAAACTTCAGGTAAAACACTTGTGCAGTAGATCCAAAGTGCCTACTAGGTTTCTTTTTAGTTTCTCTGTGAGCTTGGAAAAGTAATTTCCTCTGTTTCTGTTTCTGCACCTGTATGATGAGTATTTTGGGCCAGATAAACTCTAAGGTCCCTTCATGTTCTAAAATTCTCTGAATCTTTTGGTTGAGCTGCCATTGCATCCTATCAACCTGTGGATAACTTTAAAAAGTACTGAGATAAAAAGGTGCAAGATTATTTTGGTCTTCTCAGAAACCAGAGCTTCACACATCTGACAACGCTTTAATCAGGACACTATTTCCATTTTTAGTTTGGCAGATAATTTGCTAGGGTTGTGAAGGAAAGCAGTGTTAGAAAATATTCATTTTGATGTTTGTTTTGGGTCTCTTTAAGGCTTTATCTAGAATTCCTGAGTGCAGTAGATTACTGCCCCTTGTATAGCCATCTGTCTAGTGGCTTCCCACTATGGAAGTTGCCTCTAATTTGGCTCAAATTCAAGAAACTTAATGGGAGCAGTTTCAGGAAGTTCAAAATCTAAAGGTAATGGTTAGCTGTCTTCATCACAAAACAGAGATACAAGGTAAATTTTCTCTGATGAAAATACAGCACTAAAGCAAGGGGACTTTGATACTGACAGGAAAATATAGATAGGGATATGGAGAGATAGGTTAAGAGAAAAGGTCACATACTTCTTAACAGTCTCAATGGCCAAAAGAGAACTCCATTGAAAGAGGGCCTTTCTGCAGTAACAAAGTCAGAAAAACTAATTAGGTGGGTAGAGACTAATGTCCTTGCTTCCTTTCAAGCTTAGGCTTTGTTCTGGCTCAAAGTCATTTACATCTAAGCCTGAGAAGAATTTAGCAATGTCTCCCTCTGCCCCTCCAAGCCACCTTAGTGAGATAACTGTATAAGTATCCACCCTGATTTATCAGTCTTAGGGTAAAAGCTCCACTCCAGCCTGATAAGCAAAGTATTGTTAGCTGGGTCAACTTTCCAGAATTTAGTATGATGCCAGGAAAAGTGTAAGCTTGCCAAAAAGGACTATACTATGGAGAACTCACACAGGGCAAGCACTCACATGGTGGTCAGAAGAAACAATACAAGGATCCTCTCAAGATTCCTCTTAAACTGTTCGGAACTGATTGTGTGACATGGGAGACATTGGCACAGGACTGCTCAGCATGGTATGCCCACATCAGAGAAGATGCTGTGCTCTATGAGTAAAGTAAAATTGAGACAACTAAAAGAAAATGCAAGCTGTGCAAATTTAGAATATCCATCTCAGATATTCACAAGGATTATTTGTACCTAATCTGAGCTCTTTTGGTGTGATCAGCCACAGTGATGTCATTTTGGTCCTCTGAGAATGAAGGACAACCAATCAACCAACCCACAATGCCTGGCACACAGTGCTTAATGAACATTTATTAATTAAGTTTGGTGACTTTTGCTTAAGAAAGATCCACTTACTGACATGTGTGAAAAGTTCTAACCTCTTTGATGAAAGATTAGGAGAAAAAAAAAAAAACAACAACTTGGCCTCTAATGCATATCTGGTCGTGGGTTGGTGTTCCCTTCCCCATCGTTGTTGGTTTTTCCCTTCTTTACTTAAAATATAATACCCCCGCCAGAAGCTTTCCCTGCTTCCAAAAATATATGAGATCTCACTTCTCACTTGCCTTCCCTTCTTTGGGAATTCTCTGACTTTTCCATTACGCCCCAGGAAATTTATTATTTGGAAAACCTCATCATTTTGCAAAGTCCCATTAGCCTTGGGACTGCTACCTCACCAACACCCTGAATCCCTTTGATTAGAGGGTAGAACCATGAACTCCAAAGCTTCTATTTAAAGAGGGAGCTCAGCTCAAATTATCTAATTTCTCTCCTGGCTGCACTGCTTTGCTTACGGATGTTTCCACTCTGCCCTAGTGATAGGTATCTAGCATGACTCTCAACGCTCTCTCCATTTTTCAGCTCTTATTATGTATTACCTTCTCTCTTTAGATTGTAAACTCTTTGGGAGTAGGAACTATTTTTTGCTTTTTCATATTTGTATCCTAAATGCTTAACACAGTGCCTTCCACATAGAATGGTGCAAATAAATGTTTAGTGACTGACCTAATAGAGTCCACAGTGGGGTGGTGGATAGAGAATAAAGCTCTTTATTTCTAAATCTTAGATATTACATGTAATGGGATTTAAAAATCTTCCTCTCCCATTAAATAGACTTCTGGTGGGGCTATAAAGGGAAGCTTAATTAGGGGAGGCTTCTTTTGTATGTACACCCATTGTTTTTTGTAAATTGCTAATGAGGCATTAGGTCATGAGGGTCCTGAAAAGTATATATGTATGTATATATGTGTGTATATATACACATATATACATAAATATGTGTGTATATATACACATATATACATACATACATATATATACATATACACACATTATGTACATATACATGTACATAAACACTTATACATATATACCTATACATACACATAGATACATACATATACATGCACACACACATACAGTCTGAAATGAGGTTTTGCTTTGGGACTTAAATCACTTAAAGAGTGTTTGTGTGATTAGGCCAGAGGAGACTCTGAGGAGCTGTTAAGGAGGCCCCTGGCTTTGAAAATGTGGATGTTGCTACTTCTCACTCTGATAACAATGTAGGTATTGCCTATTGGAAGCCCTGTCTGTTGGTCTCTCTGTAATTTCTGTTTGTATTTTCTCTGAAGTTCAGGGTGCTGAATTTTTCCCCTGAACTAAGTGAATGATATATGTGCTTGATTAAAGTAGATTGTTGACTCCTCAAAAGTTGCTTTCCTTTTAGAAAAGCCGATCTAAGAACCTGTACCAGCAGGTCATCCTGTGTGCCAGGGTGCTTGCTGTTACATTCCCCTAGCTTAAATTCTTTTACAAAATAAATCAGAAAAGATTTTGGTAATATCTAACCCTAAATTAGAGTGTCCTCAGCAACAAAAGTCTAATCTCTAGCCTAGAAAATGCAAAATAAGAAACTATTAGGTAGGAGGAGACAGGAAAGCAAAACTTCCCATGGAATCATATATGTTAACAGGGTATGGCACTTTTAACTAACATGCAGGTACATATGTTTGGTCTAACCATTATATCATAGCATAAAGATGAAATGACATTTCTGATGAATCAATACTCTCTAGAATTTACAACTTTTTATTTTTGTTTTTAGCTAATCAAAGTACAGAACAAAGATAGTTGGCTTTGCTACTGATTTTTTTGCATGATGAATGCCAAGCTGTGTCTTAGGTTGATAGAGAAAAACTTTGCTATATTTATCTTCTGATTTTTTGCTTTTCAAAATATGCCACCAGATATGGGGGCTTTACAAATAAACATAATATTACAGATATAAGTAATAATAAAAGAGATGTATGTGTCCTAGATTGGTGATGAGACCAAGACCCTGCTTCTCTGATATTATTTCTTGGCTCTTCACTTGCTTCCTTGAACAGAAAGTTTGACTTTGAAAAAAACAAGATCACTGAAGCAAGAGGATCTTGTTCCTAGTAGTTCTGCATACTAAAGGCAAAAATGTGGACAACGTGGCTGTAGACAAGTGACATTGCCTCCTCAATTTTATGTTTTTGGGGGGCTCAGTTTCATTTGTATGCTAGGATCATAATAATAACAGCTAATATTTATTTAGCACTTATTGTGTGCCAAGCATTGCACAGAGTGCTTTACACTTATTATCTCATGAGGTCCTCACAACAGCTTTGAGAGATTTCCTCATTTTGCAGATGAGCAAAGTGAGATAAAAATAGTTTAAGTGACTTGCCCAGAGTCCCACAGCTAGATCTCTCCACCTACGATTTTGGCAGTTTATAACTCTAAGTTAAACAGCTTTCCCACATAGAGTTTTCAATCTCCCCCAAGACTTCAACATAAAAGGAAAAGACCTACTTCTATCATGACCTCACCATAAGTTACTTGTTAGTGGGACAGAGTACCTCTGACTAAAGAGCTTCCAGCCTGCCTTTATCTGGAGATTTCACTAAACAGTAGCAGTTCAGAGATGAAATGACTTGTGTTAGGCTGGTGAGGGTAGTGACTGCTGCTTAGTTATGTTTGTCATTGTGCATTATCTAGCACAAAACAAGGATTATTGCACATATGCACTATAAAGGTAGCTATGTGAAGTAGTTTTGCTGAAAGAAGTAAATTTGATTCCTCATTCTTCTCTCTTGGTTTTTTACTGGATAAAGAACAGGGCAAAAGCAAGGGGTTTTGGTGCTGACAAATAAATCCTAATAAAGTCAAGAATGTGACTGGTTATATGGAAGATCAGCAACTTGACTTCTTGAACTGATCTTTCTCTTACACTAAAAAAAAAATAGCATCAAAGTAAGAGGAATTTGCTCCCAATGGCTATTCTAATTAAGCCAGTGATAGAGGTTCTGTGGTTGGAGAACATCACCATTCCATAAGGGGAATTTTGTTACTGTATTATTATGCTTCCTAAACTTGAGAGGATATTTGAAAGAGTCAACCTTGAATTATATCCTGGTCTAAATTAAATACTAGATGCTTGCATATAAAGAAAAATAAGACTAATTTTAGCCCTGTGATTCTTAGCACATCTTTTATTAGCTGACTACAGTGACACTAAATAAAGAGCTATCATTCTGTCTATCTCTGAGTAAGGTCTTAACTACTATATATGGGGAGATGAGACCTACTGAGATGATCCCAGAAACTATCAACAGGAAACAGCTGCCATCCAAGAGTATGCACCCCTGCAACCTCCAGCAACTACCTTCTGCCACAAAATCATCTGACCCCAATGGAGCAATAGATTGCAAGGCTACCCTGCCAAGCAGACACTAGGAGCCTGAAAGAATAATACACAACTGCTAGTAGGTACCCAGCAAATACCATGGGCGATCCAGGGAAATGCACAACCCTCCAAGAGCTTGCCTTGCAGCATAATAATGTCATCACATATATTGGTGTGCATCTGAGGCACAAGCTGCCCCTCCAAATGTGTGCCCTAGTTGTGCTTCTTCCCTAAGTGTGAACTCCTCAGGTGCATACTCTCCGACTGCGTTTTTTATGTATATTTATCAGTGGCCCATTGTTCGGTGTTGCATTTTGGTCAAAGGAAAACCTCATTGTTTCTTTACAATTACCTCAATAGCATTTATTTTTCATAGTATTAAACTACTTTATGCAGTGTAGTACAGTGCCCATTTCTTAAGTCCAGTAAATTCTGATGGGCACTAGAAAAGGTACAAATTGTAAAATGGCACAGGCCCTAGAAATGAAAATGAGACAGACAGGACAGATGCCTTTGTGAACAGTGTAGTGCTGTAGCCAATTCTGCATGTTTATTGTGTGGAACTGAGGTAGTAATACCAGAAATTAGAACTGAAAGAGAGGAATTTACCACATGGAAAAATGGAAGGAATCAATCTCGGGCGTTGGGAACAACCTATGCAAATGTCCAAAGTCTAGAGATAGTAAGGCAAGATCATGGAATAGCAAAATTAGAGTTTGACGGGATTGTACAGTATAGGAGAAGTAGCAAGAAGCAACCCTGTAAAGGTAGGTTGGTATTAGTGTTGGGGTGTTACAAGGTTGAGAACCACTCACATGTCTGAATAGGAAAAGAACTGTTTACTGTTCAGTCATGTCTATTTCTTTATGACCTCATTTGGGGTTTTGTTGGCAAAGATACTGGAGTGATTGGTTATTTTGTTCTTTAGTTAATTTGACAGCTGAGGAAACTGAGGCAAAGAGGGTTAAGTGACTTGCCCAGAAGCATACAGTAAATAATGTATAAGGCTAGGTTTGAATTCAGGTCTTCCTGACTCTAGGCTCTGTGCTTTATCCACTGAGCCACCTAGCTGGTTATGTTGTGTGTCTTTAGGTAAGTTAAAATTATCCTCTTTGTACCTTAGTTTCCTTATCTTTAAAATGAGGAGGAATGAAAATGAAATGAATAACATCTAACAACTCTCCTAGCAGTACATCCATGATATCTGATGCTTTTCTTCTGTCCCTTCTTGCTTATTATCAGATTTAATAGAGGATACAAATACTAGTCGTACAGGGTAAGAAGGTATGCATGGGTCAGGATTTGCACAGTTAAAGGGAATACTTAACCTCTCTCTAAGCGTAAAACCATGAAAGACTCAAATTAAGTATTAATATGAGTTACTATAATTACTCAGTTACAATCCATGATTTCTCACCTCCATACATCCATAAATCCAAATGATACCAGCTCTCCAATATCTCTCATGTTCATCACTTTTTGTTTTACCAATTCAGTTCACTTCTTGCTATTAGCTGCCATCATTGAAGTTCAGTTCTTTGGTGTCTCATGTTTGGATTAGGATAGTTTTCTTTTTTTTTTCATTTTTTTTAAATTATTTTTTTTTTTAGTTTTAAACATTCATTTCCACCAGATTTTGAGTTCCCAATTTTCTCCCCATCTCTCCCCTCCCCCAGCTCAGGACACCATGCATTCTGATTACTACCCCTTCCCCCAATCTACCCTCCCTTCTATCTCTCCCCTTTCTTCCTTTAACCCTATCTCCTCTATTTTCTTGTAGGGCAAGATAGATTTCTATACTCTGTTTATCTATATTTCTTATTTCCCAGTTGCATGTAAAAACAATTTTTAACATTTGTTTTTAAAACTTTGAGTTACAACTTCTCTCTCTCTCTCCCTCCTCACTCATCCCCACTGAGAAGGCAAGCAATTCAATATGGGTTATACATGTGTAGTTATGCAAAAGATGTCCATAAAAGTCATGTTGTGAAAGACTAACTCTGTTTCCCTCCATCTTATTCTTCCTCCCATTTATTCTATTCTGTCTTTTGACCTTGTCCCTCCCCAAAAGTGTTTACTTCCAATTACTCATTCCTTCCATTTGTCCTCCCTTCTATCACCCCCCTCCCACACCCCACTTATCCCCTACTTTCCTGTAGTATAAGAAAGATTTTCATACCAAAGTGAGTGTACATGTTATTCCGTCCTTAAGTCAAATGTGATGAGAGTAAGTTTCACCTTTTTCCTCTCATCTCCCCCGTTTTCCCCTCCACTGGAAAAAACTTTTTCTTGTCTCTTTTACGAAAAATAATTTGCCCCATTCCATTTCTCCCTTTTTCCTCCCCTTACTTAGGAATCAGTACTGAAATCTCCTCTCACTAAAGTGGGTCCCTTCCCCTGGCACATGTCCTTGCTATCAAGCTCTTTCATCTACTTTGAAATTAAATTTCTGTTCGATTCCTGACTCCCCTGTCTCTAGCCTGCTTTGTTTGGCTCCAGTCACCCGCAGGTTAGAGACTGGGTCTGTTCAATTAACAGCTGATATACTGGACAATATAGCTATGTTTATTTGAATGATGTATAGTCAGTGTATGCATAAGACATGTAAATAGATATGTACAAATACATGTTTTTGTATTTTCAGTTGAGCATTATCACACATTGAGTTGATATTTTTATTTATTACATGTGAGGTTCTCTGTGTGACGATCCACAAGAAAGGAAAGGGAAATGACTTGGTACTTGCATGAACCTTAGAACTTTTATCTAGAATTAACTGGAAAATAAATTACTGTGTGATAAAGTGTAAATCAAGTCTCAAATTTGCTGCTATTCTTGGCGTTGTTAATTTATAGAGTTTTGAAGGGGATACAAAGAGAAGTTGTAGGTGGAGAGTGGGGAAGGGGGTGGAATGTTAGCAATCCTAATGGCCCAGGATGCAAACTGATAGATAAAAGAGTTCATATATACAAGGACACTTTCTCAGGTTGTCACAAGAGCTCTAGTTTAAAGGTTGGAAAATTATGATATTGACAAAATGTCTATAAAGATTTTCACTGTAGATGTGGAAAAAGAGTACACCAGTTCACTGCTGATTGAGCTGTAAATTGGTACAAAGATTCTGGAGAACAATTTGAACTATACACTAAAGGTGATGAAACTGACACAGCAATACTACTGTAGTTACTGTTCAGTATCCTCTGAGTCTTTGTGACACTAGGGCCCAAAGAATGCCAATTCTGTTTATGGGGTTTTCTTACTAAAGATATAGGAGTAGTTTGCAATTTCTTTCTTCTGTAGATAAAGTAAACAAAGGCTAAATGACTTGCCCAGGGTCACCCAATTACTAAGTGTCTGAGGTCTCATTTGAACTCAGGTCTTCCTGACCACAGTCCCAGAGTGCTATCCACTAAACCATCATTGCTTCCAGCAATGCCATTGCTAGGCTTGTATCCCAAAGAGATCCCTACCCTGCCCGCCCCCCCCCCCCACAAAAGGAAAGGAAAATAATTTTTACATCCTAAAATATTTGCAGCAACTCTTTTTATGGTGACAAATAACTGGAAATTAAGGTGATGCCCATCAATTGGGGAATGACTGAACAACTTGTGGCATATGATTGTGAGGAAATACTGTTGTACTATAAGAAATGATGAGGGAGATTATTTTAGAAAAACCTGAGAAGACTTATATGAACTGATACAAAGAGAATTTTGGACACAGTAACAATACTGTAATGATAAACAACTATGAAAGACTTAGCTGCTTTGATCAATACAATGATCTATTACAATTCCAAAATAATTATGATGAAAAATGCTTCATCTCCAGAGAGAAAACTGATTAACTCAGAGTGCAGAGCATAGTTAATGTGGAAATACCTTTTGTATGACTTCTCATGGATAGTGTCTGTCACATTACTTGCTTTCTCAAAGGGTGGGGGAGGGATTGGAAGATGGTAAATAATTTGAAACTCAAAATTTTTAAAAATGAATACAAAAAGTAAATTGATTTTTAAAAACATGATGTTCCCTGTAGTCCTTTTATCTTTCAGGGCTTCTCCATAATGTGCTTTTTCATCTAGATTCTTCTGCTGAGTGACTTGTTTTAAATACAGTGTCAAGAGTTATGACTGATTCCTTCATGTAATCACAAGCCATTTCATATATGGTTTTAATTGCTTTTACAAATGGCCAGGGCATTATTTCTTTCAAATTCTGTAAGGATTTATTTATGTTATTTTAGAATGGTAGGAAAATTCCTTAAAATCTCTTTATACTTTGTGATTACATTCTGGGCTTTCCTTGACTGCATCAACTGCCACAGGTTACCTGTCCCACTCATTAAATTTCACTGGCATTGTATCACATTCAAAATCAAATATAAAAGTCTTTGACATTCACAGGCCTTTATAGTATTATCTAGCCCCTCCCTCTAGTCTTCTAACATGTTACCCTCCCTCCCCCATTCTGTGACTCTGCCCCCCACACCCTTACTGTTCTAATGCTTGTTCTGGGCACTTTCACTACCTATCTATCTCATTCATGGAATTTTCTCCAGCTTCATTTCCACCTCCGTGCTTCCTTGGTTTCCTTCAATTCCCAGCTAAAATTCTATCTTCTACTGGAAATCTGCCTGATCACCCTTAAATGGACTGCATTCCCTCTGATTTCCCATTTATTTTTTGTCTATCTTATTCATCCATAGCTTGTGTTTTGTCTTCCCTATTAAATTGTGAGTTCCTTTGGAGCACGGCCTATTTTTATTTTTACCTTTGTATTCTCAGCATCTAGCACAGTACACCGCGCTCTCTAGGTGCTTAATAAATGTTCATTAACTGAATAATTGAGGAGGGAAACCCTTACAAGTGGTGAAAAGACATTTAAGACCTAGAAGCAGAAAACCTGGATTTGAGAATCTGATTCACAACTTAAAATCCTCAAAACGTTAAATAATTACTTAGCCTTTTAGGGCCTCAGTTTCATCTGTTCGCAAATTGGAAGAAGTCATTATATTATTAGTGTCTGTACTATCTAACACAGAAGACTGTTAGGAAGTATTCTTTAAAGCATAAGATTCTGTTGCAAACAAATAAAACCTATTAGGACAGAAGTTCTCTCTTGCCCTAAGCACATGCACAGCCCTGTGGTCCTGCCCACCCTGAGGGGGTCACCATCCCCTCTTTTTTCCCCTCTCTTTTCTTCCCCTCTTCTCCCCTCCTCTTCCTTCCTCTTTCTCCTCCTCTTCCCCATTTCGCTCTTTCTTCCATCTCCACCCCAAGCAGCTTCATTGCCTTGAAGCCCCTCCCTCTGCTTTCAACTCCGCCCCCCCCAACCTGAAGGGCTGCAGTGTAGACTGGAGGACTCATACCTGCACAGGCTGCATAGCCTCAGCCCTTGCCAAGTCTCCTGCCAGACCTGGAGCCAGTTGGAGATGGCTTGGGGCGAGGGGCATCCATTTGCATAATGCTGACTTACCAAGAGACAGAATATTCTGCAGTATTAATGATCACTCTTTTCATGGAAATAATAGAGTGCTTTGGTGGTGAAGGAGAATGGGAAATGTAAGGGGGGCGGGGCGCAGAATTCAGTCCAGTTGTCTTTAGAAACTTGAGAAGTTCTGTTAAACTCAAAAATTTAGTTTGAAGACTTAAACTTTGTGTTAAACTAAGCCCCAAGAGGGCAAATAGATGAAAGTTGAAAGGTACACTTTTATTCTGCCATGCTATTGAGGCATCCCTTAGCTTTTTCAAGCAACTCATCTAATAATACCTGTTACTGAGCTCTAGCTTAGCTAGTGTTCAAGAGTAGAAGGTGACATAAGCAAGACCTTTTGAATGGATAACACCGGCAGGGTGCTGAAATATAGTACCTTTATTTTCCAAGGACAAACAAGCAAAAAGTTTGATTGTTAAAACTTTTAACTGGCTTGGAGATTATATGTGGCTATCAACTTTTTAAAATTTTTCATGAATGTAGTAGTGTTATGGTTCTTCAGACATCCGATATATTCCTTAACCACATATTCATACTTTTTAAAAAATTATTTCCCATTTTTATATCTTTCAATTTTAAACATCTCAGTCCTCAAATACCTCTTTAATGCTATACCTAGAGTCAGGAAGACGAATTTAAATTTGGCCTTTGAAACTATCCGTGTAACCATAACTATAACATCCGTCTTCAAATCTCTGAAGCATTGTCCTATGGAAAGGGGGCTGAAGATGTATTTCATGCTGCTTTAGAAGGCAGAACTAGAAATAATGAGTAAAAGTTACAGAGATGAAGATTTCCACTTAAAATGAAGAAATTATAAAGATATCAACTGGAAAGGACTACTAATATAATGATTGATTCCCCACCTTTTTTCTTTACAACATAGCCCCTTCTTATCTTTCTTGTTTTCTTAATTATTCCCCTGTATGTTTCCAACATATTGGTGTACTTGCTGTTTCTCATTTACAACACTCCATTGACATCTCCAGGCCTTTGCCTTGGCTGTATCATAGGCCTGGGATGCTCTCCCACTTTACCTCCAGTTCTTATGATCCCTGGCTCCTTTCAGTGTTTCTTTTTTCTTGTAAAGAAAGATAGGAATAGCCAATTGGAAACTTACTTATTCTTCAACTCCATTTTGTTTTTTAATTTAGAGGAGTGAATTACTGATTTATTATTTTACTTTAAAAAAACTCCACCTGTCCCTGCTTCATTTGTTTAGTATCTAGTCATGCTGATTCCTTCCATGGAGATTATTTTGGAGTTCCTCAAGATCTTCACTTTACTCCTTTTACCACAAAAATTGTAACACTATTCTGATGTGCATCTGAAGGGCTGTGATCATCAAAAATTGTGGGGGGGGGTGGGATCGTTGGTGTAGTCAATTAAGCTAAATTTTAAAAGTCCCACATGAACACAGTTTGGTTGGAGGTACAAATGTAGGACTATGCTCCTGGTAAACTGACCCTGTTCCTCCCTATCCTGTTCACATTATGATTTGAAGCCAATGATCCAGCTACAAAGATTGAAATCCAGTGAGATCTCTCCAATTCAAATCTTTATAACTAGAAAATCCAAAAAGATCTGAGGCAAAGCATTAGATACTGTAACCAAAAAATTGTTTATGAGGAATGATGACTAGGTGGCTCAGTGGATAGAGTACTGGACCTGGACTCAGAAAAAACAGAATTCAAATGTGCCCTCAGGTTCTTACTCCCTGGGTGACCCTGGAAAGTTGGTTAAACCTGACTATATAAAAATGGAGAAGGAAATGGCCAACTACTCTATTATCTTTCCCAATAAAACCCCTTGAACAGCTGGTCCACAAGGTCACAAAGAGTCAGACGTGAACAACTGAACAGCAATAAAAAAGTGAATACCTACCAAGGAAGTGAGGTTCTCAAATAGTTACTTTACATCACTTCAACGTTGCCATGGCAGACAAAGCTGATTTCCCTTTTTGATAGATTCGTTTAATTGGTAGATTACTAGATTGAAAATATAGTTTAACCCAAATTCAGGAAAAATGATGAAAATAAGATTCTTTTTTAAAAGATGGCAATATGTGGGTCACAGTAAAATGAAATGAAGAACTGGTTGAATGGTCATACATAAATTAAACTTTAATGTTTCTGTGTCAACCTGGAATAAGATATCTACTTGATTGACCCTGTGTGGGCACCAGCACCTGGCATAGTATTTGACATAATACTCTTATTAGAAATAATTAATTGGAATTAAAGTTCAAAGAGGATACTATTGCTTCCCAATTCTCCCTCCGTGGTGACTTTCTGGGGCTATGGAGGAACAAAGAGTGGGAACCTCAATTTATCCTAGTACCTTATTTTCACTACATCACTCTGGCTAAAAGCTATGATGAAAAGGCTCGCTGTTCAAAACTAGTCTGATTTCCTATTTCCCCAATGATAAACGAAAAATTAAGAAAGATACATTCATTTCTCTTCCAGCACTGCAAGGATCAAAGTTGTAGTTCTTTTCCTGCCCCTCCCCCAAGTGCTGCTTATTCTGGACATCCCTTCTCTTTGTTTATTCTGATAATGAAGTAATTAATATATATTGACCTAGATACCAAGCTTCAGATCCAGTGAGTAAACTCCTCTGCCATCCTAGTAATGGTCTTGCTATGCTTGCATATTGTTGTCTCAGATCATTTCCTCATTATCCTGACCGACTTTTGCCAGTTATATGTCATTTCTTCAGTTTCCAGATTGACCACTCTTTTTTGACATCTAGTGAAACCGGCTATTTCAAGTCTAAGGCCAATGCAGTTATGTTTCTTGCAGTTGTATTTCTACCTTTTTGTTTCTTAAGATAAAATACATATTAAAAATCAAGAGGAAGTCATGTCCAAATATAAATAAAAGCTAACTAGGTTATTTCAAAGCACTATGGAGCAAGGGTTCTCAAATCTGGGGTCCATGACCTTTTTAAATACATGTGTGTGTGTATGTGTATGGTGTATGTATATATATGTATATATAAACATATATAAATGAATTTTAATATAATTGCTTTCAGACATGAAATATATGTTGTCATATACATTCTATTTTATTAATTTAAAAAAAACATTTTGAGAAGGGGTACAACAAGCTTTACCAGGTTATCATAAAGGTCCATGACATAAAAAGCTATCCTCTTCCACTGTTAAAACTTGCATCATTGAAGTACTCCAAACTTCTTTCTGCTAAGTTTAAATCCTAAATGCAATGACATTATTATGTAAAATGAAAAATATAGAATGTGCTCATAAATTTGTGGATGAACTTCAGAGGTCATCTAGTTTCATCATCTAAGTTTTTAAATGATGAATCTGAATCCTAGGTGGGATAAATTATTTACCTGAGGTCAAACAGGTAGTGTCAGACAAACTGGCAGAAGGAAAACTCAGACTGACTACTTCTTACTCTCAACCAAATATTCCTTCCACTGGACAGATTCCAGGCAGCCCAATTCAATCCTTGACTATAAGCCTTCACTCTATTCTACACATTCTTTGTTCTTTCTCTTGTCCTGTCTCATATGGACAGCAGTATTAGAACTACAGATATTAAAGGTGGAAACCAACTGCAGAGATGAAATGGAAAGGGTATTGGGGTTGGGAATGGAGTGTGTAGGGCCTGAGATTTAAGACAGAGGGGAAGGATGTAACCAGCCTCGCTAAAGACAATTATTTCACACAATACAAGATAAAATGTGCTTTTGAAGTAGTAATATTGTTCTTTGAACACTTTTTTTTGTCTCTTTTTAATCATATTTTTTTCCTTTCCTAACTGACACAACAGGTCTGGATTATGGTTACTTTGTGAGATAAAATCCCTATCTTTGTATGAGTTGTCATGGGAATTAAAATATTTTTGAGCATTTGTATTATTTGGGTAGAAACTAAATGCTGGGACGAGAGGTTTTATATGACAGCTCTTTAGATTTTCCTCTTTGCTGCCTGATTGGATTATTTTTCAACTCAATCACCTTAATCCTATCTAATTTTTTTTTATAAAGTCTTTCCATTCAAATATGTATGTATTTGTGCATGTGTGTATATACACATGGGTGCATATGTGTATATACATGGATACATACACTAAAGTAAGTTACAGATGGGATGGAAGAACCTCACGCTAGTTCATCAATTTTGATGTGTATTATATACCAGACAAGGAGGTCTCCTAGTGGGGAGGCAGGGGGCAGATTATAAACCCATCACAAAAATTTACAAGGCAAAATTGACAGCAGCTTCCTTATTTTGTTTAGCAGGGAGACTTAGTTCATACTATTCCAGTAAGAAGAGAAAGGGAAAAAAAAATTCTTCTTATTGCTAATAAGAATATGAAACAAAAAAAAAATTACAGATCAAAAGAAATAATGTAATTAAAGAGTTTTGCCAATCTCAAAATGTTACATAAATTTCAGCCATTGGTATTTACATCATCTTTATTAAAACATCTAGTAAAATATTCATTCCCCCCTCTAATTTCAATGCCTTAAGTAAGGTGGACTAGATAATTACCAGTGTAGGGAAAAGGAATCATGATGTCTCTCTCATTTTAGCCTGTTGCAGACTTTTCTATACCACTATTTTGTTATTTGGGTTTTTTTGTCTGTTTTTTGTTTTTTACTTTGTGTATAAATTGAATTGAGTAGTTAAAGCTGGAATGTGTGAATTGATGGATGGATAAAGTAAACAGCACTTCAGATAGGTAAGACTGGTAAATTAAGAAGCACAGGTCACAAATGGCACTGTTAGCCACATGTCTGTCCCTAGTGATCTTCTAAATCATCATTACCGCGATTTTAATTTCTAAAGAATTTATAGCCTTTAAATGTGAAGGTAATTTGCTAACTTGCCTCTTTCTTTTTCTGGACTCTCCTGAAACTTTTTGACTAAGCATTGAGCAATCTTAAATATTACTTAGCCACCAAAATGTAAGATAAATTAGAAACGTACCAAAGAATATTTTCTGAAAAAAAAATCTTTCATGTGGTGGAATGTTCAAAACAGGGAAAGGAGGATTACCCATCTGATATCTATCTGTTTCCTAAGGTTTACTTAGAAAAATCTACCTCTTTGTTTCATGCTGAAAACCCACTTTTTCTTGATCCTTAAGTCATAGATTGTGCCTCTGGAGAGGATTCAAGGCCATACTTCATTGTATAATTTATGCATTATATAAATAATTTTTAATACACTGAATGCTAGGATATTTTTAACAGCTTTGACATGACTCTCTCTTTGTGTCTGTCACTGTCCCTGTCTCTATCTATATATCTACACATGTGTGTATATATACATATGTGTACTATACAAAGATACATATGTGTGTTTATATGTGGGGGGGAAGCTAGGAAGAAAATCCCAAGTGAGGTCACAGAAAAGTCAGTCACAACTGAAAATAACTCAAATGAGAGACACATTGACAAAGGTAGGGAAACTGGGAGACAGAGACAGAGAGAACATAAACAAATATATATTAAGCTATACTTTTCTTATCAAACATTCTTAAGCGAGGTAGGACTTCGCAAGAAAGAAGTCAGGGAAACCAGAACGTACAAATAAGAGAAAGCATTCTAAATACATAGGTTAACCAGTGAAAGTATTCAGATTTGAGCCTAGGAGAATTGTGTTGGAGGCACATCAAGGAGACCTGTGTCACTGGAGCACAGAGTATATGAGTAAGGTGTAAGAAGCCTGGAAAGTTAGGAGGTTCTCAGGTTGTAAAAAGCTTTGAATACCAAACAGAAAACTTTATAATTGATCCTGGAAGTAATGGGGAGATAGTGAAGTTTATTGAACATTGGGGTGATATTATCAGACTTGTGTTTTAGTAAGATCAGTCTGTCAGCTGCATGAGGAATGAAAGGGAGTGTGGAGAGACTTGAGGCAGGAAAACCAAACAGTAGACTATTGTAGTTGTTTGGCTATGAGCTGATGAGAGCCTGTATCCAAACAGTGGTGAGGTGGAAAAAAGTGAGGAGTTGAAGATGACATCTAAGTTCTAAACCCAGAAGGAGGTACACTTGTCAGTAACAAGGAGGCTAGAAAGAGGGGAGGGTTTGAGGAGAAAGACAACGAGTTCAGTTTTACATTCATCGTGCTTAGGGTGTCTTCTGGACTTCCAGTTAAGAAATTTAAAAGGTATTTGGAGATGCAAGACTGAGGGACAATTAAGATATGTTAGGACTGGAACAATACCCTGGTATTTATTGGTATAACTGGTAATTATTGAACAATAACTAGGTGGTGCAGTAGAGAGAGTGCCAGGCTTAGAGTTAGGAAGACTCATCTTCCTGAATTCAAATCTGGCATCATCCACTTACTGTCTGTATGACATATGGGCAGGCCACTTAACCCCGTTTGTCTCAGTTTCCTCATCTGTTAAATGAGCTGGAGATGACAAACCAGTGGAGTATCTTTGCCAAGAAAACCCCAAGTGGGGTCTCAAGTAGTCAGACATAAACAGTGCCCACCTACTGCTTTAGTATTTTATCTCTCTATTAGACTATAAACACCAGGAGTGTCCAGGGATCACATCTTGCTTTAACTCTATATCTCAGCTCTCTAGATGAATGATAGACATCCATTGCAAAAATAAATGTTATTTCATGAACCAAAGTGATTGTTATATGCTTATTGGTTTGAAGAAAATATTTGTGAGACTGCTCTAGACGTTGAGGGTGAGGGAAAAATTATGAGAGGTCACCTCTAACTTTTCAAAGTGTTTATAGGATTTCACTCACCCCTTTTTGACTGTCTTTCCTGCATTTCATTTTGTTCTTTCTGAAATGACTCTTCTTTGACTTACCAGTCTAGCTGTCTCCCAGTGTTTGTGTATGCTAGTGCATATATGTGTGTGTTATTAATTTTATTGTTCCCTTTATACATTATGTTTTTGCTGCAGGTAGAATTGGATATCATGCAAAACAAATCTCCAGTGAACATGCATCTGTTCTTGAAAAGTTGCTTTCAAAAATTACTTCTTTAAGATTTTTCTCTTTGCCCTTGCTGGGTGTTGAACATATTTTCTGAAATTTTTCATTTCAGTTTTCTGTGGAAAAAAATTACCTGGCAATAGGGAATTTAAGGAGAGTGAAATGAAATAAAATGGAGTAAAAGTTGCCACCTGAATAACTATAAGAGGATTCTGACAAGATGGAATCTTCCCCTCTTTCCTTTTTAGGCTCCTCCTATTTTCATCTACCTTCCCATGTATTAATAGAGCACCTCTCAATGTCACACTGAGACACTTTGACATGCAGGGTCTTCTTTTAGCATGAAGCAACCCAGCACTTCTTTCTCCATACTTAGCTCTCTAGCTATTTGTAGAACAGCAAGATATGCAATCGAGTGTGTATAAAATATAAATTTATAAATGCACATGCTCAGAAATGATATCCTATAATTCATTCCTCTCCTCCTTTTCCCATCAAGAGAAGCTACCTGAACATTTCTTCTGCTGATAAATGTTGGCATCAAGAGCTATAGTTTCTTTTGTTTAGCACCATCAGAAACCATATTCTAGAAGCAACACTTGAAAATGTTCCATTAGCAATAATTTACAAAATAATTATGGCATCAAAAATTAATATGTATTTGTGAAGTCATGTGCGGCTCCAAATCTCATTATATATGCAAGAGCCAGTGTGCTATTAGGAACGTGCATTCTGCCTCTCTTAGAAATGTGACTGAATGCCCAGAATTCGTCATTGCTGTCATTGTAATAATTTGTCTCTTTTGCTAACTTAAGCAATGTCTTTATGATAATGTTTTAGAGGAGGAACATAAACCCAAACTTAATATATAAATTAGGAAATAAAGGAGGGTTGATTGCCTACTCATATCCATATGAGTCATTATAGCTGCCACTGGGTGTTTTCATTTCATACATATCATGATGTCACCTTTGTTATAATAGAATTTACAGAGAATTCAAACTCCTTTTCCATTAATGGTTCCCATGGTTCTAATTCTTTTAATACATATGTATTATGGGTCAATCTGCCTAATACAAGTTATATTTCCCACATCAGAAGTGAAGGAGCCTTCAGGATATTCTATGATTAATGCTCTAACGTAGGCCCTAAAATTTCACAATTTGAATAGAAATAAATGGATTGAGAGGAAGTGAACATCACCTTAGTAACTGACATTTGGACTACTTTACAATTTGCAATATGATGCTGAAAGTTTGGCTAATTTTCTGACCACACGAACTTGTTCTTTTCCACTTTGCTAACACACTGTTCATTACCTCTTAGAAAAGGTATTTCACAGGGTGGAATTTTTAACTCAAACAAGGCCATCCTGATTGTGAATAGAGGTAGATTTTTTTTCCAACAAGTCTTTGAAATTGTAGGAAAAGAAATGATATGTGCCTTGTAAAACTGAATGAATTTCCAATTGACCAGTAATTCTTTTGCTGCTTTCCAAGGGGTGAATTGGAGAGTTCTATCAAAAAGACAAGGAGGAAAAAACACCATAAAATTAGAGCAAATTCTTTCTCTGAGTGAAAAGAAAAATGTCAGAGGGAATGAAAGAGGCCTTGGACTTCAAATATAATGAAAGAAAGTGGTAATTTTTTTTTCGAGAAGAGATGAGCCAGATGGCATTTACACAAAAGCATTAAAACTTGATGAATAGTGGAGAGTTTTCTTTAGTTCTTGTCACTTCAGAGAACATTTTATAAACATTTTCTTTAAAATGATGGGACTGGAAGGTGATTGCTACACTTTCACTTTTGTGTTACCAGTACAAGCCTGACACAGGTCACTAATGTATATGAGTGCTAATTGTTTAAAATAAGAATCAGATGGGGAATATGTTGCAAAGTATAGGCCTTTCACTAAAACCACTAATCTACAACTCAAATCATTCTTCCCAAAAACTTTAAATGATATACCATTACTGAATTAAAGAATAAAGAATAAAACACTTGGCACAGTGCTTTTATATGTAAGTATATAATATATACATATATACTGTGTTTATATATGCAAGTGTATACATATATACACATACATGTATGTATATACATCATGCATGTATGTATATTCCACTCACCTGGCCTTCAAGGTCCTCCATAATCTTACTAAAACCTACCTTTCCAGTAGTATTTAATACTTTTCCCTTCCCTATGCTTGCTGTTTCAAGGCTATTGCCTTCTATATGTTTGTTCAAAGAATGTCTCACGACTGCAAAGAACTAGAATCTTATTTGAAAGGTTTAATGCAAATTCCCTTTATGGATGCTATAATAATCAAGTGATTACCAAATTCGGGGTAACCTGCCACCGTTACTTACAAGACTCAGGTTCTACCATAGCTGCTCCACATAGACGTAACAAGCAAAACATGTTCTAGAGTTGCTGTACAAACACAATGTCCAATGTTTTTGAACCATCTGGTTCCACAAAGACAGGTGAAATCTAAGCTTCTTTTATTTTTGGATTTCATTTATTATTTTAATTTCCAATTTATAGACTCAGTTTTGTTCTGAATGAGAATATTTTCCTCATTATATTCTTTTCTTTTATATAATTTCCAGTTTTATTAATAATGAAAATCTCCAGGGTTCTGATTATTTTATCTTTTGGAGGCTTGTTGTTTTGTTTCTTATAGGTAATGATTTGCTTTTATTGAATTATAGTCATGATTTAATGTTACAGTTGGACTGGGGCTTTGGTATATACATAAGATTGCTTCTAGTGGTGTTTCCCTTATGTGGAAACACTGGGGAGCCTACTTACTGTTTCTTAGACAGGCAGGAGGAAGAGAAATAGATTTGCTTGTAGAGAGAGTAGAACTGCTCAACTAAATAGGAGGTGAAGAGGAGGCTCTTTTATCTTGTGGAAAAGTATTTACAATGGTCAATAAGCTTTAGCTATTTGTTCTTTCAGAGTCCTCCAAGGTCATCAGGGACCTTTGTTCACTAGAACCAGTGAAAGTAGTAGAGCCCTTGATGTTTTGAATTTGAAGATTCTAGACTCTAGAGAGTACCTCGAAGTGCTAGGATTTTAAAGTTTGGGTTTGCAGCCAAGATAGCATCTATGATCCAGAGGTATTTTGAGAATGGAATATCTCTTGGCATCCAGGCAATCCAAAGTCCAAGTTTACAGACAGTTCAGAATGGCGGCTCCCCAACCAAGGTAGTATAAAGGAGAGAATATTCACTCAGGATCCATGCAAGATCTTTGTTGTTGCTATGTCCTCAAAGTAATATCTCTTTTAAATAGCTACCCTGTGTTCAATTGTAAAATGGAAATTAGGCCACTAATCCATATTTTCTAGGGTAAAGCAGTGCAACTGTAATCTATCTTCTTCTATATTACATCCTTTTGAATATGCTATTCTATCATTACTGTCTTTATTTCTCTATATTAAACTTGCACAGGCACCTGAACCTTTGCATATGTCATAGATATGCATAACAATCAGGCGAAACAAGATGGTAAGTTCTTGAGCCAAGGACATTAGAAAAGAGACAAGCCCAAATCATTCAGAGTACTGTAGAACTCTGAGGGGGACATGCAACCTGCCTGACTATGGAATAGTGAGCCAGACCACACTTCCTACACAATAATCCAGGAATGATGTTACTTATTCACCCTTTCTTCTGTGGTTAGTTATAAGAACATGTTAGAGACCACATGCTTCATTAATCTTCCCAATAGTCTAATGAGACAGTTATAATTACCATCAGTCTAATTCTATGTATGGCCATAATGAATCTCAGAAATATCTGTCTGAGTGAAGAACAGGCTAATGGAAGGACAAATGGATGAAACAGTGAGAGAAGATTGAGGTGATGAGTATTAGGAAGTAGGAAGTTTGTGAGCCCCAGCTATGACCTTGTTCCTATTCTGAGAAGGGCATGATGATGATGTACCTGTACTGGTTCCATTCCAACCTCACCTCCCCTACCCCTAACTTACTTGTCCCTGCCCATTCAATGAATACCAAAATATCAAGAGCAGGAATAATAAGAAGCACCTAATCACATGTTGTTTCATACAGATTACCTCGGCATAGTGGTTAGATAGGCAAACTCAGGGTTTAGAACTTAAGTTCTGTAGTTGCCAAATACCGGATATCTTACCTTGGACCAGTCACATAACATTTCAGTGTTACAGGCAACTCTCCAAGATTAATAAATGCAGAGAAGCTTACCCTCAACACAGGTAAAAGAAATTCCATATAGAAAGTCTCTATACCAGTCTGCACATCAAATTTTTCTAAGTGCTACCTTATTGGAAAAGCACAGAGTAGCTAGCTCCCCTTAAGGAATCTATAGGGAATCTATGGAATGGTAATTTATAGGAGAAAGATAGAAAAGTGGATAATGTAGTACCAAATGGTATACACTCATGAGAGAGACAAACAAAATGATGGGTGAAGTTCTGGGAAGGAGCAACCACTTTTTTCTGGGGCATCAGGAAGGACAACCTGGAATATATGACATATGAATAGAGCAGTGTTTCCATGAAAGAAATCTGGTTGTTTAAAGTAGAATGAAAATTCCCTCAGAAACCAGGGGCATTGTTTTTGCCTCCTCAATACATGGCAAAATGCCTTATGCATAGTAGACATTTAATGACTATTTTATTGAATTTGATTGACTGTAATCTTAACGTAGATCAACAGTCTGACTTAAAAATTAGCCAAAAGAGCTAATGCAATCTTAAATCACATACAGAGTGGAATTGTATCAAGAATGAATAAAGTGATGCTCATGCAATACACTTCCCTGGCCAGAGTGTACCCTCAATATTGTGTTCAGTTCTTATTCTCATAATTTAGGAATGATTTTGATAAATTTTAATATGTTCTTATCATAGGGACCTGAATGATGAGCAAACTATATCTATGTCATATGCAAAAGCTCAAGAACCTATGGAAGTTCCACTTAGAGAAATAAAGACAGTGGGAATATAATAACATATTCAAATGGATATAACGTATAAGATGGATTAGAGTTCCTCTGCTCTACTCTACAGGGTAGAATAAAGAATGTAAAAGGCAGTAGTGATTTTGACTTGATGTCGGGAAAACCTTTCTAAAAATTCGAACTATGAAAAATATGGGCAAAAACCTCATTTAAAGGCTGTTTTCCTCAAGAGTTTTCCCCCATCTGTAGCTCTTGAAGTGGAGAGTAAGGGTCTTGTGATGGATACTCTTCAGGTATAGTGTCAAACTACAATTAGATATAGTAATAATCTACAATCTGAGAAAATCCTTCCAGTTCCCAGATTCTGTGTCCTGCAATAGAGGTTTCACTTCTATTGGTGGAAATGTTGGGGAGAGAATATTCTAGATCTCAGAATCAGAGCAGGAAAAGTAACTGAACCAGTAAAATGTGAGCATATTTAGGGACTATTTCAAATGTCTCTCTTTTCTAGTGGAGGTTTTTAGAGCACAGTAAGGTAAATGATTCAACTGGTTTCCCTTCAGGGTAGCTTAAATGCAAGGGGTTTAAATCCAGAGTTAGTATTTTAAAAAAGATCCTTTGCAACTAATTATCTGTCTCATCAGTTATGACAGGAATGATTTGGCTTGAAAGTGGTAGCTGCATATTTGCCTCTAGTAACAATTTATTGTATGAGTTTGTCTAGTAGCCACTTGTATTTTATAGCTGGGTTATTAGTCAACCAGTAGACATTTAAGTGCCTACTGTGTGATAGGTACTATATTAGCCCCTTGAGATAAAATCAAAGAGGGGAAACAGTCCCTGCCCTCAAGGAGACTACATCCTGATGGAAGAGTCAATGCATATCATGATAGATAAATATAAAACAAATTCAAAGCAAATACTGTATATAGTCATCTGAGTAGACCAGTAGCTAAAGCAACCAAGAAGTGCCTCCAGTAGAAGACAACACTGGAGAAAAGTCTTCAGGGAAAGGAGAAATTGCAAGAAGTGAGGAAAGAGGGAATAGAAGGGACAGAGAATGACTAGGACAAAGGCACAGGGACAGGATACACCCTGCCTGGTAGGAATCATGGAATAAGGGGAGAAGTGGCCATTGTAGGAAGTCAAGTGGCATAGTGAATAGAACACTGGACCTAGAGTCAGGAATATTTCAGTTCAAATAAGGACTTAGACACATACCAACTGTGCGACCTTGGGTAAATCACTGAAACTCTGTTTGCCTCAGTTTCTTCAACTATAAAAATGATTATCACGATAGCACTTACCTCCCAGGATTGTAGTGAGGATCAAATGAGAGAAAATTTATAAAGGGCTTAACATAGTACCTAAGATATAAAAAGTATTGTGTAAATATTACCAATGATGATGACCGTGATGTGCCACATCTGGAGGATGAAAGGATAGGGTTAGAATTCCACATTAGATATTTTTTATATTTATGACCCATGGCAAGTTACAATCTATGAATTTCAGTTTCCTTATTTGTAAACTGAGAGGTTCAGATTTTTATGTCATCGAAAATCTCTTCCAAATGATTGTAAGAATTAATGGCACAGAATTTAAGCTGCATAATAAGTCATTATCTTAATCTATAATTGTAGATATCAGAAGGTATCATAGGTGGCATTAGGGACTTTATTCTCTTTAGTTAACTTGACTCCAAATAAAATACAAGAATACAATAGTTGACATATATTACCCCCATTGTCTGCATTTCAGAATTCTCAATTCCATTTAATATACATTTCCAATCACTTGTCACATCTTCTTGTTTTTACAACCACATCTCTCTCATCTCTCCCTTTCTTCCTACCCATACTGCCATTTTCTTTATCCAGACCTTCCTCAACTTCCATCTAGACTAGGTACACAAATATTTATTGAAAATCTACTATATGCCAAGCATTCTGCCAGATGCTGGGGATACAAAGTATGACAAAAGATAATTCTTGCTCTCAAGGAACTAATTGTCTAATGGAGAAGACAATGGGAAAATAACTATGAATTAATAAATTTCATGTGGAATAAACTGAAATAACCAACACAGTGAAGACTGTAGAATGAAGGCGGATCAGGAAAGGCTTTCTGGGAAAGGTAGTATTTTAGTTTTGCCTTAAATTATTCTAGAGAAACTAAGGGGCAGTGATGAGGGCAGAGAGCATTTGAGGAAGGAGGGGTAGCCAGTGAAAATACTGAGTCAAAGAAATGATGAACTGATGGACTTGGAAAAATAGGAAAAGATTTGGATTTATGAAGGAAGAGGTTATCCACTCCCAGAGAAACAAAGGATAAATAAATGTAATAGTCTTACATGGATGCTTATGAATGTTTATGTCTCTATATGACTATGATTTTTTGATATTTAAGTATACATATGTGTAATTGGAGGTATGTACACATACATGTGTGCATGTGCATGTGTGTATTTGTGTATGTATGTGTATATACATATATACACACATATACATGTGTATACATATATATATATATGTATATATCTTAATTGCTTGGAGCGGGGAAAAGGGGAAAAAAACAAAGCAAAAATTGCACAGCAGAGAACAAAAGAACTTACCAGGAAGGAAATAAAAGATAGATATGCAATACATGCACGTTATTTAATATATAGGCTTTCTTGAAGTGGAAATCTATTGTTGTGTAATTTGAATCCTCTCTCATGTTCTGCTGTATGCATAAGAATGCTTTTTTTTTTCTTTTCTTATTATATGTTATTTTAATTTGGTTATTTAAGTTTGTTTCTTTTTTCTTTTCTTATTTTGTATTTGTTTAAAATTCAAAACATTACAAATTAAAAAGAAAATACTAAGTCAAAAGATGGTATATTTCAGAAACAACTGGAAAGTTGGTATCACAGATTTCAGAGTGGGTTTTTGCCTGTTGCTTTTGTCGTTGCTGATGATGTGTCTGTTGTTTTGTTTTGATGAGGGGAGCATATCTTGCAAAAAGAGACTGAGAAGGAAGGTAGATCTGATTGTTAAAGAACCTTGAACACCAAGCAGAAGACTTTCTATTTGATCTTGAAGGTGATAAGTACCCACTGGAGTTTGAGAGGTATGTGGTGATGTGGTTAAGTCCTGTGTTAGGAAAAGTATTTTATCAGCTGAAGTTGGACTAGATAGAGGAGAAAGATGGCAGATGTACCAACAAGCAAGCCATTGTAATAGTCTATCTGTGTTGTGATGAGTGCACCAAGGAAGCGGCAGTGTCAAAAGAGAGCAGGGGGTTTATGTGAGAAAATATTTCAATCGCCTCAGTCTTTGAAACCCAGCCTTAGGTCACTCCCTATTGCAATGTATTTCCCATTTAGTTGCCTTGTCACTCCTCCACTCATAAAAACTCCAGAGGTCTTTGTCCTCTAACATAAAATAGAAACTCATTTGTTAAGCAATGAATTATCTTGAACTCGTTCCCACCTTCCTTTTCAGATTTACTTCAGATTGTCCCATGCTAACACTCTATAGTCAAGCAAAACTGAGCCATGAACACTCTATTTCTTGTCACCATGCCTTTCCACTTGCTGACCCTGTGCCTAAAATACACTCTCCCCTTATTTCTGACCCTTAGTACCCTTAGTTTCCTTCAAATCTCACCTCACTTACTACATTCTACATATATTTATAGTTACCAGAGCTTCTAATGCCCCTCCTCCCCCAAACCTCACATTACCACCCAAAATGTTTGCATCTATTTGTGTATGTCTTTCTATCTGTTTTCTCTCCTCCAGCTACATTATGAGTTATTTGAGGGCAAGCACTGATTGATTGCCTTTTGTCTTTTTAGCCCCAGTGCCTAGCAAACAACTTGGTCTGTAGTTTGTGCTTAATAAATGCTTATAATTGACTTCCTTAGCAGAATGTCATGTCCCTTCACTAGTATAATATAAAGTACTTAAAGGTAGGCACTTCATTATTCGATTCTTTGTATATTCCTAGACCCAACACTGTGCCTTTGCTTCAATAATTTTTATTTAATTATTTAAATTTTGCTAAACTAAAATCTCCAGATAATTTTCATATAAACTTCTGTTGAGCCTGATTTTCCCATCTGTACTTATGATGTTGATTTGAAAAAAAATCCAAAACCAAAATGGAAGTGTATACATTTATCTCTGTTAAATTTAATTTTGTTGGTTCCTGCTGTTCTGAACACATCTTGAATCTTGATTCTGCTATTAGTGCATAAAACTTGCCTTTCTCCAGGACACAGAGCTCTAACAGAGGGATGTTGTTTTTTTTTTTTCATTCCCTTGACCAAGAGGGTTCTCTTAGATACAAGGCACAATGTTGAGTACTTAATAATAGACTGATAAATTGGTTTTTAAATCACGAGAAATGTTTGATTTAGGCGAAATATCTTGAATCTCAATTAATTTCAAATGCTGTATGGATAAAAGAGATGCTGATCTATTTACCAGATGTTTCTATATTTCATTTCAAAGGAAATTGTTCCTAAACTCTTTAATTGGGTTGGGAAAGTAAAATGTAATGTGAGAACGACTTTCACTGTCAATATCTACAATACATATGGTGTACAATATAATGTGTGATGAAATCTGTTATATTTGTGGAAGTGGTATTGTTTGAGTCAAAAATAACTAACCTTGGTTTTCAGAAACCACATATACATGCATAATTACATGCATACGTAATACATACACATTGGTTTGTATGTGCATACATAAAAACATATATTAGGCTATTAAGATTTTTTGCTGTGATAACCCCAGCTTCATTTTGTCAGTGATTTGAAATGGATATGATATTCAATAAGTATTGGTGTTTTATATATATGATATTCAGTAAGTAAGTACTGGTGTTTTATATATACCTCAAAGTCTTCCTGTGTTTAAAAAGTGAAATGCATATTAATTACCCAAGCTAATCCATCTGATATAAGATCTATATTCAGGGATACATTTTCTTCTAAAAGTATAGAATTGCTGCTGAAATGAGATTTTAGATTAGCATTCTCAATAGTATTCATAGGCTCATCCACACAAAATCTCTCAGGAGCTTCCTCAGTAGCAGGTGACAAAAAAGGTCTCTCAGTGCTAGAGTTTGTCATACCTGGTTAGAAAATAAGGCCCCATCCTAACATTTCATGGAGTTATTTCAGCAGCAACAGTCACCTTCTGACATCCCTAGGGACAGAGATTTCACAAGCCATTTTAAAAGCAATATAAACCATAAGGTCATGTTCCTTTAATTATTTTTTTCTACTTGAGGAAATAACCCTATTCTTTTTATCAAAGTGAATCTTATGGTGTAGAAGTCATCATTTTTTCTTTTATTTCTTTCTTCTAAAATGAAGTTTTTCAGTTTACTAGCTGAAACTTGCTCTTCAGCGAGCCTTTTCATTATCCTGCTATGCTCCCTGATGTGATAGGAATCAGATAGCAAGTCTAATGCCACTAACTGTCCAGGTGCCCAGATTTGGATTGAGAAAAAGAGCAAAAATATTTATATCCTTTGTTATTGATTTTATTTTCTCCCTTTTTCACACTGAATTTTTGTTCAGCTTCTCCTTACAATAAACAGTGATGGTGCATGTAACAAGGATTTTCAACATCTGAGTGACTCTTCCACAAAACAATCTGCAGCAAGTTCATTGCCTAAAGAGTTCAAAATATATGCAAGAGCCAGTGTACTGCGCTCCTGCAATGTGGGGCATTTTTGCAATATATTGTGTTACGGAGATGCTTATCACCATATGACATGACTAGATGGGCTTTGAAAAGTCATAGTGTTATGATTGAACACATGCTCATTTAATGCAAAATTTCATTCAGCTTTTTTTTTGAGAAAAAAAATCACTGTTCTCTCTAAAATTATGAGAGGGGTCAGTGACAGCAAATTGAAGTAGAGGGTCAAAGTGATTATCCAGATATTTCAATTTTAAAGTCTGATACACTTTATGTATATACATACAAACCAATATGTATATGTATTATGTATGCATGTATTGTGCATATATGTAACTAAGATTAGTTATTTCTAACTCAACACCACTTCCATAATGGATGATAATTTTCTTGAGCAAACGAGACATTTCTTTTTTAACTGAATTAGTCACACTCATCTTCTCAGTCTGCTTTTTTTTTAAGGTTCCCAAAGGGTTCAGAGCTCTTTATTCTCAAAAATTTTGGTTATGTCCAGAGTCGACATCATCTCTTTAAAGTGTAAAATCACCTCCTAACCATTTTCAGCATGACTGAAAACATATTCAGGGCATACTGAATTCTAATAAATGATATGTTAAACAAGAGTGCTGGGGAACAGATCATCATAACTATAACAATGAAGAAATTTTAAATCAAAGATCAGGAGTTTAAAGTATTATTTAGACTTGTCACAATTTTTTCACTGCTTTACCAGTATAAGAAGAAATATTTTCAAGGAAGATGAAAATAAATGTCTAAAAGCTCCATTAAGAGGAGGAAAAAATGTCAAATATGAATTTTACCTTTCAGTCACAAAGTCAAATTTCCAGGTTCAGTTTCTTTACTTTGTCTCCCTGACTATATTTTTAAAAATGTAGAAGGTGTGTATGTGTATTTGAAACATCTTTAAATATTATCCATTTTCCCTTCATGTACCTAAAGCATGAATCTGTTCTATACCATCTCTAAGAAGTGGAGCCTAAAAGAGCCATTACCAAAAGATAAATGGTCAAATGATAGGAAATGTCAATTTTCAAAAGAAGAAATCTAAGCTACCAAAAATTATATGAAAAAATTTCTAAATCAGTAATTAATAGAGAAATAAAAATGAAAGAAATCTAGGGTTCCACCTCAAACTTATCAGTCTGTAAGTATTTACTGAGCTACTACTATGTACTAGGAATTGTGCTAAGCTTTGAAGATAAAAATGAAGGTAACGGCTTCATAGATTGAAGTTGCTGATACTATTCTGAGGGGTGGGGGGAACAGCATGCAAAATACCTATATACAAACCATATAATAAGAATTACAACAGCTAAGATTTATATAGCACCTACTATATGTCAGATACTGTGGAAAGTACTTTATAAATAATTATCTCATTTCATCCTCAGAGTAACCCTGAAAGGTAGATAATATTACTATTCTCATTTTTCAGATGAGGAAACCGAGGCAAGCAGGGTTAAGTGACTTTCCTAGAGTCACAGAGTTAGTTTCTGAGGTCATACTTCAATTCAGGTCTTCCTAACTCCAGGGCTGGTACTATTATACTACCCAGCTGCTCCAGGTACACAGGATAAATTGGACATCGATAGAGGGAAGGCACTAGAATTAAGAGAATTCAGGAAAGGATTCCTGTAGAGGGTGGAGTTTTAGTTGGTACTTGAAGGAAGTCAAAGAAACCAGAAGTAAAAGATGAGGAGGCAGAATGTTTCAGAAATGTACAATAGACACTGAAAATTCTTGGAGTTGAGAGATGTAATGCATTGTTTGAGAAACAAAGAAGCTAAGATCAGTGGATCTCAGAATATGTTGAAAAGAATAAGGTGTTAAGAAGACTGGAAAAGTAGGAGGGAGTCAAGTTATGAAGGAGTAGAAAGTGAAAAAGAGAATAGTATTTTTGATCCTACAAGTGAAGTGGAGTCACTAAAATGTATTGAGTGTGGAGAAGACATGATAACATCTAAAATTTACAAAGATCACTTTGACAAGTGAGTGAAAGATAGACTGCAGTAGGGAGAGGCAGGGTAGGGAGATCATCTAATACACATTTTTTTCATTCATTTATTTATTTATTTAACTTTTTACATTCATTTTCACAAAATTTTGGGTTCCAAATTTTTCTCCCCATTTGTCCCCTCCCCCCACCCTAATACACCGAGCATTCTAATTGTCCCTATCACCAATCTACCCTCTCTTCTATCATCCCTCCCTTCCCTTGTCCCTATCTTCTCTTTTGCCCTGTAGGGTCAGACAACTTTCTATTCCCCATTACCTGTATTTCTTATTTCCTAGTAGCAACAACAATATTCGGCAGTTGTTCCTAAAACTTTGAGTTCCAACTTCTCCCCATCCCTCCGTCCGCACCCACTCCCTCTGGGAAGGCAGGCAATTCAATATAGACCATATCTGTGTAGTTTTGCAAATGACTTCCATAATAGTTGTGTTGTGTAAGACTAACTATATTTCCCTCCATCCTATCCTGACCCCCATTGCTTCTATTCTCTCTTTTGATCCTGTCTCTCCCCAAGAGGGCATTGATTTCAAATTGCTCCCTCCTCCCATTGTCCTCCCTTTCATCATCCCCCCACCCCCGGCTTATCCCCTTCTCCCCGACTTTCTTGCATTGTAAGATAGGTTTTCATACCAAAATGAGTGTGCATTTTATTCCTTCCTTTAGTGAAATGTGATGAGTGTAAACTTCATGTTTTTCTCTCAGCTCCCCTCTTTTCCCCTCCACTAAAAAGTCTCCTGCCTGCCTCTTCTATGAGAGATAATTTGCCCCATTCCATTTCACCCTCTCTCCTCCCAATACATTCCTCTCTCACCACTTAACTTCATTTTTTAAGATATGATCCCATTCTATTCAATTCATTCTGTGCTCTGTGTGTGTGTATGTGTGTGTGTGTGTGTGTGTGTGTGTGTGTGATCCCACCCACTACCCAGATCCTGAAAAGTTTCAAGAGCTGCAAATATTGTCTTTCCATGTAGGCATGTAAACAGTTCAACTTTAGTAAGACCCTTATGATTTCTCTTTGCTGTTTACCTTTTCATGCTTCTCTTCATTCTTGTGTTTGAAAGTCAAATTTTCTTTTCAGCTTTAGTCTTTTCATCAAGAATGCTTGAAAGTCCTCTATTTCATTGAAAGACCATTTTTCCCCTTTTTCCCTCTTTTTCCATTTGGCTAATTCTGCTTTTGAAAGCATTCTTCTCCTCATTGGCTTTTTGAACCTCTTTTGCCAATTGAGTTAGCCTATTTTTCAAGGTGTTTTTTCTTCATCATTTTTTTGGGTCTCTTTTATCAAGGTGTTGACCTGCTTTTCATGCTTTTCTTGCATCTCTCTCATTTCTCCTCCTAGTATTTCCTCCACCTCTGTAACTTGATTTTCAAAGTCCTTTTTGAAATCTTCCAAAGATTTGAGCCTGAACCCACTGAATATTTATTTTGGATGTTTGGGATACAGAAGCCTTGACTTCTGTGTTTTTCCCTGATGGTAAGCACTGTTCTTCCTCATTAGAAAAGAAGGGAGGAGATATCTGTTAACCAAGAAAGTAACCTTCTTTGGTCTTACTTTTTTTCCCTTTTCTGGGCAATTTTCCAGCCAGTTTACTTGACTTCTGAGATTCCTCTCAACCTCCCCCCTTGCCTGTAGATCTGCCCAGCTAGTGCTTAGGGTCTGAGATTCAAATGCTGCTTCCCAGCCTAAGGGCTTTTGTGGGGGCGGGGCTGCTATTCAAGGTGAGATTAAGTTCAGCTGCTTGGGTAGGTGCAGTACCACCACCAGGGGCTCAGTTCCTTCAGGGGGTTTATGTGGGAACCTTCAGTAATGGATCTGAGCTCCTGTCTGCTTTGGGAGCCCCTTCTGCTGCTGCCTCCCAAGGGGGTCTGAGTTATGGAGACACTCTGCTCCCCTCTCAGCCAACCAAAAAGACTCTCTCACTGACCTTCAATATCTGTGGGTGGAGGGACCTTCGTGGCCACTGGAGATTCTGTCCCTGAAGCCTGCTCGGTTCTGCTACTCTCAATGCCTCGCAGCTAGGGCAGGGCTGGGCTCTGCTCCAGGTCCGGTGCACAATGGACCTTTCGGGTAGGTTTTTCAGGGTTCTCTGGAACAGAAATCCCCTCCACTCCATTGCTGTGTGGCTTTTGCTGCTCCAGAATTTGTTGGGAGTTCTTCTTTATAGGTATTTTATGGGCTGTGTGTTAGGAGCTAGCATGTGTGTGTCTTTCTACTCCACCATCCCTTGGCTCCTCCCCCATCTAATAGACTCTTATAGTTGTCTAGCCATTAGTTGATAAGGACCTGAATTAATATAGTGGCAGTCGGAGGAAATAAGATACAAGGAGATATGATATGAGAAATATTACAGAAATAAAATATATATAGACTTTGCCAAAAGATGAGATGAAGATAGCCCTTAGACTGTGAATCTGGGTAACAAAGAATAGTGGAGACTTCAACAATAATAATGAAGTTAAAAAGAGGGGAGAAAGTTTAAAAGTTCAAAGATAATTAGTTCAGTTTTGGATGATGTGAATTTACAACATCTAGAGGACATCCAGTTCCAGATGTCCAGTAAATTTTGAGATGAAAAAATGGAAAAGATGACAAAAGAGAAAAATGCCAAATGTTGGTGAGGCTGCAGAAAAATAGATATCCTAGTACATTGATGGTGTAGCTGTGAATGATTCTAGGCATTCTGGAAAGCAATATGGGACTGTACCCAAGCACAGGTTATCTCTCACTTAAAATATGTAAAAAAGCTGGATTTCCCATTTTCATATAAATTTGGGGAATACTAAAGCTATTGGATGACTTCTGAGATCCCTTCCAACTCTTAAATTTGGTGGTTCTAAGAGTGGATTTTCTTGATGTGAGGTCAGAATTTCCATTATTCTTTCAGTATCCTTGCAAAGCAAACAATTTATCAAGAACAAAACCCAATAGGAAGAGATAACAGCTATTTTATCTCTTTTTATAATTTAAAATAACTGCAGACAATATAAAATACTGGAGAGTCTACCTGAGGGTTTATGAATACAATTACTAAACCCTGTTCATGCAAATAAAGACAGAGCTAAATAGCTAGAGAAACATTAATTCTTCTGGGTAGATTGTGCCAATATAACAAAAATGACAACTGCGCCTAAATTAATTTATTTATTCAGTGCCAAACAAATCAAACTACCAAAGAATTATTTTATGGAGCTAGAAAAAAATAATAATAAAATTCAACTGGAAGAACAAATGGTGAAGAATATCAAGGGAATCAATGAAAAAAATGTGAAGGATAGCAACTTAGCAGATTCAGATTTCAAACTGTTACAAAGAAGGAATTATCAAAACAATTTGGCACTGGCTAAGAAATAGAGTGATACATCACTGAAATAGATTAGGTATAAAATACATACTAATCAATGACCGTAATAATCTAGTGTTTGATAAACATATGATCTAAGCTTTTGGAGTAGGAACTCACCATTTAACAAAAATTTCTGGGATAACTGGAAAGCAGTTTGGCAGAATCCAGACCAATATGCCAAGATAAGATTAAAGTGCGAAAATGATTAATACATAAAGGGTGAGATCATAAGGATATGAGGGGAACATGGAAAAATATACCTGTCAGATCTATGGAAAAAGGAAGAATTTATATGCAAACAAGAGACAGAGAAAAATTTGATAGATAGATAATGAAAAAATAGATAATTCTGTTGACATGAAATTGAAAAGCTTTTGCTCAAACAAAAGAAACCAACTAAAATTCAAAAGAAAACAAGAAACTTAGAGGATGGGAGTTTATAACAAGTTTCTCTGATAAATGCTTCATTTCTCAAATATATAGGAAACTGAGTCAAATGTATAAGAGAGTCACTCCCAAGTTGATAAATGATCAAATGATATGAATAGAAGAAGGAATCAAAACTATCAATAGTCACATGAATATATGTTCTAATCACTACTGATTAGATAAATGCAAATTAAATCTGAAATATCACCTCATACATATCACATTGGCTAACATGAGAGGAAAGGAAAATGAAAAGTACTAGAAGGGATTTGGAAAATTTGAGACACTAATAAACTCTTGGTGAAGTTGTGAACTACTCCAATCCTCCTGGTGAATATCTTGCCCAAAGAACTATAAAAATGTGCATACATATTGACCCAGCAATATTGCTATTAGGTGTGTATTCCAAGAAAAGGGACAAGGGACTATTTGTACAAAAAATATTTATTGCAGCTTTCTTTGTGGTGACAAAGAATTATAAATCAAGGGAGTATCCATCAATTGACTTAACAAGTTGTAGTATTTTAAGAAATGATTGTCACAATTTTTAATGCGTAATTGGGAAGTATTTAACAAAATAAAATTTTAAAATATTAAAAAAAAGAAAAGAAAAAGCAAATTCCAATGGTATACAGTAATGCCATCTGAGCTGGACATGACAAATACAGAGTTAGCCTTATCCAATGACCAAACATTTAGCATTCTTTCCTTACGTTTCCTCTGACTCATCTATAAAAAGCTTTATAAAAATAATGAAAAAGACTCTAGTGGAAGAATTAATTGTGAAGAATTATCACAGCAGAGTCACTGCAACTTTTTGTTCCAGTTTTAGGAGAGTTGTGATTTATGAGATCTGGGACTTTTCAGATGAATTATGATTCAGCAGCATCCCAGCATGGACACTCACATATTCAACACCCTCTACTGCAGGTATTACTTGTTAATTAAAATTGGTGACATGAAAATATCAATACTAAATATATTACCCCTTATATAAATCATTACTTTCATATACATGTGTCTGCTAAGTTTCTTTTTTTTAATTCACTATAGAATAGTTAGGTCTTAAGGAAAAGAAAAGTCACCCTCCAATTTTCATTGACAACTATAATGCCTTCTTTCAGGCACCTTACTTTTCTAGAGATGATAAACAGGTAAATTATCCTTATCCAACAAAACACCTTTGACTTCAGTTGATATAGTTCATTATCATGTTGTTTGTGGTTCCTTAGTCTATTTTTTATGTAAGGGATATCTTTTCTAACTATATTTAAATGTGAAAAAGGAAATGGGATGCTGAACTACCAAATGATACATGAATATTTTTTTCCAGTGATCTTCATGTTTGCAATTCTAAATTAATTTAAAAAAAAAAACAATGGAAAGATTTTCTGTGCAAAGACATAGAGAAGGAAGATAAGACTGACATAGAGTACTGATGATTGACAGTGTCAGGGAAGCAGGCAAAGTTTGATTCTAGTTGGTGATATTTATTGTTATTTTCATGAGGCCCCTTTCTATCTCCATGCTTCCCAACCTACCTTCAGCAAACTTTTTGAAGGCTGATCCCAGGAAACTGTACCGAAAGATTATGTACTACTTTTCCTGAGCAAAATGTTTTCTCCATCTTTAAATTTAAAATTTCAAGTAATATCCTCATTGGGTCTCTTGTTCATATGCCTCACAGTCTGTTTTATATGAAAGGTTTTTGTTTTATTCTATTAGACTGCAATCTCATTGAAGACAGCAACTGTGAGCTCCTTCTTCTATAGATCCTTCAAACCTTGGACAGGACCTTGAAAAATAATAGAAAATTGGTAAATATTGACTGATTTGAATTGCTTATATTCATTTGTGCATTCTCATTCTGTACTACACATTCTCCCTCTCACATTTCATTGGATATGAATCATTATCCACAACTAATATTGTAAAATTTCCTTTTCAAGACAACCTGATTTTCCACAGGGTAGACATGACTCATAATAGTATCTAGCAGTCTATTTTTTCAAAATAAATTATTTCTGTGATAATGTAGATTTGACCAATATTAATCATTAGAGACAAAATAAACGATTCCTGATTCCTAATCTTTGTACTGTGACTCTTCTCTGCTGCCAAATTAATCTACTGATATTTCCTGAACTTATAACAGTGTAGCCCAGTGGATAGAGTTCTGGGCTGAGAGTCAAGAAAATTCATCTTTGTGATTTCAAACCTTGCCCTGACACTTACTAGCTGTGTCATCCTGGGAAAGTCTCTTAACCCAGTTTGCCTCAGTTCCTCATTTGTAAAAGAGCTGGAGAAGGAAATGGAAAACGTCTCTAGTATGTCTCCCAAGAAAACCCCAAATGAGGTCATGAGGAATTGGGCACTAAGGAAAAACAGTTTAACAAAAACAGCAGAAATAGAATTGAAATGTGCATAGAACATCTATGTGCTTGAATCACATATTTAGAATTGACAGTGACTATAAATGTCATCTAGTTCGACCTGTTTTTGTAAAGATAAAGAAACTGATGACATCATCAGTGAAGCCTGAGGGGGCTGGGGGAGAGAGAGAGACAGACAGAGACAGAGAGAAATGCTTTCCTTCCCCTTCCCCTCAGGGATTTAGCCCCAGCTTCCCCAAACTGTAATATTTCCACTACCAAAGTTATTCACGACTTGACTGACCCACTGCTGAACTGATTATCATTTTTCTTGATAAGCCCAGAAGTATGTCCTATTTTTCAACCTGTCACAAAATGTATCGTCTGTTGCTTTAATTGCTTTTTTTCCAATGGTCAAGAGCACACATCTATATTAATATATATATATATATATAAAATCTTTACATGTATATTTATATTCATTCTCTACATATATACATATATAAATATGCACATGGTTTTAATCTGGTAAGGGCTTATTCACATCTAGTTTTTACTTTGAGTGATTGATTCAGTTAAGGTTTATGGGACTTTTGTAATTACATTAATGGAATATTATCCCCCTCATGTATAGAAATGATTATAAATGAACATTTAGAAAAAAAAGTAATGATACCAAAGCACTGATATCAGGGCAGCTAGGGGGCATAGTGGACAGAGTCCTGGAGTCAGAAAGACTTGAGTTCAAATATGACCCCAGATAATTACTAGATGTGGGACCCTGGGCAAGTCACTTAATCTGAATTTTTCCCTAAGGAAAAAAAAAAAGCACCAATATGACTTCATCAAGAATAGTTAGGTCACATATAAACCAATATATCACACTCTATTTCAAGATAAGGTCAAAATGGGTAAATGATTTAGACATAAATGGTAATATATTAGACAAATTATGGGTGTGTGGAAAATGTTATCTTTCAGATTTATGGATAAAGGAAGAATTTATGACCAAATAAAAGTTAGAAGGGATTGTGAGAAGTAAAATGAATAATTGGTAATTTTAAATTACATTAAATTAAGAAAGGCTTGCAGAAATATTATCAATGCATTCAATATTAGAAAGAAATCAGGAAACTGGGTAAAAAAACATTTTACAATTTCTCTTATACAGGCCTCATTTCTCAAATATATAGGGAACTGAGATAAATTCATACACATACACACACACACGTACACACTCAAAAAACTCAAAGCCATCTATAGTCATATTAAAAAAATCCTCTAAATTACCACTGACTAGAGAAATGAAAATTGAAACACTTCTGAGGTACCATCTCACACCTGTCAGATTGGTTAAGGAGACAGAAAAGGAAAATGACAGATACTGGAGAAGATGCAGAAAAATGTTGGTGGACTTGTTGTTTTTGTTATTTGTCCTTTGTTTTTGAAGAGGACCATGACATATGGAAGATGATACCATGACTTGAAAATGAATTGGATTTTTAAGTGAGGGAGGCCTCACTTTCTCCCCTGGAGCCACCTGAGTAAAGTGGCAAGATATAGATCAGAACTACTGGAGACAGTCCTGGATGCAGTGGGATATGTTGGCCTTCTCAAGCTAAGGTCTTCTGAGTTCTCACTTTGACTGAGGAAAGAGCTCAGTTTCTGTCCTTGATTCCATGGAGGCGATATCTGAATGTGGCAAAGGTGTCAGTGTCTTCTAGGCTGAAGTCCCAAGGTCATTGCAGACATTTGTTCTATGCTGTACTAGCTCCAATATCTAGTTTGTATTTCTTGACTCCCAGTTTTGTAATCCTCAAATTCCTGGCCTTCCTACACAAAGTGAAGAAAATAAGTGATGAGAAGACCAATGGTCAGGGCCTGTTTTTCAGATGCCATAAGACCTCAATATTTGACAAATTAGGCCCTAAACTCCTCCTTTAACACATAGTGTTATTACTTTGAGGGAAGTTCTCTTTCATCCACAAAAGGCAAAAGAATCAAAGAGAGATGACCAAAACTGACCCAGAACATCTTGAGGATACCAACAGTTCTGGTTGTAGCACCAGTGGAAATCAAGCTCTTTTCAATTACGTGGGAAGCCAAGCAGAACCAGTTACAGAATGTGCACAGATGTCCCAGTCAACCTGTTTCTATTGGAACCAGATTCCTGTTGTCCAGAATATAAATAATAGCACAGCATTTAAGCAAATTATTAAGTTCTACACATTTGTCAGATCCCAGTTACACATACATATACACATATACACACTGTATTCATGTAGAAATCAGCTAACTTACATATTATTTATCGGCAAAGGTCATCAACACATTTTGAAAGATTAATACCACTGAAAATGTTGTTGTCATCATCGTTGTCCAACTTTTTGTGACCCATCTGGGATTTTCTTGGCCAAGATATTGGAATGGTTTGCCATTTCCTTCTCCAGCTCATTCTACAGATGAAAAAAATTGAAGCAAACAAGGTTAAGTGACTTGCCGAGAGTCACACAGCTAATAACCATCTGAGGTTAGATTTAAACTCAGGTCTTGCTGACTCCAGGCCTGGCCCTCTAGTCACTGTACCATTTGGCCACTTAAACGTTAAGTAGAAGCAAATATGAAAAAACAAATAATAAAGCATTATGCTGTCTTTGTGAGAATTTATACTTTTAACCTCAATTATTTTGAAAGGTAAAGAAAAGTGGTAACTAGTTCTTACTCAGGCAGTTTACTAAGATTTTCATTACCTTTTAATAAAATGAACTAGTCTAACCAGCCTGAATTAGAGACCAAGAAAATCTAGCTCTGCTTACATAGTAGATGTTGATAATAATTGCTCATACTAATCACATGCAGAGTACTATGCTAGAAAGTAGGAAAGGTTTGACACAGTTCCTAACTTCAACAGAACTTATTCTAAAATGGCAGGCTGAAATACATAGCAGCAGAGTGTCTACAGCAAGAGTGGGGAACCTACTGCCTCGAGGCCACATGTGGCTCCCTAGGTCCGCAACCCTTTCAATTGAATCCAAATTTCTGTAATGATAATTTGAATTGGAAAATTTTTTTCCTATTCATTAATAGACCTATTAGTCACACGTTACCTGTGGTGGGAGGAGTTTGCTGAATAGATGGAACAGGAATAGGTTGAGCTAGAGCAGAGCTGAGAACAAGTTAGTCTTGAGACCAGTCAGAACTAGGAAAGATGCAGGATCCTGAGTAGCAATGAGTGAGTTTGTGATTTTGCTTAAGAGGACCTGCTTGTGATGAGTGTAACGGATCTGGTTTGTGGGAATCCTAGCAGGGGGAAGGCTTGGGGCTGGTATGTTCTCTGCCTTGTTACTGTATATAGATTTTTGCTGCTGTGATGGATTTGGTTCTGCTGTGGTATTTTGCAATTCTGAATTGCACTGTAATATTCATAGCTGCTGTGGGCACTACGAATATTGCATTGGCATTACAACTACACAGAACACAGGGTCACACTTGAGGACTTAGAGGGCCACCTGTGGTTTTGAGGCTACAGGTTCCCCACCCCTGGTCTAAACAATTGGATGTGGAGTTGAGAGAAGCACAATACGTAGACTCCTATCTTACACCCATCCTAGCTACATAATCAGGGACAGGTCACTTAACTTGTGAGACTTTGTTACTATCACAACAGTGTGTGTGTGTTTGCATGCACACATGTGCGTACATGAATGTATGTACATTCTTGGAAAGACTTCCTGATGGAGTTAATAGTTAAGATAGGATTAAAGAATGGATAACAGTTCAGTGGGAGAAGAGGGTGAAGGAAATCATTTCTAGGATAGGGAATGGTTCAGACACAGCCACAGAGGTTGATAGATGGTAACTGGATGACAAAAATGACAGTCTCATGTAATGAATGAAAGAGTGGTATTGATGGTGTGAGAAAAGCCTTTATATGTATATCCTACAGGATAATGTCAGCTTGTGGATGGTCTTGAATTCTGGTCGAAGGAGACTGAATTTTACTCTGCCTAGAATTCGAGGATAGGATTAAAGGATCGTAGATCCAGAATAGGAAGCAATCTTATAAACAGTCAAGTTCAATTTCATCATTTTGCGTATGAGAGGAGTAAGGCAGGGGAAGATTTTGATTTGCCTAAATTCAAAGAGTAGGAGTCAGAGGGAGGATCTGATCCCAAGTTTTGCTGATTCTAAGTTTACCACCTTAACTATTGCTTATTGTGTATATGAGAAATATTGCAGAGGCAGAGATGACAGTTGAATGGATGTGAGTGTTAAATGTCAGGGAAGAGCAAATATCTGAATGGACAAGAGAATTAAGAGATAGGAAAGAATCAAATATAAACCCAAGCTTGTAGATATGAGAAAGGTAAAAGGTTTCCCTAAAGGCAGTTTCAGAAGGAGGTACAAGTTCATCAGACAGTAACAGAAAGGCAGAAGGAGTAATAGATTCAATCAAGTTTAGTTTTAGACATTTTGTGTTGAGGTATTGGGAACATCTACGTAAAGGTAAACCCTCCCTCTCCTATAGCAGCTAGATATTGGGATCTGAAGTTTAAAGTCATTTGAATAAAGATAGCTATGAAAGCCATGGGGAGATGGAATGAAAAGTGGAGACAAAAAAGAAAAGAGAGAGAGGGATAGAGAACTAAGATATGCTTACATTAAAAGATCAAGAACAAGGGAAAACAATATGTCATCTAAAGATTAAGAGAAGGGAGAATTAGAAGCTGTAAGAAAGGATGCAGGAGAATGTGCTTTATTAAGGCAAAGGAAGAGATAGTAAACACTTTAGTTGGGAGATAGAGATATATATCTACCAAAGCCAAAAGTCGAAGAGCTAGTAAGGGCTAAAAAAGCAACGGAATATTTTATTGGGACATTCCCTATCTTTACTGAAAAAAAAAGTTTCAATAAAGTGATTTATGTGGAAGCCCAATTACGAGGTGATGATGAAATAGGTAATAAGGACATGGAAATATCTGATATAAACACTTAAAAAATTTATTAGTTAAGAGGAAGAGAGTGATGGGAGAGTAACCAAATGAGACAGAACAATGTTTCTTTACTTTCAGTACTGAGAATATTTCTGGGAAAAAAAACAGCAACTTTACAAGTGAGATACCCAAGCTTCAAAGTGTGGTACTAAAGAAAGTGGGAGTAAATGGAACCAACTTATGCCTTAGTGAAAGGTGGATATACTCCTTCTGTCACTAAAGGGGAGGAGATGGGGGCATCCTAAAATGTCATGAGGATACTTGTATCAGTAAGTACTGGACATACACAGGGGGACCTATCACAGGTTCTTAGATCTGCATTTAGAAAAGGCAACTTTTGAAGGGTCAGCAATCACTTTAATTAGTTCAACCAAATGTTTCCAGACAAACCATTTTATCTTTTACATTTCCAAAGCTCCAAGCCTCCTATCCAATAAACAGAGAAATAAACACCAATCCACAGGCTTCCAATTGTCTGACTATTTCATACATACAGTTAGTTACCTGAGAGGGAAGCATCAACATCTGGGTTTTCAAAGCTGGAACTGCTTAGTGGCCTCCTAGACGACGCTCACTGGGCACACAAACATTCTTCTAAAATGAAGCCCCAAAGGAAAGGGGGGAGAGAGAGAGGGAGAGGAGGAGAGAGAGAGAGAGTGCGTGTGTGTGTATGTGCGCGTGTGTGTGTGCGTCCTCCTGACCCAGTGCCTCATCAGCAATCAGCAAATGTGTGGCCTTTCATAGGCAACAAGCCTCCCCTAATCATCCTCCCTCAATAGCCCCACCTGAGATCTATAAATGGGTGGGGAAGATGTTTAACATCTGTTACAATACTATGTACTCTGAAGTTGTTCCTTACTTTACCAGTGTTTGGATGGAAGTGATTGGGATCTCATATAGTCCTAACCCACATTCACTTGTGCCTTTCCACAGTTCACCAGCTCTGTCTGGTCACCAACCCCTGGAACTAGATGTCTTTTTGGCTGAATCCTCCTGCCCCCTAGATCAATTATCTCCTTCCTTTGCCTCTATCCCTCTGCCTCTGCAGCCATGAACTCCAACTTCCTAGATTTCTATTTCCATGGTTTCCCTCCTTGACTTTGTCGTCTTACTTTTTTCTTTCCCTGGCAAAAGAATGTCATAGGGTACCCTAGCATCTTCTGGGTTCCAGAACCAGTGTAGAGGTTGTTTCCTCTTCCAGGCTGTGTAGAATCCTGGCTAAGACAAGTGGGGCAGCAGCCTGAATGCCATGGAGACTATATTGATCCTGGAGAATACCCTAGGCTCCCTCCAAGGTGACCCATATCTCTGAAATTTCCTGGAAAGTCACTACCTGGGGGAATAAATTAAGCTGCCAAAGCATCTGGGCTACTACCCATGAACACTGCACCACAGTATCCCCCATCACAGGGTCCCAAAGCTTGGCTCAAATAGGACTTGTTGCTGAGGTCTAGCCTGAAACATGACTAGAAGAAGCTGAGTCTTTCTGCCACCCTGATCTAGTCTCATGCTGATTCTTTGTACCATGCTCTAACACTGAAACTAAGTGCAGACCGTTGGGAGTCGAAGGGTGGAGAAGCAGCAGGAGGAAAGGAACTTAAGCAAGCTCTCCTCAAAAGGCTTAGTGAAGTAGGAGGGTGCATAATATGAGAAAATTATGGTTCTGAACTCTAGAGGACCTGAGCTTAAATATAGACTAAGACACTAGCGATATGACTCTGGGCAAGTCATTTAACCTTATTTGCCTCAGTTTCCTCATGTGTAAAATGAGCTGGAGAAGGAAATGGCAATCCACTCCAGTATCTTTGCCAAGAAAATCCCAAATGAGTACCATAAAGTGTCTGACAAGTCTGAAAATAACTAAGCAACAACATAGACTCATAGATTTATAGCAGAAAAGATATTGGGAGGTCATTAAGTCCAGACCTCTCATTTTGCAAATGAGGTAAGAAAAGCCCAGAGAGATAAAATACGTGCCAAGGTCACATAGGGAAGAGGGAAGCAGTGTGGAAACAATAAATCAAGGAGCTGATATTATTAAATAAAATATTATGGAAAAGGAAGAAAGAGCCAAAATTATTGTACAATGAATCTGTAGTGACTGCTTTAATGATCATTATTTACACCCACAAAGAAAGCTACTAATTGTCCTTTATACAAACTGCTAGGCTTGTGTAGGGAAGATAGTTTTGAAATGAAAACTATTCTGCTTGTTATCTATTATTTATTTTTTCTGGAATTAACAAGGCACCATATTCTAAGACCTTGTCATGATAGAGAGCTAGATTTTGGCCATGTCCCACTTCAGATATAACAAAGGAAATAATGCCAATGTGTACCTTTGGGTATCCAATATTTAACATTTAAAGAGGTTGTTAAAAAATTGGATAAATTCAACAAAAAAATTATCAAGTATTTCATATATATCAAAATGGAAACAAGTCCCTTACTTTTTAGATTATATTTAATTGCACATTATGCAGACAAATGAATATAAGCTAATTTAAAAAGGAAGAGAGCACAAAGAAAAATGAAAGTCTTCTCTGCAGAAAGTAAAACAGAATCTGAAATAGAGAAGAGAATTCCTTACATTGCAGAGAGAGAAAGAGAGAAAGAAAGAAAGAGAGAGGGATTATAGCCTTAAAACCAATGTTTTGACGCTGTGAAATGCTATGTATTAAGGAGTTGCTATTCTGTTTTGCATGTGCATGCACACACACGTACACACACACACATACACACACACACACACACACACACACACACACACACACACACTGTGTCTCTTCTGAGGTATCTACAGCATGTCTCGCTCCAAGACCTGAGGGAACAAATCTCTTGAAAGAAGGACTCATGATCCTCCTGATTGGGAAGATGACACAGGTCGCATCATCTTGCTTACATTTTGTTACACTGAGAAACAACAAGAAATGGCTTTGCAGCGTGCCACATATCCTGACCCTTTTGTCAGAGGAGCGATGCTAAGATGACAGACAGTGTCTGAAGTGGAGAAAAGTAGAAAGCTGCGGAAGATGGGCCTGAATGCTGATAGGATGAAGGCTCAGGGTCTACAAACCCTATTCAACTAAAACAAAAAGATACAGACAAATAGACTTTAGGACCCTCAGTTCATTTGTATTTAATATATTTATTGGATGTCAATTAAACACTCCTTTCTCTTTTGCCACTTTCAGTGCCTTTCTCTGAAAGATTCATCACCAGACAAAAGACAGTTCACTCATGGGTGCCACCATCATGGTTTCCTTGAGGCATTCTCTTCTAGTACATGCAAGGGGAGGAATAATTAAAGTAGACGTATAGCAAGGAGTAACTGCCTGGAACTGAGCTTAGCTACAGTAAGAAATCTGTATGTGACACAGCATTTTTAATAGTCAAGACTCAAATGCTAAAAAAAATAAACATTTAGGCAGCAAATTTAGAAGATCTGGTCTCCATCACTGTGGCCCTGTAGATCTGCGAATCAGGAAATTGAAATAATTATATATATGAACTCAAATTAAACTATTTAACAGAACATACATGCTATTGGAATGTATGGTCTTTGTTCTATTGAGACAAAAAGTTTCCCAAGGCATTAGGATATAGCATAAAACTTTCAGTCAAAAGATTGAGTATTCAAGTAGCAGTCCTGAAAGTAACTAACTTAAGAAAGTAGGTGAACTATTTAATTTTCTTTAAAGGGAATCTCATTCCCTTTATAATAGAAGCTTAAGCTGTTTCTGTTTTATTTATCCTTGACAATCTGGATAAGCTCATGGAACCCTTCTGAGGACAATGCTATTAAGCATATAAAATAAAATATCTAGTAATACAGAGAAAGAAAAATATATTGAAATAAACATGTTTTTGTTTCTGTTTTAATTTTTTTCTCATCAAGATTATAAATCACCTGAATCTATCCAGGAATCCAAGGCTCAGAGCTGGTAATTTACAAAATGAAGTTATAAAATAAAATAATTGTACTAAGTGCTTTCTAGTTCTGCAAAGATCTAATGTACTATTAGTTATGCTGATATTCATCCTGTTCATCACTGATTTTGGTATCTATCCTGCTTATATCACTCTTAATATTTCTATATACTAAAGATATTCGGTGGATAGGAAATGGTGATCAGAAAGAATGAGCATGACTTATCAGGAACAGGCTGTATCAGACTAACCTTATTTCCTCTTCTGACAGAATTATTAAACTAGCAGAACAAGGTTATGCTGCAGACATATTTTAACCAGATTTTAGAAAAGCAACACATGCTCTCCATGTTTATGTCCCTTACCCACTGGCCCCGGCAAATTGGAACCACAAAATGAAGCTATTGTTCCTCCTTAGTAGCTCCTGGGTAGCCTTGGGATTTTGGGGTTGGGAATGGAGAGTTGTTTTCTAATTTCTAATGAATTCATCTATAAGCCCCACTAGTGCACTTCTCTCTTGATTATTAGTTGATATAAATTAGCTGAACAATATTTTTATTTTGAAAAGCTAATTTACTAAGATTTTATAATAATAGCATTTGGTATAAAAGATCAACCCAACGTCCATGACATGCTTTCCCACAAGGACATTCAGAGTCTAAGAGTAGTGAGTTCAACTTTAGGGTTTTCTTCTTTCCAAATCACAGAATGTCTCTGGCACATACAGCTACAAAGAGTAATGTAAAATAAGGTAGGATTGATAAAAAAATCATGGAATAACAGGGTGAAGATCAACATAGCTAAGGGATCTTTTCAGAACTAGAAAGCACCTAATAAAAATCACTTTATTTTATAACTTCATTTTGTAAATCAATGTATATGTAGCAAATAGAAAACATAGCTCCTAGAAATTCTTTTGCTGGAATCCTCAAGATGTTCCCCTTATATATGGGATAGTTTTTCTGATGAAATCTCTGTAGAGTTTTGAATCTGTTTTTCATCATAGTATCCACTTCAGCCTTTCCTCAGTTTCCTTATTCATACATTACTGCCAGCTATTCCTTTTTGGAAGGACATTGCTAGAATTGTATTGAAAAAGACAAAATTTTACAGTTGTGGGAAGTTCACCGCGTTCTTCTCCTAATCAAGATGGGGAAAAGGAAATAGCCCAAATCTGAAGCTTAAAAAAGGTCTTTTCTCCCTTCGTTTCACTCTCCTTCCCCAAGTAATTCCTTCCTGGGGGTTTAGATATGGTTTTCTTCCATCTGACTCATCAGTTGTTTGAAATTTCAATTCTAAACTAGTTTTTAGAGTAGAAAAAAATTACAGTTGAAAAATGCCTAAAAGACTACCAGCTTCATTAGGTGCAATTGGCCCACTTAAAACATGGAGAGGGACTTTTATTTTTTCCTAAAGGAATTAAGCTTCCTTGCTTTTACTGTTTCTAATTGATCTAATTGGGCTTCACTCCAACTGAAATTAAAATTATTTTCTAAATGAAAAAGCATTTTGCCAAATGTTTTATAAATGACAAATATGGCTTTTGTTTCATGTATTCTTTAACTACAAATTAAATTTTATAATTTTAATAGTTATCAAGTTAACCTTATATACTTTGTTTTCTATAAATCCACATAATTTATCATTTGCAGTTTCAGAGGCTGATAGCATTTCACACATGAATATTTGTTCCATTATTTTACTGGATATTGTCATTTTTCTGACGAAACAATAATTCAAAGGCTTAACTTTTATTGAAGATTGATATCAGATTTGAAGTAAACCACTATCTCTGATTCCCCATGGTACAATATTTCAAAAATAATGTGAGCAGTTCCATAACTATGTTATATTATTCCATCAATCTTAAGAGAACGTGATCTGCAGCCCAACATGAGGCCTTTAAGTCAAAGCATTTAATTACCATTTATAATCTGGGAAAGAGAAAAAGGCTCTCCCTTTGACAAAATTGTGATATTTCTAGTCCTATAACTTTTTTTCTGCTTTTAGGTCCACTTTTTGCTGAACTTTCCCACACACAGCTTCCTGATTCTGGCACCCAATGATCCTGTATTATTTCCTTCTTTTTCTTCATCTAACTGCTACCACCACCCCCACAAAAGAAAAAAATCTGCTTTTAAGAAGGATTTCATTATTTCTCATTTATACTGTAGCATGATTATGTTAACATTTTCTGGGAATATTACATTTTAAGCTGTAGCTTTAGTTGCTGTTGCTGTTCAGTTGGAAGAGAGAGGGCAAAAATCTGTAAAATTATTTCAAGTATCAGTAAATCTGTTAGAGTTGGTGGGGGATGTTATCTGTTGAATCTCCTTGGTGTCCCTGAAAATATCCTATAAGATGAATCTGTTCTCCTTGTTTACAGGTAAAGTCTGTCCTGAACCAGCCAGACAATGGTAGACAGTATAATAATTCATGATGTTCAATCATGTGAGTAAAGGGTTTGAAAATATATGATGTTGCCTCAAAACAAAGGAAAAAAAAGCTTTTAAAACTCACAATGAAATAAACCGGAATTTAGGGATCACAGAGTAAGAACTGTAATAAAAGTAGTGCAATGCCTTGGTTAGAAATATTCGACACGAGAAAGTGTGAGTGCAGGGAGAATAAAGTTCACATAACGATGTAGAGGAAATGGATCAGTCAAGCATTATATAAGATAGGGCCTAAAAAATGTTTACAAAAAGCACAAACAAACAAAAAGCCTCCCAAATAAATACACATTTACAAATAGAATTCTACTGCTTATGTTTCACTCCTGAAGTGAAGGGACCTGCCGTACTACCTAGGAAGGAAAAAGAAGTGAATAAACATTTATTTAGTGCCTACTATGACTCAGACACTGCACTAAGCTATTTTACAGATATTGAATTTGATCCTGACAGTAGTGATGAGTGGTAGGTACTACTGTTATCTCAATTTTACAGTTAAGTAAACTGAGGCAGACAGGCCAAGTTACCTGCCTAGATTCATATAACTAATAAGAGTCTAAGACCATATCTGAAATCATGATATTCTGAGTCCAGGCTCAGTGCTATATATACTGAGACACCTAGATATCTCTATTAGTGAAATGGCATTCATGTAGTTTAGATAAAGGGTAGCATGGCATAGTAATTAGGAAGATTGGGTTCACTCCACCATGTTAGTGAAGTGATACTGGAAAAGTCACTTAATTTCTATGTGTTCATCCAGAATCTTGAGGAATTTTACAGTTACTCTACTTGTATCGATCATTGATCTCACTAATATGAGTACTCCATTTAAGTCACAACCTATTGAAAACTTCTGTTCCTTCATATCTCTTATCCGTGCCTTTTAGCAAATCATCCATGGGGCTCCAGCCAACATGCTGACACCTCTTTTTCTGCCTTATGACGTTAAACAGGCAATTAACATAATGCATAGACTAGTCACCTATAGTTATTGGTTCATTTTGCCTGATATCCCATTCCTTTTTCATTCATATATCCCTTCAATGATTATTTTGTGATATTCTTTTTTTGTAGTTATTAAGGGTAAATAAGCCTATTTCCCCTCTAAGGCTAACTTCCATATTATTATTCCACATTATTTTATGTAGTTTTATATGCGTAATATTTTCACTATTAGGGAGAGCATTTGTGTGTATGCATGTGCATGCGTGTGTGTGCGTGGGGCAGGGTGTGTGTGTGTGTATGAGCATAGGCCAATACTTTTAATTCTACCATCTGATTTCAGCAAAGTGCTTAGGATATAGTGAGTGATTTTTTATTAATTAGATGATTATACCCATAATATGTCATCCATTGCTCAATTTTTTGGTTTCATTTTTTCCACTTGAGTGTTTTATTTTTTTTCCAATAACATTTCAAAATAATGTTCAACATTCGCTTTTAGAAGATTTTGAGTTCTAATTGCTTTTCTCCTTTCCTCTCCTCCCACCTCCCCAATATGGCAAGCAATCTGATATAAGCTATACATGTACAATTATATTAAAGACATTTCCACATTAGTTATGTTATGAAAGAAGAATCAGAACAAAAGGGGAAACCCACAAGAAAGAAAAAAACAAAGAAAAGAGAAAATAGTATCCTTCAATCTGTATTCAGACTCATACTTCTTTTTCTGAATGTGGATAGTATTTTCCACCATCAGCCTTTGGAAATTGTTTTAGATTATTGTATTGCTAAGAAGAGCTAAGTGAGTAAAAGTTGATCATCACACAATGTTGTTGTTACTGTGTACAATGTTCTGGTTCTACCCACTTCGCTCATCATCAATTCATTCAAGTCAAGTCTTTCCAGGTTTTTCTGAAATCCTACTGTTCATTTTTTCTTATAGAATAATAGTATTCCATTATATTCATATACTACAACTTGTTCGGTCATTCCCCAACTGATAGGCATATTTCCAATTCTTTGCCACCACAAGAAGAACTGCTATAAAATTTTTGTACATGTTGGTCCTTTTCCCTTTTTTTATGATCATTTTGGGACAGAGACCTACAAGTGGTTTTGCTGGATCAGATGGTAGGCACAGTTTAATAGACTTGTGGTCTTAGTTCCAAATTTTTCTCTAGAAAGATTGAATCATTTCAAAATTCCACCAACAATTCATTAGTGTTCCAATTTTCCCACATTTGTTCCATCACTTATCATTTTCCTGTTTTGTCGTGTTAGGCAATCAGATAGGTGTGATGTGGGACCTCAGAGTTCTTTTAATTTGATTTCTCTAATCATTAATGATTTGGAGCATTTTTTCACATGACTATAGATAACTGACTTCATCCTCTGAGAACTGCTTGTTCATATCCTTTCCCCATTTATCAAATGGGGAATGACTTTTATTCTTATAAATTTAACTCAGTTCTCTCTATAGTTTTAGAAATGAGGCTTTTATCAGAAATACTGGCAGTAAAAATTGTTTCCCAGATTTCTACTTTCCTTCTAATCTTGGTTGCATTGAATTTGTTCATGTAAAAACTTTTTAATTTATGTAGTCAACATCATCCATTTTGTATTTCATATTATCTGTCTCTTGTTTGGTCATAAATTCTCTTCTCCATAGATCTGAAAGGTAAACTATTCCTTGCTCTCCAAATTTGGTTTATGATATCACCCCTTATGTCTAAATCATGTACCCATTTTGACTTTATCTTGGTATATGGTGTAAGATGTTGGTCTATGCCTAGTTTCTGCCATACTGTGTTCTAGTTTTTCTAGCAGCTTTTGTTGAATAGTGAGTTCTTACCATAGAAGCTTGAGTCTGAGTTTATCCAAGAGTAGATTACTATAGTCATTTACTGTTGTTTCTTGTGAACCTCATCTATTCCACTGGTCCACCATTCTATTTCTTAGCCACTACAAAAGAGTTTTGATGATTGCTGCTTTATAATATAGTCTGTGATCTGGTACAGATAGGTACCTTCATTTGCACATTTTCCCATTAATTTCCTTCTCATTTTTGATCTTTTGTTTTCCAGATGAATTTCATTATTATGTTTTTCTACCTCTATAAAATAATTTTTGGTAGTTTGATTGGCATGGCACTGAATAAGCAAATTAATTTGAGAACAATTGTTGTTTTCATTATATCAGCTTGGCCTATCCATGAGCAACTGGTATTTTTCCAATTATTTTCATCTAATGTTAATTAGTGTGAAAAGCGTTTTGCAACTCTGCTCATGTCGTTCCTACTTTCGTATTTGCAGGTATTTTATATTTTATATTATCTACAGTTATTTGAGATGGAATTTCTCTTTCTATCTCTTACTATCTCTCTATGTTACTATCAATTACTTGTTAGTAATAGAGAGAAATGCCAATGATTTATGTGGGTTTGTTTTATATCCTGCAACTTTGTTAAAGTTGCTTACCTATTATTTCAGGTGTTTTTTCACTAGATTCTCTAGGATTCTCTAAGCATACCATCATATCGCCCATAAAAAAGACACTTTTTCCTCATTGCCTATTCTAATTCCTTTATTTTCTTTCCTTCTCACTGCCAAAGCTAACATTTCTAGTACAATACTGAATAGCAGTGGTGGTAATGGTGGTAATCACAACTTATCTTATTGGGAAAGCTTCCCCATTACATATATTCCTTGCTGATGATTTTAGATTCATGCTATTTATCATTCCTATACTTTCTAGCTTTGTTTTTTAAACAGAAATGGGTGCTGTTTTTGCCAAAAGATTTTTCTGTATCTATTAAAATAATCATGATTTCTGTAAGTTTTGTTATTGATATGGTCAGTTGTACTCATAGTTTTTTTCTAATATTGAACCAGACCTACATTCCTGGAGTAAATTCTGCCTGGTTATGGTGTATTATCCTCCTGATAAGATGCTGTAATCTCTTCACTAATATTCATTTAAAAAATTTACATTAAAAAATTTAAATATTCATTTAAAAAATTTACATCTCTTCACTAATATTCATTTAAAAAATTTACATTCACTAGGGAAATTGGTCTATAATATTATTTCTCTGCTTTACTTCTTCCTGGTTTAGAATGTGATAACTAAAAAGTACTTGTTTCTCTTTCACCAAGGAACCCTGAGGGTCTTCCCCTCTCAGTTTGATTTTTTATTAAAGGGTCATCCCTTGAGTAACTTTAAGAAGCTTATTCATTGAATAGGTGTATCTCACTCAAAGTGAGAATGTGATATGACCTTAACCTGAAAGGGCCAGGGTCTCACATTGCATCATGGACCATCTGCAGTCACTCTGATGAATATCAGGCCACTGGACCCAGATGGCTCAGGAGAAGAAAGTGAGGTTGGTGACCTTGGTACATCAAATTTCTCACTCAAATCAAAGTCAACTGCAAGTCATGTCATCATCTTGATGTTTGATAGAATTCACTTTTAAATTTATCTGGCCCTGGATTTCTTTTTCATAGGGAGTTCATTAATGGCTTATTCAATTTCTTTTTCTGTAATGGGGTTAAATATTTTATTTCCTTTTCTTTTAATCTGAGAAATTTATATTTTTATAAATATTCATCCATTTCACTTAGGCTGTCAGATTTATTGCCATACAGTTACATAAAATGGCTCCTAATTATCATTTTAATTTTATCTTCTTTGGTGGGGAATTCATCTATTGCTTTTTTGATACTAGTAATTTGATATTCTTTCTTTTTTTTAACTCAAATTAACCAAATATTTATCCATTTTATTGTGGTTTTTCTTTTCATAAAACCAGCTCTTACTTTTAATAGTTCAATAGTTTTCTCACTTTACATTTTATTAATCTTTCCTTTGATTTGCAGAATTTCTAATTTGGTAATTAATTGGAGATATTTAATTTGTTCTTTCTCTAGCATTTTTAGTAGTATGCCCAACTTATTGATCACCTCTTTCTCTATTTTATTCATGTAAGCATTTTGAGATATAAAACTTCCCCTAAGAACTACTTTTGCTGCCTTCCATAATTTTTGGTATGTAGTCACAGCATTGTCTTTCTCTTTGATGAAATTGTTGATTGTTTCTATGATTTGTTGTTTTACCCACTCATTCTTTGGGATTAAATTATTTCATTTCCAATTAACATTTAGTCTGTCTTTCCATGTCCCTTTATTAGACATTTTTTTTATTATAACATGATCTGAAAATGATGCATTTAATATATTTTTTGTCTTTCTGCATTAGATTGTGAGATTTTTATACCCCTGATACATGCCAGTTTTTGCATGAGTGCCATGTACTGCTGAGAAAAAGACATATTCCTTTCTATACTCATTAATTTTTCTCCAGAGGTCTACCATATCTAAATTTTCTAAAATTCTGTTCACCTCCTTAACTTTTTTCATGTTTATTTTATGGTTAGATTTGTCTGGTTTTGAGAGGGGGAGGTTGAGGTCCACCACTAGTATAGTTTTGCTGTCTATATCTTACTGCAAGTCACTTAACTTCTCTAAAAATTTGGATGTTATGCCACTTAATGCATCAATATTTAGTACTACCACCTATGGTAATGTTTAGCAAGATGTAGTTTTCTTCCTTATCTCTTTTAAGTAGATCTATTTTTGCTTTTTCTGAGAGCTTACTTTTTAAAAAAAATTTCATCTGAATTATAATATATTTTGCTCCATACTTTTTACCTTTACTCTCTGTGTTTATCTTTTGCTTCAAATGTGTTTCTTGTATGGTTTTTAATCCACTCTGCTTTCAACTTTTGTTTTATGGGCAAGTTCATCACATTTACATTCACAGTTATGATTGCTGTATCTTTCTCTCCATCCTATTCCCCCCTCTCATTTATACTTTTCTCTCTCCTTTCATTTTTTTCCTAATCAGTTGATTCTGGCAACCCTTACCTCAACCTGCATTCCTTGCATTTCTTCCTATCAGCCCCTCTCCATTTTCTTTCCCCTTTTTGCTATTACTTTACCCTCCCTCTTCTCTCCTTTCTATTCACCTCTCTCCTTTTTCTTTCCCCTTTCTCCTTCTACTTCCCAAAGGGTAAGATTGATTTCTGCACCTAAGTGAATGTGTATGTTATTCCCTCTTTCAGCTAAATCTAATAAGAGTAGGGTTCAAATAATACTCCCCTCCCTTCTTTCTTTCCCTCTTCTATAATAGGACTTTTGTGCCTGTTCATGTGATGAAATTTATCCTATTCTGCCTTCCTCTTTCCCTTCTCCAAGTACAATCCTATTTTTCACCCCTTATTTTTTTTAATATTATCATGTCAAAGTCAATGTATATCCATACCCTCTGTCTATGTATACTCCTTCCAATTGCCCTCATATAGAGTCAGTTCTCAAGAGTTATAAGTATCATTTCTCCATGTAGGAATGAAAATAGTTTAACCTTATTCAATAGTGTTATTTTTTTCTTTACTGTTTACCTTTATATGCTTCTTTTGTGTCTTATATTTGAAGATTGAATTTTCTATTCAGCTCTGGTATTTACAACAGCAATGGTTGAAAGTCCCCTATTTCACTGAATATACATCTTTTCCCCTGAAAAATTATGCTCAAGTTTGCTAGGTAGTTGATTCTTGGTCTGTAATCCAAGCTCCTTTTCCTTCTGGAATATCATATTCCAAGCCCTCTGATCTTTTAATGCAGAAGTTGCTAAGTCCTACATAATCCTGACTGTTTCCACGATATTTAAATTGCTTCTTTCTGTTACTTGCAGTATTTTCTCCTTGACATGACAATTTTCAAATTTGGTTACCATGTTCCTTGGACTTTTCATTTTGATATCCCTTTCAGGAGGTGTTTGGTGGATTCTTTCAGTGACTATTTTACCCTCTGATTCTAGGATATCAGGGCAGTTTTCTGTGATAATTTCTTGAAAGATATTGTCCAGAAACTTTTTTGATCATGGCTTTCAGGCAGATTAATAATTTTTAAATGATCTCCCCTAGATGTGTTTTCCATGTCCTTATTTCCAATGAGGTATTATATAGTTTCTTCTACTTTTTTATTCTTTTGATTTTGTCAGATTGATTCTTGCTGTTTCATGCATTCATTACCTTCCACTTGCCCAGTTCTGATTTTACATGAATTATTTTCTTCAGTTACTTTTTGTATCACCTTTTTCATTTGGCCAATTCTACTTTTTAAAGAGTTGTTTTCTTCAGTGGATTTTTCTTTCCAATTTGGCCAATTGTATTTTTTAAGGAATTATTTTCTTCAGTAAATTTGACCTTGCTATTCCAACTTGTTGACTGTCTCCTACCTCTCATTTTGTTCCCCAGTTTTTTCTACCTCTCTTATTTGACTTTTAAGAAATCCTTTTTGGTCTCTTCTAAGGAGGCTTTTGGGGCTTGAGACAAATTCACATTCCTCTCTGAGGTTTCTCATTGAAGCAGCAAGCAAAGTAGGCTATTTTGTGGCTGTTTTGGATTCAGTTTTAGCCAATCAAGTGCCTTTGATTGAGTCTTTCATTTGATTGACTCAATCAAGAATATTTGATTGGAAACAGTATATAGTTTATATTGCTTGCAGAGAGAGTAGAGTAGTCAGAAGCAGAACTGAGAGAGAGTAGTGAGTGTGACTGGGTTAGAGGAACTTACTTGTAGGAAGGCCTAACAGAAAGAATATTTCTAATGTTAGGAACCTTGTCTCTTGATCTGTGTAAATTTTCTCAGATAGAAATTTTTATAAGGTCAAGCAAAGTAAGATCTTCTGCTATTTTTCTTGTAGTATAATCCAGTGCCTCTGATTGAATCTTGCCTTTATCAACCAAGAGTCTTTACTAGGAGTAAAATACAGAAACAAGAGTTTCTTTAACTAGAAACAGTATGTGTATTATATTGTTAATGTGATTAAAGACCTCTACCTATTAATGGTCCTGCCCATTAAAGGGAGTTTGATTAGGGAAGATTTGTAGGTCCACACCTTTTGTTAATGGGTCACTGGTTCTCAAGGGTTGGGATGTCCTCTGACTCTAAAAAAGGCATAAACACTCTGAAAGTGAGATTTTACTTTTGGCTTAGTTTTTGGAAGAAGTTTTGTGTACCAAATAAGACTCTGAGAAATCAATAAAGGAGACCCCAGCTTCGAAAACTCAGATGTTTATCCTTCCCTCTCTGGAAACTATGATCAGACAGTTGAACCTATTGATTTGTGATATACGTATTGCTTATGCCAGACAATTTGGAAGCTCTGTCTGTTGATTTTCTGAACTAAGTGAATGTTATATGTGCTTGATTAAAAGAAATTGTTAACCCCTCAAAAAGTTGACTTTCCTTTTAGTAAAGTAGATCAAAGAACCTGTGATAGCAGCCCCTCTATGTATGCTGGGGTGCTTACTGTTACAATCCTATCTGTTCATCTGTGTTGATTTCTCAGATAGAAGCCCTGTGTATTGGTCTTTATGAGTGAAATGAGATAATGGCACTTGTAATGTGTATAAATATTGTTAAAGCCCTGTTAAGCTTTGTTTTCTTAGTAACAGAAGCTGCAGGTAAAAGCCCCTGGAGCCTGCTGTCACACAGAAGCAGGAAGAGTTTGGAGTGGAACAGCTCCTGTAAGCTGATACAAGGAGCAGGAGCAGAGAGCTGCTTGTGTGTGGACCCAGGCAAGAGCTGGTTGTGGTTGGCCCAGAGAAAGAGCTGTGGGGTTTGAAAGTCAGCTTCAAGTCAAGATGAGAGAAAACTTTACTTTCACACTATTGTAGTGCCAACATGATATTCACAGTCCCTATGGCAGTCATGAATATGTTGGTGCAATTCTGAATCACAAAATACAACAGACTCCACATGAAACATTTATTCAAATACCAGAAAGCCAAATCCTTCACAGCAAGAAAGAAATTCATACACAATAACAATGAAGAGGATGTTATCATCACCAACCCTTCCCCCTGGTAGGACTTTCCCACAAGCCAGCTCCCTTAAGTAAATCACAGACAAGCTCTCCCACACATACCAGCCAGCTGCCTGCTTTCTCTTTCTTCCTCAATTCTAACTGCTGTGAGCAATTTCTTCTCATCTCTGCTCTAGCTCTGCCTGTTCCTCTTCCACCCTTCCTTTTCAACCCCTTACCGTTCCATGTGACTTAATGCATGTGACTCAGGCTTCCATGTGACTTCAGCAGGTCATATGGGCCTATTAATGGATGGGAAATATAGTCCCATTAAGAAGCAAAATTCCATTAACAATACGCAAAAATGCATTATCAATACAACTCTGTATTGATTAAGGAGATTATTCATATAGTGACCTAGGAGTGCTATTTTCTGCTGCACTTTAAGGATGCATCATGCTATGGAAGACCCTAGGCTGGGACACCCTGACTTTAGCAATGCAATGATATATGCTGTATACCATATGACACTGAGCATTATGAGATACATATATGTATTAGATGATATGTCTTGCTTGAGGATGTTGCTATGAATGTTATGCTTTACTTTATTGAGCTGTGTAGTTTATTGCTGAATAAAGAATTCATTACACTATGCAATTAGAACCTTGCAAATCATTCCCAGAAGCAGTCGTCAGGTGGGCTGCCATGATTGGCATTACATACGTGTAGTCATTTTGACAATGTTGTCCTCTTCTGAGTTTGTAATTTGATCTTCTCTTGTTACTATGTTAATTTTCTGTGTTCAAGCTTCTTTTTTTGCTTCTTGCTTATTTTTTAACTATTTCACAGTTTTCCAGTTTGAGCTCTCCTTTTGAGGCACAGGGGGCACTGTCCAAAGCTTCTTATATGGGGGCCAGGGGTCTGGTCACTGACTTTATTAACTGTGTCCTCAGGTGTTGGCAGCTTGCTCACTGTTCTGGGATGGGCTGGTCTTGTCACACCTGTTGTTTCTTGGTTTCCAGGACTGCTGATTTGGTTTCTGCTGTGGAACTGGAGGCCTCATTGCTGTTCTGCTGTACCAGTGGTCAGCTGAGCCAGGACTTAGAGGCCTCAGTTGCTGAACTGTACTGTAGCTATGAGCTTCCTGCTGGCTTGCCTGGATACTATCTGGACTGGGCTGGACTGCACTTCCCTTTTAACTAAGTAAGGCTGACCTTTCCTGAAGTCCTTCTAAATTATCTTAAGCTAAAAAATTATTTCACTGTCTTTTTGTCTGTTCTGTCACTCCAAAATCCGTTTATAGACTTGACTTAAGGTTGTTTCTAAGGAAAACTAGGGAAAGTTCATGCAACTTTCTGGCTTCTGTCCATCATTTTGGCTCCTTTCTATTTCTCTTTGGGTGAACTGTAATTCTTTACATATTGTTGTAGATCATTGTTTGCAGTCATATAATATCAGCCATTCAGTAAATAGTCAATAAATATTTAGTAATCACATATTAATGCAAGAAATTCAAAGGAAGGATCCCAATGGTTCATAATCTAAGGAGGGAGAAAACATGCAAAAATATATGCAAACAATATTCACACATCTATAAATTGAAGATAATAAACAGAAAGAAGTCACTATAACAAAACAGAGCATTTGATTCAACAAAACAAAGTGTTGTCTTAGAAGAATGTGATCTGGGGCCTGTAAATTTGTGCTTGTTTTTTTATAATTTTGACAATTATATTTCAATAAAACTGATTTCTTTTGTAATTCTGTCATGTATTTAAAACATTATTCTGGGAAGGGTTCATCACACTGTTAAAGCTTTCCATATCACACACACACACACACACACACCTTGTTTTAATACTTTCCTCTAACAAGATAGCTCCAGTACTAAATTAAATATTTATGATTCCATAAAAGACACAAAAGAGTGATATCATTGTAATAATTGTTTGCATATTATTATAACACAAGACATAAAACAGAGATATGCATACTTCAAAGAGTGTTTATCACTTTCACAAAAGATGTTGAATATAGACTTTAGATGTAAAAGTGATTAAAATTATAAGGGATTAATAATAAAAATAGTACCTTTTATGTTTCTGTTTGTGGATGTAGAGACTGCACCCAGACCCAGAACATTTCAGAGGCTCCTAAAAAGGGACAAAATGGTTCAAACTAATGCTTCACACAGGACAAATAAGATGAAGGCTATGTATTGTCCAAGATATGATTAGCAGTCAGATGGACAGTTTAGAGAGCAGGCTCAGGAACAGATCTAACTAGATATCATTTGGGAAATCATGCAGAGATTTTAATGACTACAAGCTTTTCCCTGAAACAAATAAAGCATCTTTTTTGTACCAAATTTGAATCTTCATTTCAATAATTAAATTCCTGAGGAACATATCTTTCTGATGATATTTTCTTGCTACTAAATATTGAAGACTGAATTATGAAAACTCTATAGGGGGCTGAGAAGCAAATTCATTTGCTAAGTAACATAAGGAATAATTGATTTCCCTCACCCTGTTTTAGTGGTAAAATAAGGATCTCTTTCTTCATATGCGCCAGGTGTCCAATTGTATCTATTAAATTTGCAAGGAAAGAATTAAGTTAATAATTTTATTTTGACTACCTTTAAATATGCTTAATTTCAACTCATGTAACTTCCTTCAGGTCTCAGCTAAAGTCATACCTTATGTAAGAATACTTTCCCTGTCCTCACCTCTGAGATACCTTCCTCCCTAATTTATCCTCTATATACAATCATCCCTTCTACAACACAACCATCCCCATCGTGGTTTTGATATATCACAGGTTGGCATAAAAAATCACACAGGAATTTTTCAAGAGTTTTGCAGAAACCACAGAGGACACGTGAAAGCCAGCAGATGAAACAGAACCTATGAATAAATTCTTAACCAAAATTTTACAATAAAGTCCCCCATAAAAGAAAAAGAAAAAAGTTAAATTTCTTTTCTCATAGGAAGGAATGGCCAAAAAGTTTTTCATGGATTTTCCATATTGTAGGGGTGTGGCACCCCTAGCCCCATAATATGGAAAGGAAAACTCTATTGTGTTTGTTCATAATTATTTGCATATTGTCTCCCATACTAGACTATGAAAGTTTGGGGAGCTGGGACTGGTTTTTGTTTTGTGTTTTCTGCCTTTCTTAACATCTTTAGCATTTAGGCCAGTGCTTGACACAAAGCAAGGAATTAATAAGAATCTGTTTGTTTGCCTCATCTAACTTCATAGAGAGTTATTAAAAATGTTCATTGATGTTTATCTTTCTTATGATTATTTTCAACCTGAAATGTTTCCCTAAACTCAAACTTAATTCAAAGTTCTATCATGGTTAACTTCTGAAGTCAGTTTATTAATTTTTTGCAATTATGTATTTTGTCCTAAATGTTCTTTTTAAAATACTAACCAATGTTATCTGACTCCAGTTGTCTCTACTAGTCAATGGTCTCCTTTGTTTAGATGAGAATCTATTGCTTGTTCTTCTTGCCCCTTTTCCATTTAGGCAATTTAGTATTCTTTTCTGAATCACCTTATCGCTAATTGCAGAACATTGTTATTCTCTCATTTTGTTCGTGGCAATTACAGCATTTACATGATTCGTCTGCTGAACAACGACATGCATTGGTAAAATATTTCACACACACACACACACACACACACACACACACACACACACACACACGAAAAACCGTCTTCTCTCGTTTTGTGATTCACTACAGTACCTTTCCCCCGATGACAAATAAAGAAATGATGGAACAATGGTAGAGGCAAAGTCTTCCACATTTACTCTCTTTTCCCTGTTTTTTTTTTTTAATTCTTCAAGTACTTCAATCACCTCCAAACTTCTAACTTACTATATTATATTTGCTCTGAGATCTTCCATTCAATTGTTCACATATTTATCATATCTACTTTATGTAAGTTTAGAAACTAATTTCTACATCAAATAATAAACTCTTTACTCTCAATATATATTATAAACTTTTTGAGATTTTAAAAAGAATTCTGTTTCTAAAAGTACATGAAGCATCATTTATAGTGCCCAAAGATATTCTATAGCAGCTTATGATGACAGCCTAAACATTGAAGTTATTAACAGTTAACTGAACAGTCTTTTAGACTTTCAAGACTTTCATGCTATCCACCACTCTTTCTAGCCATAGATTTTCATGCTTTTGTCAGTCACATTTTGGTCTCCAAACTAGTTCATATAGCCTTTTGACTTGACTTGCCTACCAGCACTAGATTAATTATTCTAAAATACTGCCTTCATCATTGAAGGTATCTGTTTATGAACTTTGAGTGGTTTAATTCTTCATCTAAAAAATGGCCCAGAAATTCTTTAGCCCATCCTCCAAGACTCTAAGTACAACTTTCAAATTCCCATCTCTAGTCACAAGTCCCTGTCCTTCTAAGTCTTTCATTGCTTTACTTCTTTCAAATCTCTCTTCACCTTCACAGTGAAGGAGCGCATTCTTGCATGAAAATCTTCTCTTTTATCTTTCATTAACTCCTGATTATAGTGTGGCCTTATACTAAACATTCTTTTCTCTCCTGAAGTCCTCATTTCCACCACTCTAGCAAAATATTCCTCAATCAGTGCTTTATCTCCTAACAATTACAGAATTATTGAATATAGAGGTGGAAGGAACCTTAAAAATCAGTTAATTTAATCCCCTCATTATAGAGATGAAAAAAAACTAAGAAAATAGAAGATATCTTCTTCACGTCTCTTTCATACCTTCAAATTATTCCATGAATTCACTCATGTTCAGCCACTCTGAAGTCTCAAAGAACTGTAGTCCTCTTTATTAACATTTCTATTTGTGCCTTAAATACAATCTTCTTGTGTTTTGTTCTATCACTTATTCCCTCTTTTATCTTTTCTGTCTTTATCCTAATTCTCATCTGACTGTCTAAAATAAAAAGTACATGTCTCTCCTACACTTAAAAAAATCAACAATTCCAAAAATAACAACTTACTTAAAAATAAAACCATGTCTTGGCCCTCAGTCAAATGATCTCTTCCGTTCTTCTGAAGAGAATAATCTATCTTCCCTATTTTCCCTGTCAAAACATCCAATCCACAGGGGTCCAAAAAAATGACATGACAAATGATCCTTTCAATACCTTATGGTTTCTTTTCTAGGCATTTACTTTCTTTTAGAATGTTTCATTTGATTTTTTCTTTTCATCCAAATCCTATAGATTCTTCAAGGTGATAATCAGGATCATTCTCCATGAAGTTGTCCTTAACTGATCTCTTCTGTAAAATCTTATAGCAATTTGGCAATGAATCATATATTGACTTGTGACAATACTTCTATTTCCAGAATTGAATTTGTCTCATATTTTACTGAATAAATACATATATCTTGTGAATCCAATTAGATTTTAAATTTCTGGAAGTCAGAGATCATCCCTCATGCTTTTATTCTCTCTTTTACTATCTAGCATCATAGATTATATCAAAAATATTAATTTGTTTATGTCATAAGCCCAAATAACTTTTGGAGCCTATGAAGCTTGTTTTTCAAGTATGAGGCTTTAGTTCAAATATAAGGCAGAAGAGCAGAAAATTTAAGCATTATGACTAGAAATTATTTTGTTGCTTTATAGAAGAGGTTAGCAAACTACTACCATTTTCTTTCTTTTTTTTAAACTATCTCAAAGATTCAAAAATCAGATTTTGAAACAGACCTGTTGCTACAACATTCTTAATTACATTAATATTTTGATGAATCTATTAAAAAAATCTGGAAATTATATCCTTTGATATACATCATTACTACCCCACATATTCACACTTTTGTGATTGCTACTCATGCTTTTGTTCTTTTACCTGAATTTTCCATAGTTTAACAACTCAGAGAACTGGGGACCAATATGTTTACTATTTAGATTATCTTCTGTTGACTTTTATTCTCAGTTTGTGACTGTCCTAGTTCCTTTTCTTATCATTTGTGTCCTTGAAAAATATCTCTCATAACTCTTATCACATGCAAGTCTTCATTACCCAGTCTTTATTTGTTTAGAAACACAACTTGAAACTAATGTTTCCTGGTTTTAAGGTTGACTCTCTACTATACCATACTACTCCTAATCTTTTAAATTAAATATTTCTTTTTTTATTAATTAATTTTATTTATTTTCAGTGTTCTACAATCACTACCATGTTACCTAGATTGTTATTTTTCCCTTCCTCTCCCCTACCTTCCCCCTTCCTTCATGAGATGGCATACAATTTTATATAGGTTTTACACATACATTCCTATTAAATATATTTTTGCTATAGTCATTCTGTGTTGAAGAATTAAAATGAGTGGGAGAAATCATCTAACAAACCAAAACACAATACATACACATACACACACACATACGCACACACACAACACAATGATCTGCAACATTCTGTGATTGAATTCCATAGTTCTTTCTCTGGATGTGGAAGACATTTTGTCTTAGAAGATCATTGGGAATTTTTTTAAGACCTTGCATTGCAATGAAGTTCCAAGTCTACCGGAAAAAACTCTCGCATACTGTGGTCATTGCTGTGCACAAAGTTCTCCTGGTTCTGCTCCTTTCACTCAACAACCAATCATATAAGTCTTTCCAGGCCTCTCCGAAGTCTTCCTGTTCATCATTTCTTAAATATTTCAAGTTCTCAATGCTCTCTAAATTTCAGTGCCTTGAGAAAAAAAGCTATGACCAGTCCATTAAGTTCACAACTCAGTGTTCTCTTTTCTTAGGAAAAGAAATTATATGTTTATTGGCTCAAATAGAACATGAGCTCTTCAGCCTCCTCATTGTAGCCCCTCTAACATCACTTGAACCCTTTTAGGTAAGCTTAATGGTCAAAGCTGAGTTATTTACTTTTGTTCATCTCCTATTTTGAAAAGTTCACAGCTTGTTTAAACAAGGTGGGTTACCATTGACATAGAATCAAGCAGTGTTTTCTTATAATCTTTATCCTTCTTATTTGGTATTTACTTTGACCTTTGCTCTACCCATTCAATAATCTGACCGTACACAGGCATTGTGTCTAAAATGACAGCTATGTCTTTAACTCATTGTTTCACATATACTAAGATGTACTATTTTTTATTTTATTTTTGGTGTAGTTTAATGCTTATCACATTCAAAACATTCCAACTTTTCAAGAAAGTGTTCATGCTGTGCCCATTTAAGTTTTATGAGTAGTATACAAACTTTTATCTGCTTTAAATTCATGATTCTGGACTATATTTTTCAAAGTTAATTTTGTCAATATTCCCTATGCCTCATTTCACAATAAAATCAGATATTGTGGAATAATATATGTCCAAAGGCTCGTTTCAGATCTTTTCCTACTTTTTCATTCTCTACAATGCATGTTGCCTTACATGTTTAAATTATTTTTATGCTGATGTAGTTCCTTAAAATCAAGATACAAAATACAAGGCAAGATGACCAAGTACTTGTGTTTCTTACTGCCTTTTAGTGTCCTCTGTAACCTGCTCCTTTATTTACTGATCTGAGCTCAAACTTGGAACAGTTTGTCCATTTAGTTGCAATTTTTAAAAATGTCTTCTGGCATAATCCATAGCAAAAACAAAGAGCCAAATGTAGATATTTTGCTATTCATAAACTATCAGGACACTTTCATAATAATTCTGTAAACATCATATACTAAGTAACAAATCAGTCAATCAATAAGTAGTTATCATTTGTTATATGCCAGTTACTATATCAAATACTAGAAATCTAAAAAATTCATCTCAACCTTCAAGGAGATAACATTCCAATGAAAGATAGCACATGAATGCATCTATGTGTGTATATAATGTGTACATGATTGTATATGTGCATATACATAATGTATAAAAGACATACATTCATATGTTGTATATACAAGTTGTACATTTGAGTCATATATTGTATAATCATAGAAGACAGATTCAAGACATATATTCAATCATTCAAAAAGCATTTATTAAAGGTTTACTAGTAGTATGCTAATCACAGAGGATACAAAGAAAGGAAAAGTAGTCCCTGCTTTCAAAAATCTTACATTAAAATGGATGTGAGAACACAAACAAGTAAGTACATTCAAGGTTTTTACAGAAGAGATGGAATCTATTCTCATAAGTGAAGGCTCTAGCAATTGAGGGTACCAGAAGAGTTTCACTTTAAAGGTGGGATTAGAGATGAGTTTTAAAATAAGGAAAGGAAGCTAAGAGGTACAGGTGAGGCTGGAGCTCATTCCATCCATTGAGGATAGCCAGTACAGAAGCAGAGATATGAGAAATGAGTCACCATGTGTGGGAAGAATCAAATAGGTTAGTGTAACTGGAACACAGAGCATGGGGAAGGTGAGAGGGAGGGAGACGCAGTTAGTATTATGTAAGCAGACTATCAAGGCAGGAGGGAGGGAGCCAGACTGTACTGAGTATAAATAAGAGAGCATTTTATATTTGCTAAAATATTGTCAACTTTCATGATATGATGATATATAGCACAGCTGCAGGATATAAAATAACCACATAAATCATCTGCATTTCTAAATATTACTAACAAAGTCCAACAGCAAGAGATAGAAAAACAAACTCCATTTAAAGATACTGTAGACATTATAAAATATTTGGGAATCTACCTGCTAAAACAAACCCAGGAACTATATGAACATAATTACATAACAGTTTTCACACAAATAAAGTTATATCTAAACAATGGAGAAAACATCAGCTGCGTATGTGTAGGCTGAGCTAATACAATAAAAATGACAGTTCTACTTTATTAAGTGCAATATCAATCAAATAATCAAAAATTATTTTATAGAGCTAGAAAAAATAATAACAAAATTCATCTGGAAGAAGAGAAGGTCCAGAATATGAAGGGAATTAATGAAAAGAAATGTTTGGGAAGGAGACCTAGACAAGCAGATCTTAAATTGTATCCTAAAGCAGCGATCATCAAAACTACTTGTTCCTGGTTAAGAAATAGAGTGGTAGATCAGTGGAATAGGTTAGGTACACAAGACACAGTAGTCAATGACTACAGTAATCTACTATTTCATAAACTCAAAGGCTCCCACTCCTGGGATAAGAATTCACTATTTGACCAGATCTACTAGGAAAACTGGAAAAGAATATGACAGAAACTAGGCATAAACCAACATATTAAATCACATACCAAAATGAAGTCAAAATGGGTATAAAATTTAAATATAAAGACTGATATTATAAGCAAACTGGGAAAGGAAGGAATAGTTTACCTGTTAGATTTATGGAGGAGGGAAGAATGTATGACCTGACCAGATAAGAAATAGAAAACATGATGAAATACAAAATGGATAATTTTGATTACATTAAATTGAAAAGTTTTTGCACAAACAAAGCCAATGTATCCAAGATTAGGAGGGACACAGAAAACTGAGAAAGAAGTTTTGCTATCAGTGTCTCTGATAAAGGACTTATTTCTAAAATGTATAAAGAAATGAGTCAAATTTATAAGAATATGTCATTCCCCAAATGATAAATAGTTAAAGGACATAAACAGTCCATTTTAGAGGAGGAAATTAAAGCTATCTAGAGTCATATAAAATGCTACTGTTACTAAGTTACTGTTGATTAGAGAAATGAATATCAAAACCTCTGAGGTAACAAATCATACCTATCAGACTGGCTAACGTGATACAATGGGAAAATTATTAATTCTGGGGAAGATATGGGAAAATTGAAACACTAAAACATTGTTGGTAGGGTTGTGAATTGATCCAACCATTCTGGAGAGCAATTTGGAACTATGATTAAAGGGCTATAAAAATGTGTGTATGCTTTGACCCAGCAATACTACTTCTTGGTCTTATCTCAAGCAGATCATAAAAATGGGAAAAGGACCACATGTCCAAAAATATTTATAGCAGCTCTTTTTGTAGTGGAAAAGAATTAGAAATTAAGAGGATGTCCATCAGTTGGGGAATGGCTGAAGAAGCTGTGGTATATTAATGTAATATAATACTATTGTCTTACAAGAAACGGTGAGCAGACAGACTTCAGAAAAACTGGGACTTATCTGATGCTGAGTGAAGTGAGCATACTCAGGAGAACATTGTACATAGTAACAGAGGTAATGTAAGATCTTTGATAGACTTATATCTTCTTAGCAATGCAAGGATACAAGACAGCTCCAAAAGACTCATGATGGAAAATGATGTTCATATCCAGAAACAGAACTGTGAGATTGAATGTAGATTGAAACATTATTTTCTCACTCTCTCTCTGTTTTTCCCCCTTTTCCTTTGTTTCATGTTTCTTGAGCTTTTGGCCATTGTTTCTAATTCTTAACCACATAACTAGTATGAAAATAGGTTCAATGTGAATGTATATGGGGAGTCTATATCAAATTACATGCTGTCTTGGGTTTGGGGTAAGGAGAGATAGGGAGAAAATTTGGAACTCAAAATCTTATGTAAGTGAATGTTCAAAGCTAAAAATAAATAAATAAATTTAAAAGATGTTGTCAAGTTAAATGAATGGTTTTAGAGTAGTTAGGATCTGTATGAGTCAATTATCAAAGCAGAAATTGAAGACAGTTACATAGGACTAAGGTCCATTTTGTAATTGTTTTTATTTAATCAGTTGTTATGTCTCCCCTCACTCTTTAAACCTCTTCCACAAACATCAAATAAATCTTAATAATTCCCTGAGGATGAAGAGTTGCATAGTAGAGAGCAATGGCTTTGGAGTCTGGGCAAATAAGCTAAGATTGTGTTCTTTATATTGGCTACTCAAGTGACCTTGGTCAAATTATGAAATCTCTTTGAATTTCAGTTTCTTTGACTGTAAAATAAAGGGATTTCATAGGTGATCCTCAATGCCACTTCTTGCTGTAGTCTGGATCAATGATTTTATGATCCTTTCCATATTTCAGCTCCTCAGGAAAGAGACAAAATCTTTCACTAGTCTATATGATATAAAGAATTTAGCCAGTTAACATCTTTATACTTCATCAAGTTGCATTGTCAATGACCCTTTCTGGAACTCCTTATAGATGTTACTGGATTAATTCCCTCCCTGAGGTAATTGTAATGTAACTATGAAACTCCATTTTACACATATTATTTAAAGGCATTATTCAATAATTATATAAATCAATGATAGAATCATGAACTGAATTCATTACCAAAGCAATGCTCTTATCATCATTGCCAACATAGTTCTATGTCTTAGACTTTCAGAATGCAATATATATATATATATACATATATACACATACATATATGTTGATCTATGTATGTATATGTATGCATCTTGATTATTTTGTTATTTCAGTAAAACCTACTTATTTTGATCATGAACACTGCAAAAGGGAAAATTCAGCTCAGCAAATATCTGCTAATGATCTATATGAACCAAACTGGGGTAGTGGATGGACTTTTGCCCTTGGATTCAGGAAGTTTTGTGCTCAAATTAAGTCTTAAGTACTTCTTTATTGTGGGCAAATTATATCACCCCTCCATGTATTAGTTTCCTTTTAGGGAAAGTGGAGTTGCTGATAGGGTCTACTTCACAGAGTTGTTGTGAGGATCAAATGAGAAAATGTATGTAAAACACTTATCTAATCTTAATGTATTATTTAATAATAATAGCTAACTATATATGTATACGTATTATATATATATCACTCAAAGATTTGCCAATTGCTTTATAAATATTATTTCATTTTTTTCCTTACATTAATCTTGAGGGATAGATGGTATTATTATCTCCCTTTTACATATGAGTCAGAAAGAGGTAAAGTGACTTACCCAGGGTCAAACAGATAGCCTGTAAGTAGACATAAGTAATATATGGGTACCAAGTATAACTAAAATTTACTCATTTAAGATGCTAAGGACCTCTGTTTAAGGTAGCAACACCTTTTCTTCCACCCACATTTGTGTCCTCTAGTCTCTAAATTGAATTGCTTTAGTAAACATAATAGAATTTGCCTAGGTGTTAGGGTCTAATTGGTGCTGTTAAGGGGATTGATTGCCTTTAAGCAACTAGCACAATGCTCACAATAAACAATGGTATATGGAATACAACTCTTACATTAGTTGCCACAACAATTAGCATGTACATTTTTACCATGTTGTTGAAATAATGTTTTGTAAGTTTAAGGGAAAGATTATGCTGATCTTAATTTAGTCCATAATTTACTCAATTAAAAAAAAGAAGCCCTACATGGTGTTGCAATGTTTGAAATTTCTTTGGTGGGATTTGTTGCTTGATTTTTGAAGCTAGTTTCCTGATCATATATTATTTTCTGGAACAATACAAGCATATATTTTGGACTTCATTATAGCTAAGATCTGCCTAGACAGGGATTAGAAGGGAGTAAGGCAAGATCCTATCAGAGAATATGGTAAGTTCCCACTTTAAGCATTTTTTGAGTTCTCCTTTTTTGCCATGACACATTTATTTCACCAAGGAAGGCTTTTCACATAAAGTGGAACATACCCTGTTATCACAATTTCAAATCTGTTGATGCAAATTGGTTTCTGAAGGTAAATACTTGAGTTGCATGATGTCTCTCAGTTGGTGAGTATTTAGTGACATGCTACAGAAATTTTGCACGTGGTACATTGGGTTATTTTGAAGACCTTTTCTTTTCAGTCCTTTAATCAGTATAATAATTTTATAAACATTTATTATGAATGCCAAGCAAATATCAAATGATGAGGGCAACTTTTGGGTAGGAAGCAAAGTAAATCCATTTCATTGTAGGTAAACCCATAAGTGTTAAGATTCTGTAAAAGAGCTAAGTGTGTTGGATGAGCTCTTGGTCTAACTGAATCTATGTTAAGTACAAACCTTGATTATTCTAAGAAAGTTCAAAATAGGAAGTAAAAATGGCACTGAGAAGAACAAAATGCCCTCTGACTTGTCTCTTTTAAGATACAGTGAAAAAGCTTATGAAGAAATTTGAAGAAAAACAGGACCTATTGCAACTGAAGTAAAATCTCCTTTACACCTATCAATTGATGTAATATCTTTAAGAAACACACATTGCAGGATTTAAGAGAAGAAAGTGGTGGCAAATGCCAATCTAGTTGAAAAGTTCCCTTTGTACTTAAAGGCATTAGGTTAAGGAAGTTTTTAGTGCTGACTGAAACCAGTCTTTTGTGAAGATAGGTGCCCATAAGAGCATATATCCACGAACAATTTACAATGCTTGTATTTCAATCTGGAAAAATCATTGAACTCTGGTTTGTGGGACACATGGAAATAATTAAAACCACATATTTAGCTATTAAGGGTTTGGAATTTGGGGCGATCACTCTCTTGCTACTTTACTTGGTCTTAAAGATTAGATAATAGGTGTCTTATTTTCTCTCTTAATGTTACTACATGTTCACCTAAGTGAAGAACTGAAAGAAAGCAAAAATAACAACAAAGTCTTGACAATTGTCTTATTGAAAATAGCCTCAGTCATGTGATTGTTAAGAAACCTAGTAGTGTTGCTAGCAATGCATTTGCACTTAATACACTGTATTTTGACAACGAATTAAAGAAATAATGGTGATAGAACAGGACATTGACTGTGCTCTAAGAATATCAACCAAAAACCAACAGCATTCTTACATTTTGCTGCTCCAGAGAGGTTACCACAAAGATCAAAGGGATTTCTCACATAACTGCAGAGTTATCAGTAACAGCAGCTGTTTGCTTTAACAGAGAATTTTTTGAAGTTCTTAAGCATCTGTCATGAACATTTTAACACATTTTTTTTTCATAGAAGACTTTACAAATATTATTAAAACACATTTACATGTATGGAGCATGAGGTTAATTATCTCTATGCAAGGATTGAAATAAAATATCTACTGAATTCACACATGATCCATTCAGTCAGTCAATACATATCAAGTAAGAGTCTACTATATGACAGGCATTGTGCTAACTGCTGAATATACAAAGAAAGGGCTAAGACAGTCACTTCCTTCATGGAGCTCATAGTCTAATGAGAAAAGGCAACATATAAAAAGAAATTGGAAAGCAGGGAAGGCAGAGAATCCACCTTGGACCTGGGTATGAAGTCCAAAGTCCAGATGAGTGCAGTCAGTTAGGAAATTATAATGGCTCCCCCAGGGCACTCTATTTAAATGGAGAATCTAGGAGAAGTTCTCCACCTTCCACCCTCTAAAAAAGAGAAGAAAGGGTCCCAGGGGCAAGGATGCTGAAGAGGTGAATTGCATGTTTGATGTCATCTTGCAGGAAGATGAGATTCCAGAGAACATGATAAAATAAATCCAGGAGTATAGCCAGATGGAAAATGATGAGATGACTGTTTTGGGCACCTACTTAAAAAAGATAAATGAATAACTTTACATTAAGGCATGACTTATATGATTTAATGTCTGGAAAGAATCTGATTTACTGAATTAAACAACATTTATAAGGTCAAGAAAAATAAAGATTCGATGCCCTGAAAGGATTTCACCACAAAAAAAAAAAAAATGAAAAATTTATTTACAGTGCTGCTTTCCCCAAGGCAACCAAAAAGGTATCAGCAAATCAGATTTGTTTTCCCCTTCTAATCATCTCTCTATACAAAATCTCTATCTATTCAATGGGTACCCATCTCAATTATACACTCTGTGTGGTGTTGCAGTTGACATGAAAGAACGTGAACACCAAACAGTTGTGATTTCAGGGAATAACATTATGCTTATGTAATAAGCCAAGATCTGACAATTATCCTGAAATATATGCTAAAATATATGTCTGTTAGAAAGTGAATTTTGACAAAATACACACCTAGAAGTTAAGAGTTGAGATTGAAGAAAAAGTCTTAATATTCTTTAATCAAATACAGATAAGAGATTACATACATACATAGTCATCACTTAATTATGTATAGACAATTATTTTGCATATTATTTGCAGCAAATCCTGCATTTTTATTTGATATAGACTTCAGAAATTAATTTTACTTTTAATATTAACTCAAAGCATAATTAAGAAGACAAAACTTAGCCAATAAAAGTAAAAGCAATGAAGGCTGAGTAGCACAGCAGATGGAAAGCTAGCCTTGGGCTCTGCTTCACATCAGGATGATAGCTGCTTATTAACTGGACAAGTATTTCTCCCTTTCCAAGACAAAAAGACTATTAGTTCCAAGTTAAAGATTAGTGTCGGCATTACATATTTTTATTGCATCTTAAATTATCTTCATTTTGAGAATGTTTTATTAGCATCATATGTTGTCTTTTGTTATGAACCTCAATTAATTGAGCTTACCTTAACATTTTGAGTTAGTGTTTTCAGTGGAAATCTAATAAAATTTTCCAGTGCTATTCTAATGCTTCCATTGTGATTTTTTTTAGTATTTTATTCATTTCTTCACCAGGAATAATTCTTTAAGTACTCAATTTCATTCTTGGTGTACCAAAATTATGATAACTGAACAAATGATGTAGGATCACTAGAGACTCACTCATCTCAATCAACCTTTTTTTACTAGTAAAAATCAGTCAATTGAAAGCAAGGGAGAAGCTAACCAGCACAGATGTGGTGGAAGAAAGGACATTAATAACCTTTCAGTCTACATGAGGAGGTCCAGTATTAAATCTCTTTTGGTCCTCAGATTTTTGAGATTTGTTGAACATCTGGTCTAAAATTAACAGGGAAGACAAAATCACAATATCTGAGTTGAAAGGGACCTCAGAGAGCATCTAGCCTAGTCTAGCTATAAATGAGTTTCTTTATAGCATTCTGACCAAATGTTCGTCTCTGATCACCATTCCCTTTTATTTGACTGTGGATAGGTAAAATTACAGCGATTCCTAGCATCAAATGAAAAATTATAGTTTTTCAAAGCAAACACATAAATGAAGACCCCCATTAGATAATGGATTTCTGGAAAGATAAGACCCGGCTATAAAGACAAGATTTTGGGAAAAAAGAGAGCAATGGTGGACTGCCAAAAATTGTGATAGCAACCTTTCGACCCAACAATGCCACTTCTAGGTCTATACCCCAAAGGGATCAAAGAAATGAGAAAAGAACCCGTATATACAAAAAATATTTATAGCTGCTTTTTTTGTAGTGTCAAGGAATTGGAAATTGAGGGGATGCCCATCAGTTGAACAAGTTGTAGTACATGAATATAATGGAACACTATTGTGCTTTAAGAAATGATGAACAGGCAGACTTCAGAAAAACCTGGAAAGACTTGAATGAACTGATAGTGAGTGAAGTGAGCAGAACCAGGATAACATTATATATAGTAACAGCCCCAATGTGTGATGACTAACATTGATAGATTTATCCCTTCTTAGCAATGAAAGTATGCAAGACAATGCCTAGGGAGATGGAAAGTGTTGTCTACATTCATAAAAAGAACTATGGAATCTGGAAGCAGATTGAAGCTTATTATTTGTTCACTCTCTTCTTTCTTTGTTTCACCTTTCTCATGACTTCTGCCATTGGTCTAATTCTTCTTTATAACATGACTAATATGAAAATAGTTTCAATATGAATGTATATGTAGAACCTGTATCAAATTATATGCTGTCTTGGGGTGGAGGGATGGGAGAGATAGGGAGAAATTTTGCAACACAAAATTTTATGAATGTGAATATTGAATATAAAAATAAATAAATATGACATCATCAGTGTCTGCCTAGGCTCAAATGTTTATATAAAAATGAATGTGTTACAACAAATACTATGATACAAAGGAATGCTGTACACATGACTTGTCTATCATGATGTTACAAACCACAGTTTACTGGCACTGGCTAAATTATTCAATGTTCGTATCATTAACGTGTTTTAACCTTGGTATCAGAAAACCAGTTTCTGAGACCTGGCTCTGACATTCCAACTTGTGTGGTCTTCTAACATCTCTACAGGTGATATCTCCCCTCAGTAGAATGTAAGATTTTAGAAGTATGTGACTATCTCATTTGCTTAAATCCCCAGTACTTAACCTCATGTCTGGTGCATAGAAAATACTAAGTAATCTATCTATCATCTATCTATCTATATCTATCATATATCCTCTATTAATCTATCTCTTTAATCTATTAAACCTCACTTTTCTGATCTGCAAAATGGGGATAGAACACCTCAAAAGGATTGTTGTGTTGAAATTGGTCTGTAAAACTTTCAATTATATAGAAACATTGTTTTTCAGTTGTGTCTGACTCTTTGTGATCTAATTTTGGAGTTTTCTTGGAAAAGATTATAGAATGGTTTGCGATTTCCTTTTCCAGATCATTTTACAAATGAGGAACTGAGATCAACAGGGTTAAGTGGCTTGTCAAGAGTTATACAGCTATTAAGTATCTCAGACCAGATTTGAACGCATGAAGATGATTCTTCCTAATTCTAAACTCAGTGATCTGCCCAATGCACCATCCAGCTGCCCCTATACAAACCTATGTTACTGTTATTGTTTTATAGTTGTTGTTAAAAGTGCTAGAAAGAGTTTTTATTTACTTAGTGTATAACAGGTCTGAATGAGAACTCCCCTCCCATTTTTGTAGCATTTTAGCTATTTGATGGCATGGTCACACATTCTTAAACTAAATACTTGCAAGCACTGGTTTTATTTATTTATTTTTTTAACCTTTTTTTTAATTTTTATTATTTTTTTAAATGTTCTACAATCACTTCCTTAAAATTAAGATTTTATCCCCCCCTTTCCCCACTACCCCCCTCCCTCCCCACAACAGCATACAATTCTGTATAGGTTCTACATATACTTTCCTATTGAGCACATTTTCACTGTAGTCATGCTGCATAGTCACACTAAAATAAATGGAAGAAATCATATAACAAATCAAAACATAACACACTAAAACCCACACACACACACACAAACATGATCTGCTACATTCTGCGAATGACTTCCATATTTCTTTCTCTGAGTGTGGAAGGCATTTTGCTTTAGAAAACCAACATTAGGATTTTTTATTTTCTCATTAAGTTCTTGTGTTATAACAAAGTTCCAAGTCTACCAGAAAAAACTCTCACACCCTGTGGTCGTTGCTGTGCACAAAGTTCTCCTGGTTCTGCTCCTTTTGCTCAGCATCAGATCATATAAGTCCTTCCAGGCCTCCCTGAAGTCTTCTTGTTCATCATTTCTTATGGCTCAATAGTACTCCATTACATTCATATACCATAATTTATTCAGCCATTCCCCAATCGATGGGCATCCCCTTGACTTCCAGTTCTTGGCTACCACAAAGAGTGCTGCTATAAATATTTTTGCACACGTGGGACCCTTTCCCATTTTTATAATGTCTTGGGGATACAGTCCTAGTAGCGATATTGCTGGGTCAAAGGGTATGCACATTTTTGTAGCCCTTTGGCCATAGTTCCAAACTGTTCTCCAGAAGGGTTGGATGATCTCACAGCTCCACCAACAATGAATTAGTGTTCCAACTCTCCCACATCCTCTCCAGCATTTATCATTTTCTTGTTCTGTCATATTTGTCAATCTTATAGGTGTGAAGTAGTACCTCAGAGTTGTTTTGATTTGATCTCTCTAATCAATAGTGATTTAGAGCACTTTTTCATATGATTATAGATATCTTTGATTTCTTCCCCTGAAAATTGCTTGTTCATATCCTTTGACCATTTATCAATTGGGGAATGACTTGTATGGTTATATATTTGAGTCAGTTCTCTGTATATTCTAGAAATGAGGACTTTATCTCTGAGCTTAGCCATAATTTTTTTTTTCCCAATTTACTACATCCCTCCAAATTTTGGTTGCATTGGGTTTGGTTGTGCAAAAACTTTCCAGTTTAAAGTAATCAAAATTATCCATCTTGCATTTCATAATGCTTTCTATTGTTTCTTTAGAAAAAAATTCTTCCCCTCTCCATAAATCTGATAAATACACTATTCCTTGCTTCTCCAGTTTATTCATGATATCAGTCTTTATACTTAAATCTTGTAACCATTTGGACTTTATTCTTGTGTACGGTGTCAGGCATGGGTCTATGCCTAATTTCCGCCACACAGTTAACCAGTTTTCCCAGCAATGTTTGTCGAACAGTGAGTTCTTATCCCAGAAGCTGGAATCGTTGGGTTTATCAAACAGGAGGTTGCTATATTCCTTGCCTACTGTGTCTTGAGTGCCAAGTCTATTCCATTTTTCTACCCCTCTGTTTCTTAGCCAATACCAAGTTGTTTTGATAATTGCTGCTTTATAATACAATTTGAGGTCTGGTAGTGCTAGGCCACCTTCCCAAGCATTTCTTTTCATTAGTCCCTTTGATATTCTGGACCTTTTGTTCTTTCAGATGAATTTTGATATTATTTCATCCAGCTCTGGAAAATAATTATCTGATAGTTTAATTAGTATGGCACTAAATAAGTAAATTAATTTAAGTAGAATTGTCATTTTTATTATATTAGCTCGGCCTACCCATGAACAACTAATGTTTTTCCACTTACTTAAATCTGACTTTATTTGTGCAAAAAGTCTCTTGTAATTGTGTTCATATAATCCCTGGGTTTGTTTTGGCAGGTAAACTCCTAAGTATTTTATAATATCTACTCTAGCTTTAAATGGGATTTCTCTTTCTATCTCTTGCTGTTGGACTTTGTTGCTAATATATAGGAATGCAGAAGATTTTTGTGGGTTTATTTTGTAACCTGTAACTTTGCCAAAGTTGTTTATCATTTCAAGTAGTTTTTTACTTGCATCTCTGGGATTCTCTAAGTATATCATCATATCATCTGCAAAGAGTGATAACTTAGTTTCTTCTTTGGCTATTGTTATTCCTTCAATTTCTTTATCTTGTGTAATTGCTATCGCTAACATTTCTAGTACCATATTGAACAATAGTGGTGATAATGGGCATCCTTGTTTCACCCCTGACCTTATTGGAAATGCATCTAGCTTATCCCCATTGCATATAATGCTTGCTGAAGGTTTTAGGTAGATACTGCTTATTATTTTATGGAAAATTCCCTTTATTCCTATGTTCTCCAGTGTTTTTAATAGGAATGGGTGTTGTATTTTATCAAAAGCTTTTTCTGCATCTATTGAGATAATCATGTGGTTTTTGTTACTTTTGTTGTTGATATGATCAATAATGCTAATAGTTTTCCTAATATTGAACAAGCCCTGCCAACCTACCTGATCATAATGTATCATTCTCTTGATGAGATGATGTATTCGTTTTGTTAAAATCTTGTTGAAAGTTTTTGCATCTATATTCATTAGAGAAATTGGCCTATAATTTTCTTTCTTTGTTTTGTCTCTTTCTGGTTTGGGTATCAAAACCATATTTGTATCATAGAAAAAATTTGGAAGGACTCCTTCTTCCTCAATTTTCAAAAGTAGTCTATACAGTATTGGAATTAACTGTTCTCTAAAGGTTTGATAGAATTCACTTGTGAATCCATCTGGTCCTGGAGACTTTTTCCTAGGGAATTCATTGATGGCTTGTTCAATTTCTTTTTCTGAGATGGGGTTGTTTAAGTATTCAACTTCTGCTTCTGTTAATCTGGGTAATTTGTATTTTTTAAAATATTCATCCATCTCATTTAGATTATGCAATTTCTGGGCATAAAGTTGGGCAAAGTAATTTCTAATTATTGTTTTAATTTCCTCCTCATTGGAGGTGAGTTCACACCTTTCATTTTTAATATTAGTAATCTGATTTTCTTCTTTTTTTTAATCAAATTGACCAAAGGTTTATCAATTTTATTAGTTTTTTCATAAAACCAACTATTGGTTTTATTTATTAATTCAATAGATTTCTTAATTTCAATTTTATTAATCTCTCCTTTGGTTTTCAGTATTTCTAATTGGGTATTTCCTTGGGGATTTCCAATTTATTCTTTTTCTAGCTTTTTCAGCTGCATACCCAAGTCATTGTTCTCCTCTTTCACTATTTTATTTATTAGGCATTCAAAGATATAAAACTTCCCCTAAGAACTGTCTTTGCAGTATCCCATAAGATTTGGTAGGTTGTCTCATTATTGTCATTCTCTTGAATGAAGTTGTTGATTGTTTCTATGATTTCTTCTTTAACCCATTCCTTCTTTAGGATTAGATTATTTAGTTTCCAATTGATTTTTGGTTTATCTTTCCATGGCCTTTTATTACATATAATTTTTATTGCATTATGATCTGAGAAGGATGCATTGATTATCTCTGCCTTTCTGCACTGGATTGTGAGATTTTTATGACCTAGCACATGGTGAATTTTTGTAAATGTTCCATGTACTTCTGAGAAAAAGGTATATTCCTTTCTATTCCCATTCAGTTTTCTCCAAAGACCTATCATATCTACCTTATCTAGAGTTTTATTTACCTCCTTAATCTCTTTCTTGTTTATTTTGAGGTTAGATTTATCAAGTTCAGAAAGAGGGAGGTTGAGGTCCCCCACTAGCATAGTTTTGCTGTCAATTTTTTCCTTCAACTCCCCCAACCTCTCCTCTAAGAATCTAGATGCTATACCACTTGGAGCATACATGTTTAGTAATGATATTGCTTCATTGTCTCTGGAGCCTTTTAGCAGGATATAATTTCCATCCTTATCCCTTTTGATTAGATCTATTTCTGCTTTTGTTTTGTCTGAGATTAGGATTGCTACTCCTGCCTTTCTTACATCAGCTGAAGCACAATATATTCTGCTCCATCCTTTGACCTTTATGCTATGTGTATCCCCCCATTTCAAATGTGTTTCTTGTAAGCAGCATATTGTTGGATTATGGCTTTTAATCCATTCTGCTATCCGTCTCCGTTTTATGGGAGAATTCATTCCATTCACATTCACAGTTATGATTACAATCTGTGTATTTCCTTCCATCCTCTTTCCCACCAGTTGTGCTTTGAGCTCTCCCATCTCCCTTCCCCTCCTCAATAGTATTCACTTTTCACCACCTCCTCCTGCCGCCTTCCCCTCCTTCTTTTAGCCTCCCTCCCCTTTCTTCCCTCTTCCTCTCCTTCCACTTGTAGAGCTAGTTGGGATTATCTACTTAAGTTCTGTCCTTTAAACAAATCAGATGAGAGTACCTCTCATACAATGCTCATCTCCCTCCCCTCTTTCCCTCTACTATGATTTTGTACTTCTTCTTGTGATGTAATTTGCCATTTTCTGCTTCCTCCTTTTCACATCCCCTATTACAATCCCTTTTCATACTTAAATCATATTTTTTATCATGATATCATTTACTTTATACCCATTCCCCCTATGCATATCCCTTTTATATTTCTTAATAGCCACACAATTCCCAAGATTAACAGGTATCATCTTCCCTTATAGGGAGGTAAACAATTTGCCCTAATTGAGTAACAAGTTGTTCCCTCCCCCAACTGTTTACCTTTTTATGATTCTCTTCAGACCTGTATTTGAAGATTGAATTGTCTATTAAGTTCTGGCATTTTGGTCAGGAAGCTCTGGAAATCCTTCACTTCGTTGAATGACTTTCTCCTTGCCTGAAATGTTATGCTGAATTTTGCTGGGTGGTTGATCCTTGGTTGTAGTCCCAACTCCTTTGCCTTACAGAATATTTGGTTCCAATTCTTTCGATCTTTTAATGTAGAAGCTGCAGGGTCCTGTGTAATCCTGACTGTATCTCCTTGATATTTAAATTGTTTCTTTCTGGCTGCTTGTAATATTTTCTCCTTCACTTGATAGCTCTGGAATTTGGCAACTATATTTCTTGGGGTTTTGAGTTTGGGATCCCTTTCAGGAGGGGAATGGTGGATTCTTTTGATGATGATTTTGCCCTCTGAATCTAGTACTTCTGGGCAGTTTTCCTTGATGATTTCCTGGAAGATATTGTCCAGGTTCTTTTCTCCATCATGGGTTTCTGGCAGGCCAATAATTCTTAAGTTTTCTCTTCTGGATCTATTTTCCTGGTCAGTTGTTTTAACAATTAGATATTTTACATTTTCTTCTATCTTTTCATTCTTTAGATTCTGTTTGACTGTTTCTGGCTGTCTCATTGAGTCGTTAGTTTCTACTTGTCCATTTCTAAACTTTATCAAATTGTTTTCTTCTGTTAACTTTTGCATCTCCTTTTCCATCTGCCCAATTTTTCCTTTTAAGAAGCTATTTTCTTCAGTTAATTTTTGTACTTCCTTTTCCATTTCCCCTTTTAGGAAGTTGTTTTCTCCAGTTAATTTTTGAACTTCTTTTTCCGTTTATTCAATTTTCCTTTTCAAAGAGATGTTCTCATCAGTGAATTCTTTCTTAATAATTTTAAGATCATTGGTCAGTTTATTTTCTATTTCCTTCTTCAGCTGTTCCAGAAGAGCTGCTCGTGCTTGTGAGCAGTTCATAGTCCCTTCTGAAGTTTCAGATGGAAGTACATTCTCAGCTCTGACTTCTTTGGTGTTTGTGTTTTGGTCCTTATCCCCATGGAAAGGTTCTATGTTTCTTTTGGTCCTCTGCTTTATCTTGTTCATGATGTTGATTGAGTGTTTTGACTTCTGATTCTTTCAGTCAGAAGCTAGAGAACTTTTTGCTGAGCTGATGTGTGAAAAAGCTAAAAGTAGATTTTTATTTGGTGTTTCCCTGATCAGCCCTGGGTTTAGCTTGTTAAGTGTGGGGGAGGAGTGGTCTGGTCACAGGAGATCTCCTCAGCTTAACTGAGGCAAAGGCAAGCTCAGGGGCTGGCAATCCCAACTGCCCTATTGTCTTTCTGATTCTCCTGGAGAGCTGAGGCATGCCTAGATGCTAATGCATGTTCCCACCCCTCCTGGGGCTCCTCTCCTGGCGCTGAGGCTTGCCTGGGTCCTAGTGCAAATTTTCTCTGCTCTGGGTCCTCTGTCCTTCTGGTTTGCCTCTGCTACCGTAGGAGGAATCCCCCTTAGCTATTTTCCTCATCTCAGGTGTTATGAGACTATTGGACTCCTTCTGCTGATCTGGGATTTTTCTGGGGAAATATTTTATGGTTCTTTCACGGTCATCAAGGGGGAAGGAGAGAGCATTTACTGATCACTCTGCCATCCTGGCTCCCAGAAGTTCAGGTAGGTGATTTACCGAAGTTTGATCTTTGGGCTGAAGGTCTCAGCTGCTGCTGCGCTGATATCTGGTGCTGGTAGCTCTCACTGATACGGTTCAGCTTGTCTCCCACCCTGGGTGCCGCTCTGCTGGTTCTGCCCACCACTCAGGTTTCTCTGGTCTCTTCTGCTCCACTGCACTGGCCGCACTGCGCTGTGAGCTGTGGGCTCACCCCCGCGGAACAGATCCTTCCCGTGGACCTTCCAGTCCAACCTGAGCTCCGAATCTGTCACCGTCTGTCTCCCACTCGATTCCGCACCTCCAAAATTTGGTCAGATTCTCCTTTCAGAGGTACCTGAAGGAGTTTGTCCGAGAGCTTAGGTGAGTCGTTGCTCTCGCTCCCGCAAGCACTAGTTTTGTAGTTACTTTTTATTAGCATTCCTGGCAGTGACTTTATCTTTGACTTAAAATTTTATGATTGCTTTCTCAGCAAAGTACAAATAGATATTTTTGTTGTTGTTCAGTCATTTCAGTTGTGTTGACTTTCCATGACCCCACATGAGGTTTTCTTAGCAAAGATACTGGAGTAGTTTGCCATTTCCTTTTCTAGTTCATCTTTTTAGATGAGGATATTGAGGCAAATAAGGTAAGTGACTTGCCCAGGGACTTACAAGATAATAAGTGTCTGAGACCAAATCTGAACTCAGAAAGATGAGTTTTCCTGACTCCAGGTCTGACATATTATATACTGTGCCATCTAATTGCCCATATCTATAGGTTAGGGATTAGCCAAAGAAGTCATTGTACATGAATGTAATGAACTATTCCTGCCAAAGAGAAAAAAGAAAAAGGAAAAAATACAAAAAAAATGAAAAATCTTATTTAAAATAATGTAAAGTAAATTAAGCCTAAAAGAAAAAATAAACATGATTAAGTACAAAAATGAAGATGGAAGGAACAAGATAATTAAAAGTGAATGGAGTGAAATTATTATGACCAAAATTGCTCCCAGAAGAGCTATAAGAGGGTACCTCCACCCAGTGCTATATAGAGGTGAGAGATTATAGGTTTAAATTGATTGCATATCTGAATTTTTGACATAATATTGCTGAATTTTCCATTTATTTTTATTACATTTATATTTTTAGTATATTTACATTTATTATTTTATTGTTTTGCTTATTTTTAATCTTTTTATTATGTTATTGAATGGAAAAGGAGGGAGGAACATTGGGAAAAATATAGATTATGCAAATGATATCATAAGAAATTTTGATAAAATATAGATTATACAAATGATATCAATACTTTGTTTTTTAAACTTTATGACTATTTTCCTGGGAAACATCATCAGTTTTCTCTTTCATTAAATTTAAAGGAACATGATAATGTGTCTTTTCCACTTTGTAAGGTGAGATTACATCTATCTCTCATAAATAGAAGCCTTTACAAATTCAAATTCAAGATTTTGTTTCCAGGTGATACACTACTTGTCATCATTGCAGTAATGGGTTATCTTTTTTTTAATTCCATACATGCCTTTTTGTAATAATAGTTCATGTTGTTCCATGTTTAAGGAATTCTGAGAAAAGAATCCATTGCTCATGTGTACAATTGCATTACCAGGACTGTAAAATCATATCTTGAAGGATGTCCAAAGTTTATGCCAGATGGACACATGATGGTATTGGTATTAAATCATAACTATCATCCACTGAGATCTGACATCCCACTAAAGCCTGATGAAAAATTCTGTGGCGAGGGAGAACCAAGAGGGCTGAGTAGAAGGAAGGACCAGCTCTAGCTCTCCCCACATAGCTCATAAAATGCCTGTAAAAAATGACTCTAAAAAAATTCTAAAGCAGCAGAAGCCACAAAATGACAGAGTGAAACAGTTTTCTAGCCCAAGATAGCCTGGAAAGCTGACAGGAAATGTCTAACACATTGGGCTCA